>OZ018335.1:77307028-77964404 GCA_963969495.1 Ceratothoa steindachneri
TGCACTTTTCAAGATTTAAGGGCAATTCCCATTTTTCCGTCCATCTTACCATTTTATCAATATCATTTTGAAATTCTTGAACGTCCTGTTCAGTAATTATCCCTTTTCCTAATTTACAATCATCAGCAAACTTAGAAATTTTCGATAGTAGGCCATCATCTATATCATTAACGTACATAATGAATAGTAACGGGCCAAGGACAGAGCCTTGCGGGACGCCACTACAAACGGAAACCCATTCTGACGCTTGTCCGTTTATAACTACTCGCTGTTTTCTATCCGTAAGCCAATTTTCTATCCATTTTGCAATTTCGCCTTTTATTCCAAAGGCTCTTACTTTACACATCAACTTCTTATGCGGAACTTTATCAAATGCCTTTCGGAAGTCTAGATACAAAATGTCAACCGATCTATTATTGTCGTACAAGGTATTTATATAGTGAAAAAACTCTAGTAAATTCGTGAGGCAAGATCTCTTTCTCCCGAAGCCATGCTGAGAATCATTTAGGAGTTTATTCTGTTCTAAATGCTCTACAATTGTATTGGAAATGTGAGTTTCAAGGAGTTTCCCAACTATGGAAGTTAAACTTATAGGGCGAAAATTGCTGGCAGTCTCTTTACATCCATTCTTAAATATTGGCGTTACATTTGCCATCTTCCAGTCTTGAGGAACAATTCCACTCTCCAGGGATAAATTGAAAATTTGCGTAAGATGTTCTGCTACTTGATTTATGACTTCTTGGGTATATTTTATCCGGTCCCGGGGATTTAAATTTATTCATCTTCTCTATTAGTTTCTTTGTGTTGTCGACACTGCATCGAACCGATTCGAGTGGTATAATATTAGCCATTTCACGTGTTTCTGTATAGTCATACGAGTTACACTCTTTTGTGAAAACAGATACAAAATATTCGTTGAGAGTGTTTGCTATTCCAATATCATCGAACTGCAAATTGTTGTACTTATCTCTTATTGGGCCAATATTGTTCTTTATGGGTTTTCTGCTGTTTACTAAGGCAAAGAACTCTTTAGGATTATTTTTGCAATTTTGAGCTGCTCTTATTTCTTCATTTCGTTTTGCTCTTGTAATCTCGGCTTTAACTTTTCTTCTCAATTCCAGATAATGATTCCTGTTTTCTATGTTATGGTTGTATTTTAGCCTTTTATATGTTTTATCTCTGTTTCTAATGAGTTTCATAATTTCTTGAGATAGCCATTTCGGTTTATTAACATTTTTATCTTTAATAACAGCCAGTGGTATGAATTGAAACTGTTTGTTGAGAAGATTGTTTTTAAATTCATGCCATGCTAGGTTTATTTCTTCATTATTTATCCTAAAAGTGCTCAAACTCTTTCTTAGTTCAGCATAATTTGCCCTTTTGAAATTAAGTTTAGCGGTGGTGTCATTTTGTAGGACACGTGGTATATTAATTTCAAAATCTACTGCGTTATGATCACTATTTCCTATTCTGTCTCCAACATTTAAATTTGAAATCAATTCATCGTCTGATGTTAACACTAAATTCAATATGTTTTCATCTCTTGTTGGTTCTTTCACCCACTGAGTCAGGAAATTATCCTCAATAAAATTAATCAATCTTTGTCCTTCTGAGTCTGCAGTTTTGTTAGGCCAGTTTATTTTAGCACAATTAAAATCTCCAATGATCACTGATAACTTGTCTTTACAAATGTTCGTTAAGTATTCATAAAATTGGTCATCTGTCTCCCGGAGCTGATGTGGACTCCTATAAACTAAAATAACATATAGGTTCTTTTTTTGGTTTATTTTAACCGTTACCATTTCAAAAACAGAGTCAGTGTTACATTCTACAGGGTGCAAATCTTCGCGTACATATAAAAGAACACCTCCACCTTCTCTCTGTAATCTATCTTTATGAAATAACTTGTATCCTTTTAACTGGAATTCTGAAATAATATCACGTGACTCTGTATGTATCCATGTCTCAGTTATTCCTATGATGTCGTACTTTTTGGTCAATACCAGCGCTCTTAACTCCGTAAATTTGTTTCTAATTGATCTTGCGTTAAAGAATAGAGTTTTTAATGTGTTTAACTGATTTCTTCTGAATTGGGGCTTCGATCGTTTCCCTGTGGTTCTTGACTTGGTGCTTTATTTTTCATTAAATTTCGTAGGTTAGTTTGTAGCAATTCTCCATATTTCATTTTACCTTTTGTGGAGAGATGGATGCCATCCTGAGAAAATAAGTCTTTGTTGTGGATGAAAAGTAGCCAGGGGTCAATAAATTTAACATTCTCCTTCTTGCAAAGATCTTCTAGACGATGATTTATCCCAATTGCTCGACTTAGATTTTCGTATCTCTCGTAAATTCTTGGTAGCACCCCAACAACAATTGCATTATCCGTTTTGGTCTTGATTGTTTTTATCATTTTCTTCTAGTCATTCATTATGCTTTCCGAACCTTGATAGTTTTTTCCGTTGAACACATCGTTGCTTCCAACATTCGCTATGATTTGACTCTCTTTGCTTTCCATCTCAAAGTTGTTTAATTGTTCTGTTAATTGCTCAATCTTTATTCCTGGATAGCATCGGAATTTGCGCTTTTTGATGTTCCAACTTCCAAAGTGATCGATTTGATTCCGAATTATTGAGTCACCAGCTAAATACGTTTCTTCCTCTTCTTCGTAGGACAATATATCATATCTATTTTTTGGTTGAGATTGTTGCTTTTTTCTGAATGATTGGTTTGAATGGGCGCTTATTTCTGACTTGGATGAAATTGTCCTCGTCTTTTATGTTTGATGTATCAATTTTGTTAGTGAGAATTGCGACTTCTTGTTCCAGTTTCACGATTTTAGTATCTACTCGAGCTATTCTGGTTTCATCTTCTGTTTGACAAGCACAGTTCTTTAATTCGAGGGCATTGATGCGGTTTTCCATAGAGCTTATTACAGACATCCATTTTGCCTTTTCGATATCAAATTTTTCTTTTATTTTGCAGAATTCGCATACACTTCTCGACGTGATATTCTCAAAGCATTGTTCTTGAAAATCGATGATCCAACGTGTATTCTTGCATTTAAAGCAACAATGCTTTAATTTGAGGGCTCCGGTCATCCTTCTTTTTTATAATAACCTCGCTTTACTTAACTTTCACTTGTGTACACTTATACTTGACCACACCGTTTAAAGCTTGATTCAATACACGTTAATTAAACACTTGATCCTACGGTAGATAAAATTGGTATTTAGAACTTCACTTTATATTAAAAAAATTGCTAAACAATATGATATGTACACTTACTTACAAATTTTAATTGCAAAATAGATTTATTATTACAGACTGGTCGATTTTAAAAAGGACGTGCTAAAAACCAATGCCTATCAACCGTTAAATATCAACCGAAAGGAAATCTATAATTCACTAAATCGAAGAGATATATCTTGTATTATAGAAAAATTAGTATCTAAAACTTATCTTTATTCCTGAAAAATCACTAACAAATAGGGAATATATACTAAATAAATTATGATTTTAGAACGAAATATTTTTAGGAAATTACTCGCTTAGAGAGAAAGATGAAGCAAAATGGCGCTGGCAGAAACACGAGGGGGATTAAAAGATTAAAAAAACTCTGTTGTGATTGGTCAACGGCCTGTAACAGGACGGTTAGCAACAGGAAAGAACAGAATTAAACGAAAAAAAGGGATAACTCGAAGACAATATTGATAAATAAAATAATTTATTAACACTCAGAAATTACTTACAGTTGGGAGTCTATTGAAGATGAGCTTAGGAGATGACGGCAAAAAAAAAAAAAAAAAACCCCGGCCGGATAGTGTCGATTATGTATTTATTTATATACACGCACACACACACACACACAAATATTTAATTGTAGTTACAATGAAACAAATCTATTTTAAAAAAAGAAAAAATCGCTTTAAATATAAGTAAATTATGTCAAAAAAAATTTTTAATAATTATATTCGAGCGCGCAACACTGAACACCTGCGAACAAGACAAAGGCTAACGAGCAACTGAGAGAGAGAAAGAGAGAGAGAGAGAGAGAAAGAGAGAGAGAGAGAGAGAGAGAGAGAAAGAGAGTCACAAGGAGTCACAAGGAAAAGAAGTACCCTAGAAGACCTTACGGTCCATACGAGAGGGTACTTGTTACGAGTCAGGGACTCGTGAGCCTGTCAGCGAACCAGGACTTTATCCAGGCGCCTTTTGAACTGCTCCACAGAGTCGCTGTTCACGACTTCTGGCGGAAGCGCGTTCCACTCGTTGCAGATACTGTAACTGAAGAAGTTCCCGCATCTGTTCCGGTGATAACGCGGCAGCTTAATTTTGTAGCCGTGGTTTCTCGTTACGCCCTCGCTTAGTTGGAACATGTCCCCGTTGCCTAAGTGGTCAATACCTCGGAGGATTTTGAAGACCTCGATTAATTGACCGCGCCGTCTTCGAGTTTCCAGTGAGAAGAGGTTTAGTTCTTCTAGGCGGGCTTCGTAACTTTTGTGCCTGATCGAGGGGATCAGTTTTGGTCGCCCTGGCTTGTACTCGTTCCAGTCGGGCGATGTCCTTCCGAAGGGATGGACTCCAAAACTGGACTGCGTACTCCAGGTGAGGTCGGACCAGGGAATTAAAGAGAGTGAGAACGATTTCCCTGTTCCGATACCCAAACTGTCGCTTGATATACCCCAAGATTCTCTGGGCTTTCTTCTCCGCCTCGATGCACTGCTTGGAAAACTTGAGGTCGCTGGTGATCACGACTCCCAAGTCTTTTTCCATGTCTGTGCTCTCGAGCGCCGAGTTTTTGAGGCTGTAGACGGCTTGGGGATTTCTGTGGCTGATGTGCATCACCTTGCACTTTTCGACATTGAACGGCATTTGCCATTTGTCTGACCACTCCCCGAGTTTCCTCAAGTCGGCTTGGAGTCTCTCGACGTTTTCCGCGTCTGCCACGTTCATACCTAGTTTGGTATCGTCGGCAAATTTGGAAATCCTCGCAGTTATGCCATCATCTATGTCGTTTACATAGATGATGAAGAGTAGGGGGCCCAGCACGGAGCCTTGGGGAACGCCGCTTGTTACCGGTAGCCAACCGGACGTTTGCCCGTTCACCACTACTCGCTGCCTTCGACTATGCAGCCAGTTTTCGATCCAGTCACCTACTGCTCCAGCGATGCCTAGCGCTCGAACCTTTTTCAGCAATCGGCGGTGGGGCACCTTGTCGAAGGCCTTCTTAAAGTCGAGGTAGATGACATCCACCGCCTTCTCCCGGTCGTGCTCGCTGAACACGAAGTGGAAGAATTCCAAAAGGTTCGTTAGGCATGACCTGTGCCGCCGGAACCCGTGTTGGGAATTCCTCAATAGGAGGTTGGACTCGACGTGCTGCGTTATTTCGTCAACCAGGATACTTTCCATCAATTTTCCTACTACCGACGTCAGGCTGATCAGCCGGTAGTTAGATGGCTCGCTCGCGTTACCCTTTTTGAATATGGGGGTGACTTCCGCGTCTCGCCAGTCCTTTGGCACGCATCCAGTCTCGAGCGATTTCCTGAAGATCGAGCAGAGATGTGGGGAGACCTCATCTCGCACTTCCTTCAGCACCCGTGGTAAGAAGCCATCGGGCCCTGGCGACTTGTAGCGGTTCAAAGCGTCGATCTTTGAACGCACTGTCGTCTCTTCGAAGTGAAATATCTCCAATTGCTCTGAGCCTTCGTACTTGTCGCGAGGCTCAGGAGTGGTGTTCTTCTCCTCAGTGAAAACTGACGAGAAGTACTTGTTGAGGATGGTCGCATTCGCTTCGTCACTGAGCTCTAGCTCACCATCCTCTTTCACCAAGGGACCGATCCGTCTACGTGTCGGCTTACGGCTGTTTACGTATCCGAAGAATTCCTTGGGGCTCTCTTTGCAGAGTCTCGCCACACGGACTTCTTCGGCGCGTTTCGCCACCCTTATCATGGACTTGACACTTCGGCATAGACTTCTGTAGTGCTCGAATTCTCCAGTGTTCTTCGCTTGGCGATAGGCGGTTTTTCTCTTCCGTAGGGTTCTCCCGATTTCGGGGGTGAACCACTTGGGTTGAGTAGCTCCGACTCGGCCGCGTTCTGATGGAATGAATCGTGACTGCAGGGCCATGAATGAGTTTTTGAAATTCTTCCATGGTTGCTCGACGTTGTCACTATCTTCCACCTCTATCGCTGCCACGCCAGCACGAAGTCCCGCGAAATTTGCCTTTCTGAAGTTCAGCTTGGCTGCAGCACGAGCTACTGCTTCGCGAGCTGGGACTCGAATGCAGAACCTGATGAGGCGGTGGTCGCTGCCACCTAGCTCCTCATCTACACTAACTTCCTCAATGATGTCACATTCGGATGTGAGAACTAGGTCGAGGATGTTTGCACCTCGTGTTGGTTCTCTCACCCATTGAGTGAAGAATCCTTCATTTACGAAGTTAAGGAGCCGTATGTTGTCGATGCGGGTTTCTCTGGTTGCCCAGTCAACGTGAGTGTTGAAGTCCCCCATGACGATACTCACCGTGCCTTCAGTTAACTGATTCAGTTGATTATAGAGGTCCCTGTCTTGATCCTCCGTCGAGGATGGGGGTCTATAAACTGTAACAGTCCTGTACTTGGTGGTACCCAGCTCCAAGTCCACGCATAGGACTTCTTGGTGGGCGGTGGTGGTGCTGCTCGTTGCCGTGAATACACTTCTCACGTACACCACCACTCCGCCCCCTCCTTCGCCAGCCGGTCTTTGTGGAAGATCTGGTAGCCCGGGATTGCGAATTCGCCCTCAAAGTCACGAACAGAGGTTCGAATCCACGACTCCGTGATGGCCACCAGATCTGGTTCTTCCGTTGCTACGAGGGCCACTAATTCCAGAAACTTGTTCCGGATGGACCTCGCGTTGAACAGAAGAACCTTAAGGGAGTTCCCGGCTGGTGGTCTCCCTAAGTTCGACCGTTTCCCGCCGCCTTTGGCTTGGCGGCAGGAACGGTCCTCCTTTCCCGAACAGACCGGACGCAGCGGTTAACCGTCTCCTGGATGAGGTTAGCCAGCATGGCTTTTCCCTTCATCGACAGGTGGGCTCCGTCCCTTTCGTAGAGGTCGTTCCTACCAAAGAACGTCCGGAAAGGGTCCGCGAAGAAGACCACTTCAGCTGTACAGAGGTCTCTCAACCTCTGGTTTACCAGCTCATTGCGACGGTATGTAATGGGGTTAGGGCTCCTCCGTGGAAGGATCCCGACAACGACCCTCCTGCTCGTCTTTAGTCCGCAGTCGTCGACTGCCCCCATGACGTTCTGGAGTATTGGTTCTGTCGCCCCTGCTCCCCCGTTGCGGAAGTAGAGGTCGTTGCCACTAGCCAGAATGGCAACAACTGAAGAGTCAGTAGTGGGACTCTTCTCCACCTCCTTTCTCAGTGCCTTATTACCCTTGCCGGGCAGGCACTTGACCTCCACTTTCTTTTGGAGCCGTGCTCGCAGGAGAGAGAGAGAGAGAGAGAGAGAGAGAGAGAGAGAGAGAGAGAGAGAGGTTTGAGAGAGAGAGAGAGAGAGTGTCACAAGGAGTCACAAGGAAAAGAAGTACCCTAGAAGACCTTACGGTCCATACGAGAGGGTACTTGTTACGAGTCAGGGGGAGAGAGAGAGAGAGAGGGAGAGAGAGAGAGAGAGAGAGAGAGAGAGAGAGAGAGAGAGAGAGAGAGAGAGAGAGAGAGAGAGAGAGAGAGAGAGAGAGAGAGAGAGAGAGAGAGAGAGAGAGAGAGAGTGTTACAAGGAGGAAGCTAAGGAAGGAAGCTAAGTACTTCAAAAGACCATTCAATCCATTTCATTGGAAGTACTCATGTCATTATCTAAATTAAATATCTACAATCCTAATGATAAGGAATAGGATAGCAAAGATGAAGTCTCTCCCCACCCACCTCTCCCACCCAATGACGGGTTTGATAAAAGGAAAATATGTACCTGGAAGTGTTTGAACAAAAGACACATCCTGGAATTTTTATAGGAAAGCAGAAACAACTTAATATGTACATACTTAATTTTTACATCAATTTTTAATTTTATATTTCGTCTGAGAACTGCCTTTGAGGGCAATATTTTACATCAAAATCTTAAACTAATGATAACCTATGAGAAAATTATTTGCATATTATACAGTGTCTTTTACACATCTATGCTTACAGCATGCTGTTTTTATCCTAATTTTAGCAACATATAATGTTTTGTCACTCGTTATTTCATCGATAAAATTATTTTGTCAAGCTTATTTTTAAAAGTTTCTAATGAATTGCTGGCCACTACTTCTTCAGGCAACTGATTCCAATAATTGACAATTTTATAGGAAAAAAAGTTTCCGCATATATTCGTTCTGAAACGCTTTGGGACGATTTTTAAACTGTTATTTCGTGTATTATTTGTGCAAAGTTGAAACCAAGTTGAAGAGTTAACATTATTGACTCCTTTCATTATTTTAAATACTTCTATCAGTTGACCTCTCAGACGTCTTTTCTCTAGGGTAAATAAGTTTAGCATATCTAGTCTTTTCTCATATTTATAATTTCGGAGTTCCGGTATCAATTTAGTGGCTCTAGCTTGCACTCTTTCCAATCTATCAATATCTTTTTGTAGGTATGGTGACCAGACCTGAGCACAGTATTCTAACTGTGGTCTTACTAATGCATTAAATATATTTAGAATTGTAGCTTTATTTTTAAAGCTAAATTGACGTTTAATATATCCGAGAAGCTTCATTGCTTTCTTTTCTACTTCGATACATTGTTGAGAAAATTTTAGATCATTAGATATGTGAACTCCTAGGTCTCTTTCACCATTGGTTATGCTAATATTTTGATCAAAAATTTTGTAATTCGCTTTGGGATTCTTATGGCCTACATGCATTACTTTACATTTTTCTAGATTTAGGGGCAGTTCCCATTTTTTCGACCATTTCTCTATTTTATCAATATCGTTTTGAAAATTAATAACATCATCCTCAGTTACTATTGCTTTTCCTAGCTTGCAATCGTCTGCGAATTTTGAAATTTTTGACAAGAGCTCATCGTCTAAATCATTGACATATATAATGAATAGCAAGGGACCTAAGACTGAACCTTGTGGTACTCCACTAGTTACCATTGTCCATTCTGACTGTTGGCCGTTAATAACTACTCTCTGCTTGCGATCAGTGAGCCAATTCTCGATCCATTTGGCTACGTCTCCTTCTATTCCTAGGGCTCTTACTTTAGTCAACAATTTCTTATGGGGTACTTTATCGAAAGCTTTTTGGAAATCCAAATACAAAATGTCTGCTGATCTGGTATTATCATATTCTTCATTTACAAAGTGAAAGAAGTCTAATAAATTTGTAAGGCAAGACCTTTTTCTTCTAAATCCGTGCTGTGAATCCTTTAATAATTTATTCTTTTCTAAGTGTTCAACTATTTCAGCTGCAATACGGGTTTCAAGGAGTTTTCCAACTATTGAAGTCAAACTTATTGGGCGATAATTTCTAGCTAGTTCTTTGTGACCTTTTTTAAATATCGGTGTCACATTTGCTAGCTTCCAATCCGTAGGAACAATTCCACTCTCTAATGATCTATTAAAAATCTGTGTCAATTGTCCAGACACTTGGTCTTTAACTTCTTTCAAGACTCGTGGAAGTATATTATCTGGTCCAGGAGATTTAAATTTGTTCATTTTCTCAATATTTTTGTTTGTAATAATTTCGGTACATCTAATAGATTTGAGTGGTCTAATACCGGTATTATTGATAGTTGGCGTGGGTTTATTACTCGTATTCTCATTTACAAAAACGGATGCAAAGTATTCATTTAAAGTATTTGCTATGTCGAAATCGTTATATTGTAATATATCATTTTTGTCTTTTATTGGACCAATGCTATTTTTTATTGGTTTTCTACTATTTACTAATGCAAAAAACTCCTTCGGATTTTGTTTACATTTTAAAGCTACTCTTATTTCTTCGTTCCGTTTTGTTCTTTTGGTTTCACTTTTTACTTTTCTTCTTAGTTCAACATAATGTTTTTTATTATCAATATTCATATTGGATTTCATCATCTTATACGCTTTATCTCTTTCTCTAATGGCTTTTTTAAGCTGAGAGGACAACCATTTGGGTTCATTATTTTTTTTGTCAGTACTAACTTTAGATGGTATGAATTGTCTCTGTTTATTTAGTAAATTGTTTTAAAAATCATGCCACACTTTATTAATGTCTTCAGGCTTTATAGTATAGTTTGTAAGACTTTCCCTCAGACCTTCGAAATTTTCTTTCATAAAATCAAACTTAACAGTGCTTGTTATTCTTCTTATGGATGGCACGTTTATGTTAAAATATATTATATTGTGATCGCTGTTACCAAACTTTTCTCCGATGTTTAAATTTGAAATCAATTCATCGTCGCTTGATAATACTAAATCTAAAATATTGGGGCCTCTTGTGGCTTCTTTCACCCATTGCGTTAGTAAGTTATCATCTATAAAATTTATCAGTCTTGCTCCTTCCGCGTCTGAAATTTTAGTAGACCAGTCTATTCGTCCACAGTTAAAGTCGCCGATAATTAAAGATATTTTGTTCTTTATCTCATTTGATAAGCATTCGTATAATCTTTGATCAGAATCTACAGCTTGATGAGGACTTCTGTATACTAAATATATAAATAAACTTTTTTCGAGATTTAGCTTGACTCCTATAACTTCGAAGTCAGAGGATAAATTACATTCTGTTGGATAGAGGTCATCACGCACATACAAAATTACGCCTCCACCTTCCGTTCCAAGTCTATCTTTGTGAAACATTTTATACCCTTGTAATTGAAATTCACCTCTGAAATCTCTTGTGTGACAATGTATCCAGCTTTCTGTAATACCTATTACATCGTATTTATCCAGTGCTACTAACGCTTTAAATTCTACCATTTTATTTCTGATAGACCTGGCATTGAACAACACAGCTTTTAATTTTTCTACCTGTTTAACTGTCTTTCCGCGTTGGACACGTTTCCCGAGGTCTGCGGTGAAGAGTCAAGGTGATAATTGTTTTCGAGGGTATCATAAAGACTCAAGTTTATCAAATCTCCATATACCTTTTTACCCATTGCGCTAAGATGGGTCCCGTCATGAGCAAAATATTTTTTATTGTTAATAAAGGTCATCCAAAAGTCGACGAATTTGACATTTTCCCGTTTACATATACTTCGTAGTCGTTCGTTTATTCCAATTGCTCTACTCATAGTTTCCTTTTTCTCATATAATCTGGGTAATACTCCGACAATTATTCCGTGATCCGTTTTTTATTTAATTTTCGTTACCATTTCGTTATAGTCGGAAATCATCGTTTCAGTTCCAGGAAACATTTCACCACAAAAAATATCGTTTGTTCCGACATGAGCGATAATAGGGGATTTTCTACTCTTCAGGTTTAAACTGGCAATTTCTTCAGTCACCTTTTTTATCCCTGCGCCGGGGTAGCATCTGAATTTTCGTTTACTAATGTTTTTTACGCCGAAATAATCAATTTGGTTTCTTATTATTGAATCTCCAATTAAGTAAGTATCGTCCTCCTCTTCGGATAAAGCTGAAAATCTATTATGCGTCTTTAATTGAGTCGGTTCAGGAAGTTTAGGTCTCGATGGATGTATATTTTTGACAAGTGAAAAACCGTTGGCATTATTGTCGTTTTGATCAACTTTATTTTCTAGCAAGGCAACTGATTGTTCTAATCTGACTATCTTTGTATCAGTATCCGTTATTCTTTTGTCGTTGTTTTTGCAATCACATTGTTTTAGTTCTAGCGCGTTAATTTTGTTTTGCGTGTTAGTAATTATGGTCATAAGTTCATTTCTTTCTTTATCATGTCTTTCAGCGAGTTTACAGAATAAACAAATACTGGCAGCTGTAATTCTTTGATAGCATTGTTCTTCATAGTCGCTACACCACTTTACTGACTTACACTTGGAGCAAAAAGCTTTTAATATCTCTGCACCTGGCATTTTTAAATAGAGATTTGTTCACTAATATAGAATTATCGTTGAGCACAATTATTTGCACCTTATAAATCAATCAATTAAAACACTATATCCTGCACTAATGAAAGTTAGTATTTAAAGAACTTCACTCTATACTTGAGAAATTGATTTACAAAATAATTTATGCACTTGAACAGTTTAATTGCAAAATAGAAATATGATAGAAACTGCGCAATTGGTAAAAAAACAAAACAACACGTGTTAAAGTATGTCTATTGAACAAATAAAGGAAATAGAAAAATAATACTCACTGTTTTTCTTTGAATGGATATATACTTTCCCTTAAAATATGGCAGTAAGAAAATATCTCTATGAATGAGAAAATCAACTGACAATTTAAAATCAGCGTCGAGTTCTTCAAATCAAGATGGCGCTGGCTTTTAGCCGTCCCAATCCAAGATGGCGCCGGACAGTAAGGCTTAATGAGATACACTATTCACTGATTGGTTGATTTTGTTGACGTAGCGTGACGCGGATAAAATCTGTTCTGTGATTGGCCGAATCAATTATGACGTCACTCACAATGGGAAACTCTGATTGGCCGACAAGGCCACCGGCTTAAAAGTCCAAATATAGACAATTCACTTTTAAAATCAAATATTTATAAAAAGACACCACATACGATACAAACGGTTAGTAATTTACAATAAAGCAATGTTTTCTGCTTAAAACACGTTGTGAAGACAAAAAAAAAAAGGTACAAAAAGCAACACTTAATAAATTAAACAGCGGGAGCACAAGTAGAGAGAGAGAGAGAGTGTGTGTGTAACAACAAGGAGTAACAACAAGGAAAGAAGGTACCCTAGGAGACCTTACGGTCCATTCAAAGAGGGTACCTTTAGGCTAGCAATCGAGCGGGCACAAGGCTGCTCAATTGTTTTGCGTCCCTAAACGGCCACTTTTCAAGACCTTGTCTAGTCTTGACTTGAACTGGTCAACAGATTCACTGTTGACAACTTCCACTGGAAGTGCGTTCCACTTACCGCAGATACTGTAGGTGAAAAAATTTCCACACAGATTGCGGTTGTAACGCTTCAGTTCAAGTTTGAAGCCGTGATTGCGCGTTCTGTTCTCACTCAGTGTGAAAATATCCCGGTAGTCAACATTGTCGAACCCTCGAAGTATTGTGAAAACTTCGATGAGCTGACCACGCAGTCTACGGGTTTCCAGCGAGAACAGATCTAATTCCCTTAGTCTATCCTCATAACTTTTATGTCGGATAGAGGGAATCAGCTTGGTTGCCCTAGCTTGTACGCGTTCCAATCTCGCGATGTCCTTTCGCAATGAAGGACTCCAAAATTGTACGGCATACTCCAGGTGCGGTCGGACAAGTGAGTTGTACAGGCACAGTACAATCTCCTGGTTCCGATAACCAAACTGGCGCTTAATATAGCCTAGCATCCTTTGGGCCTTTTTCTCCGCCTCAATGCACTGTTTCGAGAACTTGAGGTCACTAGTGATTGTTACACCCAAGTCCTTCTCAGTGTCGGTGGATTCCATAGCAGTGCCCTTAAGGATATACTGAGATTGGGGGTTTCTGTGGTCGATATGCATCACTTTGCATTTGCCCACGTTAAAAGGCATTTGCCACGTGTCCGACCACTCCCCAATCTTCCCAAGATCTTCCTGCAGGCGGGCAGTATTTCCATCTTTTGCAACGTTCATACCAAGCTTGGTATCATCGGCAAATTTGGAAATCTTGGCAACCATGTCACCGTCCATGTCGTTGACGTAGATGATGAATAGTAGTGGTCCCAGGACAGAACCTTGAGGCACCCCGCTAGTAACGGGCACCGACTCAGAAGACTGTCCATTTACCACCACCCGTTGCCGTCTGCCACTTAGCCAGTTCTCGATCCAGCCGGCTACCTTTCCGTCTATGCCAAGCGCTCGCACTTTCCGGAGAAGGCGGCGGTGTGGTACCTTATCAAAGGCTTTCTGAAAGTCTAGGTACACCACATCCACCGCCTTGTCCCGATCGTGCTTACTGAAAACGAAGTGGAAGAATTCTACAAGGTTCGTCAGGCATGACCGTTGCCTTCGGAAGCCGTGCTGGGAACTCCTCAGTAGCAGGTTTGACTCTAAATACGACGTCACTTTGTCCACCATGATGCTTTCCATGAATTTACCGACTATCAAAGTCAGACTGATAAGTCGGTAGTTCGACGGTTGGTTACGGTCTCCTTTCTTGAAGATAGGAGTCACCTCCGCCTCACGCCAGTCTCTAGGAACGCATTTGGTCCGGATTGACATGTTAAAGATAGCGCACAGATCTCGTGATACTTCATCGCACACTTCCTTCAACACTTTAGGTAGAAACCCGTCCGGTCCAGGGGACTTATTCGTCTTTAGGTCAGCGATCTTTTTCTTTATTTCTCCTTCGGTGAAGTCCATTGCCTCCAGCTTTTCCCCCGAGAGAGAGAGAGAGAGAGAGAAAGAGAGAGGCGAAGACTACAGGATCTACACCGAGAAGCAGGATTAGAAACGCTCAACATCAACATCAGGAACAGAGTGGAGAAAATATGGAGGAAGATAGACGATTTACCTCCGATATTTGCAGAGCACACGAACACCAGAGCTGGAGTCCCCTTTAGCACTCGATTTTCCAGCGGCAGACAACAGCTGAGGAGGTTCCCATGTTTACTTAAGTCGAAATTCAGAAAGAGAGAAGAAACAAGCTTAACGATAAAGATATTTACCCGACTATATACAAACCCAACTAACGAAATAACCAACCAAGACACCAGATTGATACACTAATAAGACAACCGAATTTAAACAACCCAAATAGGAAGAAACAATCGACTAAGAAGACAACACAGATCAAAAGTGTAAACAGAAATAATGCGAACAAAATGAACTAAAAGTGTAATAAGTGAACTATATTAAAAAGTTTAACAAAAATGATAGTGAAGTGAAAGTTAAGAGTAAAACAGAAATAAAACGAACATAGTAAACTAAAAGTGTAATAAGTGAACTATAGTATTAAAAAGTAACAAAATGATAGTGAAGTGGAAGTTAATAGTAAAACAAGTGAACAAAGTGAAACTAAAGTGAAAAAGTGATAACAACAAGAGAAAGTGAAACAAAGTAAGGAAAGTAAAAACAAGTAACATAACAATACATAAACAAAGCTCAGAGCTACAATAAACACATGAATGAAAGATGAAGAGAATAAGGGAACAGAGATTATGCGGTCCTCCCGCTTCTGTGTGAGGAACATAGGTGTTAAAGTGTGAGAAAGGAAGTAAGCATGATTAATGCATGGCAGTGGTTCGGAATCCACGTTAATCAGCAGGTCCCCCTTGTCCCTCGGGCAAGGATATTCCACCCTTTCCACCTCTGACTACCGAGTTTGCTCAAGATGCCTCCTCTCCAATCTGTCCTATTTTAACTCAAAACTTTTCGTCTCCCACTATAAACTCTCTTTTAAAGCTTGTTCCGGACTTCCTATTAAGCACTTCACTATCGGTTCACTTGAACTGAGATTCAGAAGTGTGGGGAGTTTTCCCCAGAAGCAAGTCGGCCGTGGGCCTACTCCTCTTCTGTGCCCCCTGCCCCCGATCGTGGGAGGGGTACAGAGGGGAGGAGTAACCACGAGCCGTACCTTGTCTCCCCCATAAAATAAATAAATATTTCTTTCATTCTGTCAGATCTTCATTCCACTCATTACATTGGTACAAGAGGAAAGAACATATCAATACGCTCCGAAGATGATCGAATAATATCGAAAGCTCAGCAATTTATTTTGGTTTTTACCAAACACATTCATCTAAAAGAGATGAATACAGGAGATGTGATCCACCATCTACAAGATGGAATAAAAAAGATAAGATAGTTAGAAGAGAGAGAAAGTTTCTAAAGGAAATTAATTAAAGCAAAATACACAATGCTTCAACAAAAGTTGCATATATATATATATATATATATATATATATATATATATATATATATATATATATATAAATAATTGCAGTAGGAAGGATACGACCATCAGTGACATTCTAATTTATTCCAAGCAACGTTTCGGATTACCCAATCCATCATCAGGCTATAGGGATAAACACAATTTATGAGGCGAACAAATGTTAACATAAACTAGATACAAATCAAAAGCAAAATAATATAGATAGTGAACCTATAAAATTAAAAGTATTAATAATTGCAAGTACATATACAGATAAGGAAAGGAACAAATTCATACCTGCTGTCAGCGAGTCAGGGGAATGACTAAGGAATTTACCCAAAAGCGCCACGATTATGGGTAGATTGTTGTCGGTATAATATTAACAAGTCTGAAGCTTGTTAGGTGTGGCTATTACCGATAATGGGTGTCAGGTCAAGTCTGAATTTAATGTGGGCGAATGTGTTTTTATGAAGAAAGATTCTAGAATTCTGAGCTGGGTGATGTTAGGACTAGAGCCCAGAATCTCAAAATTATAGATGTTTGCATCAACCTTACACTTTATAATGTGATCTCTGATTGGCGAGACTTTCTTGTTCGGCAACTCGGCAACCAATGCCCAGGTGTGCACAAACCCTCGAGTGTAACGAGCAAATAGTACTACCAATATATCTTCCCTGGGAACATCCAGAGCAAGAAAATTTGTATACAATACTATTGCGTAAATAAGCCGGGGTTAACTCCTTGTTGCGGAAGAAATTACCTATTTTTAAATTGTTAATGAAAGTTATTCGGAAATGTATTTGCGGAAAAAAACTCTGAAGAACTTTTCGGTACCGTCTTGAAGCTTCCTGATTCAGAGGACCGAGATCAGGTAAGAGAAAATATCGCAAGTCCTTAGGGACATCTATCTTTGCAACCTAGGAACAAGCGATATTTTCTCCTACCTGATCTCGGTCCTCTGAATCAGGAAGCTTCAAGACAAGATTATAAATTTATTATGACCTTCGCAAAGATCAACTGCACTGGCATCCTGAAGATTTCATGGAACACATAACTTTGATAAAATTGTTGGAATATTGGAAAGGATCAACATGGAACATGGTTTATCTAATAGAACAATTGTAACCACATTCACCAACAATGCATCAAACACAGTGAAATGCTTTAAGGAGTTCGGTGCTCGTGTTCTGAACCCTACTGACGGCATTGAAGATGAGTCAGTGAGACTATCATCCAATATTCGATGTGCCTCCCACAAAATGAACTTGGTAGCAACAACTGATGGAAACAAATGAGTGAAGTAATATGGACTAAAGAAAATAAAGCATTTTACAATGGAAAATGGTTGGGCGCTGTGGAATTTTGCCGGTAACACAAGTCACCAGAAAAAATACAAGAAATAACTGGCGTCCAATTTAGGTACCCATGCGTCACCCGATAGAACTCACTATACTGCGTGAATGTAGCTCTTTAAAAACTTAATTTACTCATCCTCAAAAACAATGAATTGGACTTTATTTCAGAATATTCTCCTGTTCTTAAACGAACTACAGTAGCCTTCAACAAACTACAGACAGAGAAAGAATGCTACTAGTTATCTTCTTCCTATATTACTATTTAATCAAGATTTGAACCTATTAAAACCAAACAACCACCGTTTGAGACACTGCATGTCATAACAGGTAGCAGTTGTAACTGGCTTCAATGCCAGATTTGATTATTATTTGTCGTCTAGTCTCGAGGTAACTCCGGCCGTTTTGGCTTCAGTCAGTGGCGGCTTCTAGCTAAAATTAGTGGAGGTACTGCATAAAAATTTTTTTAGCATTGTTTTAATATTGTGTAAAAAGAAATAAACATATAAAAAGAAAATAATTTATAGATAAACTTGATAAAATCCTAAACAGGACAAAATAAAACATTTTTTTACATACTAATAGGTTTGATTGTTACAGTTCAAGCTTGATACATTCATTTCAAAACAAAATCCATTCTTCTTGTTTTAATTTGCGCGAAAAGATTAATTATTTTCTTTTTGATCTCTGGACGACTACGGAGGAATTTTTTTTCTTCACTGAAAGCACCTCAAGTGCATTTGAAGAGTTCAGATGCAACACCCTCTAGATCCGCCTGACCACTTTTCTGTTAAATTAAATTTTTTTAGCAGGCTTCTATGTTCAAGTTTAGTAATTTCCTTTTAAAGGCAATGATAAGGTTATTAGTTATATATATATATATATATATATATATATATATATATATATATATATATATATATATATATATATATATATATATATGTAGATATATATATATATATATATATATATATATATATATATATATATATATATATATATATATATATATATATATAGTTTCAAGAAGGGTTGGTAACCCTGAGATAAATCGTGAGATTGCTATGAGGTTCATTCGCATTGCTGTCCTCACATCGGAATCAGATCTATAAATATTGGAATTGTAATTGTTTAGCTAAAAATTTCCCAAAAGAATCCAGATTTAATGCGTGATTCTTTTCTCATTTACAGTGGTATAATCTATTTATCATACCATTTAACTAGAATCCAATTTATAATCTATTAATCCATCTAAAAATCTATTTATCCAATTTAAACATTTAACTATTTATCCAATTTAACTATAATCTATTTAATATTTATCAAGCGTTTTACCACTATTTACCCATTTAAATTGGATAATTTATCATCCAATTACTTTTAAAACATTTACCAATTCATAATTTATTTAATACTTATCAATTGTAAATCCATTCTCGTTAACTCGTGCAAATTTAATTCACACGCGTAATTCAATCCAATCATAAACTTTTACTGTATAATTTCACTTTTCAATAATAACTGGTTATTCATAATATATATTTTTCTTAACTCTTTGTTTTTAATACACGTTTTCACAACGTCCCTCAAATTTAGGCCTAAGAATTTCGTCTGCAAAAATTTAGATTTCACGTTAGCATTTAAATTCATTCCCTTGAATAACGAAATATAGGTTTTTATGTTTATTGTGATCAGAGCTATCTAGGATATTGACGCAATATTCATCTAAAGCCTATACCACCACCTTTTTCCCCTCTTCAGTACAGGGTGCTGACTAAATTCACACGCAAACACCACCTCCTCCCTTTGCACGGCGTGACATCCATATGAAACAGTAGAATGGCATCTTGTTTAACCTTTCCGTTAGTAGAATACAGCTGTCCCTTGTTATAAGTTAAATCCGTGTCCGTCAAAGTAACAGCAGCGCAAGACAAACTATTATGGCTGCAAACTATGCTCGCGACCCAGCCATTCCCACGATATATATTCTCTTTTTCCTTACAACGGGCAGAGTTGAGAGGCAGGCGACGTTTTTTTTTCTTTCATTTACAGTCACGAGGACATGTTCATCATTTCATCATACTCCATGACTAAAACGATCCGGATTATCAACTGAATATCCTACTAATCGACTAAACCAAAACACTGTTTACAAAAAATCCGGGTCCTCGGCGCGTAGCCATCCTGCAACTGGTTGAAGTCACGCGATTCTATGCTGCCTTGTGATTAGTTCTCGGAACGTAGTGGCTTTTGCTGCCAAAATGAAGTGGCGTTTAGAGGCTTTTGCCTACAAATCGAGATTTCAAACCAGGAAAAGAGTGGGATAGCGGGGTTTGAAACGAAATGATTTGATTAACGTATTTTAGGTGCGGAGAGCATTCACTCGCCATCGTTTCTTATTTTTGACGGAGGTGGCGCTTAGTGGGTTTTGTACTGGAACTCTTCATTTAGTCATTCTTAATTCATAGTGCTCCTTAGAAAAGTTTTTATTTTTTTCAATGTTTAAAAGCAGCGTTCTGCCTCTGATTTGTCATGGAAATTGTCAAGAGGATTTTTATCAGTTTCGTAATTTCACTAAGAACATCATCTAAATTATTTTCCAAGATAAATTTCAGAAGCTCAATTAATTAAGTAACCAATTAATTAATGAAAGAATTGAAAATAATATTACTTAAATTCTACACTTTATCAAATTCAAGCACAACACACGCGGAGTAAAAAAGAAACATTACCTTCCACCAGCACGCCACTCGTTACTGCGTGAGCCACAGTGTACTCTCTCCCTAGTGTGCAGCTTCCTATCTCGGACATGTGAGCATGTGCACAAAAGACAAACACCGCGTCGCTGGAACTGTGAAGCGCACAGTTTTATGCAAGGATATTTGTAAATTTTCATAAACTAGGGGATGACTACTAACATTAAGCTTAAGTATTAGATACTATCCTCAACCCCCCTCCCACTAGAAAAACACTTGTCTTTTCTCTCACTGGATGAAAAAAAAACCCCTACACTTCGTTATTGAAAAGGCTTCTTGAATCAACCAATTCGAGAATAGATTAAGAATAGGATGGTAGCTTAATCGATAAGCGTCGTGGTCATAATAGTGATGAACGCTTGATGACAGAGGTTTGAATCCAACTCCTTTATCCATTTTCATATAACGGTTAAAAATTTTCTTTCTTAACCTTTTAATGGTTCACATAATATTTTCCTTAGCGTTTTTTCGGGTTGTGATACCAGTTTTCATTTTCTTTGGGCCTTTAAATGCCTCGATTATACGAGGGGCGGTCAATAAGTTTTGCAATTCAGATATAAGTAAACGAGATATGAGGAGAAGTGTTTTATTATTTTTCAATATAACTACCCTCGACTTCAATGCACTTACGCCACTTGTCCCTAAGGCTTCGAATTCCCGACAACCAGAAATCTCCCAACTGCTGTTCAATCCACTCCAGGACAGCAAGCTGGACATCTTCATCGTCCCCAAACCGGCGTCCACGCAGTGCAGCCTTAAGCTAGCGGAATAAATAGTAGTCGCTAGGGGCCAGATTTAGGCTGTAGGGGGGTGGTTGAGCTTCTCGAATCTGCACTCGCAAAGGGGAGCTTGTGCAACTCTGGCCTTGTGGACTTTGACGACGTTGAAGTCGATCATTGGGTGTGAGGTTTCTAGGGACCCAACGGGCAGAGACCTTGGTCATGGCCAAATTGTTGTGGATGATGTTGATAACACTTCCATGTGATATTCCAAGTTCTCGCTCGATTTCTTCGACCTTCACCCGTCGATTTTCGAGGATCATCCTCTCCACACGGGCCACATTGTCCTCGTTGGTCCCGTCTGACGGGCGTCCTGGACGGGAGTCATCTTCAAGGGACCCACGACCATGGTGGAACTTCCTATTCCAGCGAGCAATGGTTGCATAGGAAGGGGCGGTGTTGGTGTACACTGCAACCATGCGTTCATGGATCTCGTTTGAATTCTTGCTTTCCTTGGTCAAAAGTTTGATCACTGCGCGGTGCTCAACCTTCTCCATTGTTGAAAAATTTGTGACTGACGATCTGCGATCAGCTACTACTTCTTAAATAGACGAGGCAGGAGCGTGCGGCTGCAGGTCTTGACTTGTCATAATTTGTCCTAACACCCCCACAAACAGCCATCCCCCTTCCTCTGTTTTGCCCTACCGATTCGCAAAACTTATTGACCCCCCCTCGTATATCACGTTTCATGTGATTTTCACTTAATCCCTGTAGAACAATCGAAAAAAAAAAGATTGCAAAATGACGATGGTAAAGATGTGTCGATGGAAAAGACAACAATGGCAAAAGCGTAATCAGGGCGAAGGCTTGACGTCCAGAGGCGACACACATCTCTTTGGCATCGATACATAATCATTTTGCGTTCCTTGTTTCTTCGATTTCTATTGTATTTTTTAGTCCTTTTGCTGTAGTTTTCTTTTATATAATTGCAAATTGGATGGCATTTTGGCCCCTCTGCGCAAAATACATGTTACGTTAGATAAATGATAACATCCTCTTTGTACTTGAAGAGTTAAACGTAAATAGATCATTTTTATCAACTTAATCTATTGTAGTACATAATTATGTGTGCTGGTTATTATATTGTTGACCTAGATAGCATGAAAATAATTTTTATTTAAAAATTAATAAATAATAGCAGTGATATTAACTGCTTGGAATTAATACAGGATACAAGTTGGTATAAAAGAAGGGAGTGACGTAAGGTATATGAAGTATTAAATGTAAATTTTGGAATGACATTTAAAGATATAAAAGGATATTTAAAGGACATGTAAAATATAATTAATAGGATATTAAATCGTAAGTAAATGGATATTAAATGAATGTAAAAGAAAAAAAGGGAGGAACACAATTGATAATACATACATAATTTGGGTTCTGTAACAAATGAAAATAAATATAAGTAGAATACTCACACGTTTTGCATTGATTGCACACTTGACTTTGGAATGATTTATAAACGAACCTTATTGGATAGAAGCGAGGACAAGAGTGAGAGAGTGTACGCTTGCACAATTTTTGAGTATTGGCAGTTACAATACTGGAACATTGGAACGCATTGTAAAAGACTTTATATATATATATATATATATATATATATATATATATATATATATATATATATATATATATATATATATATATATATATATATATATATATATATATATATATATATATATATATATATATATATATGATAAATAAGACCTACAAGGAAAATGGAAAAACGATGATTCCGAGCGTTTTCGTCCTTATTCTAAAAGACCTCTTCATGGAATAACGTAGGTCAGGACAGACAATGTCTTAAAGGGTAAGGAGTAGGGGGTTAATATGGCTAGCTGCATCAAAACCCTAACTAGGGGGTACGAATTCTTTAAACACTTTAATTTGTGATTTAATATAATTAGATATGATAGGATCTAGGCTAAACAATCCAGGGCTGATATTAAAATTTGGGAAAGTATTAATAGAGATACACTCCAAAATATTTCTTTAAGTGTAGTTTGTACATTTAATAACAGGTTTAGCACTATTCCAATTAATAGTATGATCCTGACTATAGATATGTAAAAATAATGCAGATTGTTGACAAAAATTACGAACATTAGTCAGGATCATACTATTAATTGGAATAGTGCTCAACCTGTTATTAAATGTACAAACTACATTTCAAGAAATATTTTGGAGTGTATCTCTATTAATACTTTCCAAAATCAAATCCAAAGCGGATATAACTATAGATAATTTTACAATAATTTATTAAAATAACAATGAGCAAAGCTTAAGAATACTAGAATCCCTTTATATTAAATCCCGTGCCTATAGTCTTAATTGTGACTCGTCCGCTGCTCCGCTACTTATGACATAACTCTACTACCAATACAATCTTACCCATGTCCACATCAATCCTCCCCTTCCCACTTCTCTCTGGAGTCAGACCAACATAGGTGAATGTTCTGACGATTATCCCTTGTATTCCTCTAGGATTTTTAATATTCTAACTCATTATAAATTATGTATTTTCTTAGGTTTGTATCATAGAAAAAAAGTCTCTTTTTTTGTAGATATTTATCAAAATTTTTAATATCCTCATTTCTAGAGAATTTTTTAATATTATAATTCATTGTAAATTATGTATTCCTTTATACTTTTATAACATAGAACCCGAAGATGAGCGGACAGCTCGAAACGTTGTTATACCCAATAAATGAAGATGAATTTCTCCGCATTATATGTACTCTCATTACTGGTGAAATTAAAGATTCATCTGGCTAGCAGCAACCCCATCAAAGAAATTTGAAGACAGAAAGAAAGATGCAGAAACCTTGTATAGCTGACTATAAATACATATAGTACAAGAGAAAATGTTCAGACATCTGTGTGATAAAGCGGCCCAAGGGTGTCCCAAGACAAAATTATCAAAGACGAATATTCATTTTATTTAGGAGACCGAGTAAATACAGCTGCCGACATTAAGAGAATGTAACGAAATACTATATCAGATGACACAAATAAACATGTGATCCTTTAAATGTTTACACGGTGTACATACTGCCTAACTCCGCCCAGAAACGCGACTACAAGAAGGCAGGCCTTCCGATGGCCTTCTCTTTGGCCACGCCCTCTGTATTTTGAGCATGCATATATAAGGAAGAGATGAAATTCATAAAACAGGATCAACCAGTCTCCTATACACCGTAGAAGATCACGACCCTCGCCTCCTTGATAACCACGAGATGGACCAGATGGAGTGACCCTAAGGCAGAAGGTGGCCCCATATACTCTGATGCTTCAGAGTCGAGATTGGGGATCAACAGCAGCGCCAACAACTTGGCTATCCCCCTTCAGGTGGAGCAGTTGAAATCCATATTTATGGCCGAGACAGTGGCCTTCTGGGTTACCAGACTGCTCTTTCCCTACAAGCTTATACTACCGGACAACCTTCCAGTGGTCTTTAACAGCAGGAGGGGCAAACTCTCGGTGTCCTTGGTGAGGTGCCTCTCAGTGGCATCGTTGTGCAATGTCTCGAATGCTCATCAAAAAGGTTCTAGAAACATCAGATGGGTAAGGTCCCACAAAAATCGGGCGGATGGCGCTTCCCGAATCTACGATAATATAAATTTAGCGTGGTTGGGAGGACTCCTCTGAGACACTATATAAGGAGCACCTCCACCAGGAGGACGCCATGGCTGTTTCAAACTTCGTCTCGGACGCATCTCTCACATCGGCTCCCACCACCTCCCCTCCGTCCTTCCATCATCCTTCCTTTTTGTTAGGTCTCTCAAATAAAGAGACGTTTTGTCTTACCATTCTAGGTCTCCCAAATAAGGAGACAACCATGTGTTTATGTAATACTTTATGTAATACTTTATTAAGGTCTTATTAAACAGGACCTCCTTTTGTTTTCATAATAAAGAGAGGGGTTCCCTCATCCCTACGGGGAGGGGGATATGTGGAGCGTAAGCTTGCTTTGAGGGTCCTGTATAGACGTTCAACTGCGGCGTTGCTCTGAGGATCGTACGCGGTGGTACGCAGGCGAAAGGAGCCAAGCACTCACATGAATGAATCCCATTGGTGGGATTCAAATTGGCTACCACGGTCAGTCAAGATCGTTGAAGGAACACCAAAACGAGAAACACATCACGAGACGAAAACTCGAGTGACGATAGAGAATCTGATGTCCGGGATAGGAACTGCTTCTGGCCAACGAATAAAATAATCGATCATGTTCAGAAGAAAATTGCAACCACGGGAGTAAGGAATAGGACTTACTAGATAGACGTGAACGGCGTTAAAACGTGACGAAGGAGTTTTCGTGTGGCGATGCAATTTGGCACGCTGACATGCCAGACATGAGTGAGTCTATTTGGCCACGTCGACATTCATACCTGGTCATAAGAAGCGTTGTGCGACGAGCTTGCATGTTACATTGATACCAGGACGTGAAAGACCGTGAATTTGGTGGAAAATATGCCGACGGAAAGCGAGAGGAATGAGAGGACGAGGACAGTCAGGCAATGAATAGTCGACCAGGATGCGCCTGGAAAGACCGTCTGGTAATTCGACTTCGTGAACAACGAGTTGAAAAGAGTAACGCAGCGTTTGCGTGCCTTAATTCTGTTCCTGGGCCAGCTCCATTGTCACATGATCGATGGGCGCAGTATGAGAGAGTTGCGTGCCCGAAATCGCGAAAATGCGAGAAAGCGCGTCTGGTACGACGTTTGAAGAACTAGAAACATAGCGAATATCACTCGTCCTATGCAGGATAAAGTCAAGGTAACGAGTATTAACTGAATTGTGTACCGAAGACGTGTAACGAGACGAGCAAGCACCGACCAAAGGCTTATGGTCAGTAAAAATAGTGAAGTGACGCCCTTCCAAATATGGACGGAAGTGATAGTGTATACTAAGCAGCTCAAGTGAGAACGTACTATACCTCTTTTGAGATTCAGAAAGAGAGCGAGGGAAGAAAGCAAGAGGGTGCAACAGGTCACCAATCTTCTGCTGCAAGGTTGCACCTTCGTAAGTTGAGGATGCGTCTGAGGTAACGCTGATGGGGTCTCCTGGAGAATGATGAGCAAATTACATGCTGCGGGCAATAGCCTCTTTGGTGCGAGAAAATGAATCACCCTCCTCAGTAGACCATTCAAGAGGAGAGTTTTTTTGGTCTTAGACATCACGGAGTTGATAGATTGCATGACCTGGGCACAATTCAAAATGAATCTGTGGTAGAAAATGACCATGCGACAAAAACGTCTGAGTTGTTTGCGTGATTTAGGTTGACAAAATTGCGCATCAAGGTAAGTTTGTCTTCGAGTGGGCTAATCCCCACACTCGAAACATGATGTCCAGAGAAGGAGAGTTGCGAGATACCAAAAAGACACTGTTGAGTACGATACCGTACTCTTGAAGGCGAGAAAAGATTTGAGGAAGGTGAGAAAGAAGATGCTATTAGGTCATCAATGTAGCAAAAGACAAAGGGAAGACCTCGCAGAAATTGGTCCATAAAACGCTGGAAGGTCTGGCTAGGACTTTGCAAACCATAGGGCATTCTGATAATTTTCATAAGAGCCAAACAGAGTGGTGATGCTAGTCTTTGAAATATCGTCTGGGTGAATAGGGATCTCGTTGAAAGCATGAACCAGATCCAGGCGAGAAAAGATTGCATAACCGGAGAGAGATGAGGTTAAATCGGCTAGGTACGTCTATGAATAGCGGTCGGGGGCTGTATCGCGTTTAAGACTCTGTAATCTCCAACGGCTCTCAATTTTCCCGACATAGATTTGAGAACGATATGGAGTGGGAAGGCCCAAAGTGAAGCGGAAGGCCTAGAAATGCAGGCAATCATCATGAATTGGAATTCATCACGCATTGCAGAAAGTCTATCTGGGGCTAGACGAGGAGGTCGGGAGATTACATGTCCTCCTATCGTCTCGATCTGATACACTAAATTATGTTTAATGGGCCTATCCTTCGAAGGTGGAAGGGTAAGGTCGGAAAACTCCTCTAGAAGGCGCTGAAATGGGGACTCAGTGGCTAGGAGACGAATAGAAAGAAGGCAACTCTGTGAAGGTGAGTACGAATCTGAAACAATGAGTAAATTTTTGCGATTGACAAGCTTGCCGTGACGAGAATCGACCAAGAGGTCTTAAGCCGAAAGAAAAAATCGAGGCCCAATATTGATAATCTACCTCGTCCATGACGAAGGTCTATCGAAAAGCTCTACGGAGACCGAGTGAGAATTGAAGGTTACGCCTCCCATAATTCCTAATATTGATCGAATTAGCTGCCTTCAGAACTAAATCTGAGGGAACACAAGTTTTGTCGCCCTCAAGAAATTTGTATAATTGCATACTACACCAGTGTCGACCAGGAATGAGAAACCAGAAAGTAGGTCAAATATACGAAAGGAAGGACATATCTGAGCAGTCATGTGAGGGCAGGGGATGTACACCCTTTTTTCCCAAGCCTTTCTAGTTTAAAGAAGGAGAATTTGAGGTAGAAATTGAAGTTTGATAATTTGAAGAGATTTGTTGAAATGAGTGACGTGCAAGAGTGGAGAGTTGAGATTAGGTGAAGGATGTACCGGTTGTAAATATGTGCACGCTTGTAAGCATTTTACACCTTGTGTACTATATTTGTTATAGTACCAGCACCATTGAGTTGATTGGGTGAAAGCTACATGCGTTGGGAGACTACTAGGCACAGGATCGGAATAAGCACAATTGTGGTTACAAGGCTCTGTTCAGCGTTGTTACCATACCTTTGATAGTACCAGCAGAGACCCTTTTGTCTGTCGTGAAAGATTATGGTGAGAATAGGCGGAAGAAGATTGTGAAAATTGCTGCATCTCACCTTTTGTGTTGATATTGCCTCGTTGGTTTCTTTTACGGGAACTCAAACGGGTCCTATCTCTCGGCTCACCATACTCGTGCCGTCGCTCGCTCTGTGCCCATTGATGCAGTTTCTACCGGTTGATGTCACTCTCAATCCTTGATAACGTGATTGCTAAATCCATGGTAGTGAGATGGAATTTCGCTACGCTCCGGTCGTTCACAAGCAGAACTCGACGTTACCCGAACCTGCGAAATGGAAGAATTAAGCTTACGACCGTGATTTTGTACGCTGCCCTAATTTACATAAGGATTTATATACAGCTGGTCGGCTGCTTTTGCCAGCTGGTCAACATCGAATCAGGGGCCTAATATACTCTGGGACACCTCGCATAAAAAATTCAGTGAGGAGACGGTCGAAAGAGTCAGATTGCGTGACTTTTGTCTTGATTAGGTTCTTCAAATATTCAAGAAGCTAGTGGGACACTTATCTCCAATCTCATGAGTATTATGGAGCTCCTTTAGGTCTTCAACTTGTAGCTTCCCAAATTCCTTTCTGAAGGCCTATGACGGTATGCATATACATGTATGTATGGTTACCAGTTATGGTTGAGGAACGACACGGTCACCAGTGGTAGCATGAGTCACCAATTGTAGGAAGCAAATGACGGGCACCAGCTTAGAGGCGCGACGAGTTCCTACTTTTGGGTGATGGGTGTCGTTGCGGCGATTTATCAATTTGACTCCGAAGATCAATAACTTTCAGTTGTTCTTTTGATTAGCTAGGCTTACCGAAGGCTTAAGTAAAAAATGGACTTACAATCATCCCCCACCACTTTATTCAGATAACGGCAAAACAGCAAAACTGCGGGGCAAGTGACACTGGGCGTACGATGCGGGAGATTGGTATGTCTATATATGAACAACGCACGTACGAGTTTACGGGCGAGACAAGGACTCGGTGATTAGCCGGGAGCGTGAACGCGAGAATTCATCAAGCTTTCTTTCGGTCTACGGAATGCAAGTAGCACATTTCGACGGCACATGGACAACCTTTTTCGAGGATTGGGGTTCGTTTATGTATATATAAACGACATTCTGATCTTCTTGGATAACATGGACAACCACTTGAAGCATTTGGACGAAATATTCAAAGTTTTGGTAGAAAATGGGCTAAAGATTTCATTGGACAAATGCGAATTCGCGAAGAAAGAAATTGATTTCCTCGGACATCATATTTCGGTGGAAGGAACCTGTCCACCGGTCACAAAGGTAAAGGAAATAGCAGACATGCAATTACCGAGATACCCAAAGGGACTACGCCGTTATTTGGGCATGTTGGGATATTACCGCAGAATGATCTCCAATTTCGCAGCAATTGCAACCCCGTTGACCGAGCTTATACGCCTGCAACCCAAGGCTCGTGACCTCGAATGGTGTGAAGAATCACAGAGAGCATTTGTGACCAAGTGAACTTTAACTGGATCCGTTAAACTCCATCACCCGCTGCCCAACGATTCCCTATACCAGCTGGTTACAGATTGCTCCCAGTTCGCGACAGGTGCTGCCTTGCACGAAATGGTTGATGGATCCTCAGAAGCATGCTAAGCCGGATGCAGCAAGAATACTCCACCTACGGCAGAGACCTCCTAGCGGCGTATCTTGCTGTCACGCGATATCCCCGATCCTGTTAATTGACTTTCCATCTTCAAGGTTCGAAACTGTGCATATTGATAGAGTCGGACCACTCCCGACATGCCACACTTCCGGGTCAATCATTGCCCTCGCACCAACGATATTAACTTTCGTGTCTCGACCGAGCCTCAAGTTGAATAGAAGCATTACCGATCCCGGATATAAGTGCCACGACGGTCGCTTTGGCCTTCCTAGAAGGGTGGATGTCCAGATTTGGTGTACCACTCTACGTTGTAACCGACAGAGGTGAACAGTTCGAATCAATCCGAGCTATTCAAAGAGTTGTCAGCCCTCGGTGGTTTTCATCGTCTCAGCACATCATACAGACCGTCCACGAACATGATGGTGGAAAGGGCCAACAGGACCCTGAAGGGCTCCATAATGCCCCGTCGACAAGGCTGGCTGTTGGCATTGCCGATAATCCTCCTGAGCATTCGTGCCTTGCAAACCAAGCCAAGATTCTCCCCTTTCATGACAGTAACGGGCACCACACTATTGTGCCCAAAACCTCTAGTCTCGTCGTCCTCATCGACTTCGCGAAGGTATCTTTATGACACCTGCAATCGGTGACTAAGCCTTTCGTGCCCAGATACCTGCAGAATGCAACGCATGTTTGGGTCCGGATAGAACGCATTCGCAAACCACTCGAATCGCCAGATGCTGGCCCTTTTCCGGTGATCGAGCGTGGCAGCAATGTATTCAAGCTGGAAGAAGGCACAGTGTCTCATTAGACCGATTAAAACTTACGCGATGATGATGTGCCGGGTAATCAGCATCTCGCAAGGACACATGGTGGGCACAAGAGGACCAGCCGTAGTTCGCCGCGTAGAGAACCTGCATCAGGAGTAGATGCAACCTCTGGCAACTCGCAAAACACCACAGCGAGAACCGGGGAAGAAAACGAGCAGCCGGGAATGGTCACGCGCTCCGGGAGAAGGATATCGTTTGCCAGGGAAAATTTTTATTATTATTATTGAACATTGCGTAATCATAAATAGATCGCCACTCTTGTATGTCATAAGAGGCATACATACATATATAAGCCTCGCTGATCCATGTTGTTTTATGTACATTAGAATTTGTATGTTAAAATGAGGCATAAATATACATACAAGACTCTCTGAACCATTTTTGCCTTGTAACTTTGAGCAATGTAATAATTATAGCCACAACTTAGCGATATTTCATGCATTTCCTTTTCGGGTGGGGGCAGGTTGCACAGACCCTGTTTGAGCACAGTTGTATCCATGTATAAGTAATGTAAATTTCATTACCCTGTGCGTGTTAAAAAAGTACCTGCTGGTCTAGTTAGGACGTGCAATTCTCTTTGTAACTCAGTTACTGGCGGGGAGTTCTGTGGAGAGCATGGCTCTGGAATTAAAAATGCACGAAAAAAGTGCCTTTCAGGAATAAGAATTGGAACAAATGTTCTTGCGGCTATACATATATATTTATTTGTAAACCGGTCAAGGAAGTAAGCGGGAAGAGGAGATTTCAGATAGCAGTAAAATTTGGCGACAGAGTAATAAAAACGAACATTTCTCGTCTGTAAATGGAATTAAGCCGAGACAGCTGTCTGCGTCTCAGGAATAAAATTATATCGAGAAAGTGTAAATTTATAGGCGCCATTAATAGATAACCTGCAGAGACCATGGGATAAGGAATATCCCGCCAAGTGGGCGGAGCTAAAAACATTGTGATCCCAAAGCCACGCCTCCTATACTATTTATAGAAGACAAATGGAGAATTTGAGGCGATTCATTCACACTTGGGTAGACAGATTGATAGTAAAAAACTAATTACGGTTCGTTTAGTGTAGGGAAACTCCCGTTGTACCCGCCCGTCTTGTTGTCGTAACACTCGCTTTCCTGACCGCTAGTGAAATTTTCCGACCGTAATCGTGTAAACGCGAGCCTCCCTTTTGCTTTGCTTGTTGGAATTAAACATTTATTTTTTTCCGTTATTCCTCTCAGTCCTTTCTCAATCACAAGCCTTCGGTAAGCCCAGCCAAGCCGGATTATTATTTGAGTATCTTTTGGAGTCAGATACGAGATTAACGCCACCTATCACCTCACTCGTGGGACTTGAGGGACCTCTCCAAAATATCCGCGCCATTTTTAACCTTCAAATTGGTGATGTCCTTCCTCTCCCATAAACTGGTGAATGTTAACTTTACCTCCTTGCCATAAAAAAGACTTGAGCGCCCCCCCCCCCATACTCTTTGGTGCTGGTCGCAATCTCCTGCGCCCAGGGGGGAGTTGAATTACCCAAGGCAGGAGCTTGCTTCCTTTGTTTCGCATATTATTTGCTTTATTTTTGTTTGGTTGCTGTTTGTCTTTTTATTGGAATTTTAAACTAGCCCAGTATTAGGATTAAATTTTAATTAAGTTTGGTGGCAGTTGGCTGATGGGGGCTATTGAAAGAAAAAAAAATCCTGTGGGGAAATTCTCGCAAATAGGCACTAACCAGCTGGAGGAGACCATCTGACTTATAATATAAGGTAAGAGGATCCGCAATCTGCATAAGACAAACGACTTCCGCTGTTTAGCGAATAAGTCAACCTATCAGTTACCAATTTCTCATTCAACTTGTACACACAGGTTAGAAAAAATGAGTAGAAACCAGCAAGGGTAGTATGATATGTGTCCAGCTTGCAAAAGGCAAACACGATAGCCATTCGTTAGGAATCTGGGAGGGGCAGGCCAGGCTCGACTCTACTCGATCCCTGCCGCTTGTGGAGTCTGAGGGGATTCGCGGTCTATGTGTGTCCTTTTTAGGGGCCTTGCGAAAGGTGTGGCCACTGCTAACTCAATTAGAGTCGTCCTGAATTGAGTGAGAAAAGAACAACCTACCTTACCCTTTTGTTTGGAGGGACCTATGAGAAAGTATAGAGAGATTTCATCCGTGGAGATGCAGCTTCCCACGGGCAGCTCAAAAGGTGGTAAAGGGAAAAACCATTTACCAGTTAATTGTGGTGAAAGGGACTATTGAGTGCCACGAGTCACCTTCTACCCGGCACCTAAGGGAAGACAAGACCACGCTTCATTTTGGCTCTGGGTGCTTTATTAGATTTGTTGTAGCCATAGTAAGGCTGTAAAAAAAAAAAAGATGCATGGAAACCAAATCTCTTAGGAGGTATAAGGAAAAGTCCCCATAAGATCATAAACATCCAGCATATGATCATGTATAAACAATTGGCATTTGTGAGCTTAGTTGGGCCTTGACAACAAGCCCCTCCCTACCCCGGCGACTTTCTTCTTGCGCATAAACCCATAAAGTATGGGGCAGGCATAGGTACCTCATATGTGCACTGGAAGCGGTGAAAAAGACTGTAACCCGACCCCGAAGCATCTAATACCGACCCAAAACAACGGGCCTTCGACCCACGTAGCAGGTAGACCTCATGGTACATCCAGCCACTCTGCGAGGTTCTGATAAGAGGTGGAAAGCGCATCAAGTCACCACTCTCTCTCTCTCTGCATAGTAAGAGGAAAAGATGGTAGGTCGAGAATAAGCTAGGTAATGAGGAAATGTAGGCCATATGAGAGGAGGCTTACCTGCGGGCACACGCCTAGGAAGACGTGCCTCTTCTCCAGGTACCAGGTGTAGCAATCTACACAGGGTACACTCCTGCGGAGTTTGGGAGAGGCCCCGGCGAGATAACAGGTGGCTTACTTCCTCTCTAGAGGAGCTGCTGAGCTGATGGTAAAAGGGAAAACCCCTTTACATGTTATGGATGGTGTGAGGGGAGCCGCTACAACAGACAAACGAGTTGCAGCACTCCAAGGTATGGCGAGGTTTTATACTCTTGGATTGCCCCCTGAATTTTGGACGTTTTCCGACACAAATGAAATTTCCAAAGCTTCTGAGTAATAAGAAAAAGGGTCGTAGGCTATATCTCGTTTATCCCACCAATATTTTCGGATCTTTTATTGTGTGTTAGTAATATTCACACCAGTCATACAGCCAAAGGACCGGAAGTTACCCAGACCGAAGCTCCCAAATGAATAGCCAGAGAGACAGGCCGGATTAGGAAGGAATCCTTTAATAAGTCTTAGTAGTCATCGAAGAGATAACCATAATCTGAAGATCTGGCCAATAACATGGCAGTACAGCCAGGGAAAGGCTTCTCGGGGCGTAAACCGCTCATCACAATGGCGTCTTAACGCCCAGGAGTACTCAAGCCTGATCTCTTGAAACCTCCGGGCGTTAAGGGGCCTTGTTTATAGAGGTTTCAAAAGCCTTTGTTCTGACGTAGGGTAAGGTACCTGGGTAGTAATGTTTCTTAAAGATAGATAGAACAAATCAGGAAGGAGAAAAAGATACTCAAAGGTTTAAGAGAGGTGCAAATGAAGATCTGAGAGAGGGCACCAGTTTCTATAGGCAGTAGCTATAGTGATATATTTACCACCATTGCCTAGGCCTTCCTTTAGGTGTGTGTGTGTTAGGGAAGGCATTGAAACTTACAAACAAGAGCCACAGCACGGTCGCCCATGCATTGACGGGTCCAGATGAAATAGGCGAGAAGTTAGGATACAATTTTTATGTGGAGAGCATGGCCCTGGCATTAAAATTGCACCAGCAAAGTGCCTCGCAGGAATAGGGAAAATTATATCAAATGTCCACGCGCGCATATATATACATATATATGTGTGTATATGAAAAAACTCAAAAAGTGCACATCAGTCAAAGTTATGCAGATACACCAACAAAGGAAAAGTGAAAAACCATTCCGAGCGGTTTCGTCTTTATTATTAAAGACCTTTTCATGGAATGAACAGGAGGCTGGACATACATTGCCTGAACCTTAATTAGTGGGTACAAAATCCTGAAACAACTTTGAGATTTTATCTATATGTAGTGATAATGGGGTCTAGCGTGAACAAACCAGGGCGAAGATTGAAATTTGAGAACATGTTAATGGAGATACATTCTAATATATTTCTCGAAATATAATTACTGGAACAGTGGCAAACCAGCCATAAAATGCAGTAATTATATTTCAAGAAATATATTAGAATGCATCTCTATTAAAGCGTTCCCAAATTTCAATCTTAGCCCTGGTTTGTTCACGCTAGACCCCATTATCACTACATACATAAAATCTCAAATAAAGTTTTTTCCAGATTTTGTACCCCCTAATTAAGGTTCAGAGATGGGTAGTCTAATCCCCCCTCCACTATTTAAGGCAATGTATGTCCAGCCTCCTGTTAATTCTTTGAAAAGGTCTAAGAATAAAGACGAAAGCGCTCGGAATCGTTTTTCACTTTTCCTTTGTGGGTGTATCTGCATGTGTGTGTGTGTATATATATATATATATATATATGTAAACTGGTCAGGGATTAAACGAAAAGCCGTGAATTCAGATATTACTAAAAAAAATTCCAGTGTAATAAAAACGAACATTTCTTGCCTGGCAAAGGGATTAAGACAAGACAGCTGTCGCCGCGTCAGGTGTTATAAAATTTATATCAAGAAAGCGTCAATTTTTAGATGCCATGGATCCATGACCACGGGGCAAGGGATTAACGTCGGCCGAGGAAATCCCGCCCTGTGGGTAGAGCTAAAGACGGCGTGCCCTGGTAGCAGGAAGAGGCCACGCCTTTCTCCTGCCCTAGTTATAGAAGAAAAACGGAGAACGCATCTTCATTCTAACTCTTGATCTCAAGAGTCGTCCCGTTATTAATTACGTTTCGCTTAGTGTAGCGCGCTCCCGTCTTAATCGTCTAAGTCTGGTTCTGGTTACTCTCGCTTTCCTGACCTTTACTTAACGAACTTTAGAGGCGTTTTAAAATTCCCCTTACACAGGAGTGGCCCGTTCCGTTGACATAATGTTTAAGCGAGGAGGAATAAATATCCCCTAAAAACCATTTTCTTTTCATTCTGACTCCACCAGTTTTCACAGATAAAGGAGGAAACACACTGAGATGATCGCATAAATCGAAAGCTCAGCAATTAACCAAACACATTTAATTAAAAAAAAAAGATGAACGTAGAAGTTGTTTACCAACTACAAGATGAACTAAATAAGATAAGAAAAATGGAGTTTCCAAAGAAAATTAATAAAGGAGAAATATACTATGGCCTACAAGAAGATCTGCTACCCATTTACACTAATATATATATATATATATATATATATACACACATTTGATATAATTTTTCCTATTCCTGTGAGACACTTTGCTGGTGCAATTTTAATGCCAGGGCCATGATCACTACTCTTCCACTCAGTATCAGCTTTTTGTATGAAAAAAAAGAAGAAAAAATAAGAGAAAAAAAAGGACTGTTCAACAGAAAACTTTATTCTCGAGACTAGTTTCATAAGTGAGTGGCTTCCCTCTTGGACTGAAGATGGAAGTCAGACACTTCTGAACCTAGTCTTTATAATAAAATTTTCCGAAGTCTTTTTTGCTCTGGGGTTAGGATAGAGTGATGAAAAGAGGGTAAAATGGAGATGGCTTGGTGGAATAAAGCTCAGGTTCTCTAAACTTAATTCGAAAATACCCGAGGCACTGGGAGCGGGAGGGCATGCAGCTCCTCCAGATGCCAAGTGTAACAGTCTACACGGGGCACCCCTCTGCCAAGAGAAGGGTGCCATAAAAAAATTCGGCCATTTCCCGAAAGTGGAGCCCCTTCCAACAAAAACCCTCGTCATAATCAGGCACGAAATTGGGTACCATCCCAACAGGTTAGGACAGAGCTAGAAAGCGTGTGGCCACATTGGTTTGGACTATTGTATGATTTTATGTATATATATATATATATATATATATATTATTTTTGTGTATTACCTTATTAGTACTGGAATATAGAGAGTATTCGCTCTCCTATCACTCTTCCTTCGGACACCAAGGCGGGCTCACTCTAACTGTAGGAAATCCGGAGATTGCCGCCACACAAGGTCTTTTTGTTGAGACGTGGGGCAGGGGTAATTTGCGCATTTTTTTAGTGTTTTCCTATTGTTGCAGCTGGTGGGTAGTTGGCTAATTTTGAGTAGTGGGTTACTAGCAGGTTGCATTGGTCAGATGGGCTAGGTACTTTGTTGTCTCTGAGCAAGCGATTAGGATGAATATTTTTAAAATATTGTATTTATATTTAGTAAATAATTTTTTTAATGTTCCGAATTCTGAAAAGGGATTTATAATTATTTAATAGATTTGAATCTTATGGGATGGATTGCGTAGGGTCAGCTCGTATCAACGACACGCTTTACGCTGTAGCAGGCACAAAGCCACTCCATTTTTTTCAGGCCAAATTCGCCCTTCAGTGATGGAGCGCTAGGTGCTATAGGATTTCGCCCATTCAGGCTCCATCACCGGGCAAAGGCGCCAAGCACACAGCTTGACAAACCCCTTTCCACCATTACAGTATCTGAAAAATAAGGGACATTGAAGATAACTTTTAAACTTCAATTTATTGTAGAATCAAATTAATTTTTGTTCAATCTAAAATATGTTGTAAACAAATACCGAATATATAAAAGCACTAGAACTGCCTATCGACACCATAAAAGTTTCATTATTTGCAAGAATTTTCTTTGGAGATTAGCGCCCTCTTTGCCCCATATTTGAGTCAACACAGAGTGGACTAGCAGAGATGTTCCTAGAATCCAACCACAATAGACAAACTCATTCACACATATTAAACGTTACCCTTCCAATACAACGGTCAAAACCCACCCTCGAAATCGATCATAGCAAGAACAAATTTTCCTTCCACGACATTCACGTGTCACTCTGGCGAGCCTACGATATAGTCCACAGCTAAACCGAAGCACCGCATTGACACGAACCGTCCCTCGAGGTCTCTATTTGCTTCCATTTGGGGCTTGACATCGTTCTACAAATATTCGCCACGTGCTCAATACAACAAAATTCCAAGGAGATAAATGGAAACACCTCCCAGTTTGCGGAGTTCATCGAGGCAGTTGACCTGGGAAGATAATCCTAAGCTGGAAGCAATAAAAAAAGTGAAAGAAAAAACGAGTTTGGTAGCAGTTTAATCACCGATTTGCCTTACAATTTGACGAGAGATCCGAATCACGCGTATGACAGCCGATGTGAAGTAGAATAGAATAGGGACTCCATTATGTGACTTACCACACCTGATGTCGTTTAACTTCGCTCTAATCGAAAGCGGTGTTTTCACTCGGCTCGGCATAGCCCACATGAAAGAACGAACAAACATGAAAAATAAGGGCCACATTAGAGAGCAAACTGAGGTAGTGTAAAGGATTGTGGACGAGTCTACTATAGCAGTCCCCTTTAACCTCAAAAGCGACTCGAGAGAGCCTATTTAAAGTCAATAAAAAATTAAACTAAGCTTAAATTTGAACTCGTTCGTATGGAATTTTATCCTTACCACCAGAAGGCAGCTAATTTTGTTCCGAAATGACCTATCTTTTAGGGTGCACGGTTTGGGACTTCTTCAATGGACACCGGTACAAACGATGTCTCGAAAGCTCGATAGTTCTTCGGAAACTTTCTTTACACTCTATACATTGGTGTGGTTTATGGGGGCTGTGATTTTCGCGAAAGTGAAACTGAAGAGAACTATGAAGTTTATAGGCGGAAATACAGAAGAGACAGGCAAAAGGCTTCTCTGTTGCTGAAATTTCATTTGAGGTTACATTTTGCAGTTTAATACCCATTCTGTATCTCGTTTCAGCTGTCCCTTGCCCGTTGTCATAGACAAGGATGGGCATATGGTAAACCCTGACATGCATCTTGAGAGAGCGAGCGTTTTCGTATTCTGCAGGACAGTACATACAAAAGAAAACGGCAACACTTTCTTCGTTTCCCTTAGTAATTCCTGCCTTGAGTTTCTCGTCGGGTGAAAAGAACATCGGGTCGGTGTCAAAGATCATATTTGATGGTGGGTGTGAGGGGACGTCGGCGGGAGATGGATCGTGATATTTTTGATCGTCGGTACTTGTGAACTTGCCATTATCAGCTTTGGGATGATCGCTACTCGCCTCGCAGTCAATTTCTTCATTCTTTTAAAAAAAAATGAGGAAAGGAAATGGTGAAACCAGACTCAAGTTCAGGAGATAGGATGAGGGGAAGGAGAAACAGATAAAAGTGGAGAAATAAAAGGAACAAAAATACATTTGAATAACAAAGTTTCAGCAGAGTTAGAATAACAACAGCACGGAAGCTTATCGAATGATAGGCGTAGTCTTAAGGATTCATTTCTAGCAATGAAGGAGGCCCAGGCGAACCTGGTACAGGCTCGACGACCTCGCCAAGATCATCTAGCAGAGGCTCCCCCCCGCTACCCGTTCTATCTAGCCTTGATGCAGATTCACAGGCACATGATCTTAATCGCTTCAATAGGCCAGTTGTTGTTAATTGTCCCCAGAAGCAGATGACATCTCTGCCCCCTCCGACCGCTTGGGAGATTAAGGGAGAAAACCTTTTATCCTACAGCCTCTGCTGTAGGCCCAGCCAACGTTACCACAATTAAATTGGGGCCCGCCTTCTATGATACTGGCCAGGAAAACGATGCTGGGCTGACTGGATATTGCCGAGAGTTGGGACCAATGCAGACCAAAAAGAAAGGATTAACATGACAAAGACTATAAATGTAAATCTCAAAAGCTGCCCATATTGAGACCAGGAGGGGGATATTATTCGAGAAGATTATCACTTGTTAGGTAGAGTTCTGGAGGTGACTGACCTGGAAAGGGACTTGCGTGTGCAAATCAGCAGCGACTCAAAAGTTTTCCAGGCAGTGCCGAGGTAGAAAAAAAAATGCACAAAGACTCGAGATACATAAAGAAGCAATTTGGCTTCCGAAACAAGGAGATTGTCCTCAAATTGTAACTCTCTAGTCAGACCTCACCTGGAGTACGACGTTCAATTCTGGTCCCCTACACTTCGTAAGGACATAGACCGGAACGGGTCCAGGTTAGGGCAACCAAGTTAATTCCTTCACTTAGGCATAAAGGCTATCAGCGTCGGCTTCAAGAATTGGGGCTTTTATCTCTGGAGATCCGCCGATTATGAGACCAGCTAACAGAGACCAAAATTTTAAGGGTTGTCGAAAACGTAGATTACGCAAGGATGTTCACGTTGAACACAAATCCGACTCGTAACCATGGTTACAAGCTGGATTTACCCCCATTCCAGACTAGTATTTGAGGGAACTACTTCTCGTATAAGATCTGTGGTACATGGAACCACCTTCTGGTCGAGGTGGTGATTAGTTCATCTGTATAACAGTGGAAATCTAGACTGGATGATGTAATTCATGAATATGCATAGAAAGCAGGGTCAAATAGATTATAAAAGGAGGTTAAATAGGTTTCAGCTATTCTATTAAAATTTCCTGATTGTGTCCTTTTCCACATCGCAATCAGGTATCTTTTCCGCTTTCAGTGCCCGCAAAAGCGGGTGGGAGAGCCTTCAACTGTACTATGCTTCTTCTCTTGCTACATGTTAGGGCTTTCCCAAAATAGTACCTCGTCGGTATGGTCAGCAATGTCCTTCGAGGTACTACTATTCTTTCTGAGTCCCTCCATTGTCCTCCTCTACACTCTCCCAACCCACCCGTTCCTCCGACTCAACCCACAACGATATGCAACACAATTTTTGTTCTTGGCCATAAAGTGTTATTTTTTAACCCTTTTTATTGCAAAAAAATAGAAAATTGCTATTATTTGTTTTAAACTTTACTTTTGTGGCTTGTATGATGAAGTATTTACTAAAAATAGTAAAACTTGTTTTTCATCGATTGTAGGGCTAAAAACAAAAAGTTAAATTATTTAATTTTATTGAAACTTCCACAAGAAATATATAAGAAGAAAAATTATAAGTGAATAGTTTTCCTCGATTTCCGTTTGTAATGTAAATCATTTTCCAGGACAAGGCTCCTGTTTTCATTGTATACTCCTTGGCATCGCTGTTCAAAGTTCAGTAGATCTTGCTGGAAGTGCTCCCTTTGCTCCTCCGAGTATTCTCCCATATTTTCATTGAACTTGTCAAGATGATCATCAAAGATGTGCACCTTCAGGAACATCCTGGCAACCCATTTAGCCATAGCTTTTCGCCAAGTTCTCAACCACTTCCATATAATTGTCAGCCTTGTGGTTGCACAAAAAGCAGTGAACACCGAAAGAAAACTTTTCCAGGCTTATTTGTCCTTTTTAGTAAGTGGTTCAAAGAATTCTGAACACTATGATTTGACTGATTTGTGGTTCATCAAAGAGATAAGCTTACACCTTTGCCTCAGAGAGTTTGGGAAAGAAATTTTGAAGATAATTGAAGGCTCTAACAAACTGCTTTAGTTTTAAATGCAATGGATGGAACAACACCTTTTGAGGGTCTATCAATTGCTCATGTTGACATTATGTTCTCCAACAGAGAACTAGGATCTTTGTGGACAGTGCTTCTTGTGGTAATGGGCTGTCCTAAAGACAGAAATGACATGAAAACTTGGTAAAAGCTCCCTGGAAATCCATAAAAAATGCTACCATTTTGAAGTATACCACCACTTCCCAGCCATACTCCTTAAATTCAAAGTTTGGAGCAGGAGCTTGACACTGGATGCTTATTCCAATTATGAAGGACAGCTTTAATGCTTCTTGAGGAGCTCTCAATGAAGAGCCTGCACACATTTGGATTACATGTACTTGTAATTTTAATTGCATCAAACAGTATATCATAGCAGTAGCATAGCCAGACTTGATAAGTAAGTAAAGAATTGAGAAATGTTTATGAAGTTGATTTGGCTTGTCACTTGCACATTTTCATCCAACAAATCCCACTATTTAGAGCCTTGAAATCAAAAGCTTAATATTTAATTTTGACAATCCAAGATCTCTGACAAGGTCATTGAGGTCTCTTTGATTTTGATAGTATGGATTCCTCTCAACAACCATATCTCTGACACTGTAGTCAGCATCTTTACTGATCTTTCCAACTTCTCAATTGTTGTTTTTCTGAGGATGGCTTATTCCTTGATAGAGGGGTAGGCAGAGGAAGATCAGCACTGTGTAGTATGTACTGGTGCAATAGAGGATGGAAGATCGGGATAGGAAATAGGAAGTGCATTTTTACTACTTCGAAGTTTGGAATAATCCACCATGCAGAAGTAGCAGTTGCTTGAGTGGGCAGTGGGTTCACACCAAATCCTGGGAATGGCAAACCTAATGGCTCTTCTTTCCCCTCTATATCATCCTGTAAAAGTAAATATACTTTATTACTCTTTTGGCTTACAAACAAACATATTTTAAATACTTGTGACATTTAATATTTTACTTTTTACAACAAACAATTTTCTTACCTTCCAAAGTTTTCTTGCAGTGTTCACAAGCAAAATGAAGTTCACAGAGTTTGTCTTGTTCCCCGACTGGCATGCCAAATTATGCTTTGTAAGCTTCACACATTTTCATAGATGCTGTCACACTGAACATTTTTGCTCTTGTTTTGATGAATTGTCCGCAGATATAACAGAATGCATCTGGAGAATGAGTGCAGCCTCTTGATGCCCTTTCTTTTCTGATGTGTTCACTATGGTACCTAGCGCTCAGGTTGTAGCGGGCCGAAAATCTAGACTAACCCCAATCGATCCAACCCGCTTCCTACACTAATCGAGACGTGAGAAATCGAAGGAGAATGAAACGGATTGTATGTACAGTCCTTTACTAACAAAAAAAATACAATAATAATTATAAATATAATTATAATTTATGTTTACAGGAAAAATAAATACAGGTGCGCACTCAAAATAAATAACCTATACTGATTTCCATTTCAAAAGAAAAGTGTGCACACTTCAAAATGAGGCCAAATTTTCCAATCCAAACAAGATACAAAAGATTATAATGGGCGAAGAGAACAAGTTTACACAAATATATCCACACAACGAAATGAAAAAAAAAAACAAACAACCGAACGAAAAAGGGGCACGGGACTATCACTTGTGCGCTAGGGGGTGGGTGGTAGCAGGCCAATATAAAAGGGGGCAGGCTCGTCAGCCAATGCAGGTGGCAAGCGAGGTATGAAAGCCCTCCGTCTCAGGGCTGGGCGGAGCACTCGCCTAGAGAACCCCTCTTGCAGTCCGTCAAAGCTTCCACTCTCTAAATGTACATCCAAGTACGCACAACGAATTCTAATTTACAGCTTTGACAATTCTTTAAATATTTTTTAAAAAATATCTCTGAAAAGAGAATACAAATATCAATAAAAATTGAAAAAACAAAACAAAATTTAAATTCCAGTTATTCACACACACCCATTCGCACAGAGGGAGGGAGAGGGTATTGGGAAAAAAAAGGTGGGAGAATGGCCCTTCATACACACATTCACTCCACCACACCCCTCCTTCCTTAGGCCATTCTACAACAGTCACTCACAATCCTTACTCATGGTACCTTTTATACTCAATCGCACCCTTCTGCACCCATTCACACTCGTCTACTGGTCCCTGGCTACGCGTAGCAATCAGTCAGGGTTGTTCATCAGTCGTCCTGTCAGTCTCATCGTCAGTATTGATCATCTCGTTCACCATACTCTTAGCCCTCATTATCAGTTCTACCATCTCATCACAGAACTCTTTCATACTCTTCCGTTCAGAACCTTCACTCTTCATACCCCCATTCATCAGCTCCTCACTCACAGCTCTCATCCAACTCAAGGTACACTCTTGCGAAACAGACAGGTGACTCACATCCCCTGTATTCTCAACAGGCATACCAGAAACCCCTTCGACTGGTTCCCACCAGAAACCTGAAAAATCAGCCACTTCATCATTCACTACATCAAACTCACCCCTACTATTACCATTCACAAAACCCGAAAAATCAGCCACACTAGGTTCATTCTGCCCAAACACACTATCATTCATACTGTTCCCAAAACCAGAAAGATCAGGCACAGGAAGCTCACTCACTCGTCTACTTATACCGGCCAAATCACTCGCCTGTTTTTGCAAACTCTCAATCTCTCTTTCAAGCTCCCCCATACCGGAAAGACTCTGCTCAGACTTACTTTCATTCTTCCTTTCACTCTTCTTTATCCGCTTTCTACTCCTCGAGACCAAGAGTAGCTCTTTCCCAGACAGATCCATACTATCACATTCAATATCACCATCATGCACTGTACATCTCTCTCTGCACAGTTAATACACTGGATGACTCACCAGGTAGTCAGGAGGTTCTCTCCATCTCCTTAACTGACTCTGATGAGCCCACACTCTCTCAGTCATACCGTCATTCAAACTCTCCAAAACATACATCAGCCCATTTTCCCAAACTCTCACAACTCTATAAGGTTCATCAAACTTCTCACTCATCTTTGACACATTCAACCTACCCTTCACTTCTTTCAACTTCAATACTTTCATACCTAATTCAAATGAACGGAACTTTTCATGTGCCTCACGCCATACACTCTGCTCACTTTCACTCAAACGAAACCTATCTTTCACTCGCCTTTCAAAATTCATCACAAACTGACATGGGGACATTCCATTTGCACTATGTACAGTCGAATTATACGCCCATAACACTCTTCCCAGTCATTCATTGTCGTACTCATCATTCTCAACATCTCACAAAAGGTTCTTATCATACGTTCAGCCAATCAATTTGAAGATGGTACATTCAGAGTCGTTCTCACATGCTCCACATCATTCTCTCTCAACATTTGCTCAAACACTTCTCCTACAAATTCAGGCCCATTATCACTCAGACATCTTCTAGGCTTCCATACACACATAGGAAAAAACAACTGCTCAACCACACGCACAACAGTCACACTACTTTTATCTATCACAGGCTCTGCATACACAAACTTACTTTTATGATCAACCATAACAACCATACCAACATTCACAGCACTCGTACGCGGCAAAGACACACAATCAATAACTACCAATTCAAACGGTTCTTTCGCATCAACTTTCAACATCGGTGGTTTCACTTGCACACCTTGCACCTTTCGCTTCTGAAACCTTTCACACGTAGTCGCAACATCATTCACAACAGTTCTCAGAAACGGATGGAACACACATTCCTTCATACACTCCCAAAGGTTAAACTTACCCATATGCCCATAATTATCATGCACAACCTTCACCAGACCAATCATACCAACAAAAGACATCACAGGTACATACATATCATCACCACCCTTCACATGCCTCATAAAATATACAACATTCATATAAACAACAAAATCCTTAGCATACCTTTTAAAATCACTTAAACACTCAGGCCATTCATTCAAATCAACACGCGTCATTACACACCTCTTCAACTCACTAACAAAAGGACACATCTATTGCATCTCTAGAATATCATCATCACTTAAAATCTCATTCTCATCATCCATGACCAATTCAATCATAGCGCAAAATTTGACAACATTCTTCGCACACTCATTCAACCTCATCAACCTCACATTCGCAATAAGATGCGGGTGAGCGCTCCATCAAATTCGAAATTCGAAGACGACAAAAAGCAACCTGAAGCCGTCATGGCATTGGTGGTGGATAGCGGGTGTAGGTCTATCAGAACAGGGGTTGTGGAGATTCCAATGGCCCAAAAGCATTTAGGGCGCTATGTGAGTCACTTAACGATCACAATTCTGTCTCCGAACCGGGCACAATGAGTTATCTCCAGTACTAGCTCGGCCGTGAATTTTTAAATTTAGGAGCATATCTGACGACTGCCTATTTGGAGCATAAGTCGCCGTATTCACCAGAGGCTACTACTAGGCTATATTAAAAAAATAAATAATAACCATAAAAAACAAGGGGAAAAAAATAAAAAAAGCAAAACGCAAAAAGGAAAGAAGGAAGCGGGCTCCGGCGTCGGGGGTAGTCCCGCCTTCCCTGGCGCAGAAACATGCGACCTACAAAAACAATCAGAGTGGAGGAGGCCCGCCTCCTACAAAAAGCCGTAAAGTACGCAAGTCGGTGTGCACAAACTCGTCCCGAGGACAAGGGACAAGCGGTAGCGACCCCGCTCGTGCCGGTACCGGGACAGGTAACGTGCGCCGAGATCACCCAGATTGGGAAATTCAACAATAATGTGCCGAACAGTCTGGGGGACAATGCAGTCTTCACAATATGGCACAGGCGAGCGCTCTATTAAATGGCGGTGCGTCCTACGAGTGTGTTCAATTCGGAGACGACAGAAAGCAACCTCAAGCCGTCGGTTGCGGCATTGGGGGGGTAGGTCCATGGGAACAGTCGCGGCACAATGGCACGCAACTTTAAGTTGCCCTCGACCGTCTCCCATCTTCTTTGCCAAGCTGCCGGTATTCCTGCCATGTAATCGGTGTGAGGAAGAAGAGCAAAATGCTGGTTTGGTAGCCCAGTCCTCGCTAACTCTTTGGCGTCCTAATTCCCCGCAATTCCTACATGTCCAGGAACCCAGCAGAAGATAACCTCGACATACGCCCAACTCGCCACAACCATGGCGTCACGGATATCGCGAACCAGGGGATGCGGAGATTCCAATGCCCCGAGAGCACTCATGACACTTTGCTATAAATCACAAACCGGTATCCAAACCGGGCACGTCGCCTAATCTCACGTAACGAGCGGTGTATTGCAACCAACTCGGCCGTGAAGACCGACGCAGCGTCTGGTAGATTTTCTCTTTTTAAGGAGCCCATCTGACGACTGCCTACTTGGGCATAAGTTGCCGTACTCACCCAGCGTCTGGTAGAGACCCACTGACTTCAAGAGAAGTGATGAGACGTGGAAGGCGACCTCCCCGGGACATGGAACTAACCAATTTACACTGGACGGATTGAGCTGACACTAAGAGTGCTCCAAAAAGGTGAACGCAATACTCCGGGCGCTGTGGAGGCTTTGGAAGCAGAGGCATTGGGATAAATAGTTAAAGATGGTACCCGCCAGGGTGGCGGACTGGGCAGAAGCGGGCACAATGCGTTAACTCCCGTACCGAAAGGTCTATTGGAACCATTTTTATTTTTTTTATTCATTGTGGTAGCCCATCTGGCGACTGCCTACTTTGGTATAAGTCGCCGTATAAAACAGCCTACTATTATGCTATATTAAAAAACAAATAATAAAAACCAAAACAATATCTAAATAACACATAACAACGAGATAAAATACAAACGACGAGTATTAGCGACCTCGCTCGTCCAGGTATTGGGACAGGTAGCGTGCGCGAAGATCAGGCAGACTGGGACATTCAACAAGAATGCGCCAAACAGTCTGGGGGAACAATGCAATTCGGAGACGATAAAGAAAACAACAATAACAAAAACAACAACAACAAAACCTAGTTAAATAAAAGGGAGAAGGCCAGTCTCCCCACCAAAAGTCTACCAGTCAAAGAGCACGCACTCGTCCCGAGTACAAGGGACAGGCGGTAGGACCACGAGCGCGAAGATCGCCCAGACAGGGACATTCAACAAGAATGTGCCGAACAGTCTCGGGGACAACGCAGTCGTCATAGTAGGGCGCTGGCGAGCGCTCCATCAAATGGCGGTGCGTCCCGCGAGTATGCCCAATTCAGAGACGACAGAAAGCGACCTGAAGCCGTCGCGGCATTGGGGGATAGGTCCATGGGAACAGTCGCGGCGCAATGGCATGCAACTTTAAGTTCCCTCCGACCGTCTCCCATCTTCTTTGCCAAGCTGCCCGAATTCCTGCCATGTAGTCGGTGTGAGGAAGAGCGAAACGCTGGTCCGGATACAGAGTCCTCGCGGACTCTTTGGCGCCCTCATTCCCAACAATTTCTACATGTCTAGGAACCCAGCAGAAGATAATTTCGACATCCGCCCGGCTCACCAAAACCGTGGCGTCACGGATATCGCGAACCAGGGAATGCAGAGATTCAGAAACAAGTGGCTAAGCTGAGGGCGGCAGCACGGCGGCCAAGAAGGCAAATCACCGCACCCATATAGGGTTAATGGAACCAGCTCGTCCGTGAAGACAATGATTTTACTAGCACTAAACCCATCTTTTTTTGTTTTAAGAGCCTATCTGGCGACAGCCTACTAGGGCAAAAGTCGCTGTAATCACCTTACAGCCTAATGCTAAGCTAGATTAAAAAAAACAACCAAATATGCAAAACACCAAAAAATATACTTTACCCCCTAAAACAACTAACAAAAAACAAAACAATCAGCAAAAAAGCAAGAAGGAAGCACATTTCAGCATTGAGGGGAGGCTCACCTCTCCCCGTCGCAGGAACATGAGACCTACAATAAAGAGAGTCAAATAAAATAGAAGAGGCCAGCATCCTCGATCGTCCCTATAAGGGAAGACAGTCAATGTGGCAAACAGTCGTTGCAATAAAGTGCAGGTGAGTGCTCCATTAACTGGCAGTGAGTCCAGATGGTGTTCCCAATTCGAAGACAAGAGAAAGTTACCTGAAGCCATCGCATAATTGAGTGTGATGAAGAGAGAAACGTTGGTCTGGTCACTCAGTCCTCGCGGACTCTTTGGCACCCTCATCGGCGCGATCATTTCCGCAATTCCTACATGTCCAAGAACCCAGCAGTAGATACTCTTGAAATCCAGCCGGCTCGCAGCAACGGTGGCATCACGGATACTCCAAACCAGAGTGTGTGGAGATTCCAATGCCCCGAAAGCACTCAGGGTGCTTTGAGTCATTAAAGATAAGAATCTGGTCTCCGAACCGAGCACGACGCGTTCTCTCCTGTACCGACCGGTGTATTGCAACCAGCTCGGGAGTGAGGACAAACGCGACGCCTGGTAGAGCCCCGCTGACTTCAAACAGAGTTAGGGTTGTAATGAAGCCCTGGATGGCGACAGAAGTGCACCAACTTAGTCTTAGCCAAGGAAAACTGAAACCTGTGCGCTTCAGCATATTGAGAGATGCGGCTAAATGACTGTTGGACTCGGCATCCTGATCACAACAAAAAAGTATCCTAAGGCCGTCCAGTATACCTCCTATTCAGGTGCAGCTGCACAGCTACTGCCTGAAAGGAGGTATTTAAAGTAAAGAGAGGAACGGAGACATCATGCCTGGCGTAAATGGCGCATCGCGCTGCCCGGCCCTCATCCCGTGGTGGGGTGCCCCCATGCAAGGGGCACGGGCCCAGCATAGTCTCCTGCAAAAAGATACCTAAAGGAGAACGGGACGAGACAAGCCTCCGTAGCTCCTCCCAGTTGGCCCAGAGGCCGCGGCAATTCCATTAAAGGAATATGCCTTCCAGGCCTAGCTCGGAGATTCGGGGGCTCTCTTCGAAGAGAAGACCCTCACGGGAATGGCCGTACGCTTCCCGAAGGCAGAACTACGGGCACTGCTGGCCGGACAATGCGCTGTCGCCTTCGATGACTTATCGGGGGACGTTGGACTCGCCATTCGTCTTTAACTCCCTCTGCCTCAAAACCTTAGGCGAGCGGGGAGGCTTCGGAGGCAGAGGTCCCTCTTTTGGAGGATCCACCGTCTCCGCGCCACCCAGACCGCCACTAGGTGTGGGCGAAGGAGGAAGCTCCTTTAGTGCTGTCCTCCTTTCCGGGGCCAGCTTTTGGAACCCCGTAGGATGGCCTCACGACCAACTTCAGGGGTTTATCCTCTCCAATATCTAGGGAGGATGAGGCTTCGCTTGGAGGCAGATCTCTATGCGATTGCGGTCGCCCACTATTTCTTTCTGTTGCAGCCATTATAGTCAATAAAAAAGAACAGAATGTGATCATTTACAGATTCAAGCAAAGATGGGTCTTGACAAGCCAGGCCTCCTAGAGCTTTGACCATAAAGGATGGTGCTAACATAGCCACCTTGTATGTTTAATGCCCAACACACCCCATGCACAATTATCGTCTCAGCCGGTGGGATTTCGGCCCTCACAGTATACACTGCCACTCGACCAAGGACCCATTAGAGGATGAAAATGTGCCAAGCAGCCGGAACCTCTGTGGATACAAGGGAAGGTTTGGAAGAGGATAGGCAGGTGTGTAATAAAGAGTAGTAGAGATAGGCAAGTCTAGTAATGAGTAAGGTATTATTATCATACCCTGGTGCAAGGTGATTCCAGGATGGTATAAAGGCCACCCAGGCACCATGCTAGCAAACCAAACTCTATGTAGGGGAGAAAAGTTCTTCCTTATAAAAAGTGCTGGTACACAAAGGTTCATTGGATAATAATAATGCTAAAAAAAAGTAAATATAAAAATAAAGGAACAAATAAAAAAGTAGCGCTGGAAAGAAAGGAGCGGGAGGGGAGGGGGGGGGGGGGAAGTGCACCAACAACTTTCCCAAGCCCTGTGTGTTCATGTCAGCCCAGTTAAAGGGTTTCCCTAATTTGCACTCGGGCTGGGATTTGCCGCTCCTCCGGCTACCAAGTGTAACAGGTTATACAGGGGACTCCCTGCTGGGCTATTCTTACAAATCTCACTCAAAGAATCTTTGAAAGTATTACCAAGCACAATCACAGAACAGATCCTGTAACATAATGCATCAGTAAACCTCGTTGCCACAACCTTGCTAATAAAATATATACTAGCATGCAAAAAACACAAAAAATAGCTCGGTAACTATCTGGGAAGGAGACATGCAAATGTAAAATTTGCTGTTTAGGCATCACACGATCAAAAACTTGACAAATGGTGCCACCAACACTATTTATCATCTATTAGTATGACACCAACACCCAACTCATCCTAGATACATATAACTTTATATGCAGATGAAATATCTCTAGCATACACGCACAAAGACAAACACACAACTCAATCCTGGTTCACCACAAACAAATTGAAAATAGCGATACACATGAACACCAATACACACCTCACTTAACCATAAACAACACCCCCATAGCACACACCCAAAGTTTTTGTCACAAATAAATGTACACACAACATTTGGACAAAACAAAGAAACCATAACACAGTTTATAAACAATTCATAAGCAAATAATGGACTCCACAAGCTCTGTTTGGTTCCATAACCATTCCCAAAGATTCCTAAACACTCTCCAGACCATATGAAACTTTGCCCTAAAAAAAAAAATCAGACTAGACAGTTACTATACCCACACACCACACACAATTGGGAACTAAAGTCTTCAAGGTTAAGAATCAACTTGAAATAAAAGGAACACAAATAATAGCTGAAAGATTGACAAATCTAGAGCACCAACTGTACTACATGACATAACACCCACTTTCACCAATTTATAATACATTAAAGATAAATTGTCAACTTTCCCATATTGCTTACCCCAAATCATCTTTGAAACATATCCACACCCACTTCATTTCCCGTTCTATCCAGTCACTTTCAACATCTTGCTGCATGAACCTCCCAACCACCTGCTGTCATCCAACTTCCTTGTGAGGACAGAGTACACCTGGCCAGGTTGCACTGTGGAGATCACCTAGCCCTTCTCAGCTACCAGAAGAGGATGGAGGTGACATAACATTCGTGGATGAAAAAGCCACAAAAGGCTATCAAAGGACATCCAAGTCAATGCAGCCAAACATCTCTCTATAAACTACATCCGAAGGAGTCTCCACAACATCTTGAAATTATCCCCAATCAAGGCTCGTCTGAACTATAGCATTCAATGACAATACAACATTAATATTAAATTAAGACAGTTTATACCTAAAGACAAAACGCAAAAACCATAATAACCTTCACTCCCCATATACTCATTCAACCAGCACTTGGAAGCATTCATACTTCTACTCTCTATTACCTCCTGTGGTAAATCATTATAGAAATCTAACATTATTAATGAAAAATTATTTTCTTACATCCAACTTACACCCCAGTTTCCTAAGTTCCAAGTGGTGACCCCTAATCATATTACTACCCTCCAACTCAAAGAACTTTCCAACATCCATCTTAGCCACCCTAGAAAAAATATTAAAAAGCTCAATCATATTTCCTCTCACACACTTTTCAAATGAGATGTTTAATACCTTCAGTCTCTCTACATATTCAATGTACTCGTACCTCAGGGAAAGTATCATCTTTGTTGCCCTCCTTTGCACTAACTCTAGCAAGTTGATATCCTATCTTAAACATGAGGACCATGCCTGTGTACATAACTACATTAGCTATTTTCCAATAATTTAGTAATTCTCTAAAATCTAGTGATCTAGTATATATTTTCTCCCTAGCTACTGCAATGCTTTAAGAACATAAGAAAATTAGGAGTGTGCAAAAGGCTTATTAATAGCCTATATGAGGCAGCTCCTGTTCCCATCATCCAGTTCAGTCTCACCTAGCATCCTCATCCATAAATCTATCCAATCTATTCTTAAAACTATGCAGGTAAGCTGCTTCTATCACATGACTAGTGAGCCTATTCCATTCATCTACCACCCATTGTTGTGTTCTATCCTGTTTACTAAAATTAAAAACTTATGTCTCCCCTATTATAACCGTTTACCCACTTGAAGACTTCAATCAAGTTCCCTTGAAGTATTTTCCTTTCCACACCTTCTTTAACATAACATAACATAATATCACAGATGTCAAATGAATGTCATCTGGGCCAGTAACCTTGCTAATTCTCAATGATTTCCCTATCTACATATATTAATGGCATTTAACAAAGAACTAGAATTATCCTAAGTAAAATTGCTCTGTCACTTCTCTATATACTGAAGCAAAATGATTATTAGTTAAGTAAATCTCTATTCATCAGATTCCTTCATAACCCCTTTATATTTAATAGGCCCTATAATATCCCTGCTAGATTTTCTATTAATTTTATAATAGCTAAAGAATTTTCATGGATCGTTATTGTTGTTCTGACCTAAGTTGATTTCTGATATCCTTTTGCTTTTTTTAATAATCTTATTTAGCTCATTCTTAGTTGACCTGTACAAATTTAGCTTCACAACAGTACCTTTCACCTACAATCACTGGTATGCTCTTTTCATCATCATCACTAACTCTATAATTTAAGAAGGGAATTTTTTTTGGCTATTTGAATAATAATTTCATCTTAGTTTGGTTATGACATGTTTTTTTATCAGTTATTTTTAAAACCCAAAGAATTACAAATGGTGAACTTAAGAAAATTTATTTTTATATCTTCTTCTATAACTATATTTTAGCATGTGATGTTTTGAAAGGGATGAAATTTAGTTTAGAGTTCATTTTTAAAATTATTATAATTGGCGAATTTCAGAAAATTTATAAAAATTTAACCATGGCTGCTTTTTTTAGACTTTAAATTTTAATCTTAGTAGTGAAGCGCGGGGGAAATGGTGAAGCCATTGCCTGGTCTTTTTAGAAATTTTTCTAGCTAACTTCCAATTCTACATTTCTTCTTAATAACCTTCATTGGGATACACTGTTCCTTGACTATGCTTAATATATTCTTAAAAGTATTCCACATCTCATAAGTATTCTTACTGTTGAATCCTACATACTAGTTAACAAGATCTAACACGTTTCAAAGCTTTTCATAACCTCCTCGTTTTTGATGATGTCATACCTTTCCCTATTCCAATTGAAACAAATCATCTGATGATCACTACTTTCCAATGCTTCCCTGAGAGTCAGTTCATGAATCTAATGCTCATTGGTTGTAAGTATTAGATCTAATATATTGGTGTATCCCTTATTGGCTCATTTATGAATTGAAAAAAAAAAATTACCTTTGAAACATTCAGTAAACTTAAAATCTACTCTCTATCTCCTCCTAATTTCCCAGTACACAGCATAAATTAAAATTGCCACAAATAACTGCATTTGCTTTGCATCCTTTACTTATTTCTCGTAGCATTACTTCATCAATATCATCAGTCTAACTGGGTGATTTGTAAAAGGTTCTCAAGTGTAGAATCCTGTTTTTACCAACCCTATTATATATCCAGTGACTCAACTTCACACTGCTTTATTGAATTATTTACAGTTGAAACAATGTCATTTCTTATATAAATAAGTATCACATATCAATCCTTTGAGTAATGTACATATAACCCCCTAGATCAAATTCACCCACATTATCATTAAATTTAATTTCACTGCCACAGATTCTGTTACACATAATACATCTATATATTCATTAATGATATAAATAAATAATTCAGCCTTCTTCTTTCTAAGACTACAAGCATTGGTATAGAGGCAACTCGGCCCTCCTATCCCTGAAGCACATTTTTAATGTGATTAAAATACTTGCCCTTACACCTATTACCAACAAGTTTCCCTCTTCTTAAATTTTCCTTACTAATAACAGTACCTAGTTTCATGCCTGGAAAGATCAAATCACATGATCATACTCCTTCCACAACACATCAACCCCATCCCAACTCAAATGCAGTCCATTCATCACATACATTTCTTTCTTCCCGGAGTGGTGGAGCGAATGTGAGTGTGTGTGTGAAGGGCCATTCTCCCACCCTTTTTCCCAATACCCTCTCCCCTCCCTCTTTAAGAATGTGCGTGTGAATGGGATTGTTTGTTTTATATATAAAATTGATTTCCATGTTATTATTAAATGTTTTTTTTTTCTTTCTTTCCAGGTGCCATATTCTGGAAATATAGAAAAAAAAACCCCTTGTAAATTACCCCTGTATCCAAAGCTAACTATTTATTATTGTTAATTAATAAAGGCCAATAGTATTTGACAAAGGTTCAAGGCCATGTTCAGTCTGACTTGGTTGAGCTTAAAATAGTACAGATTTAATGAAAGAGGGCTTATAATAGCCACGCAAATGAGACAAGGTCAGTTATCTTTGCCCAAGCTCGGAGGCGCTAGTTTGTTTTGTATATGAAGATTTTGTTGTACCACATGAGGCCTTCTTTTGTTGGTTATTGACTGTTGTAGTCCATATTTTTGGGGGTTGTTCGATTTTCCATACAATTGTTTCTTAGGATTGATTGCTAATATTCATAAGTAGGATTTATTTATTTTTTGATTGTATATATAGGAAATTTAGCTGTATATTTTTGTGTGAATAGTAACAAGATCTCCAATTTAATCACCCCTCTCTATTGTAAATATTATTATACTTTTTTTTGTAAGTAAAGGGACTGTATATACAATCCGTTTCATTCTCCTTCGATTTCTCACGTCCGAATTAGTGTAGGAAGTGGGTTGGATCGATTGGGGTTAGTCTAGATTTTCGGCCCGCTACATCATAAAATCTAGCCTACACATCAGACCTTCATTCTCATACATATACACTAAGTCCAATTGGATTAGACCCATTCTAACCCAAAATCCATTCTCGGAAGCACACCTGACATAATACTTTTTATTCTATCTTTCACCCTTTCAATCAACCTCTTATGATCATGTAATTCACATGCACCCACTTTCTTAACATCATTTACTCCTATTTGTGCAATCACAACTGCATCCCTTGCACAGCTAGACACCACCTCTTCATATCTGTCAAACACATCACTTACTCTGGTACTTGCCAAACAAACCTTCAATCCATTGCCCCTACTTACACTCAATTTCCTATCTAATCCTTGAGTCACCAACCACAAACAGGTCTCACTCATTTTTAACTCTATTCTCTCTCTTATTCACATTCATACTATCAGCTGCTCCACTTTTAGCCACGCCTTCATTGGTACTCACATTCAAATTGTCAGTCACTTCCCCACTCAGGAAAGTGAATCTATTTGTCAGGATAATAGGTTCTGCATCCCTCTGTCTCACACATCTAACTATTAACATTCACCCAGAAATTACCATCATCTGTATCTTTCACTTCTGAAAAAAACCTAGGCTAGCCCTAACTAACTTGAAGATTCATTCCATCATTCATTATCACATACTGCATCACTCTGCCCATCATCATCCTTACTCCTATCTAAGCTATAACTAATATCACCCACAGGTTTGTTATTATTAAGTTGCTTTAATATGATTTCTTTTGAGTTAAAATCTATTAAAACCCTTGAACTAAGAAAATAGTGCTAGCTTTTAAAAATAAACAAACTCCAACAAAGGATACTATGACCTAATTCATTCAAATACCATGTGAAATAAGTAAAATGCAACTATACTGATATTATGGGTCCCACTATTTAATTTTCTAATTTAATTCTCTTTAACTCCCTGAAATTTGTTCAAAACAGTTAAATGACAATTTAGGCTAACGTCAACAAATGCAGCAACCCCCAATATTTCCATTGTAGATTCCTGTCCATACAATTAAACACATAATTGAAGAAACTCCCACAATCACACATGCCAATACAATATACACTCCTTGAGGGTTTCATGGGGAAAAACCTGGGAGAGGAAATATACTTCCTCAAGGTCTCAAGGTTGCTCAGTAGACAGCTTGAGGATCATCAACAAACAGAAGGAGGGAAATTACTTAAAAGTGCAAGCTAGAAGAAAAAAGTTTCTCAAGGAATGCTGCTATACAAAATGTTTATTCTTTCAAGAGGCTCTCTAACACTTGATAAATCAATTTCATGATATGAAAGAAATGGAATTTGGTATCCATAAGTGAGGTTTGGTCAGAAGAGGAAAAGAACAGGGAAGAAAAAGCTGAAAAACTTTTAAGTCACCAGACTTAAAAGTACTATTCTACACTAATTTTCACTTGAATTTAAAGTGCCATAGCAACGAGTCATAGCTAGAGGAAGTGAAAATGAGTGGAAGATATATAGCTGCAAATCCTCCTGCAGGCATTGGGGTTGGGCGAGGATACAACCCTACATATGTGAACCGTAGCAGGCTCGCCTATGCTACACCTATTCCCTTGCGGTTGCATAAAAGGATCAATTAGAAAAAGGAGGCACCCACCTAGCGACTGCCTACTAGGGCAGAAATCGCCGTATTCACACTGGCTGGCGGGTCAGTAGAAGGATAAATGAGTGGTAAGAAAGTTGACAAAACATTCCTAAATCAGAACATATAGGGAGAGGAGAATCAGCCTCCCACATCTCGACCCAGATCAGGGATGAAATTAGTGGGCAGCCAATAAAAGAGGTGAGAAGAGGATTGTAAATAAAAAATCGTACAAAGAGTAAAATAGAAATGTCTAGAAAACCCAGGTGGTCTCAATTTAATCTGATACTGCTGGTGGCACTGGGTCTTGGAGGGCCTGCCTTTTGAACTCTACCACTCTCTCTTCAGGTGTATGAAAGTTACAGTAATACCCTCCCTCATCCTATTCATTCATTCGCACCTCCTAAAAACATAAACCGATACCCACCTCCCATCCACCACTCGTGTTCAAACCATTCTCAGCATCACTGCTATCATTCCAGGGTACATAAACTACAAACATGCACAGTTTTGCCCTTTCAAATCTTAACTCCACACCCACATAATTATCGAACTCACACGTTCCTATCCAACCATTGTATCATGCCACTCCTCACCAAGAAGCAGTGCCGCAACCTCTTTACCACCAGGATTCACACTTTTTCCTCTCCCTCATTACCTTATGTTTGTCTTACATGGTAAAAGTGTCTGCCATCTCCGTTTTTAAACACATCAGGTCTCCCCTCATTCTTCACAATCACACTCGGTTCCAGGCATCGACGCAGGTTAACGAAATGACTGGGCGGGGATCGCGACACACCCGTCCATTACCTATCTCGCTCGCAGGAACGAAAGTGTGCTCCTTCTACACTAGTGAGCGGTCCTTATCTGGGCTTAGTCAACTTTTACCACAAGCGTCGGGACACGCTAGTATGAGAATTTAAAGCAAAGTCATCTAAACTAGAGCGAAACCTAAAAGCAACATCCCTAGAACTAAACGGTTAATAGTTACGGTCACTTTTATTATCTACAGGGGGAGCGGAGTGTTAAAATATATACTTAAAATTATAGAATTCGTACTTAAGCAACTATACAACCGAGGCAATCAATTACCCTTTGGTCAGATGTGGAACCCATTTCTCCATCATTGGTGATATCGACACTCTCAGATGGGGTTCGATTACCTCTTCCTTTTCCTCTGCCCTTACTTGTATCGTCACTATTCTTCCATCGGGCACTACGACACCCCCTCGGCTTTTTTCTGGATGAGGATTGCGACATCTGGACACATCGGAGGCAGCGCGGTTTTAACATCTGAAAATGAGTTAACGAATAAAAAAAACAGCTTTTTGCGTACTAGGGCAAAACTCGGCCTAATCACGTGCGCAAAGATCGCCCAGAGTAGGACATTCAACAAGAATATGCCGAACAGTCTGGGGAACAACGCACTCTTCACAATAGGGCGCAGGCGAGCGCTCCAACAAAGGTGGTGCGTCCCACGAGTATGTCCAATTCGGAGACGACAGAAAGCAACCTGAAGCGGTCACGGATTTGAGGGGTAGGTTAATGGGAACAGTCGTGGCGCAATGGCACGCAACTTTGAATTCCCTTCAGCCGTCTCTCATCTTCTTAGCCAAGCTGCCCGGATTCCTGCCATGTAGTCGGTGTGAGGAAGAGCGAAACGCTGGTCTGGTCACCCAGTCTTAGCAGACTTTTTGGCGCCCTTATTTCCCGCAATTCACACATGTCTAGGAAATAAGCTAAAGATAATCTCGACATCTGCCACGGATACCGCGAACCAGGGTGTGTGGAGAATTCAATGCCCCGAGAGCCCTCAGGACGCTTTGTGGGAGGTTAAATATGACAATTCGGTCTCCCAACCGGGCACGTCACGTTATCTCCCGTACCGAGCGGTGTATTGCAACCAGCTTGGCACTGAAGACAGACACAAAGTCTGGTAGAGCCCCACTGAATTCAAACAGAAGGGATATGGCATGGAAACCGACCCCCTCATGGGACTTGGAGCCATACGTATACACTCGCACAAATCCAGTGTGCTCCAAGAAGAGCGAACACAATAATCCAGGTGCTGTTGAAGCTTTGGGAGCAGAGGCGGAGCGACAACAAATATTCAAATGTGGTACCATCTAGGGTGGCGTCCTTAGCAGAACCAGAGGCGCCACTGGCCCGAGAGCTACACCGAGCTCTCAAAGGAGTTTCCTAGTCCTAAACCCAAAGGGATAGGGTATGACTGGCGTCTCTCGGCGGCTTAGGCCCCGTCAAGATAGGCTGCGGCTGCAGTGAGAGCTGTTGGCGACTGAGGGAGGCACCGGACTCGCCTGTACAGCCGCATAATACACTGTGTACGCTGCAGACCGAGCGGGAACTAGACAGCATACACAAGTAGGCTCTCAATGGGGGGACGGGCGAAGGGCACCGATCGCTAGGAGGAGACCGGTGTGGTGGATTGAGTCCACCTTCCGCAATACACATTTGGCTGTGGATGCATAAAACTAGCATCCGCAGTCAAGCTTCGAACAAACAAAGGATAGGTAGAAAAGCAAGGCCCTATTAGCACCCCAGGTGCTGAACATCGAGGAACGAAGAATGTCCAAGACACGGGTACAAGAGACCCTAAGGCTGCGAATATGAGCCTCCCAGGTAAGGCGTCGGTCAAAAACAAGACAAAAGAAACTGTACGAAACCATCTCTTCAAGGCGAACCCCGTTTAAGAACTAGTCTGGTTCGGGGTGAGCCATGGAAGGTGGCAGAAGTGCACCACCTTAGTCTTGGCCAAGGAAAACCGAAACCTGTACCCTTAGGCGTAACGAGAGATGCGGTCATTGCCTGTTGGAGTCGACACTTCAGAGTTGGCATCTGAGACGCATCAAAAGAGATCGAAAGGTTGTCCACATAGAGCGTAGCGAGAAGATCTTGCGGCAGCACCGATGTGATGCTTCGGGCAGTGTGACAGGGACAGCCTCTTTCTGCTTTATTGGGTCCGAGAAGGCTCCCCCCCAACCATATGAGGAATCGACAATATCGCAAAAACTCATCGCGCGGAGAGCCTCCATGATACTGTATTGCCATGCAGCATAATAAGCCTTCTCCAGATCGAGAAATACCATAGCGTCGTGCTGTGTATGAAGCAAGGCCTCGCACACGGCATTTTCAAGTTGGAGCAGAGCACCAGACGTGGAGTGGAACTTGGGGAAGCCACACTGTGTAGAAGACAGATGGACTCTACTGTACAGGAAAAAGGCTAAGTCTGACATATAGCAATTTCGCCATCAACTTGCACACCCGGAAGATTAGAGAGATTGGGGCGTACTCAACCTAGTGTAGTGATCTCTATCCGGCTTGTGAAAAGCGAGCACAGTAGCCATTTCAAATGAGTCTGGAAGGATCCCCGCTGTGTAGATTCTTTTGAACAAATCTAACAGAAAGGCCACCTAGTTGCCTGCCGAAAGATATCATATGAGACATCGCAGGACTAAGGGCGTTGTCCTCGCACGAAGCGAGAATGCAACGTAACTCACTCAATATAAACCTGTCGTTGAAGGGTTCTCAGCCTCTGTATGTAAGGTCCAGCCGGCGGCCTTCACCAACATCACAACGTACATTGAATGCTGGCGGAGTAGCATCCCGGCAAAGGAATACAGAGAAAGCAGTTGCGAAAGACTCCCTCACAGATGCGGGGAACGAGATTGAAGTCCCATTTTCCTAGAGAATGGGAGGAGGGTCCTGCGATAACTTGCCCTAAATCCAATCCTTTCACTGGACTCCAAACCTCTGAAAGCAGTGTATCCCATTTAAATAAAGACACGTATGCTCGGCTGGAAAAGTGGCGGGCGTGATTTGAAACATACCGGAACCTAGTGCTAGCTCGACGAAATTCACAGACAGTGAAATCGTTCTGGAGGCGCTTATAGAGTTTGTACGAATAAAGCTTCTGTATGAGGACCGTCTCGCACACGATCGGCGTGCAAAACGGCCAGATGTTTTAGGAATACGAGTTAAAAACACGACGATGAGGTTGCCTGAGAAGAATTCAACGACCTCATCGATTGACCTAAACTCCTCGACTAGGACAAAAGGAGAAGCGCCGGTGCCAAGCCCTCCTGGGCGGGAAGCAGGCCAGAAAATGATATTTGAAGGGAAAGTGATCACTACTATTGAGGTCATCGACCACACCCAACCGAAAATCAGTTTGTGCATCTGGAGAGCACAAAGATAGATCGAGACAAGAAAATGAAGCAGTTCTCGGGCAGTGATGCATAAACTCATCCAAATTTAGGGCACCTATCTTCAGCTGGTCGATCAGGTCGGGAAGGACCTGATCCCTGGGATTGATCGAGTAGTCTCCAATTAGGGGGTGTCTACCCTTCAAATCCCTGAGCATCAGAAGGCGCCTCGGCAACCGTGCCACGATGCAGCGGAAGCACCACTCCGACGAAGTTGACTGATGGGGAAATGTACACAGAAATAACAGATTACCTCCCATCCAGGTCCAGCTGCACTACCATTGCCTCTTTAAAACAAAGAGAAGAATGGAGATATCATGCTGGGTGTAGATCAAGCATCTTCCTGCCCTGCCTCCATCCCGTAGTGGCGGGGTTTGCGAAACACTAATACCCGGGAGGGTGAGCAGGGGGCACGCGCCCAGCATTGTCTCCTGCAAAAAAATTGCTCCCAGTTGGCCCGGAGTCTGCAGCAATTCCATTGAAGGAATATGTCCTCCAGACCTAGCTCCGAGGAGATGCAGGAGCCCTCTCCGAAGACAAGACCTTCACGGGAATGGCCGTATGCTTCCCGGAGGTAGAACTCCGGGCGTTGTTGGCCAGACAATGCGCTGATGGTGCTGTAGCCTTTGGGGACTTATCGGGGAAGGTTGTGCTCGCCATGCGAGTCTTTTCCTCCCTCCGGCTCGAAACCTTAGGCGAGCGGGGCGGCTTCAGAGGCGAGGTCCCTCTTTTGGTGGATCCACCGTCTTCGAGTCACCCAGCCTAACACTAGGTGTAGGCAAAGGAGCTGAAGCTCTTTTGTTGCTGCCCTACTTTCGTGGAGCACATTTATGATCCCCGGAAGACGGCCTCATGACCAATTTCAAGGGTATTGCCTGCTGTGAGTCTAACGACTCGGTCGAGACACGTGCTCGTTTCGCCTTACGGTAAACGGTCATGGTAGAGGAGGGGCGGGGGTAATTTTAGCCGAGAATCCTTTGTGCCACCACCTCTACCAGGGTAGCACCTGGAGTGAATAGAACTCGCAGAAGGGTTCTGAATGAAGCAACCTACACAGACTTAGGGTAAACCTGACAGTGCACATATAATGAAGGGATTCGTATGGCTCAAGAGGTGGCAGTAATAGCAAATCCGTGCCCTTTATGGGCCTGTGTTGGGAGGCATCTAGTGCCACATGTAGGCTAATTTTGTTTAGTATCAGAAGCTCCATGATTCTGGAGGAGGTGCAGAATAGGGAGATGGGTAGTATGATGCAAGATTTGGTTCATCAACAGCTTTTTAAGAGTAAATCCATTAGCTTTAAGAATATAAACCTGTATCTAATAGATCCACAATATCTTTATTTATTAAGAGTGACTGCTACCTTAAATTATCTTTTTGGAATACTAAAAGATGTCATTTGTTCTATACGTTCTTTACTACAGCCTAATCAGAATGCCTCAGAAACTTCAATCCTTTCATATCAGTGATCTTACCTTATCTGTACGGGGGTACTTCAGTTTTAAATGTTGAACTGTGTCAAGAAATTTGGTTCTCAATTCTGTCTTGGATTCAGTTAGTGTTTGTTGTAACTCATCAATAATATCCAGCAAATGATAACAAGATTTGCATACAATCTGAAAATAATCATCTGTTGAAAAATTATCTAGAATTGATTGGCTATATAATGACTGACCTTTAAACAATAGAGGTCCGTTTTATGAAAAATATAGTGAAAAAATATGCTGGCTTAAAGCAGGACAGAAAATCTCCCTGTGTATAAGGATCTGGCTGCATATTGAAGGATGTAGTGAGCTTTACTGTGGGAGCAGGTAGCTACTTAAACACATAATCACATAAATAGCTAATAATAACACTGCTCTCAATTCTTTCTCACATCTCACATTGATGCAGCATATCTACACTTCCATCCGAGAACCTGATGAAGGGTTATGTTATTTAAATCTGGCCAGCCCTGATGTGGAATCACTATCCACTGAGTTATGAATAGTTCTATGTTCATTGCATGGTGACAAAGCACAGTATTAGCCTGCATCTCAAGCCCCAACAACGATCGGCCTCTGGTGCCCTTGGGTTTGCTAGCAGTGACTAATTTTTCTACAAATTTTCCTATCCAGTCAGGGATCTTGTCCATAATTGAAAAGGGCTGTATACAAGGTGTCTACTTGTTTGGTGATTTTCAATTCAAGGACTTAAAAAAATAATCAAGGACAGGTTTTAGCCATTGTTTTTTTTCTTAAAATTAAAAAAGTGCTATAAACATTATGGGACATTGATGAAGGTGAGGTATTTAAGAGAAAAATGGGTTATAAGCAAAGCATAACCAAAACCAACTCACCAGTGCAAAAAAACAAGAACAAGGTATCCAAGCGACAGTCGCAGAAGTATAAGAAGCATCCATCATAAAATACAATGCATCCAAAGCATACATATGTTCACTCACATTAGTGAGTAGATTAACTTAAATATTGCTATTTTCCTAATAGACATTAAAAAGTATGCATGTAAATAGTGAATTTGAAAAATAATTAGAACAATCACTCAATGATTTATTTTTTAAATTCAAGGACCATCTACCTTTTTTCATCAAATTCAAAGACTTTTTAAGGATTTAAAGGAAAAAAAATTGAAGGGCAGTAGACACCCTGTGTAGCATAACTAACATGGAATTTTTACTTAATTTAGGGCCCCTAGTTTTTTTTCAGTCAAACCAGGAAGCACTCCAGAATGCTGCAATAACAACAGGTCTTCTCCAGAGGTCTCCAAGTTATAAATCTATTGTGCCCACTGATTCACATATATGTTCAGTCACATTTAGTTAACTTCTCTAATGCACAGCAAATTTCATTGTGGTATTTTCTTTTCATGACAGTGATACTAGAAAATTATATAAATGTTTTTGTACAAGGTGCTCAATAAAAATGTGCGTGGTTTTGAACAGCAGGAAATATAATTATTTTTAAAGCTAGAAGGATGAAATAAAAATTCTTCAAAAGAGGAATGTCTGAAGTTTTATAACTATGCTTATCTAGAACAGGTGTAAATTTAGAATAAGTTTAGTTTAGGAACCGTTTTTGCAGTTAAAATTATTATTAGTTATGCATCAACCCTCTAGAGTTCACTTTAAATAAGTGTTAATTAACCAAAAAGTCTTTATCAATGAACAAAGAATAATTTGAACAATCTGTGGAGGGCAAGAGATTATTTTGAAAATGCAATATATTTAAACAAAAAAATAGGAATTTCCTTTCCTAATGATATTTATTCAATCTTTCTAGCTTTAAGGACTAATGTCAGATAACTGTTCAAAACCACATATATTTTTACTGGTTATCCTGTATCTTAACCACATTGTCCAGTAGCTACATCAATGCTGAGGAAGAAAAGAAAAACAGATAATTAAGAAAATATTAAGAAATAGGTTGGTTACCTAAGGGACGGATGGTTAGGGAGGGAAATCTTTATTTAAAAAATATGTAACAGGCTAGAAAAATCTTTACTTGCATTTTTATTGAGGTGTTGGTGCTAGTGGTACAGTTTAAAATATAGTGAAATGGAAAAATGTTAAAAAAAATTGTATGTAATAATAGCATGTCAATTGATAGCATGTAAAAATGTAAGACAAAAGTTAAATCAAACATTAGTACAATCAAAGTATTGGTCACAATAAGTCACTAGGCTAATTGAAGAATGAGACAAATAATTATTACCCAACACTGAAATTCTAGGAATGGAGTATTATCGATAGTGTATTAGGTACTGCGATGCTATATGGTATGATAAGCAAACTGCAAAGTATACACTACCGAGCAAAATAAGAGGATGATTTTCCTCTATTAAAATATTAAAAAAAGAAAAAAGATAAGTACTTAAAGGCATCTATTTAATATATTTCATCAAGATTTAATATGATACATTGGTATATTCAAGAAATTATACTAAATAAACTAACAAAATAAAATATTGACACATGCAAATTAAGAGAATGATTTTTCAGAATTATAAAAAGTCCTTGAAATCATTTGGCAACATTTTGCTCATTAAGTAAAAACTGTATAACTGCCATTGTTGTTGCACTCACTCTACAAAGATGTCACATGTGAAAGTGACTCCTGACCTCCATCAGAGAAATGTTTGCTTGAAGACTTCGGGGAAGAATCTTTCTGTGATTTCAAGAGAGGTAGGAAGGTCCAAGTGTGTGATTTTGCAATAAAAACAAAACCTATAAATCACATGCAAAAGTTGCTCAACCCCAGATAACCACTGACTGAGAAGACAGAGCTATTAAGTGCTTCTCTATGAAGGATCCCGTCGAGACTGCAGCAGGAATTAATTGAAAAATTAAGACCAATAGTGGCAAAGAAGTGAGCCATTTCACAGTGTCCTGTTGCCTGAATGCATCTGGTTTAAAAGTCCACTCTCCAGCAACTAAATCTATCATCAGTAAGAAGAACCAGAAAGTGAGACTCAAATATGATAGAGATCATGTTGTTTGGATGGATGAAGATTGGGAGATAAATTTAATTTCATTGTATCTGAAGACAGATGATGCTTTGTTAGACACGCTGCTGCAGGTTACAGACTTAACCCTAAATGTGTTACAAAAGTCTGCCAAGCATGGAGTAGACAGCATCATGGTATTGGGAGATGCTTTCATCTGAAGGAGTTTGTCCACTAATACAAATAATTGGAATGGTAAATGTAAATGTGAACCGAAACCTCATACAACATGTTCAACCTTCACTCAAGCATTTCTGCACCAGCCAGCAGTATTTATGCAGGACAATGCAATATGCCATACTGCAAAGTGAGTAAAATACTATTTCAAACAAGAAGCTATCGAAGTAATGAAGTAGGCTGCTCAGAGCCTGGACTTGAAACCAATTGAAAACCTATGGAAAATTATTAGAAACAAGGTTCAAGACCAACAACCTTCAAATGTGACAGATTTATGGAGAAAAATTGAACAAAAATGGAACAAAATAACATCAGAATTTTGCAAGAAACTGGTAAGGCCATGTGGTCATTGTTGCACCAAAGTAATAGAAAACAAGGGCTTCAACACCTCAGATTAAGTATTTTAGGTTACAATGCTGTCAAATCTTGCTTTTTTTTTAGTATATTTGCTTGCTAGGCAATTCTATGAATGATCATTCTCTTATTTTGCATGTGTCAATATTTTATTTTGTTAGTTTATTCAGTATAAATTCTGGAATATATGATTATATCATTAAATCTTCATAAAATATATTAAATGCATGTCTTTATATATAATGGAAATTTTATTTGCTTATTCATCATATTTTTGAAAATATTTTAATAAGAGAAAATTGTTCTTATTTTGCTTGGTAGTGTATATACATGTTTGAATGCTCTTCTGGTAATTGCCTTCTAGAGGATAATTATCAAAATAAGTAGTGACCTGCCTATTCTTAGGCTAAATTAATAGTTAAAAGCAAAGAATAAAACAATAAGAAGAAGAAGCCTGAGCATGCTACCAAATATCAAAATAACTAAATAGTATAGGTAAGGCCAACCTTCTCTAAAAACTCAACCACCCCATAGTCATGAGTACACAAACCCATTTTGAGTACAATGAACAAGCTGTAGCATCCTTGCTCATCCCAGTACAGGACAGGTAACATACATGAAGATCCCTCAGACTGGGGCATTCAACAAGAATGTGCTTGACAGTCTGGGCCACCAAGCAATCAATTTTGGACAGACTCACATCTTTGCATTGGGCAATCTATTTGTGAAGCCCGAAACATTTCTCTTACGATTGCAGTTGTTGGCTAATATAATTGTAAGGCCACCTATATAGTAGATTAGCGTGTATATAAATATAATCATTTTTAGTCTAGGTTATAAGGTATATTTATTTTAAAGGTTTTGGGGTTGTGATTTTGGTTTAGCTTGGAATATTTATTGGTTTTTAATAAATTTAGAAAATACTCTCTCTCTTCAATACACTCTCCTTAAACCACAGAGTGGACTTTGTTGGGGCGGTGAGAATTACTGGCTGGGGACTCACGATCATGTTGCACATATGTTGGCACCCATCATGGACTGCCCAGTGGTTTCAGGAAAGAAAGGAGTGAGAGCCTGTGTTTTTTTTTGTCCCTGATGTAAGAGGAACAGATTCGGGGTCATGGAGTTGGAAGTGAGAAGATTAAGTGAGTTATTGCAGCAGAAAGACAGAAAATACACAGTTGAGAGAAGAGAATGATAGTATGAAGAGGAAAATGAGAGAGATGGAAGCGAGAATGGAAGAAAGGATTAAAGACAGTGAAAGACAGAAAATACACAGTTGAGAGAAGAGAATGATAGTATGAAGAGGAAAATGAGAGAGATGGAAGCGAGAATGGAAGAAAGGATTAAAGACAGTGAAAGACAGAAAATACACAGTTGAGAGAAGAGAATGATAGTATGAAGAGGAAAATGAGAGAGATGGAAGTGAGAATGGAAGAAAGGATTAAAGACAGTGAAAGACAGAAAATACACAGTTGAGAGAAGAGAATGATAGTATGAAGAGGAAAATGAGAGAGATGGAAGCGAGAATGGAAGAAAGGATTAAAGACAGTGAGGTGCGAATGGAGGAAAGATTGATGCGAATGATGAATGAGAGAATGGGAGAATCAGGTGCAATTGGTGGTGGTGTGGCCTTGAATCCATTTGGAATGGAAATGATGGACAAAAAAGGATTGACAGACTTAAAGGAACCCCCGCAAGTGACTAAGCACCGAAAAAAGAAGACCCCAAAGACTAGACACCCAGACTGACAGGAAAGGACCTGACTTGCTAGCATTGACTCTTTGTATTTCAGCTTGAATGAAGGCATGAGTGAAAGTGAGAAAGAAGTGAGTGAAAGTGAAAGTGATGCTAAGGTTCATCGAAGTATATTTATCAGAGAAGTGCCAAAGTTAAGTAAGTTTAGAGTGGAAGGAACAAAAGATGTGAAAGTTATTGTAAGGAAAAATTTGGAGAGAATAATAGGTTTTGGGTGGGTTTCTGGAAGGGCGTTTAAAAGATTTTACTGGATGATTATGAGTGTGGGTGAGCCTAAGTGGGATGTTATAAAAGAGAGAATGATAGAGCAATGTAAGAGGATGAAAATGAGTGTGAAATATAAGACAAATTGGTTTGAGGAAGTGAGAATGGGGAAGAATGAGGATGTGAATTCATATATGCATCACTTAAGAGTCCTTGGTGTGGATAAGATTTGGAGATGATGGAATAAATGGGAATAAGGAGCTGATGAATATGGTTCTGAATGAAGTGGGTGAGTATGTAAGGTATAAGAGGAAAGAGAAGATGAGATGGGCTGGTGAGAATGCTATAGAAGGATGTACTGGAGATGTTAGAGGACCGTGAATTTAAGGATTATGGAAGCGAGGAGGCCTCGATTCACACTATGGGAAACTCAAGTATGAGTAAGTTGCCCGAGTTCCGGTTGTATTGGGACACGCTGATAGAAAACCTGATCGAGGTGATGACAAGATTTTTGTAAATTATTACAGACAGAATGAACAGCAGTGTATGTTGGCCATGAACCGAGAGGGAATAAAAGTAGGAGTGAGAGTCAGAATGGTTGGAATAGTGGTTGCACGAATGGTAAGAATGGCAGATCTAGAGTGAATGAGCCTAGGGATCTGAGGTGCAAGAAAGTTGGGCACATGAAAGCTGACTGTCGCTGGTCACAAGGAAGTTGCTTTGGGTGTAGGCAAATCGGGCATATGATAAAAGATTGTAATCATACGAGGGAAAGAGGGTGTTATGGATGTGGAAGAATGGGCCACTTAGCATGAGATTGTGGGGAAGGTGGTTGAGTGAATATGAGTGGACCTTGAGTGTGTAGTAATTGTGGGCAGATAGGGCATTATGCCAGGATGTGTGCCAGTCTAAGAACTACCTGTGGTAAATGTGGAATGGTAGATCATGCGACAAGGTTGTGTAGGACTGGTGATAGATGCATGAACAAAAGAATGGATGGGAACGATACAAGTAATAGAGATGATATGACTCAGGGAAACTAAGGAATGAGAGGGTTCCTTCTGGGAAATTCTCTAGAGTGCAAGTGATGAATGTGAGAGAAGGATTGTCAAATCATGGAGTGAATTGAGGTCAGAGGGTGAATAGGTATATGTGTGTTAAAATTAAGTGTGGAGAATGAGAAGTAAGTGCATTGATTGATACCGGATGAAAGGTGAATGTGGTGTACTATGAAGCATTTGTAGGAATGAAAGTAAGTGAAGTTGAGGATCATGGATATCATTTGACTGAATTAGGTGAGCAGGATGTCCCAATTGTTGCGAGGTTTAGAGAGTGTTCCGATTGCAAGTGTCTGAATGAATGAGGATGAATTTTGTGTAGTAGAAGGTGCAAACAAGAAGTATGACATGCTATCAGGTTATAAGTTTTTGAAAGCGAATGGTATCGTGATTCACCCTGATTTTTAGAGATGATTGAATGTAAGAAGAATGGAAGTATGAAGTATCAATGGTATGTGGATCCAGATGGAAGTGTCAGAGTGAACATTATGAAAGGTCTGGATGTATATGCGATTGAGAGTGTGCCTGTCAAGCAGAATGAAATATTGAGTGTAAGGATTGGATGGAATTCGGATGTTGAGATAAGTATGAATGATAGGAATATTTATGTCTTGGATGGTAGTGCTGCAAACTATCGATTGAGGCGAGTTGTGCATGTGTTTGATGGTATAAATGATATGAAAGATCCGAGTGCCTTCATATAAGTTTGGCCTGATCGGTGAAGGAAGAGTCTTAGCGGAGTGCAAGTGGGAGATAAATTGGGTGTGTTAAATACAGTGGTGAATATGGAGAATGATATGCATGTGGTGAATGCAAGTGTGTTTTCTGTGAGTGAAACATCAAATGTTTGGAAGTATGAAGATTTGATTGAGCAAGTGAAATTGTAAGAAAAGTTGAATGAATGTGAGAAGCAAAAAGTTTACAGGATGTTGTGGAATAGGAGAGGTGCCTTGAGTCAAGGGAATGAGGACTTTGGCAACGCTCGCCTGCCAAAGTCGTACATTCCGTGTAAGAATGTATAAGTGTTTTTGGATGATATTTTGGTGATGAGTGAGAACATAGAAGAACATATGACCTTGGTGAATGATGTTTTAAGAAAGTTGGAAGAGGTTGGGGTGAAAGTGAAGTTGTCTAAATATGTCTGGTTTGCTAGTGAAGTTGAGTTTTGGGGACATAAGGTGAGGGCGACTGGATTGTGTATATCGGTGAAGTTTGTGAAAAAGGTTAGAAATTTCCCTAAGCCTACCACAGTGAGAGAGTTGCATGGATTTCTTGGTTTAGTTGAGTTTGGAAGAAAGTTTATGAAAGATTGTTCGTGTGTGATGAAACCGTTGAGTGTATGGACTAGGAAAAAGAAGAGTACTGTGATTAAGTGGAATGACTATGAATGCAGGGTTTTAAAAGTTAAAAGCGGAAGTTACAAAACATGTGGAACTTGCGTATCCATTGTATGGAACGAATGCAGGAATGCTTGAAGTGTATACGGATGGAAGTGGTCATTCGATGGGTGGATGTTTGATGCAAGATCAAGTTGTGAATGGGGTTGAAAGAAAGCGAGTAATTGCGTATGTTTCCAAGGTGTTTAGTGTGGCAGAGCGTGCATATTCGACGATTGAAAGAGAGTTGGCTCCATTAAGATTCTATCTCGAGTCATTATGACCATTTCTGTATGGAGTACGGTTTGTAGTGAGAACTGATCACCGGCCACTAGTGTATTTGCAGCGTATGAGGCTAGTTGATAGTAGGCTTGCAAGAACGATTGAAGATTTGAGTGATTTTGATTTTGTGGTGGAGAATTTGCCAGGTGAAAGGAATGTGATTGCTGATTTGATGTCATGTTTGCCATGTACAGTGGGCGCAAAGGAAATGTTAACCTCTTAAACGCAATGAAAATGTTAACTCGAATTTCGCAGTTAACTTTTTTACCGAATTCCCGCCATATAGGTAGTGGGAGGAGCTTGGTATGACGCATGTAGCTGCAGCCACGGCTCCCTCGTAACTTCCCGCCAGGCTCGGTTTAAGTGTGTCGCAGAGCTCAGACAGTGTACATCTGTGTTACAATGCCCCACAGACCGCATCTTTTTCACCTTTCTGCTAAATTTGACGCCCTACCAGACACCACCATACCATCACAATGGGGCGTAGCAAGCTGACAATGTAAAAGACCTGTGCCCTAACCTTAATGGAGCATGAAGTGCCAGTAAAGCGTGTATCTGCCGATATGAACGTGAGCCGTGTGTCACTCTATAAGCTAAAAAAAAGCAGCCACCAAACTCCCTCACGGCACCACACCGCTTCGCAAACCTGGCAATGGGGGCAAGAAGACAACTGCTAGGACTGACAAGGTTTTACTACGTGAGGTGAAGCAGGACCCTTCGATAACGGCGGCTGAATTGAAGGGGAAACATCCTGACTTGCTCCACAACGTCGCTATTGGTACGATCCAGCACCGGCTACAAAAAGACCTGGGTTTGACGTGCCGCCAAGAAACCGCTGCTGAAAGAGGGTATGAATTTTTTTCTTTCAAGGGGCTATCTGGCGACTGCCCAATTGGGCATAAGTCGCCGCAAGCAAACAGCCCAGTTCTAGGCTACTTTAAAATAATTTTTTTTAACAGAAACAACAATAAAAATGGGATAACAATCAGGGAGCAAGCTCCGGCGTCGGGGGGAGGTCCCCCTCCCCCCGGCGCAGGAGCATGCGACCTACAAAACAAACAAACAAACAACAATAACAAAAAAACAAGTTAAATACAAAGGAGAAGGCCAGCCTCCCCCCATAAGTCAACAACTCCACCAGTCATGGTGCACGCACTCGACCCGAGTACAAGGGACAGGCGGTAGCGACCCCGCCCATCTCGGTACTGGGACAGGTAACGTGCGCGAAGATCAACCAGACTGGAAAATTCTACAAGAATATGCCGAAAAGTCTGGGGGAAGACGCAGTCGTCGCAATAGGGCGCAGGCGAGCGCTCCATCAAATAGCGATGCGCACACGAGTGTGTCCGATTCGGAGACAGACAGAAAGCGACCTGAAGCCGTCGCGGCATTGGGAGATAGGTCCATGGGAACAGTCGCGGCGCAATGGCACGCAACTTTAAGTTCCCTTCGACCGTCTCCCATCTTCTTTGCCAAGCAGTCCGAAGAGCTGCCCGTATTCCTGCCATGTAGTCGGTGTGAGGAAGAGCGAAACGCTGGTCCGGTCGCAGAGTCCTCGCGGACTCTTTGGCGAGCTCATTCCCCGCAATTCCTACATGTCCAGGAACCCAGCAGAAGATAATCTCGACATCTGCCCGGCTCGCCATAACCGTGTCGTCACGGATATCGCGAACCAGGGGATACGGAGATTCCAATGCCCCGAGAGCACTCAGGGCGCTTTGTGAGTCGCTATAGATCACAATCCGGTCTCCGAACCGGGCACGTCGCGTAATCTCCCGTACCGAGTTGTGTATTGCCACCAGCTCGGCCGTGAAGACAGACGCAGCGCCTGGCAGAGCCCCGCTGACTTCAAACAGAGGGGATACGGCGTGGAAGCCGACTCCCTCTTGGGACTTAGAGCCATCCGAATACACTGGCACGGTTCCAGCGTGACACGAGGTGTGCTCCAGAAAGGTCGAACGCAATACTCCCGGCGCCGTACAAGCTTTGGGAGCAGAGGCGTGGCGACAAATAGCCAAATGTGGTACCCTCCAGGGTGGCGTCCTGGGCAGAACCAGGGGCGCCACCGGCCCGAGAGCTATATCTAGCTCTCGAAGGAGTTTCCTGGCCCTAAACCCAAAGGGCTTAGGGTATGACTGGCATCTCTCAGCGGCATAGGCACCATCGAGATCAGCTGCGGATGCAGTGAGAGCTGTTGGCGACTGAGGGAGGCGCCGGGCTCGCGCGTACAGGCGAGTGATGCACTGCACACGGCGCAGAGCGAGTGGCATCTCCTCAGCATCGACCAACAGGCCCTCAATGGGGGAAGTGCAGAAGGCACCGGTCGCAAGGCGAAGGCCGGTGTGGTGGATCGAATCCAACTTCCGCAATAAACGCTCGGCTGCGGATGCATAAAACTCGCATCCGTAGTCGAGCTTCAAAGAACAAAGGATCGATAAAAAAGTAAGGCGGTAGCCTTATCAGCACCCCAAGCGCTGAACGTCACGGAACGGAGAATGTCCATGGTGCGGGTACAAGAGACCCTAAGGCTGCGAATATGAGCCTCCCAGGTGAGGCGTCGGTCGAATACAAGACCGAGGAAACGGTGCGATTCCACCACATCCAGGCGCACCACATTATGAAACAAATCTGGGTCGGGGTGAAGCCGTGGATGGCGGAAGAATGCACCACCTTGGTCTTGGCCAAAGAAAACCGAAACCAGGTGCGCTTCGGAATAGCGAGAGACGCGGTTCAATGCCTGTTGGAGTCGACGCTCCAGAGTTGGCATCTGGGCCGCGCCAAAAGAGATCGAAAGGTCGTCCACGCAGAGCATAGCGAGAACATCTTTCGGCAGCACCGAGGTGATGCCGTTGATGCTCAGGGCAAAGAGTGTGACACTGAGGACACTTCCCTGCGGGACACCCTTTCCTGCTCTTTTGGGCCGGAGAGGGCTACCCCCACCCGTACGCGGAATCGACGATCTCACAAAAATTCAGATATAAATATTGGGAGGCATCCCCTCGCCTCCATGATACCGTATCGCCATGCGGTATCATAGGCCTTCTCCAGATCGAAAAACACTGTAGCGTAGTGCTGTCTACGGCATTTTCCAGTCGGAGCAGAGCATCCGACGTGGAGTGGAATTTGCGGAAGCCGCTCTGTGCAGAAGACAGATGGCCTCCGCTGTCCAGGAAAAAGGCTAATCTAACATTTCCCAATTTCTCCATCAACTTGCACACGCAAGAGGTTAGAGAGATTGGGCGGAAACCGGTCGGAGTAGAGTGATCTCTCCCCGGTTTGCGAAAGGCGAGCACAGTAGCGATTCGCCAGGAGTATGGGAGAAGACCCTCCACCCAGATCCTGTTGAAAAAATCTAATAGAAAGGCCATGCCTCGATCACCCAGGTGTCGAAGCATGGCGTACGGGACATCGTCCGGACCATGGGCGGTGTCTGCGGACGAAGCGCAACTCACTAAGAGTAAACCTGTCGTTGAAGGGCTCTCCGCCTCTGGAGGTAAAGTCCAGCCGGCGGCCTTCCGCGAAATCACGACGTGCATTGAATGCTGGCGGAGCAGCATCCCGGCTAGAGAATGCAGAAAAAGCGGTCGCTAAGGATTCCGCCACGGACGCGGCGTCCGAGATTGCGGTCCCATTCTCCCGGAGAATGGGAGGGAGGTCCTGCGAGAACTTGCCCCGAATCCTTTTGACTCGCTTCCACACATCAGCTAAAGGGGTCTTCCCGTTAAGTGAAGACACGTATGCCCGCCAAGAAGAGCGGCGGGCGTGCTTCGAAATATACCGGAACCTAGCCCTAGCCCGACGAAATTCAGCGACAGTGAAATCGTTCTGGCGGCGCTTATAGCGCATGTAGGCATAACGCTTCTGTTTCAGGGCCGTCTCACACTCGGCCGACCACCATGGGAGTGATCGGCGTGCAAAACAGCCAGACGTCCTAGGAATAGTAGTCAGGCCTACGGCGATGAGGTTGCCGGAGAAGACCTCAACGGCCTCATCTACTGACCTAAACTCCTCGACTGAGATAGAGAATTCAGTCATTTCCTGAAATGCAGGCCACCGCGCCCGCGCCAAGCACCACCGAGGTGGGCTCGCAGGCGGCAGTTGCCCTGAAAATGATATTTGAATGGGAAAGTGATCACTACCATGGAGGTCATCGAAAACCTCACAATCAAAATCAGGCTGTGCATCCGAAGAGCACAAAGATAGGTCAAGGCAAGAAAATGAAGCGGTTCTCGGACAGTGATGCGTAAACTCATCCACGTTTAGGACACCCATCTCAAGCTCTTCGATCAGATCGGCAAGGACTTGTCCCCTGGGATTTATTGAGTAATCTCCCCAGAGAGGATGCCTGCCGTTCAGATCTCCAAGCAAGAGAAAGGGCCTCGGCAACCGTGCCACGACGCAGCGGAAGTCCCCCGCGTCGAAGTCAGCTGACAGTGGAATGTACGCAGAAATGAGAGTATACCTCCTATCCAGGTGCAGCTGCACAGCCACTGCCTGAAAGGAGGTATCTAAAGTGAAAGGAAGAACGAAGACATCATGCCGGGTGTAAACCGCGCATCCCCCAGACCGGCCATCCCGCGGTGGTGGGGTCACAAGACCCTTATACCCCAGGAGGGAGGGCAGGGGGCACGCGCCTAGCATAGTCTCCTGCAAAAAGATAGCTAATGGGGAACGGGACGAGACGAGCCTCCGCAGCTCCTCCCAGTTGGCCCGGAGTCTACGGCAATTCCATTGAAGGAATATGCCTTCCAGGCCTAGCTCGGAGATGCGGGGGCCCTCCTCGAACAGAAGACGCTAACGGGAATGGCCGTACACTTCCCAGAGGCAGAAACCGGGCGCTGTTGGCCGGACAAAGCGCTGAAGGCGCTGTCGCCTTCGAGGACTTATTGGGGGAGGTTGGGCTCGCCATGCGAGTCTTTTCCTCTCCGCCTCGAAACCTTAGGCTGGCGTTGCGGCTTCGGAGGCGGGGGGCCCTCTTTTCGAGGAACCACCGTCTCCGAGCCACTCGCTCCACCTCTAGGAGTGGGCGAAGGAGCCGAAGCTCCTTTGTTGCTGTCTTCCTTTCGGGGGACAGCTTTAGGAATCCCCAAAGATGGCCTAGCGACCAACTTCCTGGGTTTTGCCTCCTGTGAGTCCAACGACTCGGTGGAGGCACGTGGCCGTTTCGCCTTACGGGAAACGGTCACGCTGGGGGAAGAGGGCGGAGCCCTGGTTTTAGCCGGGGCTGGGTATGAACCCTTTTTGCGCCAGCTTTACCAGGTAAGCGCTTGGGTTGAGTAGATCCCACAGAAGGGCTCCGAATGGGCGCGGAAACAACCGTGCTCGTTGGCCTGGATGGGCCAGGAGCAGAGGGTGCCTTTCTAACTATTGAGGCATATGACATCCCAGGCAGAGCCGTGTGCGCCAGGACCAAGTCCTTAGCCTCACGGAATGAGAGTCGACCCTGGGCCTGAACGGCCAGGATTTCTTTCTCAAGGAGATAAGCACCACATTGTTCGAAGAAGCGGGGTGCGGCTCTCCGCAATTGACCACACATGATTTAAAATTATCGTATGTAGCCTTGGAGCAATTTACACAGACTTCAGGTGACCCTGACTTTGCATGTCTACCTTCACGCGGTAGCGGTACCAACCGACACGCACCGACCCAGGAAACTTGTCACAATCGAACCTGTTTTCTCATCACACATTCGACCTTGACCGCCCCATGGTCGGCCAGCTCTAAGGTGATGTCCTCTATGGAGTAGTGAACGAGTTCCCACACATAAACTACTCCTTTCACAAAGTTCATGGTAGAGTGAGGCGTTACACTCACTGGGGTGCCATGAAGTGTCCGAAGAGCACTTATCTTGGCTGCCTCGGCGGGATTCGCCGCATTCGCCAGAAGGCTCCCGTCCAAGAAACGGGTCACCTTCGGCTCTCTACCAATTACACTAGCTAATCCTCTCCTTGATGGATCATGTTGCCCTTGGACAACATGGTGCCATCAGTGGAGCGAATGACGAGGAAGCGTTTGAAGCCAGCGGGTTCAAAAACGCCAGGTAACCTCTGAATCAAGGGCCCCGATGTTATCGAGGCTCAGCCCTGCGCACTTTTAGTCTTTGTCATAGTCAGGGGCTCCGCACCCGGGGGGGGGGGGGGCAGAGGGGCCAGATGTGTGGATCTTGGCTTGGTCGCTTGCCAAAGTGGCAGCAGACCCATCCGTCCCCGCAGCCCCCACAGATGGAGAGGAGCCCCAAGTCTATTTGTCTTAGTATTTTTCTTTTTGGAGAGGAGGGCGGGGAATGAACCCGCTTCTCACATCCGCCAGCAGAAGCCCCTAGGCCAGATGGACCAGCCTCAGCCAGGTACTTCTCCGAAATGGAGAAGGTCCTGGTGGTTGCAGGGGCACCATCCGGAAAAGATCCCTCCCCTCCTTGTACTGCATCGGAGGCCCCAGCCGTTTGAGGAGGGCCTTGCATAGGGGCGGATTTGGGTTCGGCGTTTGGCGCCGCGCCCAGATTCCCCCCCATGGAAGGCCCTACCCTATGAGGCTGGGTTTCCTCAAGGACCATGTCTATCACAGGAGGGGCCTCCAGTTGGCCATGCCATCCCATCCCAGGACATCGCAGGTCCCCTTGGCAGTGTCACCAGTCTTGTGTGGGGAGGCACAGGCCTTGAACCCGGCAAGGTTTAAAATTCTTGCCAGCAGGTCTTTTGAGGGAAGTGACTGAAGGGGCCTGGCTTCCCTCTCCCCCCTAAGGGGGTTTGCCCTACCGAGCCGCTTACACGAGGGGCTGCCTGCTGGCTTTCTTGGCAGTCCCCTTAGAAAGAAAAGGAGGGACTGCCGCTGGAAATAGGGAGGTGCCTGAAAGCACCTCCAGAGAAGGGGGTGAGGGGGAGTCCCCTGCACCCGTAGGTGAAGGAGAGGAGTAAGCCTCCTCTCCGGTTAGAGAAATATGGAGGGTCCCCTGGGCAAGCACAGGAAGGGGGGGGGACCTCCATTTTTTCAGTGGAGCTGCCCGAGGGCGGTTCCGTTGTAGATACAGGGGAAGTTACGGGTAGTTTTTTTTGGGTGTTCATACATGGGCATGGTGACCCTCTTTTTTATACGGGACGCAATAGCTCACCACCTCTCGCAGTTGCCCGCACTGGACGAGGTGCTTACAGGCCTGGCAGAGCCAGGCGCCGCCATTTGGGACCACCCCTCCCGCCTGGTGGCCTGGCAGTCCATCGGTATGGCGGCTCCACCTTAGATGCGGCGTAAAACTGAGTGTGAAGAAGAAAGGAAAAAGGATGTGAGGAAGGTATGGGTGGGGATTAAGCAGGTTGTTTAAAAAAACCCATTCCGAACCGGAGCTCAGGGGTTAGGGAATGTTTTCCCCTCCCCCCTCAGCCCCGATCCGGGATGGTTGGCTTGAGAAGAAGGTCAGCATCTACCCCGTGAAATTCGAGGCTGACCATTGAAAGTTGTGGGAGAGGTTGTATGAAAAGTGAAATACAGGCTATCTGAAGGAAGGAAGAGAGGCTAAGCTGGGGCCGGACGGAGCGCTGGATCCCATCAGCACAGCAGCTAGGATGGCAAATCGCCGCGTCCCTTACGGGGCAGAGGGTATGAAGAAAAAACGGCTAGCTTTCGCGAAGAAATATCAAGATTAGACACCAGAGCAGTGGAAGAAAGTCATGTGGAGTAACGAGAGCAGTTTTCGGCTCATCAAGGGGTGGCTTGAAAGTGGTGCGGCGGCCCAGTGATGTGAGCAGATATGACCACAGCTACACTGTGAAGACCGTGAAGCACTCCGATGGCGTCATGGTTTGGGGATGCTTCAGTGGGGAGAAGGGCAGGGGTGGTCTCTATTTCCTCCACAAGAACGTCACCATGAAGGGAAAGAATTACTGAAGTTTTGGAGGAACATCTGCTCCATTTCTATGCTCTCCACGGCTGCGACTTTTTATCCACGATGCCGCCCCTGCATACAAGGCACAAGCTGTCAAAGACTTCCTTAATGAGCAGAACATTGAAGTTTTGGACTAGCTAGGCAACTCACCCGACTTAAACCCCATAGAGAATGCTTGGAACCAAATGAAAAATGAAGTTGCTAAGTCCCGGTCCACCTCGATCCCCACCCTGAAGAAGACACTCATTAAGCTGTGGGTGGCAATGGATGGCTCCTACTTCGAGAATCTTACAACATCCATGCCCAAGAGGATCCAGGAGGTGTTGAAGACCCGTGGGAACATGACAAAGTAATAAATGGAAAGAAATGTAAGTAAAAGGACCCAATAAAACAAACTTGAAATGTACTTTTGTGCTTAATTATCCCCAAAATCTTAATGTTAACATTTCCTTTGTGCCCACTGTAGTTTGAATGAGAGCAAGACTGTAAGCATAAATCCTGAGTATTTGCCAGTGGTATAGTTGTTGGAAGGAAATGTAAAGGTGGAGGTAATTCTATGTTCAAAAGTGTGTTGTATGGTTTACGAGACTTGATGAGAGATGGATTGCTTGAGAAGGTGCCAGAAAGTGTGAATGCATTACTAAAGGTGTTTATGAAAGAAGCGTGAAATAGACCAGAGCAATTGGGAATGGAAAATTTGAGTAGGTTAAGAAAAGAGTTGAGAAGTATGTGTATGCCAGGAGGGATGATGTTTCAGGAAGTGTTAGCGATAGTGAGTAAGCTGTTTGGTGTGAGTATATGTGCATTATTGTGTGGAGAAGCCAGTGATGTATCGTGGTAAAGGTGTAGACCGAGTGAATGGGTGTGAGTTGCATCTGCAATGTTTTGATTGGTGTGCATTATAATTGGCTGATTGAAAGAAAAATTATGTAACAAGAGAGATTGATTACATTTGCGAAAGAATTTTTCCCGTTAGTGAAGATGAAGGTTTAGATGCTGCAGAAGTGTTTGTTGAATGGACAGAAGTGTTGAATGTAATGTGTGAGCATGGACTTGAAGAGAGAGTGCAAGTTACCTTGACTATGAATGGGAAAAGCTATTGTGGAATGATTGACACAGGTGCGCAAATTTCCTTGGTAAATGCAAAATTGTGTGTGATGTTGATAATATGAGTTGGAATGTTTCTAGAAAAGGTGTGACAGTTTTGATAAGTGGACTCGGAAGTGGACATATTATGGCATGGAGGAAGTGAGTTTGTCTGTAAGCATGGGGAAGTTAAATGACATAATGCATGAATTTGTTGTGTTAAGTGAGAATAAGTTACCATATTGTTTTCTGTTTGAGATTGATTTTCTGCGTAAGAATAGGATTTCAGTGGATGTATGTAATGAATGTTTAGTGAAAGATGGTGTAATAGTTGGGAATTTGCAGAGTGAGCTGGTAGGTTTAACTGGATTTGTAGGAGTGGCTGGTGTCGATTTGAGCGAAGAGCTGTTGACTGCTGCAAATATAGAGAGCATGCAAGAGTCATGTCCGCTGGTACATGAATTGAAAGATAGCATGATGACCAGTGTTCCTGTGAATGAATTGAGTTGCATATTAAAAGAGTTTAGAAGGTTTGAGAGTTTCTCTGTTGGTGGTAAAGTACTAAAGGAGATCAAGACAAAAGTTAAAATGAATGTGGATAAGTTTAAAGAGAAGTTTGAAGGTCCATTTATAGTAAGAAAAGTTTGGTCAAATGTGGTAAGTTATGTGATAGTTTGTGAAAGAGAGGATGGAAGTTTGGATGAACGTAGAGCACATCAATGTCAGTTGCGAAAATGGTGTGAACCTCCTGAATATTTGGTGCAACATCCTGTGAATGAATATCTGTCTGAAAGAATGGAAGACTGTGAAATGGTGGATGATATAGCGAGTGCTTTAGATGGGAAGTGTAAGAGTAAATGGTTGAGAAAGGATGCATAGATGGAACAGTTAGTGAGAGTGAAGTGGGAGAGTTTTCTGGATTTGTGCAAGGTCAAGATGGAGTATATGAGAGAATGTATAATATTTGTAGGTTTCCTTTGGATGAGTCTGAGTCTATGCTAGTGAGTATAAATGGGATAGGTGTGCAATTAGAGCAAGAGTCAATGAATGCTATGAAAGAATGGGAAGGTTTGATGGATGAAGTAGAGAGGTTGTTTGAGGATTTTAGTGAGATTGGTCAGGGAATGTCCGATGTGCGTGTGGATGAAGTACATAGAGAAGGGGCCATGGGCAGACATGATGAAGAGACATTGCAACAGATGACAGAGACAGTTGATGGACCTGTGACTAGGAGAAGAGGCAGAGTGAAAGAGTATGACTGGGTGATGCAAAAAGTGTTGTGAATGAGTGAGGCATGTTTGTGAAGATAGGGATTGAGACATGGTGAGTTGAAGCTAACTTAGGTGGCTGCGATTTTGGTTTAGCTTGGAATATTTATTGGTTTTTAATAAATTAAGAAAATACTCTCTCTCCTCAAACCACCAAGCAGACTTTGTTGAGGCCTGTCAGCTATCTCCCATCTTCTTTGCCAGCCTGAAAGAGTGACCTAATTCCTAACATGTAGAAGAGTGGGCAAGAGAAAAATATGGGTCTGGTCATCAAGTCCTTGCAAACTATTTGGTACACTCATCAGCTCACTTATTCTCAACACTCTCTACATGTCCATGAACCCAGTAGAAGACAATAATTTTGATATCTCTTTGGCTTGCAAAAGCCTAGATGTCACAGATACTGTGAACAAGGGTATGCAGAGATTCAAAAGCCTCAAGGGCAACCTGTGAATTGCTAAAAATCACAAAGTTGGCTCAAAATAGGGCACATTATGTAATCTCTCACACTGAGCAGCCTATTGCAACCGGTTATTTGTCAAGAGAGATGCAGAACATAGTAGGTTTCAAACAAGGGGGAAGTTTGAAGACAAATTTCTTCTTTGGATTTGGAGCCAGTTGTGTATACTGGCATGGCACCAGCATGTACACCCTTAACCCATTAGCGCCCAAATTTTTTTAAGGATTTTTATGTGGTAAATATGTTCATTTTATTTTTTATTCAGGAATTACTATTGATTACTTTTTTGGTTACTTTCTGTGCCATTGTTTTTTACATTCACTAAGAATTGACTGTTGGGAAAGCATTTGGAAATAGTGACCATCAGATAGTTCGTTTTAACTTGGGAATTAAGAAGGGTAAAATAACCGAGAATGCTGTAAAAGTTCCAAATTTTCATAAGGGAGATTATGTAAAACTTCTAAGCTTGCTAAATTTGGTAGACTGGGATGTAGAATTCAGAGGTAAAAATCATTATGGGATGTGGGATACTTTCAAGCTTATAATAAATGTAGTCCAAGAGATAGCTCAAAAAATTTCAGAGAAGAAAAGGGCATATAAAAAATTACAGGTAGAAAATAATATTCAAAATTTAAGTGATTATAGAATGGCTAGGAATTAGACAAAAATAAGATTATAAAGAAGAACAAAAGGGTGTCAGAAATTAAATTAGCTCAGGATAGCAACAAAGATCCCCGAAAGTTCTTTAGTTACTATAAAATTAATAACAAGTCTGGCAGAGTTAAAATAGGACCTATCAAATATGAAGGGGTTGTGAGAGAAACTGATGAGGAAATAGTTGAGGTACTAAATGGTCATTTTGCATCAGCATTTACAAAGGAGAAACTAAATAGTCTTATGTATAGTACTCATGGGTCAGGGAAAGAGGTGTTTACTACCATTAGTGTGGATTGGAGGAAGATAAAAGGACTAATAGGTGAGTCAGATGCTACCAAGGCCTCCGGCCCTGATAATATTCACTCTAGGATACTTAAAGAAGGGGTAGAAAGTATCTCAATAGCTCTGGAGAAGTTGTATACTAGGTCACTGGAATATGGAGAAATACCCGATGATTGGAAGAGAGCAAATGTAGTCCCCATTTTCAAGAAGGGTAGTAAAGAGGATCCAAATAACTTGAGATTGGTTAGCCTAACTCCTGTAGTCTGTAAAATTCTTGAGAAAATAGTTAAAAAAGGGATTTGCCAACATCTAGAGAGGGAGGGGTTAATCAGCGATGCTCAGCATGGGTTTAGATCAGATAGATCATGTTTGACTAATTTACTAGACTTTCTGGAGTTTGTAACAAATCAAGTAGATAAGGGAGAGAATGTAGATGTTATTTACTGGGATTTTAGTAAAGCATTTGATAAGGTACCACATAGGAGACTAGTTCATAAATTAAAAATGATTGGGATATGTAGGGGTGTTTCAAATTGGATAGCTGAGTGGCTGAAAGACAGGAAGCAAAGGGTAGTGCTAAATGGTGTAAAGTCAGAGTGGAGGGATGTTATCAGTGGGGTTCCTCAGGGATCAGTTCTCGGTCCATTATTATTTGTTATCTATATAAACGATCTTGGGGAGGCAGTTAATAATAAAGTCTCAATTTTTGCGGATGATACCAAATTAGCAGCTGTAGTTAAAGATAGTGATGATAATTTTAAAGTACAGGGGGGATTTAAATAAATTGTTATCCTGGGCACATAAGTGGCAAATGACTTTCAACCTTGATAAGTGCAAAGTTATTAACATAGGAAAAGATAATAGAGAATTTAACTATGAAATGGATGGGCATTGGCTGAGCTCAGTAGAGGATGAGAAAGATCTAGGAGTAGTAATAGATAAGTCATTAAGGTTTTCTAAGCAGTGTATTGAAGCAAGAAATAGGGCAAATAGAGTGCTGGGTTTCATTACGAGAAATGTCAGTTACAAAAGTAAGGAGGTTATTCTTAAACTCTATAACTCTTATGTTAGGCCACATTTAGAGTACTGTATACAGGCATGGTCCCCACATTTTAGACTCAATATTAACCTTCTCGAGTCAGTGCAATGGAGGGCAACAAAGATTATTCCTTCCCTGAGGCACCTTGAATATATAGATAGACTGAGGGTATTAAATATGTTCTTGTTCAAAAGGTGTGTGAGAGGGGATATGATTGAGTTCTTTAAATTTTTTTCTGGGATAGATAAATTGGATGTTAGCAAGTTTTTTGAGTTATATGATGGAAATCGGACTAGAGGTCACCACTTGAAAATTAAAAAGCAAGGGTGTAGGTTGGATTTAAGAAAATATTTTTTCACCAATAGAGTGGTAGACTTCTGGAACAAATTGCAGGAGTAGGTAGTCTAAATTTAAATGTATTTAAGAGTAGGTTGGATGAGTTTATGGGGAGGGAAGGTTGTGATGGTTCCTAAGTTTTGTATATATCAAGATTGTTTGTATATATCTATAGCTGCATGATTTAGTTCTTGACAAGCCTTGATTGGTGATACCCTTGTTTCTGGACGCAATCCTCTGGATGTAGTTTTCTTGGGAGTTTGAGTGCCTTAAAAAAAAGGCCATTTGACTTGGATGACCTATGATGGGCCCTTGTGGCTTTTGTCATCTGTTATATTATATTGTGGGGGACTTTGATTTTGTCTTTTCCTGGCGATGGTGCTTTTTGTGGGTGGGTTTTGATGGATGCGGATGACCTTTGATAGGCCCTTGTGGCTTTTGTCATCCGTGAAATTGTTATGTTATGTTATGCCCAAGTAGGTAGTCGTCAGATGGACTATTGCAATGAAAAATTATTTTAAAATACCAGGCTAAAGAAATCCTGTGTGAGAGGCACTCAGGGTGACAAGCATATAGGCTCCCAAGAAATGGATCAATCTGGAATCAAGCACATAGAGACAGTATAAAGGAAAAGGGTAGGAGGGAGAATGCAGGCATGGAAAAAATTACCACCTTAATCTCTATCTCAACAAGAATAAGCCTGAAATGTGTTTTATTTCTGTAGATAATCAGAGAACTTTGTAGGCTAGGTTAATTAAGGATGGGTGGTGTTGTGGATATGCTTGGTGGACTCCTTATTGAGCAGATGTGATAATGAGTGTTAGAGGCAGAAAGAAAAAAATCTAATATAAGCATAAAACAGGCAAAATGTTGATAAAGCCATTAATACTAGACTGGTCAGTGGCATCATGTACAGTTTGAAGAAATAGGTATTCATACACATTCATAATTAAATTTTAATAGACTTCCAACCCATCAAACTTCATGAAATTTACACAATAGATGTATATTAATGTAAAGTTAAAAGTTCTGTGCCAAAAAAGGCATGAAACAGAATTCATATTGGGTAAAATTTTGCCTAAAGCTTCTTGTGTAATGATGACCCATAAGGAAATTCAAGATGACCGACTGGTGGCAGGAACATTGATCATAAAGCGAACCATCAGTAATGAACTGAACTGGCATGATTTTAAATCTTGCAGGCCAAGGAAGACACCTCTGTTGCTGAAGAGAGACAGAGCTGCAAGGTTGAATTTCACTTGTGAGCAGCTGGAAACCTGCTGATTTCTGGGATAATGTTGCTGCATGGTCAGACAAGAGGACTGTGGCCTTGACTGCACATGAAGTGGACAGCCACGGTTTGTTGCATTCTGCAAATTGAGGCACGAAGATCCACATTTTCAGAGCGTAAATCACTCTTGCTATCCATCGAGCTCAATGTACTGCTTCCAACTTGTGGAAAGAGATCTTCTTGCATCCATGAGGGATTCCACCAATGAACACAACAGCAGGTTCTAGCAGTTCCCAGTACTTGTCACGGGGGTGGTACTGTTGGAGGTAGCCTTAGCAAAGTTTGAGGACATCATCCACCAAGTCCTCCTTGAGCTTTTCTTTGCTGCCCTGTACTGGTCTTAATCAACAAACTGCCAGAACTCTTTGCTGTCAGTGATGGCAACTGTGAGGATCTTCCCCAGAAAAGGGGATTGGCAGAGGGTCCACAATGCCTTTGTTTGTGAAGGAGGGCATAAGTTTTCCATCCCAGTGGAGTGTGAGCGGTACAACAGGAGCAAAGTTTTCTATCAGCTCTGCAGCTTTTTCCTGGCGATGACGTCTATGCTGCTGATTGATTGTGGTTGCACTCTCCAGCATTCGCTCCCAGCTCCTTTGCAAATGGAAGCAGCACGTGTGCAGCTTGATGATCACTTATGTTGTTCACGTCTAGAGCAGCAGAAACTTGCAGGGAGATGATTTTCTTCTGTGATGGTGCACGGCGGGATCGCTTTGGTGGAGGAGTTACTATCACACCTTGCTCCACTTCTTTCATCATCCCCCCCATCTTCCCCTGCCTGCCCAGCTCGATCTTGATCAAGTACATGATTATGTGATGTGCTACATCGAACAAGAAAACGGTCATGCTGGGGGAAGGGGAAAGGGTCCTGGTGTTAGCCGGGGCTCAGTGTGAACCCTCTGTGCCACCAGCTTTACCAAGGGAATGCCCAGGTTGAGTAGAACTGGCAGAAGGGCTCCGAATGGGCGCGGGAACAAACATGCTCATTGGCCTGGATGGGCCCTGAGCAGAGGGTGTCTTCTAACCATTGAGGCATACGACGTCCCAGGCAGAGCTGGGTGTGCCAGGACCAAGTCCTTAGCCTCGTGGAATGAGAGACAATCCTGGGCCTGAGCAGCCAGGGTTTCTTTCTCAAGGAGATATGCACCACATGCCTCCGAAGAAGCGGGGTGCGTCTCTCCGCAATTGACACACTTGGACATACACGATTTGGAGTTTTTATGTGCGGCCTTGGAGAAAATTCCCCAACTTCGCACATCTACATGAGTGATTCGTATGGCTGAAGCAGTGATAGTAATAGCACTGCCGCGGCAGTGGCATAAATGCCTTCATGCGGTAGCGGTACCAACCAGAATGCACTGACTCAGGGAACTTGTCACAGTCGAATGTGATGAGTGTAGGGGTCGGTCTCAAGGCCCCTCCCTGTTTTCTCATCACATGTTCGACCTTGACCGCCCCATGGTTGGCCAGCTCTAAAGTGATGTCCTCTATGGAGTAGTAAACGAGTTCCCTCGCATAAACTACTCCTTCCACAAAGTTCATGGTAGAGTGCGGTGTCACACTCACTTGTGTGTCATGAAGTGTCCAAAGAGCACTTATCTTGGCTGCCTCAGAGGGATTCGCCGCATTCCCCAGAAGGCTCCCGACAGAGAAACCAATTACACTGAGTCATGTATCCCTTGGCCAACATGCTGCCATCATTGGAGCAAATAACGAGGAAGCGTTTGAAGCCAGCGGGCTCAAGAATGCCAGGTAACTTCTGAATGAGGGGCCCTGATGTTATCGAGGCTCTGCCCTACGCTCTTTTCGTCTTAGTCATAGTCAGGGGCTCCGCACCCAGGGGGGCAGAGGGGCCAGATATGCCGATCTTGGCTTGGTCGCATACCGAAGTGAGAGCAGACCCATACGTCCCTACAGCCCCCACAAATGGGAAGGAGCCCCAAGTCTTTTTAGTCTTTTAGGAGAGGAGGGCGGGGGAATGAACCTGCTTCTCCCCTCTGTTGGCAGGAGCCCCTAGGCCAGATGGACCGGCCTCAGCCAGTCCTTCTCCGAGATGGAGAAGGCCCTGGCAGTCGCAGGGGCACCAGTCAGAGGAAATCCCTCCTCTCCTTGTACTGCCTTGGAAACCCAGGCCATTTGAGGAGGATCTTACATAGGGGCCGATTTGGGTTCAGTGCTTGGCACCGAGCCCGGATTCGCTCCCATGGAAGGCCCTACCATCTGAAGCTGGGTTGCCTCAAGGACCATGTCTATCTCAGGACATCGCAGGTCCTGTTGGCAGCATTGTCACAAGTCACGTGTGGGGAGGCACAGGCCTTAAACCCGGAAAGGTTCAATATTCTTGCCAGCAGGTCTTTTGAGGGAAGCAACTGAAGGGGCCTGGCTTCCCTCTCCCCCCTAAGGGGGTTTGCCCTACCGAGCCGCTTCAATGGGGAGCGGTTGGCTATGGGCTGCCTGCTGGCTTTCTTGGCATTCCCCTTGGAAAGAAAAGGGGGGACTGCTGCTGGAAAGAGGGAGGTGCCCGGAAGCACCTCCAGAGAAGGGGGTGAAGGGGAGTCCCATACACTCATAGGCGAAAGAGAGGAGTAAGCTTCCTCTCCGGTTAGAGAAATTTGGAGGGTCCCCTGCAAAAGCACAGGGGAGGGGCACCTCCATTTTTATTGTTAGAGCTGCCCGAGGGTGGCTCCGTCGCTGCACAAGGGGAAATTGATGGTAGATTTTTAATTTTCACATCATTGGGCATGGTGACCTTAAATCTTTCACAGGATGCAATAGATCCTCACCCCTCACAGTAGTCCGCCCTGCAAGGGGTGCGGAGAGGCCTTTCAGATCTAGGTGCCGCCATTTTCAGGACCACCCCTCCTGCCTGGTGGCCTGGCGGCTACACCTTGGACATGGTGTAAAAAAATAGATTGTGAAGTGAGAAGGAATGGCAATGTGAGGAAGGTATGGGTGGGGATGAAGAAGGTTGTTAAAAACCCACCATCCTGAACCGGAGCTCGGGGGTTAGGGAACATTATCCCCTCCCCCCTCAGCTCCATTCCGGGACAGTTGGCTGAGAAGAAGGTCAGCATCTACCCTGTGAAATTAGAGGCTGACCAGAGAAAGTTGTGGGAGAGGTTGTATGAAAAGCGATGAGGTAGGGGAGAAATACAGGATGTCTGAAAGGAGAAGAGGCTAAGTTGGGGTTGGATGGGGGTGCTGAGTCCTGTTAGCATGGCGACCAGGATGGCAAATATCCGCGCCCCTTACAGGTCAAGCAATATGCGAAACTGCTCCTCAAAATGATTTCTCTCCTCCTTGATTTGCTCGTTTAATACTTGGACACATTTACAAATACACACACACACACATATATATATATACAATACTTTTGAAAACCTTTTCTCTCATGAGAATATATACTGAAAGTGAAATTTGCTAAAATGTTTTTTTTTGTCTTCCTTAACAAAATAGAAATATAATATTGTAGTTGTAATTTGATGCTCACAGACTGTCGTTATGTTATGATCAAGCTAACCCATTTTAAGGTTTCCCTTTGTAACCACAGAATAATTAATCTCATACCCAGTTTACCTTTTCACAGTTACTTTGTTTTTTTCGGGAAATCAGAATGGGAATGGTTATAAAATATCCTGTTCATGTTACAATGTCTATTTGAGTTTCTTTTTCTTTGTTTCACACACAAATTTATTTACATTGGCTGAGTATACACATTACTACTTCATGGGTTTGTGTGTGCACCACAAATATATAGACTGCAACAAACCAGATCTCACTGTAGGCATGCAAAATGTGAGCAAGAATGAATGGATAAAAAGGAATCTTAACATATTAACAACATCAAGGGCATGCAGAAGTTTAGTGTTTTGCTAAAAGGCCACCAATCACTTACTTGACTATGTAGCTTTGTATCATCCAATTTATATCCCAAGACATCAATGAGGAGAACCAATAATGGAGCATGCGAATGTGCCATAAAAGTCTTAATTGATAGGAAGTTTTTCTCATCAAGTGTACAACAGCATATGAAGCAAACAAATATATTCTGAGACTGGCCATTATTGTTCTTAGAAGACCCTTGTTCACTTGTTGACTATAAATGTAAAAGAAATGAAAATAATTTAATTAATTGATCATTAAGACAAATGACTAGCATATTATGCAGATCAAACATCATAATAATGCTAGCTAAAGTGTATTATTTAGAAATAGACACCCAATACCTTATTTATTTTCATTAATCAGTCTTATCAAATAAAAGATTGGCAAAACTTTTCAAACAGAATAGTTGGAACAATATATTAAAAATAAAAAAGTTTTACCTGTTGATCAATGCCAGCCCCTGAAGGAATTAAATGGCAATTGTTTGAGGAAATACCACAGTCCAAATTTGTTAAACAGGTTTCTTTAGGACTACTTGAAGGTGCCACACTATACAGGTTTCTTGGGTGCATCATTATTTCCTGAGACTCATTCATGTGACCATTCATAGACGTAGAATGAATACTATTAGAAGGTGACAGACTTTGTCCGGGAGCTGAATTTTGCAAGGGATTAGTCCTATTAAATTCTTCAAATATATTTGAAGTACTATTGGTCCATTTTTGAGCCATCTGGAGACAAAAGTTATGATCAAAATTTATGAAGGGATAATTTGGTTTGTCAAAAATGATGAGGGGGGAGGGGGCTTTGTGGTAAGACGGGTGGTGGTGTTTTCCTGCAATTTATACATGTCTAGGGACCCAGCAGAAGACAGTCTCAACATCCTCCAAGCTCATGTAACCTGTAGTATCACAGATACTGCAAATCAAGTGGGGTCAGAGATTCCAATGCCTCAAAGGCACACAGTGCATTGTGAGTTGCCATAAATCACAATACAGTCTTTGAAACAGGCACAATGCATCATCTCCTTTACTGAGCACTGTATTGCCTGAATTTTTGGGAGCAGAGGCATGGTGACAAACATTTGGAAGTAGTACCCTCCAGGGTAGCATCATGAGTAATACCATCTCAAGAGCTATATTGAGCTCTCAAACATGTTGCCTTGCCATAAACCTAAAAGGTTTATGGTAGGATCACAGGGACATAGGCACTGTCAAGATCAGTTAAAGATGAAATGAGCACCATTGCCCACAGAGGAAGGAGTCTCTCCAGCATCAACACAGAGGTTCTCTATAGTGGAAGTATGAAGGCAAAAGTTGCCAAATGGGAGACCATTGCGTTGCATCTAGTCCACCCTTCACAATTCATCCTGGGCTGTGGATGCATTAATTTGGAGTGAAAAAAGGAGCAGTAATAGGTCTATCCATGACACTTGCTTCATATATGGAAGTGATCTCATAGAAACAGAAAGAAAATTGGGAGGCACATGGAATGAACCTTTGGTGCCAGAAATGTCCAGTTTCTGGCAAGGGCATTTCCCATCCTAAGCTTGGCAGTAGATTTTTTATAACACTCATCCGGTTACTGCCTACCAGGGCATATTCATCATCATCTTTGTTTTTCATTCTCTTGGTCTGGCTTCTGCAAGGTTGGATGGTTGTGCGGCTCTTCTCCACCAACTTCAGGCCTGAGCATCTCTGTAAGTCCCAGTCCCCCATATCTTCCACAACACAGCCCCCCCCCCCCAAGTTTTCCTGGTGGTTTTCTGCCCTCCATTTGCATATGCATAGCCTCTCTCCTCTGGTTTCTCCATGTGAGCAAACCATCTGAGTCTCCTCATTCGCAGCTCAGACTAAAGCTCCACTAATCCACATCCATCCGCCACCTCAAAGCGACCGCTGTGATCCTGCCACTTCACACCAGCTATATATCTCAGCATACGTCAATCACATTCTTGCAAGACACTCATCAGTCTTTCTATTAAGGGCCAATTCTCAGCAATATATAAAAGAGCTGCTTGTACACATGCTACATATACCAAGGGAATGCCTTGGTTCAACAGTAACCCTGATACCTCCCTAATTATTCCAGGAAATGGCTATTCTTGTGTGAACAGCTCTTTCCACCCTAGCTTCACTGTCTAGTATAGCTCAAGGGAGCAGAATTGGTCTACCACCTCCAGCATTCCATTCATTTGTGACCTGATTCTCATTTAGTCTTGTGTGGCATCTAGGACATAAAAATTTCTCACTCCCATGAGTCTCTGAAGTCCAGAGCACCTCTTATGAGACCAATTCCTACACTGAGTGCAGAGAATAGAATTGCTTTCCACTCTTCTGCCACACACTACACATGGCCACCTCCCATACTCCACTCTTCTTCCTGTCACCATTCTTTTAGGCTTACTGATGGTCACCTCCTCCGTAACAGCAGGGTGCTCAGAGTTGAGCCCTGATGAACACTAACTGTGATGTCAAACTCCCCCGATGTGCCTGCCATCATCCTCACCTGAGACTGTGATTCCTCATATAGGGACATAACACACATGATGAGCCTCTCTGGCACACCTTCTCCTGAGTGCCCACACTATCACCTCTCTTGGTACTCTGTCAAAAGCCTTCCCCAAATCCACAAAAATGTGGTATAGTTTCCTTTTCTTTTGTATAAATTTTTCCTGGATCTGCCTCCTTAGTAGACCTTCCTGCAACAAAACCAAACTGACTGCCATCAAATTTTACTGAATTCTTCAATCTTCCCTCTCAAATATTTTCATGCCATGTTCAAGAAGCATGATTCCTTTGTATTTTTCGAATCTGAGAGCATCCCCCTTTCCTTTATATATTGGAAGAGTCAAACTACTCTTGCAAACTTCTCTCCTTCACTATCTCTCAAAAAATTCTTATCAGTTCATCAAATCAATCTCCTCCCAGTCTCTCCAACATATAACTTGTTATTCCTGTCAGACCAGGCGCTTTGTTCCTTTTCATTGCTTTCAAGGCAGCTGCAACCTCTTCCTTTGATATGTCCTCTATTGGACCCTCCACCATATTTCCCTCTTCCACATTAAACTCATTTGTTTCATTCAATAATAAATGAAAATAACTTCAACATCTCTCCATTATTTGATGTTCTTCGACCTTTATGTTGTTCTGCTCATCCTCTATTTCCTCATATGCTTTGCTGCTCCACCTGGTCCCACTAGATCTTCACTCAAGGGCATGGTGGCATAATTAATTACAAGCCTAATATTAGGCTATATTAAAATATAAAAAAGGTCAATGACCAAACCTAAAACCAAAACAAACAAGACTTACAGGGATTTTTGTAGACTCACAGTCAACCTTCTGGAAGAGGCTGTTAAGCCTGTGTATCCAACTCTGTACTTCCAGCTGAATTATTGGTGGTAGTGGTGTCAGCACTCAGATTAATCTGATTATACTGTATTTTGGATTTATAATTGAATATTAAATCTTGGTTTCTCCATACTCTAAGTTACTTTCAAATTTTAACAGACTTTGACTCTATAACATACTGGAGTAATGCATTCCAGTTATTCAGCACTCACTCACAAAACAAATTCTTCCTCTTGTCAAGTCTTAGATCTTCTTTTACAGATTTTCTTGGTATGCCCCCTCATTTTTCGATCTTCGTGCATCATAAAAACATCTTGGCTCACATCTTGATTGTACACTCCTGACAGAATCTTATATTTCTATCAATAAGAGTGCTGAAGTCATTCTAAAACTGTATCTGGCGCTAGTTAGGCCTCATCTAGACTATGCAGTACAATTTTGGTCACCATATTATAGGAAGGATATTGATTTGCTTGAGTCTGTGCAGAGAAGGATGACAAAGATGATTGGTGGGCTAAGGAACTTACCTTATGGTGAAAGGCTCAGAAAACTAAATCTACATACATTGGAAAGGAGAAGAGTCAGAGGGGAATTGATTGAAGTCTTCAAATGGGTAAAAGGATATAATAAAGGGGATCTGGGTAAGGTTCTTATACTTAGTGAACATGACAGGACACGTAGCAATGGATTTAAGCTTGATAAGTATAGGTTTAGGAAGGAGATTGGGAGGAATTGGTTTACAAATCGTGTGGTAGATGAATGGAATAGGCTCACTAGACAGGTGATAGAAGCCTCCTCTCTGGGTAGTTTTAAGAATAGATTAGATAAATATATGGATGAAGCTGCTAGATGGGACTGACTTTTTTTATGTACATATGTATATATTTTTCTAAGGAGTGGGGAGATTATATTTTGCGGTTGCATGAATGGACATAATCCTCTGGATGCATTTTATGTATATTGTAGATTAGATCTGACAAACTCCTGTAAAGGGTGACAATGTTGATGACTTTTCTCTGGTAAGAAATCTTTTGTGTGTTGAATGGAACAGGAGCTGCCAAGTGTAGGCCATGAATGGTCTTTTGCAGTCTCCTTCTTTTCTTATGTTCTTATGCTAGCACCAGTAACCACATTTTCCTGTGTCTTTCTTCAACCAACGATAAAAAAGTCCTTATTAGTCCCACTAACCTGTTTGCTCTTTTTATCTTTTCTGCCATGTGGTCTGAGAAATTTAGCTTATTGTTACTAATTATCCCAATGTCTTTCTCTGAGTATCCCTCTGTCATTTCTTCATTTCTTGCAGCACTCTTTCCAATTCTCATGTAGGGTAAACTCGCCAATTAAGACGCACTTGTGAGAAAAAACTGCTCTGCAAAAACTTAATGCACAGAATCAAAATCTTTTACGTTCAAAATGATCTAAAACCATCTACCAATGATCCCTGAAAACATTGAGTCTATATTTCCAAACATTTTTATAAAGCAGTAAAAGATGCAAGGTAGGATGAAATTTTGCACATGTCTCTTAGCCAAAAGCTAAGGGTAGTGACTTTGCAAAATTGAGATTTTAAACCAGTTATTAGCCATATTATTTTCTATATTTGTTTCAGATGGATAACAAAGGCCCTGAGGATGATGCCAAGCAATTATGAAGAATTTTCAATAAAGGGGGTGAAGGGAGGAGGGGGGTGTCCTAATTATAATCAAAATGCCACATTGTGGTGGAGCGAATGTGAGTGTGTGTAAAAGGGCCATTCTCCCACCCCTTTTCTCAGTACCCTTTCCCTCCCTCTGTAAGAATGTGTGTGTGAATGGGAATGGGTTTGTTTTGTTTTTGTTTATTTTATGTATAAAATGATTACCATGTTTTTCTTTCTTTCCAGGCGCCATATTCTGGAAAGATAGTAGCTAGTTTTGATATATCACTATAATTAAAACAAAATAGTACTTTGTTTAAAATAATCTTTTATCAAAAGATTATATTTTGAGGCTTGTTTGAATATACATTTAGAGGTAAGCTAGTCGATAAATTTACTCGGGTAATGCCCACTTATTAGTTTCCCTTCCATATATAAGTAAATGGGTCATAAACGGAGGATATATCTCTTCTACAGAGAGTGGAAGCTTGGACAGATGGCAAGAAGGGTTCTCTAGGCGAGTGCTCCACCCAGCCCTGAGACGGAGGGCTTTCATACCTCGCTAGACACCTGGACCACCATACCCGCATTGGTTGACAATCCTGCCTCCTTTTATGTTAGCCTACTACCACCCACCTCCAGCACACAAGTGATAGCATGTGCCCCTTTTCATTCGGTTGTTGCTGTGTTTTTTATGTTTTGTGTAGATATATAAGTAAATTTGTTGTATTGGCCTGTTAGAAAATTCTCTTTTAGTATCCTATTTGGATTGGGGAATTTGGCCTCATTTTGAAGTGTGCACACTTCCCTTGTAAATATAAATTGCTGTAAATATAACTGTATTCTTTTGTAAATAAAGGGACTGTATATACAATCCGTTTCATTCTCCCTCGATTTCTCACGTCCGGACAGTGTAGGAAGCGGGTTGGATCAATTGGGATTAGAGATATATTTTCGGCCCGCTACAACATCAGACCAATTAGGACACACTTTATTAAAGTCTGCTTTACAAATGCATATCCACCATGTGACAAATATCTGAGCCTTGCTCTATCAATATTTGGTAAAAGGGTCAAAATTCTGTGAATAGTAGTGACATGATATCCATCTGAATTGGGGCTACCACATACCCATTTAGGATGCAGTGCACAATGCCCCATATGGACACGCATCCCATTAAGTATGGCATGAGTCCATATTGGGTATTGCTCACTGCATGCTAATTGGATGAGATTTTATGCAATGTAAAACTAATCATATTAAAGTTATATTCTTGTTTTCTTCAGCAATTAATGTAGCATAAGAGATTTATTTGGGCTATATGAGATACGGTACAATGTTAAGTAAGAACAAGAAGACGAAGGCTCCTCGGAAGCAGTTGGTACCACAGAAGCGAAGTCGTTATTCAGATGTTGTGAAGAAAGCCTTTGAAGATGTTAAAATGCTAGAATGCATATTTTAATACAACTTTTATGATAATATTTACATGCTAATTATTTCAGCATTAGTTTATTAGAACTAAAACTATATATTTGCATATTAACTTGGTACTAGTACACCTTTTTTCCTTTCTGTATACTTTTATTTTGTGATTACTTTACTTTTTCTTATATTTGGACTGCCAGTAAGAGGGGCTGCAAAGAAACACAACATCCCTGAAGCAACCCTTAGGCACAAACTATCAGGTTATCATGGACTGACTTCTAAACCTGGACCAAAAACTATAACTAATGCTGAAGAACAAGTTCTTGTTAATTAAAAACCACCGCAGTTAAGTGGGCACATCCAGCTACAAAATAAAATGTACTTGATGCTGATGCTGTAAAGGATATACTGCAGGATAAGGAAAGGATGGGAATTGCAAGAAAGCTACCCCCCTCATTTTGTGGAGCAGAACTCAAACAAAAATGGTGGTCTCTTTTTCTAAAGAGACACCCTAAGCTGACAATCTGCAAACTAGAATCATTAACATCAGCAGGAAAGAACATCAGTGTTGGAGTGATTAAACAGTGGTTTCACTATACTCTCGACAACTTTAAGGAAGTTGATGCCACTGATGCTTTGGAGGACCCAAGTCATTGTGGGGGAGCAAATGTGAGTGTGTATGAAGGGCCATTATTCCACCCCTTTTCTCAATACCTTCTCCCTCCCTCTGTAAGAATGTGTGTATGTGAGTGGGAATGGGGTTTTTATTATATTTTCTTTTGTATATATGTATCTGATTTTATGTTGTATTTGCATGAGAAGCTCACTATTTATTGTTAATTAATAAGGCCAATAGTATTTGGCAAAGGTACAAGGCCGTGTTCTGTCTTACTTGTTGAGGTTAAAATAGTATAGCTTAATGAAGGAGGGCTTATAATAGCCACGCAAGCATGATAAGGTCACTTATCTTCCATCAAGCTCAGAGGCGCCACTTGTTTGTAAGTCCTAGGCATTTTGCTTGATCGAGTGGTGGCTGGCTGGATGTCCCCCCACCCCCTTTGGACCACGTGAGGCCTTTCATTTTGTTATTTATATATTAAATGTTGTAGTCCAGATTTTTTTTTGTTGTTTGATTTTGCGTAGAATCGTTTCTTAGGATTGATTGATTGCTAAAAGTTATAAGTAGGATTTATTTATTTTTTATTGCATATATATATATATATATATATATATGGAAAAATATCCAAGACAAATTGGTGCGGTTAAGATATATGATATATATATATGAAATTTTGTAAATAGTATCTAGATCTCCAATTTAATCACCTCTCTCCATTGTGAATATTATTGTACATTTTTTTGTTGGTAAAGGACTGTACATACAATCGGTTTCATTCTCCTTTGATTTCTTTTGTCCGGATTAGTGTAGGAAGCGGGTTAGAACGATTGGGGTTAGTCTAGATTTTCGGCCCACTACATTTAGCGCCCGAATAGGGCATGAGATCTCGAAACCGGAAGCGTGACAGGATTGGATTGCAGTTCACACACAATTAGAGTGACAGGTAGTTGGTTGTTTTTCGCCTTTTTCTATCTTTGTACTAACCCGGGGGGATGGCTTCTGTAGAACAGGGCCTCCATGATGAGATCATGAGACCGAGGCTGGAATTGAGGCAGAAAGAGGAGGAATGTATGATGTTGAGGAACGTGATTGATGGATTGAAAAGTGATATAATGAGTATGGATGAGAGGTAAGAGGAAAGAGTGTGGACTCATTGTACTCGGATGGAGGAGAGAGTGATGGTATGATTGGTATGAGTGAGAGTGAAGTGAATGTGGGAAAGGGTATTTTGATAAAGGAAGTGCCAAAGGTAGATAGGTTTAGGTTACCTGGTGGGAAAAGTGTGGAAGAATTCTTCAGGGAATTTGAGCGATATTGTAAGCTCAAGTACCCGGAGAATAAGGGATACTGGATGAATGTTTATGGGGAATGTTTGGAGGGAAAAGTATTGGAGTTTTTTGCGTGCTTAAAGTGTGGGGGAACCGAGGTATGATGTGGTGAAGGAGAGATTGATTGGGCAGGTGAAATGAATGAAAGAGAGTGTGAAGTATAAAAGGGTGAATGAATTTGAGAAGGCTCGAATGGGGAAGAGTGAAAGTGTGAACATGTATGCACATAGGCTTGGGAGTATGTAAATGAATGTAAACCCCTGATGAGGAAGTTTCTGGACATGATCCCGCGAAAGGTGAGGAATGGTTGAGTGGAAAGAGAAAGGAGAGAATGAGACTGAAAGATGAACGGTTGATGTGGGAGGATGTGTTGGAGCTGTTGAAAGATGGACGATTTGATGATGAAAGCGATCTAGAAGAGGATGGATGGTACAATGTGAATGTTGGGGGTAAGAAGCCCAGGAGCTTTCATCCACCCCAGCAGTTTGTCAGCTATAGGGATGCCCTGAAGGCTGCACCAGCTGGAGTGATGTCAAACTTCCTGGGCCGGCAGAATGGATGGGTAAATGGAGGGTGGTCGAATGGAAGGGGACAGATGATTGTCAAGCATGGGAACGGCAGATTCGAGGAGCTCAACCATCCCCCTACAGTCCAGATCTGGCCCCTAGCGACTACTTTTTATTCCACCAGCTCAAGGCTGTACCGCGTGGATGCCGGTTTGGGGACGATGAAGATGTCCAGCAGTGGATTGAACAGCAGTTGAGAGATTTCTGGTTGTCGGGAATTCAAAGCCTCAGGGACAAGTGGGCGCAAGTGCATTGAAGTCGAGGGTAGTTATATTGAATAAAAATAAAACACTTTTCTTCATATCTCTGTAGCGGGCCAAAAGCAACACTAACCCCATGTTGTAGCGGGCCAAAAATCTAGACTAACCCCCAATCGATCCAACCCGCTTCCTACACTAATCCGGAGTAAGCTTAACTTCTATAGCCTGTAAAATTCTTCAGAAGATGGTTAAGAAGGGAATTTCTGATCATCTAGAGAGTAGCAGGTTAATTAATGATGCTCAGCATGGTTTTAGAAAAGGTAGATCGTGTTTAACTAATTTACTGGATTTTATGGATTATGTAACTAAAGAATTAAATAGGGGTGAGAAAGTTGATGTGATCTACTTAGATTTCAGCAAAGCTTTTGATAAGGTTCCAAATAGAAGACTAGTTCATAAATTAAAGCTGCATGGGATATGTGGGAACATTTTAAATTGGATAACTGAATGGCTGAAAAATAGGAAACAGAGAGTTGTACTGAATGGAGTGAGGTCAGAGTGGAGGAATGTTATTAGTGGCGTATCTCAGGGATCAGTTTTAGGCCCTTTATTATTTATAATCTATGTAAATGATCTTGGGCAAGGTGTGAATAGCAAAGTATGAATTTTTGCTGATGACTCTAAATTGGCAGCTGTAGTCAAAGAGGTTGAAGGTAGCTTTAAAGTGCAGGGTGACTTAACATAAGAACATAAGAAAAGAAGGAGACTGCAAAAGACCATTCATGGCCTACACTTGGCAGCTGGGCTCAGAAGTGGCAGATGACTTTTAACCTTAATAAATGCAAAGTAATTAACATGGGGAGAGATAATAGGGAATTTAGCTATGAGATGGATGGGTATTGGCTTAATTCAGTTGAAGATGAGAAGGACTTAGGAGTAGTAGTAGATAGGTCACTGAAATTTTCAAAGCAGTGTATTGAGGCAAAAAAAGAGCAAATAGGGTGCTAGATTACATTAAAAGAAATGTTAGCTGCAAGAGTAAGGAGGTCATCCTTAAACTATACAACTCTTATGTCAGGCCACATTTAGAGTACTGTATACAGGCATGGTCACCACATTTTAGACATGATATAAACTTATTAGAGTCATTACAAAGGAGGGCAACAAAAATAATACCATCCCTGAAGCACCTTGAATATGAAGATAGACTGAGGGTATTAAATATGTTTTCATTTGAAAGAAGGTGTGAGGGGAGATATGATTGAGCTTTTTAAAATCTTTTCTGGGATGGATAAATTGGATTTCAGCAAGTTATTTGAGTTAGAAGGTAGTAATAGAACTAGAGGCCACTACTTAAAGATTAAAAAACAGAGGCTCAGACTGGATGTTAGAAAATATTTTTTCACTAACAGAGCATTGGATTATTGGAATAGTTTGCCACCTGAGACTGTAGACAGCCCAAACCTGAATGTTTTCAAGCGCAGATTGGATGATTATATGGGGATGGAGGGTTAATTTCTTACTTTCAGTATGTGGATATGTTTCTTGACTCATTCCTGTGGATGCAGTTTCTTTTTATTGTATATTTTGGGGGACTTTGATTTTGTTTTTGACAGACTCCTATGGAGGCTTTAAATTATATATTGTAGATGCATGGTTGGACATTCCTATGGATTGTTGAAGTGTATATTGTAGATGCATGATCTGACAAAATCCTATGGATTTTGTCAGACTGACCTTCGAACAGGTAGCACGTGTTTTATAGAGCTCTCAGTCTGTTGATCTATTTTTCAGATTTTTCTATAGTTTGTTTGTTTTTTGTTTTTTTTCTCACCACAATCAGCCAAAGCTAAGTTGCTCTTCTTTTTTTTCTTATTGCTACTTAAATTCTTTCTTTGTTTGAATAAGTGATGGAGTTTGGAGATGAAAGTGAGCATGAGTGTCGGAATGTATGCATTGGTTGTGGTGTATTAGGTGAGGGGTATACATGTGTTGTATGTGGGCTGCGTGAATGCATTGTAGATTTAGAGGGGATGAGAAGGCAGGATTTAGACAGGATATGTAGGCTGGAGGGGTTAGTTGCTGAGCTCAGGAGGGAACTTAGTGTTAGGCCTAGATTTGGGAATAGGTTAGGTGGTGAGGTAGGCCAGTTAGATGTTTCAGGTGAAGGTAGAGGGCCGGTGGAGGAGGTAGGATATGATAGTTCTAGTGATAGTGAAGTTAGCCCCCTTAGATTAGTTAGAAATAGGCCTAGTGAGGATGGGGGACAGTGGAGAGTGGTTAGGAAACATGAAGCTAGGGAGGCTTCTCCTGTTCTTTGTGAGAATAGGGTTGCCTCTGTTGAGGTGGTTAGCCAGGGGGAGAATAGGTGTGTGAGTCAGAGGGACACAGAACCTATTAGCTTGACTAATAGATTCAGTGCCCTAAGAGAGGAAGTAACTGGAAGTGATATGACTGATGGGGGTGGGGGTGGAGTTCGAGTGACTGGTAGTTTGAATGAGAATAGGAGTGGGGATGGAGTTAGGTCTGTGGGGGTTAGGAATAGGAGTCTGACTGAAGTGCTTGTGATGGGTGATTCGCGAGTTAGATATTTAGATAGGAAGTTGAATGCAAGTAGATTGAATGGTTTGAGGGTGTGTTTGCCGGGTGCTGGAGTGAGAGATCTGTCTGATAGGTATGAGGAACTGGTGTCTGGCTGTGCAAGGGATGCTGTTGTGATTACACATGTAGGAGTGAATGATGTGAAGAAAGTGGGTGCATGTGAGTTACGTGAGAGGTACAAGAGGTTGATTGAAAAGGTGAAAGAAAGTAGAATGAAAGGTGTTGTGACAGGTGTGCTTCCAAGAATGGATGTTGGGGTAGAATGGATGTCTCGTGCAATTGGTCTGAATGATTATGTGAGGAGGATGTGTGAGATGGAAGGTGTCATGTTTGTGGATGTGTGGGATAGGTTTGTTGGAATGAAAGAAATGTATGCGATGGATGGACTGCATTTGAGTAGGAGGGGGGTAGATGTGTTGTGGGAGGAGTATGATCGTGTTATTAGGTCTTTGCGGGCGGGAAACTAGATACTAATAGTGGTCAGGGAATTATGAGAGGACATTATAGTACTGAAAGTAGAATGGACTTGGCACATAACAGAAATAGGTTCCAAGGCGATAGAGGTGAGGTCATTCAAGTTTCAAGAGGTGCTTCAGGGATAGGGGGGTTAAATTGTTTCTATACAAATGCTCGTAGTCTTAGAAACAAGAAGGATGAGCTATTTAGTTATATTAGCAATGAGGATATAGATATATTATGCGTTACTGAATCATGGGTTAATGAAATAGAATTTAGTGACACTATAAGTGAATTTGATTTTCAGGGCTATAATATGTACATTAGTCAAAGGACAGGTAGGATTGGTGGAGGAATAATTATCTATATAAAAAACAAGATTGTTTGAAGTTTAAATACTTCAATAAAGCAGGATGGAGTTGAGTCACTTTGGATAGATATTAGGTTCAGTAAAAATAGAATGGTGCATTTGGGAGCTTTTTACAGGCCACCTGGGCAGACTGATGATATAGATGAACTAATGATAAGGGAAATAAGTAAGGGATGTGAAACAGATGCAGTTATTATTGGGGACTTCAACTTAAACTCTGTGGACTGGGAAAATATGATAGGTAGGGATAGAACAAGTGGCAGGTTCATAGAATGCTTTGAGGATAATTTTTTGAATCAATTTGTTAATGAGCCAACGAGGGGGGACAATATATTAGATTTAGTACTTTCTAACAGTGATCATTTAGTTCAAGAATTGACTGTTGGGGAAGCATTGGGAAATAGTGACCATCAGATAGTTCGTTTTAACTTGGGAATTGAGAAGGGTAAAATAACTGAGAATGCTGAAAAAGTTCCAAATTTTCATAAGGGAGATTATGTAAAACTTCGAAGCTTGCTAAATTTGGTAGACTGGGATATAGAATTCAGAGGTAAAAATGCTTATGGGATGTGGGATACTTTCAAGCATATAATAAATGTAGTCCAAGAACAATGTATCCCAATGAAGGCCATTAGGAACAAAAGTAGGAAACCATTATGGTGGAATCAGGAGATAGCTAGAAAAATTTCAGAGAAGAAAAGGGCATATAAAAAATTACAGGTAGAAAATAATATTCAAAATTTAAGTGATTATAGAATGGCTAGGAATGAGTTAAATAAGATTATAAAGAAGAACAAAAGGGTGTCAGAAATTAAATTAGCTCAGGATAGCAACAAAGATCCTAGAAAGTTCTTTAGTTACTATAAAACTAATAACAAGTGTGGCAGAGTTAAAATAGGACCTATCAAATATGAAGGGTTTGTGAGAGAAACTGATGAGGAAATAGTTGAGGTACTAAATGGTCATTTTGCATCAGTATTTACAAAAGAGAAACTAAATAGTCCTATGTATAGTACTCATAGGTCAGGAAAAGAGATGTTTACTAACATTTGTGTGGATCGGAGGATGATAAAAGGACTAATAGGTGATTTAGATACTACCAAGGCCTCCGGCCCTGATAATATTCATTCTAGGATACTTAAGGAAGGGGTAGAAAGTATCTCAATAGCTCTGGACAAGTTATATACTAGGTCATTGGAATATGGAGAAATACCCGATGATTGGAAGAGAGCGAATGTAGTCCCCATTTTCAAGAAGGGTAGTAAAGAGGATCCAAATAACTTTAGACCGGTTAGCCTAACTCCTGTAGTCTGTAAAATTCTTGAGAAAATAGTTAAAAAAGGGATTTGCCAACATCTAGAGAGGGAGGGGTTAATCAGCGATGCTCAGCATGGGTTTAGATCAGGTAGATCATGTTTGACTAACTTACTAGACTTTCTGGAGTTTGTAACAGATCAAGTAGATAAGGGAGAGAATGTAGATATAATTTACTTATATTTTAGTAAAGCATTTGATAAGGTACCACACAGGAGACTAGTTCATAAATTAAAAATGATTGGGATATGTGGGGGTGTTTCAAATTGGATAGCTGAGTGGCTGAAAGAAAGGAAGCAAAGGGTAGTGCTAAATGGTGTAAAGTCAGAGTGGAGGGATGTTATCAGTGGGGTTCCTCAGGGATCAGTTCTCGGTCCATTATTATTTGTCATCTATATAAACGATCTTGGGGAGGCAGTTAATAATAAAGTGTCAATTTTTGCGGATGATACCAAATTAGCAGCTGTAGTTAAAGATATTGATGATAATTTTAAAGTGCAGGGGGACTTAAATAAATTGTTATCCTGGGCACATAAGTGGCAAATGACTTTCAACCTTGATAAGTGCAAAGTTATTAACATGGGAAAAGATAATAGAGAATTTAACTATGAAATGGATGGGCATTGGCTGAGCTCAATAGAGGATGAGAAAGATCTAGGAGTAGTAATAGATAAGTCATTAAGGTTTTCTAAGCAGTGTATTGAAGCAAGAAATAGGGCAAATAGAGTGCTGGGTTTTATTAAGAGAAATGTCAGTTACAAAAGTAAGGAGGTTATTCTTAAACTCTATAACTCTTATGTTAGGCCACATCTAGAGTACTGTATACAGGCATGGTCCCCACATTTTAGACACGATATTAACCTTCTTGAGTCAGTGCAACGGAGGGCAACAAAGATTATTCCTTCCCTGAGGCACCTTGAATATGAAGATAGACTGAGGGTATTAAATATGTTCTCGTTCGAAAGGAGGTGTGTGAGAGGGGATATGATTGAGCTGTTTAAAATTTTTTCCGGGATAGATAAATTGGATGTTAGCAAGTTTTTTGAGTTAGATGATGGAAATCGGACTAGAGGTCACCACTTGAAAATTAAAAAGCAAGGGTGTAGGTTGGATTTAAGAAAGTATTTTTTCACCAATAGAGTGGTAGACTTCTGGAACAAATTGCCGCAGAGGGTAGTAGGTAGTCCAAATCTAAATGTATTTAAGAGTAGGTTGGATGAGTTTATGGGAAGGGAAGGTTGTGATGGTTCCTAAGTTTTGTATATATTAATATTGTTTGTATATATCTATAGCTGCATGATTTAGTTCTTGACAAGCCTTGATTGGTGATACCCTTGTTTCTGGATGCAATCCTCTGGATGTAGTTTTCCTGGGAGTTTGGGTGCCTTGAAAAAGAGGCCGCTTGACTCGGATGACCTATGATGAGCCCTTGTGGCTTTTGTCATCCGTTATATTATATTGTGGGGGACTTTGATTTTGTCTTCCCCTGGTGATGGTGCTTTTTGTGGGTGGGTTTTGACGGAGGCGGATGACCTTTGATAGGCCCTTGTGGCTTTTGTCATCCGTGTAATTATGTTATGTTATGTTATGTTGTGGATTTGATGGATACGGATGACCTTTGATAGGCCCTTGTGGCTTTTGTCATCCGTGAAGTTATGTTATGTTAATCAAAGGAGAATGAAACAGATTGTATATACAGTCCCTTTACTTACAAAAAAAATGTGAAATGATATTCACAATAGAGAGGGGTGATATATTAGAGATCTCTTTACTATTTACACACAAAAAATATAGCTAAATTTCCTTTATATATGCAATAAAAAAAATAAACAAATCCTACTTACAAATACTATTAATCGATCCTAAGAAACATTCTAAAAAAAATCGGTAAATATGTAGATTAGTGGCCCGGCCTGGAAAAAAATTTCTGTGTAAATATTATAATTCACTCGTATCGGAATATTCATGCGCGTTTGAGTCCTTTTCAAATTATTATTCTATAAACAATTAGGATTATATACTGGGGGGCTGTGCCCCCTAGACCCCCTAATTTAATGAAACTCAGGACCATCGTCGTGTAGTCCCCCCATTGTGTTTAACCCCACATGAGCCGTCAACTTAAATGTACTCCAAAAATGTGAAACATTTTGGAACACGGACGAAATAGTACGTCCCATCGTTCACGCCGATAATCTACATATTTACCAAAAAATCAAGCAACCAGGTAAATCTGGACTACAACAGTCAATATATAGTAAACAACCACAGTCACTCACAATACACACTCAATCCTTACTCACGGTACCTTTTATATACTCAATCTCACCCTTCTGCACCCATTCACACTCGTCTACTGGTCCCTGACTACGCGTAGCAATCTGTCAGGGTTGTTCGTCAGTTGTCTTGTCAGTCTCACATAACATAACATAATTTCACGGATGACAAAAGCCACAAGGGCCTATCAAAGGTCATCCGTATCCATCAAATCCCACCCACATAATGCATCCATAGGATTTTGTCAGATCATGCATCTACAATATACAATTTAACAATCCATAGGAATGTCCAACCATGCATCTACAATATATAATTTAAAGCCTCTATAGAAGTCTGTCAAAAACAAAATCAAAGTCCCCCAAAATATACAATAAAAAGAAACTGCATCCACAGGAATAAGTCAAGAAACATATCCACATACCAGAAAGTAAGAAATTAACCCTCTATCCCCATATAATCATCCAATCTGCGCTTGAGAACATTCAAGTTTGGGCTGTCTACAGTCTCAGGTGGCAAACTATTCCAATAATCCACCACTCTGTTAGTGAAAAAATATTTTCTAACATCCAGTCTGCACCCCTGTTTTTTAATCTTTAAGTAGTGGCCTCTAGTTCTATTACTACCTTCTAACTCAAATAACTTGCTGAAATCCAATTTATCCACCCCAGAAAAGATTTTAAAAAGCTAAATCATATCTCCCCTCACACACCTTCTTTCAAATGAAAACATTTAATACCCTCAGCCTATCTTCATATTCAAGGTGCTTCAGGGATGGTATTATTTTTGTTGCCCTCCTTTGTACTGACTCTAATAAGTTTATATCATGTCTAAAATGTGGTGACCATGCCTGTATACAGTACTCTAAATGTGGCCTGAAATAAGAGTTGTATAGTTTAAGGATGACCTCCTTACTCTTGTAGCTAAACATTTCTTTTAATGTAACCTAGCACCATATTTGCCTCAATACACTGCTTTGAGAATTTCAGTGACCTATCCCTGTGTAAATATTTATTATAAACCTTAAAAAATATAGTATAAAATCATTTGCCCCCCCCCCCCAAAAAAAAAAACCAAAGTAATAAAGTAGTTCTTCAAAAATCAGCAGATCAGGTTAATTGGGATAGGTGGTCCTTGTCTTCGTGTCTCCCGGCCAACAGCACGCATAGCGCATTGCCGCGAAGGATGGCCATGCCAATCCTTTGCTTCAGCCACAAGGTCTCGCGTGGCTCGCCGGTCTCCGCCCTGATACGCCGACCCAGTTCCTCGATGGTCTTGAGAGTCGAGGGGCCGGCTACGCATGATGTTTCAAATGCGAGGGGTTCGAAGTGGTACGTCTGCGAAAGGGCTGCGTATTTCCGTCATTTGGTTTCCTCCGCCGCGCCGGCCGCCGATGATGGTGCTTGTGCCGACTTGATGGTGTTGCACGGGGCGAAGGTATCCACGCAGGTGGCATCCCATACCAGACTTCGCCCTTGGGCGTAGGGGAAGGTAGTCATCCCATCCGGGCGCTTTCCGTCGCCTCTGTCGAGTCCAGGCGGCTCCAAGATGGAGTGGAGTCCTGCGCTGGTCAAGGCACGCCTGATAACGTCGTTGATTCCTGCATGTCGCGGAAACCGACCAGCGCTTTTACGACAGGAGAGGGGGTGGTGCGCCAAAGTGTCTACTTCTGCTCCGCAGCGACAAAGATGGCATTGGCAGACCTATCTACTACTCCTAAGTCCTTCTCAGTCTCCGTCTCCTCGTCAATATTAATCGATGTCATCCACCATACTCTTTGCTTTCATTACTAACTCTTTAATACTCTTCCGAGTGACTGGAATAAATTGCGGAGGGCTTTAATAGCCTAAAGACGCCAGGATCGTGAAGAAAATTGAGCTCGGAGGCGCCAGGCCCAATAAGACGCGCACACCCAATTCTTGTCACAAGAGTGACTGCTGGCAAGATTTTTCCCGGGGGGGGGGGTACCACGTAAGTTAACTCCTCTTTTGGTATTTGTTGTCTCTTCTTTTGCATTTTCGACTTGTGGGATTTCAAGATAGGATTGTCCTATTTATATATAAATAGGCTCGTGTGCATATTTACCACGTAAGTTAACTCCTCTTTTGGTATTTGTTGTCTCTTCTTTTGCATTTTCGACTGGTGGGATTTCAAGATAGGATTGTCCTATTTATATATAAATAGGCTCGTGTGCATATTTACCACATATTTACCACATATTTTTGTAATTATTATTGTATATTTTTTGTAAGTAAACAATCATTCTAGGTTACTCAAAGAAGGTGTAGATTGTATTGCAGTAGCTCTTGAGAAAATATATACAAGATCACTAGAGTTTGGAGAAATACCTAATGATTGGAAATTAGTGAATTTAGTGCCTTTTTAAAAAGGGAAGTAAAAAGGACCCAAATAACTTTAGGCCAGTAAGCTTAACTTCTATCGTTTGTAAAATCCTTGAGAAGATAGTTAAGAAGGGGATTTCTGACCATCTAAAGTATGTTAATAAATGATGCTCAGCATTAGATTGTGTTTAACAAATATACTAGATTTTATGGATTATGTAACTAAACAATTAGATGGTACCACGTAAGTTAACTCCTCTTTTGGTATTTGTTGTCTCTTCTTTTGCATTTTCGACTGGTGGGATTTCAAGATAGGATTGTCCTATTTATATATAAATAGGCTCGTGGGCATATTTACCACATATTTTTGTAATTATTATTGTATATTTTTTGTAAGTAAACAATCATTCTAGGTTACTCAAAGAAGGTGTAGATTGTATTGCAGTAGCTCTTGAGAAAATATAACATAACATAACATAATTACACGGATGACAAAAGCCACAAGGGCCTATCAAAGGTCATCCGGATCACTAGAGTTTGGAGAAATACCTAATGATTGGAAATTAGTGAATTTAGTGCCTTTTTAAAAAGGGAAGTAAAAAGGACCCAAATAACTTTAGGCCAGTAAGCTTAACTTCTATCGTTTGTAAAATCCTTGAGAAGATAGTTAAGAAGGAGATTTCTGACCATCTAAAGTATGTTAATAAATGATGCTCAGCATTAGATTGTGTTTAACAAATATACTAGATTTTATGGATTATGTAACTAAACAATTAGATAAGAGAGAAAATTGATGTAATTTACTTAGTTTTTAGCAGAGCTTTTGATAAGGTTCCACATAGGAGACTAGTTCACAAATTAAAAATGCATCGGATATGTGTGTAAAGTTTTGACTGAATGGCTGAAAGACAGGAAACAGAGTGTTGTGCTGAATGGGGTGAGTTCACAGTGGAGGGACTGCAATACAATCTACACCTTCTTTGAGTAACCTAGAATGAATGTTGGCTGGTCCAGATAACTTACTAGTATTGAAATCCAATATAAGCCCTTTAATTATTTCCCTGTTCATATCAACGGTATTCAATACTACTTCCCTTGACCTAGAATTATCATCAATTAATCTATCTTGATTTTCTTGTGTAAATACTGAAGAAAAATGATCATTAAGAACCTCTACTATTTGCTCATCAGATTCTTTCAAAACCCCTTCATATCTAATAGGCCCTATTTTATCACTGTTAGATTTGTTATTAATTTTATAATAGCTAAAGAATTTTCTTGGATCTTTATTATTATTTTGAGCTAAATTAATTTCTGCCGCCCTTTTGCTCTTCTTAATAATCTTATTTAGCTCATTTCTGGTCGACCTATAATGATTTAAATTCTCAAAAGTACTTTCTCACTGTAATCTATGGTATACCCTTTTCTTCTAAGAAATTTTCCTAGCTATCCTGTGATTCCACCACAACGGCTTCCTACATTTCTTCCTAATAGCCTTCATTGGAATACGCTGCTCCTGGACTATGTTTAATATAGTCTTAAAAGTGTTCCACACCTCATAAGTATTCTTCCCCATGAATTCTATATCCCACATAATCTGATTTAGCAAGTTTTGTAATGTATGGTAATCTCCTATAAAAATTTGGAGTTTTTTTAGAGTTTGTTGATGTTCTACCTTTTGCTATTCCTAAGTTAAAATGAACCATCTGATGATCACTATTTTTCTGGGACAGATAAATTGGATGTTAGCAAGTTTTTGGAGTTAGTAGATGATGGAAATCGGACTAGAGGTCACCACTTGAAAATTAAAAAGCAAGGGTGTAGGTTGGATTTAAGAAAATATTTTTTCACCAATTGAGTGGTAGACTTCTGGAACAAATTGCCATGGAGGGTAGTAGGTAGTCCAAATTTAAATGTATTTAAGAGTAGGTTGGATGAGTTTATGGGAAGGGAAGGTTGTGATGGTTTCTAAGTTTTGTATATATTAATATTGTTTGTATATATCTATAGCTACATGATTTAGTTCTTGACAAGCCTTGATTGGTGATACCCTTGTTTCTGGACGCAATCCTCTGGATGTAGTTTTCTTGGGAGTTTGGGTGCCTTAAAAAAGAAGCCGTTTGATCGGATGACCTATGATGGGCCCTTGTGGCTTTTGCCATCTGTTATATTATATTGTGGGGGACTTGGATTTTGTCTTTCCCTGGCGATGGTGCTTTTTGTGGGTGGGTTTTGACGGATGCAGATGACCTTTGATAGGCCCTTGTGGCTTTTGTCATCCGTGAAATTATGTTATGTTATGTTAAGATATTGGCACCCCTTATTGGCTTATTGACAAATTGAGTCAAAAACTATCCTCAAAACATTCTATCAACTTACAACTTGCTCTATTCCTTCCTATCATATTTTCCCAGTTCATAGAATTTAAATTAAAGTCACCAAGAATGACTGTATCTACTTCACATCCTTTCCTTATTTCCCTGATCATTAGCTCATCAATACAGTCAGTCTGTCTGGGTGGTCTGTAAAAGGCTCCCAAGTGTATTATCCTATTTTTACTGACCCTAATATCTATCCACAGTGACTCAACTTATTTTTGCTTTATAGAATTATTTAGATTTGAAGAAATGCTATTTCTGATATAAATAATCAACCCACCACCCGTCCTATCTCTCCTTTGACTAATGTACATATCATAACCCTGTAGTTCAAATTCACTGACATTGTCATTAAATTTATTTTCATTAACCCATGATTCTATTACACATATTATATCTATATCTTCATCAATAATATAACTAAATAACTCATCTTTCTTAGTTCTAAGACTATGAGCATTGGTATAAAGACAACTCAGCCCTCCTGTCCCTGAAGCACTTCCTTTGACTAATGTACATATCATAACCCTGTAGTTCAAATTCACTGACATTGTCATTAAATTTATTTTCATTAACCTATGATTCTATTACACATATTATATCTATACCTGCATCAATAATATAACTAAATAACTCATCTTTCTTATGTCTAAGACTATGAGCATTGGTATAAAGACAACTCAGCCCTCCTGTCCCTGAAGCACTTCTTTTAGAATGTATACCTTCCACTCTATCTCCTCTGCATCTCTTTCCTTTCCCTGCCCCGCCCTGTACTCTTATATTTCCCTGACCACTATCAGTAACTAGTTTCCCGCCTGCAAAGACCCAATGACACTATCTAACTCTTGCCACAACACTTCAACCTCAGCCTGGCTTAGATGGAGTCCATCCAATGCATACAATGCCTTACTCCCATAAAACCCATTCCAAACATCTACAAACACTAATCCCAACTCCTCACACAGTCCTTTCACATACTCATTCAGTTCAATTGCACAAGACAACCATTCCATCCACATATCCAATCTCTCAAGCACACCTGAAACAATGCCTTTCTCCACTTTCATTCATCCTTTCAACTAACCTTTTGTACCTCTCTCGTAACTCACATGAACCCACCTTCTTTACATCATTTACTCCCACATGCATAATCACAACTGCATTTCTCTCACACCCAGACACCAGAGTATCATACCTCTCAGACACATCATTTACACCTGCACCCATCAAACAAACTCTCACTCCCTTCCATTTGCTTGCACTCAACTTCCTATCTAAATATCTAATCTGAGAGTCACCCATCACAAGCACCTCAGTCATCCTCTTAATCCCCCTAGGCCTAGCATTACACTCCCTCCTGTTCTCATTCAAACTACCACTTATTTCACTTTCTGCCACAACCACCTCAGATGAATCACTTTTAACCTCTTCCTCTCTTAGGGCATCAAATCTGTTAGTCAACCTAACAGGTCCATGTCCCTCTTATTCACAGACCTAACCTGTCCTAACCTATCTATTGTATCCATATCCACCCACCATTCATCTTAACATAACATAATTTCATGGATGACAAAAGCCACAAGGGCCTATCAAAGGTCATCCGTATCCATCAAAACCCACCCACAAAAAGCACCATCGCCAGGGAGAGACAAAATCAAAGTCCCCCACAATATAATATAACAGATGATAAAAAGCCACAAGGGCCCATCATAGGTCATCTGAGTCAAACAGCCTCTTTTTTAAGGCACCCAAACTCCCAAGAAAACTACATCCAGAGGATTGCGTCCACATTAGTTACTTCTTTCTCTCCACCCCTTACTCTAGGCGTATCTTCTATTCTCCTGGTCCCAGCCACATTCTTTATGCATACACTTGCATCCCTTCTTACTTCATTCACCAACTCACTTAATCTCTTGCACTCATCACGTAACCGACTCACCTCCTCTACCAAAGCCACATTTGCACTAGAGATTCTATCTCTAGGCAGATCACTAGGTACCCACTTCTCAATCCAGCACCACAAGGACTCAACAAAGGGATCTGCATTAAGGTCATCACAATAATCAGCAGCTATATCATCTTTAATATATATAACAATCCCCCCTTTTTCTCTGATTTGTGTGTCTATGGGAAAACTCTATAACTGCCTAGATTAATTTTGGAATCTTGTATATCTAATTGACACCATGTTTCCACAATGCAAATAATATCTGGATTCAATTTTACAATTCTTGCTTGAAATTCAGGCCATTTATTTTTAATGCTCTCAATGTTAGTATACATACATTTATATCTAGACACCAATGTAGTCCCACCATCCCTATTATGTAGAGGTGTGGGGAAGCGGTGTGTGTGTGTGTCTGTAGGGCCATTCTCCCACCCCTCTTTACATATATCTTTCCCTACCCCTGTATGAGTGCGTGGATAGACAATTTTGATTAATACGAATAATAACCGATTGTATTCTCTTTTCAGAGATATATTTTGTTGAAAATAAATATTTAGAAATTATAAAAGTTATAAACGGGAATTTGTTGTGCGCACTTGGATGTTCTTGAGGCGAGTGCTCCACCCAGCCCTGAGACGAGGGCTTCCTTACCTCTCTTGCCACCTGCATTTGCTGATGAGCCTGCCGCCTTTTATATTGGCCTACTACCACCACCCCAGCGCACAAGTGATAGTCCCATGCCCCTTTTCGTTCAGTTGTTTTTTTTGTTTTGTTGCGTGGACCTTGTTTGGGTTTGTACCGATTTTTCTTTGCGCCAGTCATATTTTATTTTTGTTTTCGGTTGGGAAGATTGAAATTTGTATAGAGTATTTATTTTGAATGCGCACCAGTGTTTATTTTTTGTAAATATAAACTGTAATTATCACTGTATTTTTTTTTGGTCAATTAAAGGACTGTATATTAAATCATATCAATTCTTCCTCAGGGTTCTCAAGGTTCATAAATTCTACGATAAGGTTGGAACATGGGGTTAGTGTTGCTTTCGGTCCGCTACATTTGGTGCCCCAATAGGGACCTTGAGATCTCAAAAGCGGAGGAATTTGATTTGATTCCAGTTCATCTGTATATTGGTAAAGTAGTTTGATTGATTTTTCCCTCCTCCTATCCTCTGTTACTAACTTGGGAACAATGGCTTTGGCTGAAACGTTGAATGAAGAAGTAGTTGGATTGAGACTGGAGTTGAGGAAGAAAGAAGAGGAGTGCAAAATGTTGCGGGCAATGATTGAGGGAATGAGGAATGAGATGAAAGGGATGAATGAAAAGACCAACAGGATCAGATTGACCGACGGATGCAGGACATATATAATATGATGACAGTGGCTGGACCAGCCCCAGGACCTATGCCCCTGACCTCTGCTCCGACTGAAGGGACTGAATGGAATGGATGGCAGTGTGATTGAGTCTAAAGAAGATACTGTGAGTGGTAGGAAAGAGGGTGAATGGAAGAGAGTGTAAAGTAAGAGAGGAAGGAAGCATGGTTCTAAAGGTAAGGATAGGAAGGCGAGAGGAAAGAGTGTGGATTCACTATATTCAGATGAGGGAGAGAGTGACGATATGATTGGAAAGAGTGAGACTGAGAGTACCTCTTTGGAGAGTGAAGTGAATATGGGGATAGGAATTTTGATTAGGGAAGTGCCTAGGATTGATAAGTTTAGATTGCATGGGGAAAAGAGTATGGATGAGTTCTTATGGGATTTTGAGCGGTACTGCAAGCTCAAGTCCCCGCAGAACAAGGGTCACTGGGTGAGTGTTCTGGGAGATTGTTTGGATGGAAAAGTGTTAACATAACATAAATAACATAATTTTACGGATGACAAAAGCCACAAGGGCCTATCAAAGGTCATCCGCATCCGTCAAAACCCACCCACAAAAAAGCACCATCACCAGGGGAAGACAAAATCGAAGTCCCCCACAATATAATATAACAGATGACAAAAGCCACAAGGGCTCATCATAGGTCATCCGAGTCAAATGGCCTCTTTTTTAAGGCACCCAAACTCCCAGGAAAACTACATCCAGAGGATTGCGTCCAGAAACAAGAGTATCACCAATCAAGGCTTGTCAGGAACTAAATCATGCAGCTATAGATATATACAAACAATATTAATATATACAAAACTTAGGAACCATCACAACCTTCCCTCCCCATAAACTCATCCAACCTACTCTTAAATACATTTGAATTTGGACTACCTACTACCCTCTGCGGCAATTTGTTCCAGAAGTCTACCACTCCATTGGTGAAAAAATATTTTCTTAAATCCAACCTACACCCTTGCTTTTTAATTTTCAAGGGGTGACCTCTAGTCTGATTTCCATCATCTAACTAAAAAAACTTGCTAACATCCAATTTATCTATCCCAGAAAATTTTTTAAAGAGCTCAATCATATCCCCTCTCACACACCTCCTTTCGAACGAGAACATATTTAATACCCTCAGTCTATCTATATATTCAAGGTGCCTTAGGGAAGGAATAATCTTTGTTGCCCTCCGTTGCACTGACCCAAGAAGGTTAATATCGTGTCTAAAATGTGGGGACCATGCCTGTATACAGTACTCTAAATGTGGCCTAACATAAGAGTTATAGAGTTTAAGAATAACCTCCTTACTTTTGTAACTGACATTTCTCTTAATGAAACCCAGCACTCTATTGTTGGAGTTCATTTGAGTGATAACGAGTGTGGGTGAGCTGAAGTATGATGTAGTGATTGGACAGGTGAAGCAAATGAAAGAGTGTGAAATATAAGAGAGTGAATGAATTTGAGAAGGCACGTATTGGTAAGAATGAAGGCGTGAATATGTATGCACATAGGCTTGAGAGTATGGGAAGAACGAGATATGGCGATCATGAAGTGAATGAGTGTAAACCACTGATGAGGAAGTTTCTGGACACAATCTTGCAAAAGGTGAGTGAATGGATAAGTGGAAAGAGAAAGGAGATAATGAGACCGACAGGTGAACGGTTGATGTGGGAGGATGTATTGGAAGATGGACGATTTGATGATGAAAGTGATCTAGAAGATGATGGATGGTACAGTGTAAATGCTGGGGGTAAGAAGCCCAGGAGCTTTCCTCTACCCCAGCAGTTTGTCAGCTACAGGGATGCCCTGAAGGCTGCACCAGCTGGAGTGATGTCGAACTTCCTTGGCCGGCAGAATGGATGGGTAAATGGAGGGTGGTCGAATGGAAGGGGATAGATGAATGTCAAGCATAGGAACGGGTATATGAGAGAGAAACCGAGGTATGTCTCAGCAAATGATAGACCGAATGGTGTGAGAAAGATTGTGGAATGTCGTCAGTGTGGAAGGAAATGTCATATGTTGGCAGAATGTAGGTGGATGTCTGGTGCATGTTTTGGGTGTAATAAGAAGGGGCATATGATAAAGGATTGCCATGAAAGTGTGAAGGAGTGCTTCGAGTGTAAAGAAAGAGGCCATTTGAAGAAAGATTGTCCGAGGTTGAATGGTGGAGCAACTGCTGGGGAAAGTATGAAGTATGCTTGTGGTAATTGTGGAAAGGCTGGTCATTATGCAAGAATGTGTCGTGACCAGAGAAATGTATGTAGCTATTATGCGATGGAAGGAGGTTTGAGTGAAAAGTGTTGGATTAGACTGAGAGTGCAAGGTGTGAATGGAAAGTCTGAAGCGGAAACTGAATTGTAAGAGGGTACCCGGTGAAGTATCCTCTGGGTGCATGAGTGTGAGTAATATGTTGGTAAGTCTGTCTAGTGTGAAAGGGCTGTCTGGTAGGAACTATGAGTGTCTGAGTGTGAAGGTGGAATTGAATGGAATTGAGTGTTTGGCTTTAATAGATTCTGGATGCAAGGCGAGCTTGGTGTATAAAGATGTGTATGACAAGGTGAGCGAGAAAGTCCTCCTGCCTGAGTGTAAGGGTAGTTTGGTAGGTATTGGTAGTAGGAGAGTGCTTGTGATTCGAATGATGAGGTCAGCTGTTCGAATGCATGGTATGTTGATGAAGGAATGTGAATTCTCTGTGATTGATAAGGTGAGTAGTGAGAATGGTGTGATTTTGTGGTATGATTTTATGAAAATGAATCGTATGGTTGTGCATCCTGCAAGTGATCAGATTGAGAGAAAGATTGGTAAAAATGGGGTGTCTAAGTTGTATGTAGGGAAAGATGGTAGTGTTTTGAAGAGTGTGTTTACTGGTATTGAGGTGACTGCTATGGAGAATGTTGCAACTACGTGTGAAAGGTGTCAGAAGCGAAAGGTGCAAGGTGTGCAAGTGAAACCACTGATGTTGAAAGTTGATGCGAATGAACCGTTTGAATTGGTAGTGATTGATTGTGTGTCTTTGCCGCGTATGAGTGCTGGGAATGTTGCTATGGTTGTTATGGTTGATCATAAAAGTAAGTTTGTGTATGCAGCGCCTGTGAGAGATAAAAGGAGTGTGACAGTTGCGCTGTGGTTGAGCAGTTGTTTTTTCCTGTGTGTAGGGAAGCCTAGAAGATGACTGAGTGATAATGAACCTGAATTTGTAGGAGAAGTGTTTGAGCAAATTTTGAGAGAGAAGGGTGTGGAGCATGTGAAAACAACTCCTTATGTACCATCTTCAAATGGATTGGCTGAACGTACTATAAGAACCTTGTGGGAGATGTTGAGAATGATGAGTACGACATTGAATGACTTGGATGTATGTCTGGGGAGAGTGTTGTGGGTGTATAATTCAACTGTGCATAGTGCAACTGGAATGTCCCCATGTCAGTTTGTGATGAATTTTGAAAGGCCAGTGAAAGATAGGTTTTGTTTGAGTGAAAGTGAGCAGAGTGTATGTCGTGAGGCACTTGAAAGGTTGCGTTCATTTGAATTAGGTGCGAAAGTATTGAAGGTGAAAGAAGTGAAGGGTAGGTTGAATGTGTCAAAGATGAGTGAGAAGTTTGATGGACCCTTATAGAGTTGTGAGAGTTTGGGAAAATGGGGTGACGTATGTTTTGGAGAGTTTGAATGATGGTATGACTGAGAGAGTGCGGGCTCATCAGAGTCAGTTAAGGAGATGGAGAGAACCTCCTGACTACCTGGTGAGCCATCCTTGTATGGACTGTGTAGAGAGAGAGGTAAAGTGCATGATGATGAGATTGAATGTGATAGTATGGATCTGTCTGGGAAAGAGCTAGTCTTAGTCTCAAGGAGTAGAAAGTGTACAAAGAAGAGTGAAAAGAAGAATGCAAGTACGAATGAAAGTAAGTCCGAGCAGAGTCTTTCTGGTATGGGGGATCTTGAAAGGGAGATTGAGTTTTTGCGTAAACAGGTGAGTGATTTGGCTGGTATAAGTAGACGAGTGAGTGAGCTGCCTGTGCCTTATTTTTCTGGTTTTGGGAACAGTATGAATGATAGTGTGTTTGGGCTGAATGCACCTAGTGTGGCTGATTTTTCGGGTTTTATGAATGGTAAGACTAGGGGTGAGTTTGATGTAGTGAATGATGAAGTGGCTGATTTTTCAGGTTTCTGGTGGGAACCAGTCGAAGGGGTTTCTGGTATGCCTGTTGAGAATACAGGGGATATCCATGAATTTTCTCATAAATTGTTTACATTCATTCACATAATCATCACCATACCTCTTTCTCGCCATACCCTCAAGCCTATGTGCATACATGTTCACACTTTCATTCTTTCCTATTTGAGCCTTCTCAAACTCATTCACCCTTTTATACTTCACACTTTTTTATTTGTTTCACCTGTCCAATCAGTCTCTCTTTCACCACCTCATACCTCGCTTCCCCTACACTTGTAATCACATGGAAGAACTCTAATACTTTTCCATCCAAACATTCCCCTAAAACATTCATCCAGTATCCCTTATTCTCTGGGTACTTGAGAGCTTGCAATACTGCTCAAATTCCCCAAAGAATTCTTCCACACTTTTCCCACCATGCAACCTAAACTTAGCTACCTTTGGCACTTCCCTTATTAAAATACCCTTCCCCACATTCACTTCACTCTCACTTGAGCTGCCCTCACTCTCACTCATGCCAATCATACCATCACTCTCTCCTTCATCCAAGTACAATGAGCCCACACTCTTCCCTCTTACCTTCAATCCTTCCTCTTTGACCCATTCTTTATTTTTCTCTTGCGTTCCACCTTCAAGGCTGGCGCTTCCTAGACATCCTGCAGAAAAAAAGCTGGTGCCTCCGAGCTCAGTATAATGAGATCCAGTCACACCTTCGAGGCTAAAAAAAAACAAACTCTTCTGTTCCAACAGGACACACAACAACCTCTGGTGTACCTCAAACCCTACTGTCTCTGCTACTCTTTACAAATTGGAAGGTAATATTTATCTATAATTTACTAGATGGTCTTTTGAAAAAAATATTTAACATTTATCTGTGGACCCCACCCCTCCCCATTTTCTACAAAACATGAAAATCAATTTATATTAAAAAAAAAAAACAATTTCCTTTTATACACACACATTCTTAAAGAGGGAGGGCGAGGGTATTGGGAAATGGGTGGGAGAATGGACCTTTACATACACACTCACATTCACTCCACCACAGCCTGTTTCGTCAGTCTCATTTATGTCAGATTCTGGCATAAGGCAGCTGTCCTGAACTGTGCACCAGAGAATGACTTGGAGTTCTTGGTGACTCCAGCTATTTGTGGATAGAAAACTCGAGTCAACGGCAGAGAAGACCCTCCGAAGGCACCTCTGGTACCTTTCCTAGCAAGGAGCGGCCCTAGGTTCTTGGCCATGGCCAAGAACCTAAGCCCTCCAGCAACCTTGAAAGCATTCAAGAGACTTGAAAAGAAGAACTTCACTCTCACTGATGGTCTTCTCGAATTGGTGACAAGGCGAACTTTAGGGGCCAGTGGGGGGTCTTTGCTGGGAGGATGGTCACTACCCAGAATGTGGAACATGTTCTGCAAGATCCACAAACTCGAGCCACCGTCTGAGGCCAGCATGTCGCCACTGATGCAGCAAAGAGAGGAGTGGCACTGATCCAAAGATGAGCAACAGAAGCAGTTCCTCCTCAATTTGTTCATTATGACCGCTAAACCATCAAGAGAACAAAGGCTGGAGTGGTCACTAAGTTCCCCCCTTCTCCTTGAGCCCCATCCACCAACGACTTAATTGCCCTGCTCTATTTACGGAATTGTTCTGCATTTCTGGTGCCCCCTTGGAATTTTTCACAACTTTGTTTGATAATTTTCAGTTGAATACCATTTGTTGCAATATTTTGTCTTTTCTTCTAATTGAATTGTTTTGAAGTTTCACTTGAAATGTGTAATCTTGTCAATCTGTACAACCAGTAAATATTGACGAATCAAACCAAATTTTTGCATAATTATTTAGGATTATAAGAAACAAGGGAACACTCGTGCTGACAACTTTCAACATATTTAATTTTTTTACCCCCGGGAGTGAAAAACCAAAATATATATTAACCTACATTCATTCTTTTTGTCATGCTGCATTCATACCCTGCCTTGGTATTCATCATACTTTCAGCTTTCACTCTTTCCAAACAATTCAATTCCTTTAGTTTACATAATACTAATCTAAAAAGCGCACCATGACCTCAATAGGGTTTGCCTTGAGAACATCCTGATAACACTAGATACTTCCAATTTAAAATTTAAATTGTCACTGCCTAAGTGTGTTGATAAAACATGTAAAGGACCTCTGTCCATTAATTTATTTTATCTTTCCTCAGATCTCATAAGACTTCATGTTTTGTTTCATTTTAGTCCATTATGTATAAGTGATAATGGGTGTGCTTATCATGTAAGGAGCACTAGTTGATTCCTGGTATTTGCTCTGTTTTTTAAGTCTGTCAGATGTCTGTCTCACTTTATTTTTCACATCTCTATGTGGCAGTGAAGAAGGCTTTTGGGGACTCAAGATATTTCACTTCAATTATAATTCTTGATTAACCCATTTTGTTACAGTTTTTTCAATAATGGATTTTGAAGATGATGATATAGTTTATGGTATAAATGCTCCTGCCAGAAATATTCCTGAGCTTGCTATTGCAACACAAACTTTGATAAATGATATTGAAGAACAAGTTAATGAGGGTGAAATTTCATGCATCATCAAATATTTAGATTTATATGTAAAAGAAAATCCATTACCACAAATTTGCTTCAAAGATGGAGGTAAGAGCTTCCATTGCCTATTTAAATGTAGTTTTTCATGCAAATGAATTGGAATGAGTTGCCTCAAGAAACACTAAATTGTGATTCCATTAGAATTAAAAAAAAAATTAGGTGTATTTTAAACTAGGTTTTGGTAAATTTAAAGACGTCCATAAATGGGTACCTGTTGACTTGTGACTGGCACCTATGTAGTTTTATTCCAAATTTTAGATAAACCTATTGCTGACTCATTCTTCTGGATGTCAAGTTTCGTTTTTACATGTAATTAAGTATATTTTTGTTTGACTCATGATTCTGTCGCAGTCCATCCTTAAGAGGTCTTGATGGGTTTTAGTGGGTTATTTTACCTTATGTCCTTAAATTTATAAATATAACTAGTTTAAAAACATGTTACTACAGAGAGATGCAAGAAGTAAATAAATACCAAGTTAATTACTGCAGTGTCTTTACTTATAAATTTAAAGAATGAAATACATTTTAACAAATGAAATTATATTATTGAAAGGTACTTAGTACACCTCCTTTTAGCGGCTTTTAGAGCTGCATCTCACCTAGGCATAGAATGAATAAGTTCTGAGATTAGGTACAGTTTGTGGTATTTCAAACTGTACTTTTTCCATCATATCAGATGACTGACTCAACCACAGAAGTTGTTTGATGCTGCTTTGTTCCTTTCATTCTTTTGTCCTTTTTGCATTATTATATGAAGCCCCACCATCATTGAATAAACAAGGTTCTTTTAATTCAAGCTAGCCATTTGAAAAACTGGTAGAAGTCGTCACTCTTTTTAAGATTTGACATGTATTTTTCCAAGTTGATATTTTCAACCAACTCTGCCTTTGCATTATTCTAAATTGTTCCCCACACTATTATAGAAAGGCCATCCGTGGTCTGAAAATTCAGCAAACCTTGTTTTGTCAAAAAAATTGTGCTGTACTAAAATTCAATAGGCTTGTTCCTATTTCTTTTGCCCACTCATTCCTCTTTTTAATATTGGTCACTTAAAAGAGGCTTGTTCCTGGGCTGATTTATATTCCTTCTGAAAATATATAAAAAAAATACTTGTCATAATAATGCATAAAATCTGAAATCATTTTACCATAAAACTGTGAGTATCTATTTACTTGTTGCATTTCTCTGTATATTAAAACAGATTTTGGTGGAAATGGGTAGGTCATAGATTCTTTGTATGAATTTTCTATTATTTATAATTCATTTTCCCTCCCCATATTTATTACTTAGCTAAGTTTGCTTTTGCAGTATCATTCATCCTTGGTCTTTAACTATTCCTGATTTATTTACCCCTTTCCTCTTTCTCTCGGTCACTCTTTCCCCTTATTTTTCTGATAGTGAAATAAAATGCCTTCATTGGTTATATTGGAATCTTGATTAAAAAAAAATCTCTAATTCTATTAATGTAGAGTTTGACCAGCCATTAATGCTAATTTTATATTTTCCATTTCTTCGACATTTTAACCATTAAATTGATTTCACTGGTAAGTAAATTGAATTTTAAATATAGCTTTAATCTAGATCTGTATACTGTATTTTTATCACTTAAAAAAAACAACTTTCTATATATGCACTCTTATTTCAGAATTTGAGTGGTTCAATGTATCAAGGCCCTTAACCTTTGAAGAGTTAAGTTCCCATGTTGTTGTATATGATTTCTTCACATATTGCTGTATCAACTGCCTCCACATTCTTCCAGATTTGAACGCTCTGGAGACTGAGTACAGCTTTAATAATTCTCCTCTTCTCATTGTAAGAGTTTTGAAGTACTTTTGTCAATTCAAAAGTTTCTCTGCTTCCTCTCTAATAACATATTTTATCCTCATATTAGGAGGTTATAGGCCACTGCATTTAATTTTTGTTCCTAGGTGAAGCCTTTACTTAATTTGTCGCCTCCCTACCCCTCCTCTGGGAAGTGAGTAGATCTCAGGAACTTCATCACATCCCCCCTCTTTTGTGAGGTGGGTGGACCTCAGTAATGTTCTTACATCCTGCAAGCAGGTCCATAGGTTCCTAGTGAGGTGATGTGAATGTTTCACACTTGTGCAAGGTTTAGGCAGTCAAGGAGGTGTTTAGTGTTGTCTGGGTCTAGGTTACATCAGATGCAGGTCAGTGTTGAGGAAATGTTTATTTAGTTCCTGTATTTTGGGGGATAGTTGAGTGGCCTGAATATTCTTGTCTCTCCTGTTTATTGATTTCTTTGAGTTGTCTATTTTGAGAAATGGTTCATTTAGGCAGTCATTTAAATATAGGGCTGAGTGTATGGATGTTTTATCAGGTTGTGGTGCTGAGAGGGCGGGGGATGGGGGGGGATATTGTACTAGAATTGGTAGTAGTGTTTTGAAGCTACTTTTTTTTCGTCTGGGTGGAGGTTTGGAGTTGGGTTGTGATTGGTTTAATGCTCTACTAAAGTATGGGTTCTTATCATGTTTAGAGGTACTTATAATTGGTAATAAGATTTTGGTTTTGGTGTATAAGTGCAGTATGGGGTAGTTTGTGTACATCCTTTGATGATTTTGAGTGCTTTGCTTTGTATTATTTGGAGCTTGTCTCTGTTGTTATGGATAGTGTTGAATGCTAAGCTGGTGCTGCATAATTGATGAAAGTAGAAAGGTTTTCCTACCAATCTTCACTCATTTAAGAAGCGATTTATTTCTTAGTGGACTTACAGTTTAATGATACAAGTGCAGATGAATTGTTTGTATAGTGTTATTAATGACTTGTTGTCTAAGAGTGGTGTTTACTAGTGATTTTAGAGCATTGTGTTTCTTTGTAGCTTTGTTATATTAGTTAAGTATGGAGCGAAGGTCATGTGAGTGTTGAGTGGGATTCCTAGGTAGGGTGGGAGTTTTGTATAAAGAGAGGACTTGTCTATTCAGTCTGATTGGGGGTATTTTGTTGATTTGTGAAAGTGTGGTATAAATAGTGTTAACCAGGTGGGAGGGGTGTTCCTGAATGGTGGCACCTGGCGCAGCCAGGCCTGTACACACCCCTTGCAGGGCGGGCTACTGTGAGGGGTGATGAGCGATTGCTTCCTGTGGAAAAAATAGGGTCACTATGCCCATAAATGCAAACCCCCCAAAAACAAAATCTCCCCATTTTCCCTTGTTGATTGATGGAGCTGCCCTCGGGCAGCTCCACAGATAAAATGGAGGTCCCCCCCTGTGCTTGCACAGGCACCCTCCAAACTTCTCTAACCGGAGAGGAGGCTTGCTCCTCTCGTACACCTATGGGTGTAGGGTACTCTCTCTTGCCCTTCTCTCGGAAGTGCTTTCAGGGACCTCGCTTTTCCCAGCCACAGTCTCCCCTTTTCTTTCCAAGGGGACTGCCAAGAAAGCCAGCAGGTAGCACATAGCGGACCGCTCCCCATTGAAGTGGCTCGGTAGGGCAAACCCCCTTAAGGGGGAGAGGGAAGCCAGGCCACTTCGGTTGCTTCCCTCAAAAGACCTGCTGGCAAGAATATTGAACCTTGCTGGGATCAAGGCCTGTGCCTCCCCATTCATGACTTGTGACAACGCCGCCAAAGGGACCTGTGATGTCCTGGGGGGGGGGATGGCCAACTGGAGGCCCCCCCCCCTGAGATAGACAGGGTCTTGAGGCAACCCGGCCTCAGACGGTAGGGCCTTACATGGCAGGGAATCCGGGCTCGGCACCAAGCACTGAACCCGATCCACCCCTATGCAAGGTCCTCCTCAAACGGCTAGGGTTTCCGAAGCAGTACAAGGAGGGGAGGGATCTCCTCCGACCAGTGACCCTACGACTGCCAGGACCTTCTCCATTTTGGAGAATGACCTGGCTGAGGCCGGTCCATCTGGCCTGGGGTCTCCTACTGGCGGAGGGGAGAAGCGGGTTCATTCCCCGCCCTCCTCTCCTAAAAAGAAAAGGACTAAGAAGACTCGGGGCTCCTCTCCATCCGCGGCGGCTGTGGGGATGGATAGGTCTGCTGCCACTTTGGTAAGCGACCAAGCCAAGATCGGCACATCCGGCCCCTCTGCTCCCCCGGGTGTTGAGCCCCTGACTATGACTAAGACCAATGGTGCACAGGGTGGAGGCTCGATAACATCAGGGCCCCTCATTCAGAAGTTACCTGGCATTTTTTCGAGCCTGCTGGCTTTAAACGCTTCCTCATTATTCGCTCCACTGATGACAGTATGTTGGCCAAGGACAACATGATCCATTAGAGGAGAGCATTAGCTAGTGTAATTGGTAGAGAGCCGAAGGGGACCCATTTCTCGGACAGGAGCTTTCTGGCGAATGTGGCGAATCCCTCCGAGGTGGCCAATATAAGTGCTCTTTGGACACTTGATGGCACCCTGGTGAGTGTGACGCCGCATTCTACCATGAACTTTGTGAAAGGAGTAGTTTATGCAAGGGAACTCGTTGACTGCTCCATAGAGGACATCACCTTAGAGCTGGCCGACCATGGGGCAGGCAAGGTCGAACATGTGTTGAGAAAACAGAGAGGGGCCTCGAGACCCACCCCTACACTTTTCATCACGTTCGACTGCGACAAGCTTCCTGAGTCGGTGCATGCCGATTGGTACTGCTACCGTGTAAAGGCATTCGTGCCACTGCCGCGGAGGTGCTATTACTGTCACCACTTCGGCCATACGAATCATTCATGTAGACGTGCCAAGTCGGGGTCACCTGAAGTATGTATAAATTGCTCCAAGGCCGCACACGATAAGTCCAAATCGTGTGTGGCCAATTGTGTTAATTGCGGAGAGCTGCACCCCACTTCTTCTAAGCAATGTGGTGCGTATCTCCTTGAAAAAGATATCCTGGCTGTTGAGGCCCAGGATTGACTCTCATTCCACGAGGCTAAGGACTTGGTCCTGGTGTGCCTGGCTCTACCTGGAATATCTTATGCCTCAATGGTTAGAAAGACACCCTCTGCTCCTGGCCCATTCGGAGCCCTTCTGTGGGTTCTACTCAACCCGGGCACTTCCCTGGTAAAGCTGGCAGGACAAAGAGTTCACACCGAGCCCCGGCTAAAATCAGGGATCCCCCCCTTTACCCCAGCGGGACCGTTTCCCGTAAGGCGAAACGGCCACACGACTCCACCGAGTCGTTAGACTCGCCGGAGGCAACACCCCTGAAGTTAGTCACCAGGCCATCTTCTGGGGTTCCTAAAGCTATTCCCCGAAAGGAGCTTCGGCTCCTTCGCCCACACCTAATGGTGGGCTGAGTGGCTTGGAGACAGTGGATCCTCGAAAAGAGGGCCCCCCGCCTCCGAAGCGGCAACAACCACCTAAGGTTTTGAGGCGGAGGGAGGAAAAGACTCGCATGGCGAGCCCAACCTTCCCCAATAAGTCATCAAAGGCGACAGCGCTTTGTCCGGCCAACAACGCCTGGGATTCTGTCTCTGGGAAGTGTACGGCCATTCCTGTAAGGGTCTTCTGTTTGAAGAGGGCCCCCATATCTCCGAGATAGGCCTGAGAGCATATTTCTTCAATGGAATTGCCGTGGACTACGGGCCAACTAGGAGGAGCTGCGGAGGCTCGTCTCGTCCCATTCCCTGTTAGCTATTTTTCTGCAGGAGACCATGCTAGATGCGTGCCCCCTGCCCACCCTCCAGAGGTATAAGGGTTTTGCGACCCCACACCACGAGATGGCCGGCCTTGGGGATGCGCGGTTTACACGCGGCATGATGTCTCCGTTCTTCCTTTCTCTTTAGATACTTCCTTTCAGGGAGTGGCTGTGCCGCTTCACCTGGATAGGAGGTATACTATCATTTCTGCATACATTTCACCCTCAGCTGACTTCGACGCGGGGCACTTCCGCCGCGTCGTGGCACGTTTGCCAAGGCCCTTTCTCTTGCTTGAAGATCTGAATGGCAGACCTCCTCTTTGGGGGGGATTACTCAGTAAATCCCAAGGGACAAGTCCTTGCCGATCTGATCGAAGAGCTTGAGATGGGTGTCCTAAACGTGGATGAGTTTACGCATCACTGCCCGAGAACCGCTTCATTTTCTTTCCTTGATCTATCCTTGTGCTCTTCGGATCCACAGCCTTATTTTGATTGGGGGGCGGTCGATGACCTCCATGGTAGTGATCACTTTCCCATTCAAATATCCTTTTCAGGGCAACTGCCGCCTGAGAGCCCACCTCGGTGGGGCTTGGCGTGGGTGCGGTGGCCTGCATTTCAGGAAATGACTGAATTCTTTATCTCAGTCAAGGAGTTTAAGTCGCTAGATAAGGCCGTTGAGTTCTCCGGTAACCTCATCGCCGCGGGCCTGACTACTATTTCCAGAACGTCTGGCCGTTTTGCACACCGACAACTCCCGTGGTGGTCGGCCGAGTGTGAGACAGCCCTCAAAGAGAAACTTTATGCCTACATGCGCTATAAGCGCCGCCTGAACGATTTCACTGTCGCTGAATTTCGTCAGGCTAGGGTTAGGTTCCGTTATATTTCGAAACACGCCCGCTGCTCTTCTTGGCGGGCATACGTGTCTTCACTTAACGGGAAGACCCCTCTAGCAGAAGTGTGGAAGCGAGTCAAAAGGATTCGGGGCAAGTTCTCGCAGGACCCCCTTCCCATTCCCTAGGAGAATGGGATCGCAATCTCGGACCCCGCGTCCGTGGCGGAATCCTTCGCGACCGCTTTCTCCGCATTCTCTAGCTGGGATGCTACTCTGCCAGCATTCAATGCACGTCGTGATTTCGCGGAAAGCCGCCGGCTGGACTTTACCTCCAGAGGCGGAGAACCCTTCAACGACAGGTTTATTGTGAGTGAGTTGCGCTCCGCTCTTGCTTCGTGCGCGGACACCGCCCATGGTCCGGACGATGTCCCATACGCCATGCTTCGACACCTGGGTGAGCGAGGCATGGCCTTTCTGTTAGATTTGTTCAACAAGATCTGGGTGGAGGGTCTCCTCCCAGATTCCTGGCGAATCGCTACTGTGCTCGCCTTTTACAAACCGGGGAGAGATCACTCTACTCTAGCCGGTTTCCGCCCAATCTCTCTAACCCCTTGCTCGTGCAAGTTGATTGAGAAATTGGTAAATGTTAGATTAGCCTTTTTCTTGGACAGCGGAGGTCATCTGTCTTCTGCACAATGCGGCTTCCTGCAAGTTCCACTCCACGTCGGATGCTCTGCTCCGACTGGAAAATGCCGTCTGCGAGGCTTTCCTTCGTAGACAGCACTACGCCACAGTGTTTTTCGATCTGGAGAAGGCCTATGCTACCTCGTGGCGATACGGTATCATGGAGACTCTCCACACGATGGGGGCGAGGGGACGCCTCCCAATGTTTATATCTGAATTTTTGCGACATCGTCGATTGTGCGTACGGGTGGGGGAGCCCTCTCCGGCCCAAGGGAGAAGGAAGAGGATGTCCCTCAGGTAAGTGTCCTCAGTGTCACACTCTTTGCCCTGAGCATCAACGGCATCACCTCGGTGCTGCCGAAAGATGTTCTCGCTACGCTCTACGCGGACGACCTTTCGATCTCTTTTGGCGCGGCCCAGATGCAACCTCTGGAACGTCGACTCCAACAGGCATTGAGCCGCGTCTCTCGCTATGCCGAAGCGCACAGGTTTCGGTTTTCTTTGGCCAAGACTAAGGTGGTGCACTTCTGCCGCCATCCACGGCTCCACCCCGACCCAGATTTGTTTCTTAATGGGGTGCGCCTGGATGTGGTTGAATTGAACCGTTTCTTTGGACTTGTATTTGACCGATGCCTCACTTGGGAGGCTCATATTCGCAGCCTTAGGGTCTCTTGTACCCGCGCCATGGATATTCTCCGTTCCGTGACGTTCAGCGCTTGAGGCGCTGATAGGGCTACTGCCTTACTTTTTTATCGATCCTTTGTTCGTTCGAAGCTCGACCTCGGATGCGAGTTTTATGCATCCACAGCTGAGCGTTTATTGCAGAAGGTGGACTCGATCTACCTCACCGGCCTTCGCCTGGCGACCGGTGCCTTCCGCACTTTCCCCATTGAGAGCCTACTAGTCGATGCTGGGGAGATGCCACTCGCTCTACGCCGTGTACAGTGCATTATTCGCCTGTACACGCGAGGCCGGCGCCTCTCTCAGTCTCCAACAGCTCTCACTGCATCCGCAACTGATTTCGACGGTGCTTATGCCGCCGAGAGACGCTAGGTATAGCTCTCGGGCCGGTGGCTCCCCTGGTTCTGCCCAGGACGCCACCTCGAGGGTACCACATTTGGCTATTTGTCGCCACGCCTCTGTTCCCAAAGCTTATACAGCGCCGGGAGTATTGCGTTCGACACACCTCGTGTCATGCTGGAACTGTGCCAGTGTATGCGGATGACTCCAAGTCCGAAGAGGGGGTCGGCTTCCACGCCCTATCCCCTCTGTTTGAAGTCAGCAGGGCTCTGCGCTGCGTCTGTCTTCACGGCCGAGCTGGTGGCAATACACCGCTCGGTACGGGAGATTACGCGACGTGCCCGGTTCGGAGACTTGATTGTGATCTATAGCGACTCACAAAGTGCCCTGAGTGCTCTCGGGGCATTGGAATCACCGCATCCCCTCGTTCGCGATATCCGTGCCCCTACGGTTTTGGCGAGCCGGGCGGATGTCGAGATTATCTTCTGCTGGGTTCTTGGACATGTAGGAATTGCGGGGAATGAACGCGCCGATGGGGGCGCCAAAGAGTCTGCCAGGACTCTGTGACCCGACCAGCGTTTCGCTCTTCCTCACACCGACTACATGGCAGGAATACGGGCAGCTCTTCGTCCTGCTTGGCAAAGAAGATGGGAGACGGTCGAAGGGAAATTAAAGTTGCGTGCCATTGCGCCGCGACTGTTCTCATGGACCTATCCCCCAATGCCGCGACGGCTTCAGGTCGCTTTCTGTCGTCTCCGAATCGGTTACACTCGTGTGACGCATCGCTATTTGATGGAGCGCTCGCCAGGGCCATATTGTGACGACTGCGTCATCCCCCAGACTGTTCGGTACATTCTTGTCAAATGTCCCAGTCTGGGTGATCTTCGCGCACGTTACCTGTCCCGGTACCGGGATGGGCGTGGTCGCTACCACCTGTCCCTTGTACTCGGAACGAATTCGTGCACACAGACCTGTGGACTTTAAGACTTTTTGGAGGAGGCCAGCCTTCTCCCTATTATTTAACCAGTTTTTTGGGGGATGAGTTTGGGGTTTTTGTTTATTTTTTTACCCCCTTATAGGTCGCACGCTCCTGTGCTGGGGGGGGCCCTCCCCTGATGCTGGAGCTTGCTTACTACTCATTTCCTTTTCCTTTTTTTTTTAAATTTTGGTGTTGTGTTTGGGTTGTTTTTATGTGTGTGTTATTGAATTTTATTTTAAAGGAGCCTAGTACTAGGCAAGTTTTTAATACGGCGAATAATGCCCAAGTAGGCAGTCGCCAGATGAGCTCTTACAAAAAAAAAAAATCACCCCATCTTATTCTTGTATAAGTTGCCTGATTTTTTGCTTTTCACTCATTCTCAGAGTTGGCCTTGTATATCCTCTTATTCTGTCTCTTTGCTATAATTATTATCACTGTATAATTCTGTGATCATTTTGTATGAGGTTTTAAGAACTAATTCATTGTCTGCATTGATCACTGCTTCATCCTGCTGTTTTAAAGATTCATCTGTTCCTTCATGTAATAATTGAAGGGGAAGTTAAAATTACTAGTTCTTGCTTGTGGTTTTCTGGTTTCTTCTTCCAATTCTGATCTGGTGGATTCCTGTTTCTCACTCATCTGTTTCCTACTGAGCAATTTTCTTTTTTTTTGCTGCATTTCTGGTCTTTCTTGTATTAAGCATACCTTAAATACCCATTATAAATTTAGGTATTTGGGGCATTTTCACTTTGGAGAAGCAGTTTTCTCTACGACTTCTCCGTACATTTCTGGTGTAGTTAGGTTTGCCATGTGAACATGTATAATGCATGTTAAAGTCTTGGCAGTGTAGAAGTCTTTTTGTTGGAGCACAGTGTGTTTTAACATGGTGGGTTTCAGTACATGTTTGTGTCTTAATTTCCATTTTCTTTCTTTTTTGTAATTTATATTATTTTTGGACAACTAAGCACCATAGTACAATGCTGTCTGTGGCAATTTAAACATTTCTTGTGCATGAGTTTCAATTATTGTGTCTGTACCTTTCCATTCAGTCAGAGCATATCTCCTTTCTTTTGTCTGGACATTTAATTGTGTGCTTCCATCTTATAGCAGATGAAGCATATTTGGATATTATGGAATTCTTCCTTCTCCTTATTATTAGAAGGAATTCTTATGTTGTAGGCAAGCCACATTTGCAGCCTTTCTTCTCACTATTTCACTGGTGTTGAATGTCATTTTGAACATATAATTTGTTAAATCTTATTACTTTTTTAACCATGGCCCAGTTTTTTGTTTCTATATTTCCTCTTTTATTTCTTTCCTTGTGCAGTATCCCACCCAGGTTTCCATCTTGTGGCAGATCTTACTTCTATTCAAGCCCACTTGAGATGGGGTATTTGCACTTCTATCCCTATTTTACTGAGAGCTTTCCTTCAATTTTCCAATAGAATGCAATCCAGTCTTGATCTTGGGTAGATAGTGCAATGCATTTCTTACATCAATGATTCGCATAAGAGTGGCTTAGAATTCTGCATAAAGATCTTCACAGATTTTTTGCTTAGGTGGAAGGACTACATGGTGGTTCAGGAGTGTCTTCTTTCATAGACCACTGTGCCACAGTGGTTTTTTATCTGGAGAAGACCTATGATACTGAATGGCATTACAGTCTTATGGAGACTGGCAAGGCCTCCCAATTTTCATATCTGAATTCCTAAAAGATTGTTGATTCAGTGTTGTGTTTTAGGGTGCCCTTTCTTGTCCTAGAAGTGCAGGAAGACTTCCCACGGAGAAGTCTCCTCATTTTCTCACTCTTTGTCTTGAGCATCATGGAATCACCTGGGTGCTGCTGGAAGATGTTCTCACTATGTTCTACATAACTATTTTTCAATATTTTTTGGTCTATCCCAGATGCCAACTCTGGACCATCAATTCCAACAGGCATTGTACAGCATCTCTCACTATCTAAAGTGCATAGATTTCAGTTTTCCTTACAACTAAGGTAGTGCAGTTCTCACATCATCCACAGCTCTACCCTAACTCAGACTTGTTCTGCCTAGGACACTACCTTGGAGGGTACTACCATTGATATTTGTTGCCACACCTCTCCTCCCAAAGCTTCTACAGCAATGGGGTAGTGAGTTTGACCTTTTTTGAGTAAACTTTGTTTCAGATTGGAATTGTGCCAGTGTACAAGGATTGCTCAAAGTTTCCACACTGTATCCCCACACTTTGAAGTCAGTTGGGCCTTACCAGTTGCTGCATCTATCTTCATGATAACTCTGGTTACAATACACAGCTCAGTATGGGAGATAAATGATAATGCATCATGTCTGGTTCTGAGACTGGATTGTGATATTAACCGACTCACAAAGAGCCCTGAGTGCTCACTGGTCATTGGAATCTCCACACACCCTGGTTCATGATATCTGTGATGCCACTGTTTCTGCAAGCCAGCTGGATGTCAAGATTATTTTCTGGATTCTTCACCATTTAGGGATTATATGGAATGAGAGTGCCAAAGAGTCTGCAATGCAGGTCAGCCTTCTGGAATAATTAGCCTATTTGTACAATATGGACTAATAAAATAAAGACATCTTAGCTGGGTTCTGTAGTTGATATGTAAGAAGGGTAGTTCTTTCTACATGGCATTGATATATACTCACACATTTGGTTGGAATATTGGTGGTGTGACCTTCGAACAGGTAGCACGTGTTTCATAGAGCTCTCAGTCTGTTGATCTATTTTTCAGATTTTTCTACAGTTTGTTTGTTTTGTTTTTTCTCACCACAATCAGCGAAAGCTAAGTTGCTCTTCTTTTTTTCTTATCACTACTTAAGTTCTTTCTTTGTTTGAATAAGTGATGGAGTTTGGGGATGAAAGTGAGCATGAGTGTCAGAATGTATGCATTGGTTGTGGTGTATTAGGTGATGGGTATACATGTGTTGTATGTGTGCTGCGTGAATGCATTGTAGATTTAGAGGGGATGAGAAGGCAGGATTTAGACAGGATATGCAGGATATGTAGGCTGGAGGGGTAAGTTGCTGAGCTCAGGAGGGAACTTAGTGTTAGGCCTAGAGCTGGGAATAGGTTAGGTGGTGAGGTAGGCCAGTTAGATGTTCCAGGTGAAGGTAGAGGGCCGGTGGAGGAGGTAGGATATGATAGTTCTAGTGATAGTGAAGTTAGCCCCCTTAGATTAGTTAGAAATAGGCCTAGTGAGGATGGGGGACAATGGAGAGTGGTTAAGAAACGTGTAGCTAGGGAGGCTTCTCCTGTTCTTTGTGAGAATAGGGCTGCCTCTGTTGAGGTTGTTAGCCAGGGGGAGAATAGGTGTGTGAGTCATAGGGACACAGAACCTATTAGCTTGACTAATAGATTCAGTGCCCTAAGAGAGGAAGTAACTGAAAGTGATATGACTGATGGGGGTGGGGGTGGAGTTCGAGTGACTGGTAGTTTGAATGAGAATAGGAGTGGGGATGGAGTTAGGTCTGTGGGGGTTAGGAATAGGAGTCTGACTGAAGTGCTTGTGATGGGTGATTCGCGAGTTAGATATTTAGATAGTAAGTTGAATGCAAGTAGATTGAATGGTTTGAGGGTGTGTTTGCCGGGTGCTGGAGTGAGAGATCTGTCTGATAGGTATGAGGAGCTGGTGTCTGGCTGTGCAAGGGATGCGGTTGTGATTACACATGTAGGAGTGAATGATGTGAAGAAAGTGGGTGCATGTGAGTTACGTGAGAGATACAAGAGGTTGATTGAAAAGGTGAAAGAAAGTAGAATGAAAGGTGTTGTGACAGGTGTGCTTCCAAGAATGGATGTTGGGGTAGAATGGATGTCTCGTGCAATTGGGCTGAATGATTATGTGAGGAGGATGTGTGAGATGGAAGGTGTCATGTTTGTGGATGTGTGGGATAGGTTTGTTGGAATGAAAGAAATGTATGCGATGGATGGACTGCATTTGAGTAGGAGGGGGGTAGATGTGTTGTGGGAGGAGTATGATCGTGTTATTAGGTCTTTGCGGGCGGGAAACTAGATACTAATAGTGGTCAGGGAATTATGAGAGGACATTATAGTACTGAAAGTAGAATGGACTTGGCAGATAACAGAAATAGGTTCCAAGGCGATAGAGGTGAGGTCATTCAGGTTTCAATAGGTGCTTCAGGGATAGGTCAGTCTTCGACTGACCTTCGAACAGGTAGCACGTGTTTCATAGAGCTCTCAGTCTGTTGATCTATTTTTCAGATTTTTCTATAGTTTGTTTGTTTTTTGTTTTTTTCTCACCACAATCAGCAAAAGCTAAGTTGCTCTTCTTTTTTTTCTTATTGCTACTTAAGTTCTTTCTTTGTTTGAATAAGTGATGGAGTTTAGGGATGAAAGTGAGCATGAGTGTCGGAATGTATGCATTGGTTGTGGTGTATTAGGTGAGGGGTATACATGTGTTGTATGTGAGCTGCGTGAATGCATTGTAGATTTAGAGGGGATGAGAAGGCAGGATTTAGACAGGATATGTAGGCTGGAGGGGTTAGTTGCTGAGCTCAGGAGGGAACTTAGTGTTAGGCCTAGATTTGGGAATAGGTTAGGTGGTGAGGTAGGCCAGTTAGATGTTTCAGGTGAAGGTAGAGGGCCGGTGGAGGAGGTAGGATATGATAGTTCTAGTGATAGTGAAGTTAGCCCCCTTAGATTAGTTAGAAATAGGCCTAGTGAGGATGGGCGACAGTGGAGAGTGGTTAGGAAACATGAAGCTAGGGAGGCTTCTCCTGTTCTTTGTGAGAATAGGGTTGCCTCTGTTGAGGTTGTTAGCCAGGGGCAGAATAGGTGTGTGAGTCATAGGGACACAGAACCTATTAGCTTGACTAATAGATTCAGTGCCCTAAGAGAGGAAGTAACTGAAAGTGATATGACTGATGGGGGTGGGGGTGGAGTTCGAGTGACTGGTAGTTTGAATGAGAATAGGAGTGGGGATGGAGTTAGGTCTGTGGGGGTTAGGAATAGGAGTCTGACTGAAGTGCTTGTGATGGGTGATTCGCGAGTTAGATATTTAGATAGTAAGTTGAATGCAAGTAGATTGAATGGTTTGAGGGTGTGTTTGCCGGGTGCTGGAGTGAGAGATCTGTCTGATAGGTATGAGGGCTGGTGTCTGGCTGTGCAAGGGATGCGGTTGTGATTACACATGTAGGAGTGAATGATGTGAAGAAAGTGGGTGCATGTGAGTTACGTGAGAGATACAAGAGGTTGATTGAAAAGGTGAAAGAAAGTAGAATGAAAGGTGTTGTGACAGGTGTGCTTCCAAGAATGGATGTTGGGGTAGAATGGATGTCTCGTGCAATTGGGCTGAATGATTATGTGAGGAGGATGTGTGAGATGGAAGGTGTCATGTTTGTGGATGTGTGGGATAGGTTTGTTGGAATGAAAGAAATGTATGCGATGGATGGACTGCATTTGAGTAGGAGAGGGGTAGATGTGTTGTGGGAGGAGTATGATCGTGTTATTAGGTCTTTGCGGGCGGGAAACTAGATTCTAATAGTGGTCAGGGAATTATGAGAGGACATTATAGTACTGAAAGTAGAATGGACTTGGCAGATAACAGAAATAGGTTCCAAGGCGATAGAGGTGAGGTCATTCAAGTTTCAAGAGGTGCTTCAGGGATAGGGGGGTTAAATTGTTTCTATACAAATGCTCGTAGTCTTAGAAACAAGAAGGATGAGCTATTTAGTTATATTAGCAATGAGGATATAGATATATTATGCGTTACTGAATCATGGGTTAATGAAATAGAATTTAGTGACACTATAAGTGAATTTGATTTACAGGGCTATAATATGTACATTAGTCAAAGGACAGGTAGGATTGGTGGAGGAATAATTATCTACATAAAAAACAACATTGTTTTAAGTTTAAATACTTCAATAAAGCAGGATGGAGTTGAGTCACTTTGGATAGATATTAGGTTCAGTAAAAATAGAATAGTGCATTTGGGAGCTTTTTACAGGCCACCTGGGCAGACTGATGATATGGATGAACTAATGATAAGGGAAATAAGTAAGGGATGTGAAACGGATGCAGTTATTATTGGGGACTTCAACTTAAACTCTGTGGACTGGGAAAATATGATAGGTAGGGATAGAACAAGTGGCAGGTTCATAGAATGCGTTGAGGATAATTTTTTGAATCAATTTGTTAATGAGCCAATGAGGGGGGACAATATATTAGATTTAGTACTTTCTAACAGTGATTATTTAGTTCAAGAATTGACTGTTGGGGAAGCATTGGGAAATAGTGACCATCAGATAGTTCGTTTTAACTTGGGAATTGAGAAGGGTAAAATAACCGAGAATGCTGAAAAACTTCCAAATTTTCATAAGGGAGATTATGTAAAACTTCGAAGCTTGCTAAATTTGGTAGACTGGGATGTAGAATTCAGAGGTAAAAATGCTTATGGGATGTGGGATACTTTCAAGCATATAATAAATGTAGTCCAAGAACAATGTATCCCAATGAAGGCCATTAGGAACAAAAGTAGGAAACCATTATGGTGGAATCAGGAGATAGCTAGAAAAATTTTAGAGAAGAAAAGGGCATACAAAAAATTACAGGTACAAAATAATATTCAAAATTTAAGTGATTATAGAATAGCTAGGAATGAGTTAAATTAGATTATAAAGAAGAACAAAAGGGTGTCAGAAATTAAATTAGCTCAGGATAGCAACAAAGATCCTAGAAAGTTCTTTAGTTACTATAAAATTAATAACAAGTCTGGCAGAGTTAAAATAGGACCTATCAAATATGAAGGGGTTGTGAGAGAAACTGATGAGGAAATAGTTGAGGTACTAAATGGTCATTTTGCATCAGTATTTACAAAGGAGAAACTAAATAGTCTTATGTATAGTACTCATGGGTCAGGGAAAGAGGTGTTTACTACCATTAGTGTGGATTGGAGGAAGATAAAAGGACTAATAGGTGAGTCAGATGCTACCAAGGCCTCCGGCCCTGATAATATTCATTCTAGGATACTTAAAGAAGGGGTAGAAAGTATCTCAATAGCTCTGGAGAAGTTATATACTAGGTCACTGGAATATGGAGAAATACCCGATGATTGGAAGAGAGTGAATGTAGTCCCCATTTTCAAGAAGGGTATTAAAGAGGATCCAAATAACTTTAGACCGGTTAGCCTAACTCCTGTAGTCTGTAAAATTCTTGAGAAAATAGTTAAAAAAGGGATTTGCCAACATCTAGAGAGGGAGGGGTTAATCAGTGATGCTCAGCATGGGTTTAGATCAGGTAGATCATGTTTGACTAACTTACTAGTCTTTCTGGAGTTTGTAACAGATCAAGTAGATAAGGGAGAGAATGTAGATATAATTTACTTAGATTTTAGTAAAGCATTTGATAAGGTACCACATAGGAGACTAGTTCATAAATTAAAAATGATTGGGATATGTGGGGGTGTTTCAAATTGGATAGCTGAGTGGCTGAAAGACAGGAAGCAAAGGGTAGTGCAAAATGGTGTAAAGTCAGAGTGGAGGGATGTTATCAGTGGGGTTCCTCAGGGATCAGTTCTCGGTCCATTATTATTTGTCATCTATATAAACGATCTTGGGGAGGCAGTTAATAATAAAGTCTCAATTTTTGCAGATGATACCAAATTAGCAGCTGTAGTTAAAGATATTGATGATAATTTTAAAGTGCAGGGGGATTTAAATAAATTGTTATCCCAGGCACATAAGTGGCAAATGACTTTCAACCTTGATAAGCGCAAAGTTATTAACATGGGAAAAGATAATAGAGAATTTAACTATGAAATGGATGGGCATTGGCTGAGCTCAGTAGAGGATGAGAAAGATCTAGGAGTAGTAATAGATAAGTCATTAAGGTTTTCTAAGCAGTGTATTGAAGCAAGAAATAGGGCAAATAGAGTGCTGGGTTCATTAAGAGAAATGTCAGTTACAAAAGTAAGGAGGTTATTCTTAAACTCTATAACTCTTATGTTAGGCCACATCTAGAGTACTGTATACAAGCATGGTCCCCACATTTTAGACACGATATTAATCTTCTCGAGTCAGTGCAATGGAGGGCAACAAAGATTATTCCTTCCCTGAGGCACCTTGAATATATAGATAGACTGAGGGTATTAAATATGTTCTTGTTCGAAAGGAGGTGTGTGAGAGGGGATATGATTGAGCTGTTTAAAATTTTTTCCGGGGATAGATAAATTGGATGTTAGCAAGTTTTTTGAGTTAGATGATGGAATTCGGACTAGAGGTCACCACTTGAAAATTAAAAAGCAAGGGTGTAGGTTGGATTTAAGAAAATATTTTTTCACCAATAGAGTGGTAGACTTCTGGAACAAATTGCCGCAGAGGGTAGTAGGTAGTCCAAATCTAAATTTATTTAAGAGTAGGTTGGATGAGTTTATGGGAAGGGAAGGTTGTGATGGTTCCTAAGTTTTGTATATATTAATATTGTTTGTATATATCTATAGCTGCATGATTTAATTCTTGACAAGCCTTGATTGGTGATACCCTTGTTTCTCGATGCAATCCTCTGGATGTAGTTTTCCTGGGAGTTTGGGTGCCTTAAAAAAGAGGCCGTTTGACTCGGATGACCTATGATTAGCCCTTGTGGCTTTTGTCATCTGTTATATTATATTGTGGGGGACTTTGATTTTGTCTCTCCCTGGTGATGGTGCTTTTTGTGGGTGGGTTTTGACGGATGCGGATGACCTTTGATAGGCCCTTGTGGCTTTTGTCATCCGTGTAATTATGTTATGTTATGATGATAATCTTAGCTGATTAGTTATTAAACTACAGCATTAGATCAAACTAAAGTTTCAAACCCTTCTCAGGTTGGAGTTCACTCTGCAAAATTTGACAATGAACGTCTTTCCAAGTGTGTTAAAGATGCCCTCAAGAAAAACAACATTTTGCATCCTGTTTTGAATGATGTCAAATGTAAACTTTGGAATGACCTTGGCATTTCATGTTGGCCAACACTCTTGATATCTGGTATGAGTTTTTGTTTTTGAGGATCTGGTCTTGATTTACCTTGAAATATCATGTAGAATTCTCCAACTACCATTTTATCCCTTCTTTTACTACTACTTTTTTGCATTATCTGTCTTTCACTCATTGATATGATCCCTCATCCTGATGAGGAGATCCCCAGACTGGATAATAAAACCAATATAAAGATCAGAATGACAATCACTGGTGAGCCAGTGAGTACCATCAGCCAATCCTCATTTGAGGTGGGTGGGTGGGTATTAGGAAGTGTTATTTTTTTTCCCCCACCAACCAGCAATCAGGTAGGAAGGAACCTTCGAGAAAAGTTAGTTGGCATTTCATGTTGGCCAACACTCTTGATATCTGGTATGAGTTTTTGTTTTTGAGGATCTGGTCTTGATTTACCTTGAAATATCATGTAGAATTCTCCAACTACCATTTTATCCCTTCTTTTACTACTACTTTTTTGCATTATCTGTCTTTCACTCATTGATATGATCCCTCATCCTGAAGAGGAGATCCCCAGACTGGATAATAAAACCAATATAAAGATCAGAATGACAATCACTGGTGAGCCAGTGAGTACCATCGGCCAATCCTCATTTGAGGTGGGTGGGTAGGTATTAGGAAGTGTTATTTTTTTCCCCCACCAACCAGCAATCAGGTAGGAAGGAACCTTCGAGAAAAGTTAGTTTTCATTAGGTATAATAGCTTTTCCTGTTATGCAGGTAGATTTACATTTTCGGCTGCTATTGCTTTTTGTATGTAGACAAAGTGGCAAGGGTTTTGTTCTGTCAACTGATCTACAAATTTCACTCAAAACAAATAAGGCAACACAAAGAAATTTGCTATAGCAAAAAATGATTCCCCTTAGAAAAAATACCCATGTCAGAAAAAACATTGAAATTCAATCAAAATATGTGGCCATACTCTTCCTAGCTCTATCAGAGAAGCTGTTGTCATGGTATTTAATTTTTTGCATGGTTATATAGATACATAAATAAGATGTTTTCATTGTCATAGTTTTCAATAGTACTTTTTTCTGGGAAATGGCCGTAGTTTACAACAACCCTTTTCTGGGAACTGTCTGTGCTTTGCAAAGTACCTCTCATGAGTATATTTCCATCCATTCTTCTTAATTGTCCATACTGCTTCTAAATAATTCCCTTCCCACCCTCTTTGCATCATAAACACCTCCGACAAAGTTGTTCCTCACTCTATCAACCTTTTGCACATGAAGCAGCCCTTCTACGTTTTCCAGTTATGTTGCTCTCACTCCGGATCTTTCCTGACCATAGTCTCACTCCTATTCACCAACATTGACACATCATACTTTCATGTAGCTTCCTGATACATTCCACACTCAAACCATTCACTAATGCTCTATTTGCCCCAGATACTATCCTACCAGACCCTTTCAAACTTTTTGATTAGCAATTCTAAATCCCTCTTGCTCTCTCTCATCCACTAACATCAGGTCATCAGCATATACTAACATAGAAACCATTCCTCACCAATCTTGCACCTTCTTCCACCATTCTCTTACATACTTCTCTCATACCCCATCCATAAAGATATTAAACAACATGGCAAAATCACACAACCTTGTCTTACTTCCCTCTTGTTCATGCCTATCAAACCCTCAGCCTTCTTTTATGCCCAGTCAGAATTATCAGAATTTTTTCCTCTAGTTCTTGCATTCACCTTTCTCTTCTTTAGCCTTATACAACAGCTGTAGTATTGCACTTTTCCAGTATTATTTTCAAAATGCATTACAACACACCCACCAGCTGAGTGGAAATACAGCTTACAATTTCAGGAAAGTTAGGCCACATTGGGTGTGATAAGTCACTGGATGCTGTCCCAATTCAGGCTACTTTCTCTGCAGCTACTATGCACTGTAGATAAATATGGTTCGCCACTTCTTAGCGATTATATCATCTACTCCAGCTGCCTTCTCATTTTTTGAACCTCTCAGCCCTAACAACCTCTCTCATGTTTATCTTCCTTACCTTGCCTTATACCCATAAAGCCAATCATATTTGCATTTGCATCATTTTTCCTACCCACATTATACAACTCTTGAAAATATTGCTGCCCTTTACTTTTGACCTCATTGCTTACAAGTATCCTGCTATTTTTGTCATTGATATTCACATAGCTATTCTAATGGTTCCTCACCCTTCTCACTTTCTTCAAGAATAGCTTCCTGTTCCCATTGAGATCTTCATTCATCTTTTTTAAATTTACCTGTCGAAAATGTACCGCTGGGCTCACAGGGATATTCTTACTTTCTCACCATGGGGAGTCATTATTAAATAGTTACTTTTCAATTTGATATTGAACCATGACTATAGTTCCTCGTCATATGTAGGTTAAAAAATGTTAAAACTTGCTCATTGTTATTTTGCTAGTTTGTTTTGCATTTGTGTAGACTCAATCATGAATGTAACATTTAAACAGAAACATTCCTTTTATTATTTCTCTGAGATCTTTACCTAATCATTCTGATAATTTCTATAGAATTATATTCCTGAACCTGAGATTGAGTCTTAGAATCATGCATTTGATGCCCATGCTTTGCATACTTTCCAATATTGCTCATTTTGATGCCTTCGAAGGAAGCAACACTTAAAGTTTGTCTCATGTTTTGAATCTTCCATTTCTGATTAAAAACTCTCCCCAAGGTCCCCATGGTCGGCCTCTATTCGTCCTTATGGGAGAAGGGAAGAAGGAATTTCTATTTAAATTTGTGGCGGAAGTCATTTCTTACTTCAAGAAGTCAAGGTTAGTTTGCTGCCTCGTGCTACTTCCTCTGGTCTGACACATTGTGTACTATTATTGTTGGTAAGGTCTATGGAAAAATTGGATTTAGAGCATAGCAGTAATGGCATGGAATAAATGTGGCCCATTGGGTTTATGGATGGGGAAAAAGCATATGATTATGACATGCAGAAATGCTATGGCAAGTTTTAAGAATGTGTAAATTGTGTAATGTGAAAAAGTTGCATGAGATTGTACTCGTCTAAACATTAGTGTACAAGAGTGAGACTGGGTGAAAGGATAAAGAATTTGAGAAAGACCACTGCAAATCAACAATTTTAGAGCAATTTTGGGTGTAAGAAGTGGAGATAGTGAGCAATGGGTTAGGAGCACTGTATATATATCATGAAGAAAAATTTGAAAGGGTTTTGACCCTAAATGCTCTCAAGGAGGTGCAGCTCTTAGACCACCCCTGAAGCATAACATTTGTAAGGTAGGGGAAAGGGGTGCAATTTCCCAGAAGAAGCATTAGGAGGGTTGGGTGTAAATGACAATGTCTCCTGGGTGGCATCCTCATCTTTCACTCTACTTATTTCAATACATTTACAACATACCTGGCATTTTCACACCATAAAATCTACATATACTCAAATTGCTGGATATTTGACAACCCTGTCCAGTTGGCGGAGCTCTTTAAGTTAGTGTAGAACTTTAGCTAAGGCTATATCCTCATCATGTCTCTTCCCATCACCCTACTACTCTTTTTACACCACATAAACCATACCTCATATTATATTCCTCCAATGCCCAGTGGGCAAGGTTTGTTTTTTAAACTCTAGCCAACCTGTAGGGCAAGATAAAAGGTGGTGTAGAGCGGTGAGTCATTTCCAAGTGGAAATGATGCAACCACCCCTGCTGCTGGATTCAATTCTTGAGTGGGACGGGACCACCCTGCTTTTATGCAATGTGTTTGAGATGAAGTCGCGATAGAATTTCCACATCCTAGCTGTTGCTATAGAATTAACATAGCATGCAACAGCCTGCCCCCACTTTAACTTGGTCCGTCAGGACAGTCTCACAGAAAGCGCAACCTCACTTAATTGTGGTAGCATTGGCAGGGCCTATGACACAGACCGTAGGATCAATACATGTAGGATGCTTTAATCTCTGAAGCACACAGGGAGTAGAGGTTATTGCCTCCAGGAGCATTTTTAATAACCTATAGTCCTCGCTATCACTGTTATTTTTACATTTACCACCCTCTCATACACAATAACAACAAATTTTACCACTTTACTCTGGCAGTGCTCTGAATCCCCGGCATCTACCTCTCGAACCTTATGTTCATTTTCCCAGTGAGGGAAGTGACCTGTATTACCCCGGGAAGGTGGACCTCTTTGAGCATGGCTTGGTCATATCTGACTCAGGCAACAACCGAATAATCTTGACCACTTACGATGGGAGTGTGTTGGTAAGTTGAACATCCTTTCTCTTCATAAGGGAACTCTCATTGATACACCGGTTTAGGAGATCTGCATGACCTCATAAACTCTAGCCCCCAAATTACCCTCCTTTTTTATAAAACTTACCTATATACCTTCTGCACATTTTCACTTTCCCTCCATTCACTGTTTTATGAACTTTTCCAAACTTCTCTTGCAGAGATACATATTGTTTTTGTTTTTTTAGATTCTTTCTTTTACAGTAACTTCATTTTACAATTGCAAATATTGGATAACATTTTTAGTGAGAAAGATGAACTAAAATATGAGACCAAGAGGCTGATCTGTTTTAAAGATCAATAAACCAATCATTAGAAGGCGACTTTATGTGATAGCAACTGTTGTGAAATGGGTGGATGGATAAGAAACCTGTTCTCAAGAATACTATCCCTCTCAAAGTTGTAGGCAAGGGTACTGAATGATAAGTCAGAAAGATGGGTATGGATTCAGAAGGCTAAGAAAATGTGTAAATCAAGTATGTATGGTAAAGAACATGACTGAGAAATATCCTAGGGTATAGAAGTAGGTGTAAATGGACTTGGAAAATGCTCATGTTACATTGTGGTATAAGTCAAAGATAATGAAGTTGGGTTTGGTTTGTAAAAGCTAGCATTAATAGTACAGAAGATAAGTGCTGAAGTTAATGAAAGTGGATCCACAGACTTACTTTTTTTTGTTCCCTAGTCCAATCCACTTCCTTGAAAGCCACCACCACTGTGGTGAACTTGACCTACAAGTCTCTGACTGATGAAACATTGTGTTTGTTGGAGAAGTGTCAAAATTGTGCAGTGTTTCAATAGGTGCCCAGAAATTTTGCTGTGCTGGTTGCATGCGGGGTAGGTTACATTGATTGTTCACTTTGTTAGGCGCTTATAATATTGTAGGGATGGGTGATGGTCAGACACAGCCTGGAAAGGGTGAGTAGTGTGTTTATGCAAAGGTTCTCCTCATCTGGCAATTTTGGGTGGGTATGTCTGTAGTAATGTTATTTGGTAGGTTTTGGAGGTGGCATGCAACCATTTGAGTTGTGTTGGCTCGCCGCCTTAGTGGTCATGGGGGTATGAAGAGAATGATGTGAGGAGGGTGTGGACTTGTTCCTAGGTGACGGTAGGCTTGTTCTGAAGGATTGTCTGTTCTTGTATAGAACTGGGTGTAGGTGTGTATCAGTTGGGATATTTCTGTTTGTGTGTAGGTAATTTATGGTGTGGATTGGGTGCATCCAGTGATTATGGAGAGGGCTTTGTTTGAGTGAGTTGTAGGAGGAAGTGTGGAATGGTCGAATTGCTTGTTTAGTATGAGTTTTTCTGTTCTCAAAAGTTGGAGCCAGTGTGTTTGCACAGTACATTCAGCTTTTTTGATGACTTGTTGCAAGTTTTGGTCACTTGTCAGGTCATGTTGCTAAAGTGAAGCCAAGTATGGGTTTTTTGTTGAGTGGGATATGGATGTTGTTAAATATGATGGTCAGTTGTCTGTGGGATTCTTTATGTGGGAGGTAAGCAAGGTTATGGAGGATTTTTGGTGTGATAATGTCATTCTGTTGTCTAACCCTTGTTCTAGTCTGAAGAGATATGCTTGCATGTCTGTAGTAGCTGTGTTGTGAGGTAATGGTTAGGTCTTCAGCATAGGATTGAATGGCAATGTAGGAATTGTGTGTAAATAGTTTGAAAAGGGTGAGGGAGAGAAAAGTGGGAGCAAAGTGCTCTAAGTGTATTCACAAAATCATGTCTGGGCCTGTGGCTCTAGAGTGTTTCAAAGTTTTGATGATATCAATAGTATCTGCTAGTTGGAGTGTGGGGAGGGCTGTTTGATGTGGAAGTAGGTTTATGGCTAATTTTTTAATAGTGCTTCATTAAGATGTTACAGTGCTCTTTAAGGGAACAGATCTTGTTTGTTAGGAGGGCTTTGTAGGTTAGGGAAGAGCTCTTGTAGTTATTGTGGAGTGATTTGATAGTTTTGAAGAGTGGTTGTGTTGATTTTCGTACTCATGCTTTCAATGTATTGTTTCCAGTTTGTTTTTTATTATTTTGTTGATGAAGTGTGTGAGGAGTCTGTTTAGGTCCATAATTTGCAGGGTGGTTTCATAAGTAGTTTTATTTTGTTTTATTTAGTAGGTTTCTTTGTTTTATTAGGTCAGCAACTTCTGCAGTGATGCTTGGGTAACAGATTCTGCAGCCTTGTGGAATGTGTGCTTTATTTGCATTTGTTATGATTTAAGTGCAACATTTATTTTCTACCTTGAGTGGGCTTGATCCAGTTTGCTTTGTTGTAATTGTTATATGTTTGCTTGTAAGTGTAGTTGATGGGGGGGGGGGGGGATCAAAGGTTATGAGGATAGTTTTGTGGTCTGAATGAATTTCTTGTGTAGTGGATGGATGTAGTTTATTATGAAATATTTAGTTTTATGTCGATGGAGAATAGTTTAAAATGTACATATAGATCAGAACTAGTTGAAGGTTATGAAAAAATTGAAATAACCCAAGGAAGTATATTCTTTGAGATGAAAGCATTGATTGGGAATTGAAATTAGAAGTTTGGAGATCTTTTTGGTTAGTAAATGACAAGTGAGAGTGCAAAATCCATTCTTGCATTGTGATCTGCCATGCCAAAATCCTCTTATTGTCACTTTGGCCTTTAATTACCACAAATTCAATCATAGGAAGTGATTGGATCTGGAAGACGACAGCTAAATGATGGCTGCTTCAAAGAGGCATCATTTAACAATCCTCAGGGTGTTGCATTCCATTCTGATGGCTTCATTTTCGTCGCAGATACAGACAACCATGCCATCCGCAAGGTAATAGAACCAGCTCTCAGGTGATAACCCTTGTAAGGGTGCTGAATCTTGTACTTTGAGATCTTTTATTTGGGGGGGAAGTTGTAGCGGCGGGATCGTGAGTTCCCCGCCAAAAGTTCCCGCCGCCCTGACAAGGTCCGCTCGGTGGTTCAAGGAGAGGGTATTGAGGAGAGAAGAGTATTTTCTATTTTTAATTTACACACAAAGAAAATAGAAATCAACCACAACCCCAGAAAACAAAAATGTAAATTTACCCAATTACCAAAATATTAACTATTTTTGGCCACAACCAAAAGATATTTATATATATACAGTTGGCCTTACAATACTCTGGCCAACCACCACACGTATATATTTACAAAAGGCCTTACATAAGATCTTGGCCACGCAAACGAATAATTAAACCAAGATATCGCGAAAGACGGGTGCACCCTTATCTAACTAATGGAGTTAGACGTGTTGGAGAAAGTGGGAGGTGGCTCACTTTCTGCGTGATTCTGAGGGGCCCCAGGCTTGGCAAAGCGAAGGATTTCAGGTAGCTGGGATGCTTGTTGGTCCCAACTGCTGGGTCACAGTCGGTTTGGCGCTACTCCAATTACTCCCTGGAGACTGGGAGGTGCTCTCCAAGGTCCACACCTAGAAAATTGCCCCAAAAGGTAGGCACACTTGCGAGGGTCAGGATTGGCTTCAGCCGTCTCCGAAAGCCAGATGTCGGCGACAATCGGTACCACAGAACTGTAAAAGAGAAGGCACATTCAGTCACCTATTCACTACCACACTCAAACATCTTTACTCCTAACTCATTCAACCATATCCACTCTCACACAATCTTCACTCACCTATCTTCCGTCTAGGCGGCTCTTCCTTCTTCAGTCACAACTAATGACTTCCAAACTATTTCTAAAGAAAAGTATTGGCTGAAAGAATCTGCCTAAAAAGAAAACAGGAGATGAATGGGGGAGCACGATAGAGATCCATCGAGTCCCCCCACACAAAGCAAAGACGGTGATCACACGATCCACACACACACACATTCTGCAAAAGAAGAAAAAGATTAGACATAGGAGAGGGGAGGCGGACAACCAAACTACTACAAAGTGTTTTGTGGAAGTAAAATCTCTTGATTCCAACCATGAGGGTTGACCATGTTTGTTAGACATCCATATTTTTTTATTTTAGCTTGTCTGTCCCATTAGTTCTCTGTGCCCATGCTCCTTTTTCTCTCCCCTGAGTGAGGGTGCCTTATTGTGAATGTGTCAGTTTCCTCTCCCATTTTGGGCAATTGGGAAAAAAATCAACTATAGAATACTAAGAGGTTTGAGGTCTCACAAGGAATCATCAATGAAGTGGTTGCCACACTTCATAATTTGGCTTGTAAGGGGCTGCCCCCTGTAGACAATTAGATGCAACTGGAGGACATGCATCTTCGGGTACAAGTTTTTTGTAAGTTCCCCAACCCTAGATGAGAGCTGAGCAGGTGGGTGCACTTTATACACTTTGTGGGATGTCTGTTCTATCTTTACCTATAAATACCTCCTTATAGGCACTAACATTGCAGCTCCACCTGAACCAAAGTTACTTTTTTCCTCTCAATATTCCATTAGCACCTGACTTTGATAAAGTGCAATTCCATCATATCATAACAGTTGCTGATGCCCTTTCTTTTTCTCGGGAACTTGAATGATAGATCCCCCTTCTGGGATAACTACACGATCAGTCCAGAGGTTGTGTCCTGGAAGGCCTGATTGGGGAGCTAGAGTTAAGTTTTCTTAATGTGGATGAGTTTACACGCCGCTGTTCAAAAACATTCATTTTCCTACCTTGTTCTGTCCCTGTCCGCTCCTGAGATCTACAAACGACAACATTTAATTTTGGTAACTGATGCTGTAGTATCCTAGGTAAAATTATAGTTAAAGGGCAACACTGAACTCGTCAATCAGTCAGTCAATCTCTAGCTTTTGCCCAATGCAGTTGTTTCAATACACCTCTGCTCTGACCTCATACTTCTGAATGTGACTAATTACTCATAGGACATTGGACCTTGATTAAACTAGCAAGTCATTGGTATTTTGTTATTAGAATTAGAGCCTGAAATATTCTAAGTTTAATTGGTACTAACTATATTATAAGTAGGTACCTATTGCATTTCTTGGGAATAGTTCCTTAAATTAAAAAGAGGCTCTTCTAAAAATGCCTTTGCTAGTGGCCACTAACCATAATTTGGATATCTTTTGTGATTCAGGGTTTTCATTAGTAAATTTGAAATGTTATCTTACCCCCCACACTATTCAATGAGTGAATACAGCAACCTTGGATTCAGGTGACAGTATTCTACTCTTGAATTTCCATGATCCTACCAATATTTCATAACTTCCATCACTTTTTTTATACTATAGCATTAATAAATGACTATGCACAGTTATTAAACAGTGTTTGGTTATATATATAAATATTGAGAATGAGTAAGCATAGCACTGTGGTGGAGCGAATGTTAGAGTGTTTGTAGGGCCATTCTCCCACCCCCTTTCTAGCGGAACTCTCTCTCCCTTTGTAAGAATGTGTGTGTGAATGGGAAGATGTTTTATATATATATATATATATGTGTGTGTGTGTGAATGTTGGGGGTAAGAAGCCCAGGAGCTTTGCTTCACCCCAGCAGTTTGTTAGATATCGGGATGCCCTGAGGGCTGCACCAGCTGGAGTGATGTTGAGCTTCCTTGGCCAGCAAACTGGATGGGCGAATGGAAGGGAACAGATGGCTGGTAAGTGCGTGGGGTATATGAGGGAGCAACCGAGGTATGTCCAAGGAAATGAGAGGCCGAATGGTGTGAAAAAGATCGTAGGGGCATATGTTGGCAGAATGTAGGTGGACATCTGGTGCATGTTTGAGTGTGGTAAGAAGGGGAATATGATAAAGGATTGCCAGGAAAGTGTGAAAGAGTGTTTTGAATGTAAAGAAAGAGGCCATTTGAAGAGAGACTGTTGAGAAGGTGCGAATGTTTCCAAAACTGGTAACTGTGAAGCATCTGAAGTCGTTTCTGGGATTGATTGAGTTTCAGCGAAAGTTTATACCCGATTGTTTTGGTGTGAGTAAGCCTCTAACTGAGTGGATGGGCAAGAAAGGTAGTACTATTGTCAGGGTATGTATCCAAGGCTATGAATGCCGCAGAACAAAAGTATTTGACTGTGGAGCGAGAGTTGGCTGCCATAAGGTATTGTTTGAAAGTGTTGCGTCCATTTTTATATTGTGTGAGGTTCATGATTTAAAAAGATCAGCAACCTCCTGTGTATTTGCAACATATGAAATGGGCTGATAGTCAGATTGCGAGGACTTTGGAAGATTTGAGTGATTTTGACTATGTGATTGAGTATGTGACTGGTGAACGGAATGAAGTGGCTGATTTGATGTCAAGGTATCCTGGTACGAATGATGAAAATGTGTGTGGAACGAATGATCCTGAGAATTTGCCAAAAGGGATTATGAATGGAAAGGAGAGTAAGGGTTGTGGTGATTCCTTGTTTGAGAGCTTATGGAATGGTTTGCAAGATTTGAAAAGTGATGGAGTAGATGTGAGAGTGCCCGATAGTGTGGATGACTTAATTTAGGAGGTAATGAGTGAAGTATGTAGGAAGCCTGAAAGTATTGTTATGTTGCGGGTGCGGAACTTTATGAAAGAATTGAGAGCGATGTGTATACCAGGGGGACCGCCGTTTCAAGAAGTGTTGATTGTAGTGAGTCCTTTGTATCGAGAAAGTGAAGGGTTCGAATGCTAATGTGGTACATCTGCAGTGTTTGAGCCATGTGCATTACAATTGGGTGATTCAAAAGTGTTTCTATATGAGGGAGGAGAATGATTGTCTGGATGAAGATGAGTGTGTGGTGAGTAATGATGTGGGAGTTGGTGATGGTGTGGATGTCAGTGCTGATGCTGGTGTGATTGTTCCTTCTGTGTATTCTGAACATGGAGCACTTGATATGATGGAAGCGAGAGTGAAAGTTGGTGAAAGGTTCTTTTGTGGTTTGATTGATACTGGAGCACAAGGGTCATTAGTGAATGAGAGGATTCTGAGTAATTACAATGAGTTTAGATGTTGTGAATGTAAGCATGTGAAATTACGGATAAGTGGATTGGGGAATAGAATGATAATGGCATGGGAACAGTTTAGTCTGAGAGTGAGTTTGGGCAGCAGTGTGAATCTGGAGCATGACTTTGTGATCCTGAAAGATGAGCAAATGCCGTATTGTTTCTTGCTTGGTGTGGACTTTATGAGATTGAATGATTTGTCTTTGGATGCTGATAAGGATTGTGTTATGAAAGGTAAATGCGAGGTGATGAGGTTGAATGAGTGTGCGAAGAATGTTGTCAAATTTTGCGGTATGATTGAGTTGGTCATGGATGATGAGAATGTGATTTTAAGTGATGATGATATTCTAGAGATGCAAGAGATATGTCCTTTTGTTAGTGCGTTGAAGAGGTGTGTAATGATGTGTGTTTATTTGAATGAATGGCCTGAGTGTTTGAGTGATTTTAAAACGTATGCTAAGGATGGGGATGATATTTATGTACCTGTGATGTCCTTGGTTTGTATAAATTGGTCTGGTGAAAGTTGTGCATGATAATTATGGGCATATGGGTAAGTTTAAGTTGTGGGAGTGTATGAAGGAGCGTGTGTTCCATCCGTTTCTGAGGACTGTTGTTAATGATGTTGCGACTGCGTGTGAAAGGTGCAAGGTGTGCAAGTGAAGCTGCCGATATTGAAAGTTGATGCGAAAGAAACGTTAGAATTGGTGGTGATTGATTGTTTGTCTTTACCGCATACAAGTGCTGGGAATGTTGGTATGGTTGTTATGGTTGATCATAAAAGTAAGTTTATGTATGCACAGCTGTGAGGAATAAAAAGAGTGTGACTTGCGTGTGTGGTTGAGCAGTTGTTTTTTCCTATGTGTGTTTGAAAGCCTAGGAGATATCTGAGTGATAATGAGCCTGAGTTTGCGAGTGAAGTGTTTGAGCAAATGTTTGAGAGAGAATAATGTAGAGCATCTAAGAACAACTCTATATATCCTGTCTTCGAATGGGTTGCCTGAACGTACAATTAGGACCTTGTGTGAGATGTGAGAATGGTGAGTACGACTTTGAATGACTTGGATGAATGGTTGGGTAGAGTGTTATGAGCATATAATTCGATGGTGTATAGTGCAACTGTGATGTCCTTGTGTTAGTTTGTTATGAATTTTGAAAGGCCAGTGAAAGATAGGTTTCATTTTAGTGAAAGTGAGTAGAGTGTATGGTGTGAGGTGCATTAAAGGTTTCATTCATTTCAAATTTGTGCAAAAGTATTTAAGGTAGAAGAAGTAAAAGGTAGGTTGAATGTGTCAAAGATGAGTGAAAAGTTTGAAAGACCATATAGAGTTGTGAGAGTCTGGGAGAATAGTGACATATGTTTTAGAAAGTTTGAATGAAGGTATGACAGAGAGAGTGCAGGCTCATCAGAGTCATTTGAGGAGGTGGAGACAATCTCCCGACTACCTGGTGAGCCATACAGTGTATGAACTGTGCACAGAGAGAGATAAGTTGCATAATGATGAGATGGAGTGTGATAGTGTGGATCTGTCTGGGAAAGAGCTTGTCTTGGTCTCAAGGAGTAGAAAGTGTGCAAAGAGTGAAAGGAAGAATGGAAGTAAGTCTGAGCAGTCTTTCTGGTATGGGGGAGCTTGAGAGAGAGAGATTGAGTGTTTGCATAAGCAGGTGGGTGATTTGGCTGATGTAAGTAGACAACTGAATGAGCTGCCTGTGGCTGATTTTTCTGGTTTTGGGAACACTATAAATTATAGTGTGTTTGGACAGAATGAACCTAGTGTGGCTGATTTTTCTTGTTTTTATGAATGATAAGGTTAGAGGTGAGTTCGATGCAGAGAATTAGGAGGTGACTGACTTTTCTGGCTTCTGGTGGGAACCAGTTGAAGGGGTTTCTGGTATATCTGCTGAGAGTAGAGGGGATGTGAGTGATTTGTCTGTTTTGCAAGAGTGTACCTTGAATTGGATGAGAGCTGATGAATGGGGGTATGAAGAGTGAAGGTTCTGAACAGAAGAGTATGAAAGAGTTCTGTTGAGAGATGGGAGAGCTAGTAATGAAGGCTAAGAGTATGTTGGATGATATGATCAATAGTGATGAGGAAACACACGATGACCTCAGATTGCTATGCAGAGCCAGGGACCTGTAGACGAGTGTGAATTGGTGCAGAAGGGCGCGATTGAGTATAAAAAGTATCGTGAGTAAGGATTGGGACTGCATTGTGAGTGAGTGTGGTCGAATGGCCTAAGGAAGGAGGGGTGTGGTGGAGCGAATGTGAGTGTGTTTGTAGGGCCATTCTCTCACCCCCTTTCTAGCGGACCTCTCCCTCTGGTAAGAATGTGTGTGTGAATGGGGAGATGTTTATTTAGGTATATATATATATATATATATATATATATATATATATATATATATATATATATATATATATAAAATTCATGTTTTTTTTAAAGTGTTTTTATCTCTTTGCAGAAGCCACTCTATTATTTTGATAAGAACTCCAAAATTTAATCCTGCAATTTGTAAAGAGTGGCTGAGAGTGTAGGATTTGGAGTAATAATGTAATTATCCATAGTTGAAATTCTTGTGGATGGAAGAGTTTTTATAGCCCCTAGACTGCGATATTCATCTCCTCTTTTGTATGTAAAATTTTGTTTGGTGATAGGATTGTTTTTTTTTATTGTGTATATATTTTGTAATAGTAAATTTAATTATCGATACTTATGCAAATAAAGGACTGTATATATAATCCATTTCATTTCTCCCTCGATTTCTCACGTCCTACTTAGTGTAGGACTAAACATCTCAAAATTTGACTAAATGGAACCTTATCTATGTATGAAATAGGTGGAGATATTGGCTTGAGAACTTTTTTAATAAACTAATGAGTGCATTTACTTATTTTGGACCTGGATTAAGTTGAAGACTCCAGATTTGAACTACCAATAAGGCATCGTGGTATATGAATTGTCATGATGTGTGAAATGTGCAAGGTTTGGGAGCAGCAAGAGTGAGAGGTATGTAAGGGATAGTAAGGGTGATTTTCAGTCTAATTTTCACTCCTTGAGGCAGTATTTTTGCAACTAATTTAACTCCCTATTTTTTGGCAACAAGAGAAACAAAATAACACAACTTAGTTCCAAAATGGAAGAAGAAAAAATAGGTAGGCCTTTATAGCTTTTTCAAAAGATTGAAGTTACTCTTGAAGATCTCAATTCACTGTTTAATTGGGTAGAGTACATTTGATATCCCACAAACCAAACACTAAATATCCAAATACACAAAGAAATCTTCTTTTTGCTGGATTATGGCCCCAATCCATATGCAAGGACTCAGCCTTTTGAAGCTCTACTTGAATTTTCTTTTACATCATTCCAGATTGATCTAAAGCAACGGCTCGTAGCAACGGTAGCTGGAAAAGGAGTTCAGGGGACGGATAAGATTGGTGGTCTTCTGGGAAAAGAACAAGTATGGATAATATCCTTTTTAAGAATTTGGCGCGCGCGCACGCACACACACTTTGAGTGTTGATATTCCTTTATGCATGCTTATTTTTGATGTTTTTATTACACCTATCATCATTGGTGATTATCATTATTAGATGTTGCCCTGCAACAGCTGTGAATCATAATTGTAGTGATAAAGAGAGTGTGGAACTGCTTTTATTATTTGTGGCATGATGCAATGGTTAGGTATGAATGTGTAAGTTCAAAATATTTAAGTGTAGTTGAGATTTACTAGAGTGAAACTATGCTTAGCTCTATCCTATGGCCCCCTGCAAGAATAGAAGTGAGGTTGAGAAAGATAACTTTTTGGAATGACTTGGGATGGGTGGTGGATGGAATTGGAAATGAGTATCAGTGGATGTTTATGAGAGAGATGAATTTATGAATATGTGACAAGATGAGAGAGAAAAAAAATGAGTGATTAACCAGACTAAAAAAGTGACAAATTAAGTATTTGGGTGGAAATGGAATAATGATCCGGGTGGGAACAGGAAGTTATTTTGGAATGAAATGAAAAAGGTAAAAACTTCAGAGAAGAATAGTTCTGTGAACATCGAGGATAAGAATGAAAAGGTGCAAAGTAGATGGTGAGACCACTTTGATGAGTTATAATCTTGGTATTTAAAATGTGAATATGATTGGTTTCTCAGGTATAAACTATATTATATCAGGGTATGGAAGCAATAGACATGCAAGAAATTGTTAGTGCTGTGCCAGATCTTAAAATTAGGACAACAGCTCTCCTGTCTCCAGTATACATATAAGGTGGCTCCGCCAGCACCATCCTTTATGGTTAAAGTTCCAAGACAATTTCACCTAAATGGCAGGCTAGGTTGGCAAAGCCCATCAATGCTGTACCAGGATCGATGTGTAAATGATTATCCAATGGAGACTTTTGTCTTAACCTCCCAAGTCCTTGCGATGTCATAGTATCTACTTTCCATGAGAACAGAAGGCAAGAGGGAATGTGCATAGAGATTCACCTCCAAGCATGGCCTTGCCCTCCCTAGGTGTTGGGTAGGGCGAGGAAAATCGAGGCACCCCTTTGACTGGTGGAGGGGCTTCCCTCTCACCATCACCATACGGCAAAGGGGCTTTCCCTTTACCATCTTTAGACGCACTATCAGGCAGCTCTACTTCTGAAAAAGAGGCGGCCCCCATTACTTTCTCGGGGGCACTCCAACGCAATTCTACCCTACAAGAGGTTTACTTCTCCTCTAGACCTATGGTTGTGGTGGTTTCCCCCTCACTTCCTTCTTTGGGGGCGCCCTCAGGCGACTCCATCTCCTTAACAACGGCAGTCCTTCCTTTCCTATCACAGGGTGAGAGTGGCTCGATAGAGCCGTTGTTGTTGTTATTGTTCACGGGGGCCCGTATGTCCGGCGGGGCACTCATTAGATCCAGGAGCACATCTCCTTGCTCCGATGGGTGATCTGAGTGTGCTGAAGATGCATCGGAAACAGGAGCCCACTTGAAGGACAGTTGGGACAGCCAAGCCTGGAAGGAGAATATGGGCTATGATGTCCACTAGGGCAGGAGCAGGTTCCGGTAAGGGGGGCATGGCAATATGCAGAGCCCCCAGGTCCATAGCGGCATTCTCAAAAAAAGCCCTTATGTCGACTGGGTTCTCAGGGGGGGGGGAGGTTGGACCTGCAGAATGAGATGATCCTCCAGATTCACATCAATGTACTTGCACACCGATATATTTCTCACAGGGGAAAGAGGGGTATCAACACTAGTATCACTGAAAAGATCACGGTTCACTTGTGGGGGGGGGGGGGGATTCGGTGCTTGAGAACGATGATATGGGGATCAGGTCAGAATCCAGGGAGCCGGAAAAATCCGACCAGAACCTGTCAACCGAACGGGGGGACAGTGAGGCGAATTCTTGTGATGTATCGGAGAGTTCACGGTCGTCCAATCCCATTCTGCGGGCAGTCCTGTTGACCCGCATACGCCATCGCCAATCGAGATCCTCGGCGATGCCGTCGGGGAACCGCTGGGCGACCTCTAGGCCTGCTGCGTGGCGCGCCTCTGCCTCCCTGACCCATCAGGACAGGTAGCCTGAAAGATCCATATCTTGGCTGGCTCTGTATTACCGTTGTGTGGATCCGTACTCCGTGTAGGGCCGAGTCGCTGGGGGTTATCTCGGACTCGACTGCCGCCTGCTCCTTGGCGTCCCTCAGTCCTCCCCCCCCCCCTCAGCCGTGATTGAGCACGGTGTAGAATAAGCGGAGTCTATTGTGAAGACGGATAAATTCAGTACGGTCCCATCTTGAGTGAAATCTGTAGAAGCTTGTCAGGTTGTGGATTTCAGATGTCACAACGTTCTTCCAGCGGACCGTATTAATGTTGTGAAGGTCCTGAGGCTGGGCTCTGGGGGTGGGTAGGAGCAGGCGGTGCAGGTGACGGTCTCCGGGAAGACCTGGTCTCTTGCCCAATGACGTGGGCAGTCGGCAGGGCGGCTTCGTCGTATGACGGGGGTCGCTGTCTCTCGAGAGCCTCCTCGCGGACCTGGTCCTCCAGTTCCGCGGGCTCGCTAGGGTTTTGACACTCGACCAAGGGACCCCTGGCCCGGGTCGGAGGTGTCAGCGACGGTGGGAGGGTGTATCAGGTATCCGAATTTGAAGAGGTTAAAGATGAAATTGGTTCGGCGGCGAAAATCCAATAGACTATGTCAGCAGAAGGGGGGACAACCCTTGACCTCGTGACTCTGTTCATGCTGGGTAGTCCGCAAGAAGTCCCGGAAGAAGCCGAGCGTCAGAGCTAGTCTTGAGATGTTAGAGTCACCAGGTATTAAATAGCCCCCACTCTTAGAAGTAGAGCCGATCAGGAGTTCATACAGTGAGGACCTGCTGACATTTACAGACCCCTGCCAGCATCTGCTGCTGCACCTATTGCAAGCTCGTGATTTACTCGCCTCTCTCGCTCTCACCAGGAAGTCAGAATACGCTTGGGCTCGTATGACTCTCCCCATTTCCAGGACAACCGCTATCCGTTTATTGCTTCGCTACTTACGTGACATGTATTTGGAATATTTCTTTTCATCTTACACCCCATTCTTAGATTGTCATTATCGAGACCTACAGCTATTTATAAAGGACGTAAGACAGGAGGGGGGGGGGGGGTATATTCCGTTCCTATATCGATTGGGCGGACTAGCAGTGCTTATTTTGTTACAATGTGTTGTTGGTGGTTTAATCCTGTGACATATTTAATGCACCTGTTTGTGCACTGTATCTGATACACTTACATTGTATTTATTATAATCCTTTTGTGCACTGTATTTATTTAATACATTTAATTCATTCATTGTATTATACCCTCGCAGATATCTTATCACTTTCCTGTGAACCTATTTATTTCTTGTTTTGGTGTCGAGAGAACTTAGCCACATTTTGCCTTACAAGTGGCTCTCCTTGCCAGGATTGGTGCCGGTATATGCTTGGGCATGTAAGTTACCTCGAGCGTGCATTCACTGTCTGTGGCCCGGAAGTGAATTCCTAGTTTGCTTAGGATTATTAGCCTTTTCTATTTTTAAGGCTTGTTTATTGCCTCTGTTTACACGACTGCTATTGCCTGTGTTTATTGTGGACTAATTACGTTTGACAGTCTGCAGGGTGTGTCATTTATTGCTTTTGAGGTTTGTTGATTTCCTCTGTTTACGCGGTTGTGCTTTTGCCTGTATTCTGTTGCATAGTAGTTACATTGGCTACTTTACATTGTATGTCATTTATTTAACTTTGCTTGTAATCTTTATTTAGCTCTAGTTGTTTATTTTCTTTGCTTGCAGAGTTAACTTTATCTTTATTTTAAAATATAAGGGATATTGGGTTGTAGCTTATGGTCATTATTACAATTTTCATTGTTGATTTGTGTATTTTGTCCTATACAATTAAGATGTCGATTAAAGAACTCAAGGTAAAAGCTGTGGACTTGGGTCTAACAGGGAATGAGATCGTCCACCATGTTCTGCAACAGTAAGCATTTGAACGTAATGAGCATGAGAAAGGGATGTCTGGCCCTTTTGCATGCTGAGTTTGAGATATCCCTTAAGTGGAAACCTTATGCCTATATGGCCTATAAGTGCCACCCGAATGATTTCACTGCCGTTAAATTTTGTTGAGCTAGGTCTAGGTTCCGGTATGTTTTGAAGTAAGTCCACCGCTCTTCCTGATGGGCATACATGTTTTCGCTTAATGGGAAAATCATTCTAGCAAAGGTGTGGAAGTGAGTCAAAAAGGATTCTGGGCAAGTTCTCGAAGGACTCTCCTCCCGTTTTCGAGGAGAATGGGACATCATTCTCGGACCATGTGTCCCTGGTGGAGTCCTTCACGAGTGCTTTCTCTGTATTCTCTAGCTGGGATGTTCCTCTGCTAGTATTGAATGCACATCATCATGCCTCTGAAGCCCCCGACTGTAATTTACCTACAGAGGCGGAGAACAGTTCAACTACAGCTTTACTTTGAATCAGTTGCGTTCTGCTCTCGCTTCGTGCGCAGACAACCGCCCCTGGTCTGGATGATGTCCGTATGCCATGCTTCAACATCTAGGTGAGCGAGATATGGCCTTTCTGTTAGATATGTTCAACAGAATCTGGACAGAGGGTATCCTCCCAGATTCCAGGAGAATGGCTACTGTGCTCACTTTTCGCAATCTCTTCAACCTTCCACATGTGCATGTTTATGAAGAAATTAATAAATTGTAGATTATTTTATTTCCTGGACAGCAGAGGCCACCTCTCTCTGCACAGGACAGTTTACGCTAGTTTCACTCCACATTGGATGCTCTGCTCCAACTGGAAAATGCTGTCTATGAGGCCTTCCTTCGTGGTACCTCTGTTTCTGCCCAGGACGCAACCCTGGAGGGTACTACCTTTGACTATTTGTTGACACTCCTCTACTCCCAAAGCTTCCACAGCACCGAGAGTATTGCATTTAAACTTTTTAGATCACATTTTGTGTTAGTATAAACAGATGGCTCCAAGCTCCAAGAAGGTGTGGGCTTTCACGCCCTATCCCCTCTGTTTGAAGTCACAGTTGAACTAGGCCAACACACCGCTCAGTACAGGAAAAGACACGTTGTGCGCGGTTAGGAAACTGGATTGTGATCTTTAGGATTCACAAAGCTCTCTGGCTGCTTTCGGAGAATTGGAATCTCCACACCCCCTGTTTTGTGGTATCCATGGCATAAGCTGGGTGGATTTGGAGATTATCTTTTGCTTGGTTCATGAACATATTGGAATTGCTGGGAATGAGGATGCCAAAGAGTCCATGAGCACTGGGGAACCAGACAAGCATTTGGCTCATCATCACACTGACTACATGTCAGGAATCAGGCCCACCCTCTGAGCTGCTGGCAAAAAGGATGGGAGGTAGCCGAGGGGAACTTAAAAGTTGTCTGCCATTGTACCACAACAGTTTTTATAGAGCCTTTAGCGTATGCAACTACAGATGTTGAGGCTGGGAAAGGACCCAGGTGTGGAATGTGCCAGGAAGCTGCTTGGTAGTATGGGGGTTCCAACATTGGTGTATGGAGCATGATATGGAAGAGGAAGAAAAGATCTTGAGTGAAGTGAGAGCTGTGCAAATGCACAATTTGAGAGGGATGCTTGGTCTGCTAATAATAGTTAGAGTGAGGAATGACTGACATGTTTATGGTGTAAATGAGATCGTGACTCTTTTGGTGCAGTGGGAGCATGTAAGAAGAATGAATGGAAATAGATGTGTTGAGAATCTGCGAGTGTCTGGGTGTGAATATGGTTAAAATACTGCAGAAAAGGTGTATTGATTATGGGATTGTGTGTGTAGAAAGGGCTGACTGAGGAGCGAGTGAATAATATTGTATATGTTAGGTTTGTATGGAGAGGGGATTAATCCTCTCTGGATGAGATTCTAGAACACAGCACCAATTCACTGTAAAGCGTTATTTTGGTGGTGTCCTTGTGCTTGATGCGGCATAAAGGGTTGGGAGTTGACAGGTAACTTTTACTGGTAATGATGCATGCCAACCTCACTCATAGTAAAGTGATAGAAGTTGAACGATTGAAAAATGGATTGATACAATATTTGAAGCTAGTCCACTGGTTGGTTATCTTGCGAGGTCCCTACTCACTGCGAGTGACAAAATTGTAATGGCAAGTGGAAGTACGAGGTGGGAAGTGTACTAGGCTACTTACTGTTTATCACTTCCAGTGCACATATCAGGTGTCTGCGCCAGCCCAATCCTTTATGGGATAAAGTGCAAGAAGAAAATTGCCTGGTGTGATGTGTCAGGTTATTAAGGTCCTTCCTAGGTCACAACTGATGCCAATTATGTGTAAATGATCATATTTTTGATGTTTCTGATCCTATGTTCTTTTCCTATATCTCCCAAGGCATTGGGAGGCCATAGTATCCTTCTTCCATACATTCTTTCTCTTTTTTTAACTTTGATTATGCCTACAAAAGAGGGAGAAATAGATATGCACACAGGAGAGAAATTGCCCATAAGCATGCCCCTCGCCCCACCTTGATTTGTTGGGGGAGTGTGATGAAATAAATAACTCAGTCATCTGAGTGGCAGAGGGACTCTCCTCCTACCACCCTTAGCTGCCAATTTGCTTCCCCTTTCTCATGCTCTGACAATGGAAAATGCATTTCCTCCTCTCCTCAAAAGCCAGGTAAGGGAGTTCCCACCCTCACAGACACTCCATCCGTGATTCTGGTGGCTCCTCTCCCCCCTTTGCTTTTTCACAAGACACCCTAAATATAGACGTACTTTCCAGGGAGAATTGGTCATCCCCAATCAGCATGGCAGAGGGCCTTCATTGACCCTCTGAGTATGACTATGGTCCATTGATCACACTTGGTTCTGCACCTAAGAATTGTGACTTTCATTGGGGGCAGTGGCCCTGCATGTTCCTCGAATCTTATCATTGGCAGCTATTGCTCCAACCCTCTGGACTTGTAGATCAGTAGTAGGCCAGAGGCCCTTCCCAAGGTGCCCCTGGTCCCAATGGCAGCCTCTTTGCTGTTAGAGGATAATGGTTCTCTGTGCTTTCGCAGGAAACCCTCCAATATACTTCTACCCGAGAGGAGGCTTACTCCTCTCCTATGCGTACGGGTGCAAGGGACTTCCCCCTCATCCCCTTCTCTATAGTCACCTTTGGGCGACTTCCTCTTTACAGTGGCAGTCCCTCCTTTGCTCTTCAGGGAACTGCCAAGAACAAGAAAGCAGGCAGGCAGCCCATAATTGATCGCTCCCTGCACGATAGGGACAACCCCCTTATGGGGGCTGAGGGAGAACAGGGCCCATTGGCCCATGCCCTCCAAAGACCTGTGGCCACATATAATGAGCTTACGGGAGGTCACCGTATGTGCACCCCTCTCTTTCCCAAAGGATGCTGGCTCGCTGGCCTAAGATGAGATGACCAAAGATACCTCAAATGGGACATGTGATGTCTTGCCAGGGGGATGGCCACATGGAGGCCCCCCCATGAGATAGACATGGTCCCTGAGGTGACCCAGCCCCAGATGGTAGGATCCTCCATGGGGTCAAACCCGGGCTCAGTACCAAGCACAGAACCCATGTCAGCCCCTATGCAGGTTCCTCCTCAGACAGCTCGGGTCACCGAGGCCTCACAAGGAGAGGAGGGATCTCCTTTGCCAGCTGGTGATCCTGAGACAGGCAGGATCTTCTCCATTTCAGAGTGGTTCTTGCCGAGGTCGGCCCATCTGGCCTAGGAGCTCATGCCGTGGGAGGAGAAAAGCAGATTCATTCCCCACTCTCCTCTCCTAAAAAGAAAAGAAATAAAAAAATAAGACCGATGAGGCCACTGCCATTTTGGTATGCGACCAAGCCAATATCGGTACGTCCGGCCATGGTGCACCCTCTGGTGGGTGTCCCAGACTAAGACCAAAAGTGTGCAGAGAGCATTAGCTAGTGTAATTGGTAGAGAGCCGAAGGTGACCCGTTTCTCGGACGGGGGAGCCTTCTGGCGAATGCGGCGGGTTCCTCGAGGCGAGCAAGATAAGTGCTCTTCGGACACTTGATGGCACCCCGGTGAGTGTGACGCCTTACTCTACCATTGAACTTTGTGAAAGGAGTAGTTTATGCGAGGGGACTCATGGACTACTCCATAGAAGATATCACTCTAGAGCTGGCCGCCCTTGGGGTGGTAAAGGTGGAGCGTGTGATGAGAAAACAGGGAAGGGCCTCGAGACCCATCCCTACACTCTGGGTCACGTTCGACTCTGACACGCTCTCTGAGTCGGTGCGTGCCGGTTGGTACCGTTACCGCATGAAAGGCATTCGTGCCAGTGCCATGGAGGTGCTATTACTGTCACCGCTTTGGCCATACGAATCGCTCATGTAGACGTGCAAAGTCGGGGTCACCCGAAGTTTGTGTAAATTGCTCCAAGGCCGCACACGATAAGTCCAAATCGTGTGTGGCCAAGTGTGTCAACGGTGGAGAGCTGCACCCCGCTTCTTCGAAGCAATGTGATGCATATCTTCTTGAAAAAGAAATCCTGGCAGTTCAGGCCCTGGAGCGTCTCTCATTCCGCAAGGTGAGGACTTGGTCCTGACACGCCCGGCTCTGCCTGGGACGTCTTACGCCTCAATGCTTAGAAAGACACTCTCTGCTCCTGGCCCATCTAGGCCAACGAGCACGGTTGTTTCCGCGCCCATTCTGAGCCCTTCTGCGGGTTCTACTCAACCTGGGAACTACCCCTGGTAAAGCTGGCGGCACAAAGGGTTCACACCCAGCCCCGGCTAAAACCACGTCTCCCCCTCTTCCTCCAGCGTGACCGTTTCCTTTAAGGTGAAACGGCCACGTGCCTACACAGAGTCGTTAGACTCACAGGAGGCAACACCCCTGAAGCTGGTCGCCAGGCCATCTTCTGGGGGTTCCTAAAGCTGCCCCCCGAAAGGAGGACAGCAACAAAGGAGCTTTGGCTCCTTCGGCCACGCCTAGTGGTGGGCTGAATGGCTCGGAGACGGTGGATCATCGAAAAGAGCCCCCAGCCCCTCCGAAGCAAAACCTCCCCCAATAAGTCCGAAGGCGACAGCGTCTTCAGCACAGTGTCCGGCCAACAGCACCCAGTGTTGTGCCTCCGGGAAGCGTACGGCCATTCCCGTGAGGCTCTTCTGTTCGAAGAGGGCCCCCGCGTCTCTGAGCTAGGCCTGGAGGACATATTCCTTCAATGGAATTGCCGTGTTCTCCGGACCAATTGGGAGGAGCTGCGGAGGCTAGTCTTGTCCCGTTACTCGTTAGCTATTTTTCTGCAGGAGACCCTGCTAGGCGCGTGCCCCTGGGGTATATGGATTTTGTGACCCCACCACCACGAAATGGGGGCCGGGCTGGGGGATGCACGGTTTACACCCGGCATGATGTCTCCGTTCTTCTTTTCACTTTATATACCTCCTTTCAGGCAGTGGCTGTGCAGCTTCACCTGGATAGGAGGTATACTGTTATTTCTGCATACATTCCACCGTCAGCTGACTGGATGCGGGGGACTTCCGCTGCGTCGTGGCACGGTTGCCGAAGCCCTTTCTCTTGCTTGGAGATCTGAACGGCAGACATCCTCTCTGGGAAGCCTACTCAATAAATCTCAGGGGACAAGTCCTTGCCGATCTGAATGGAGAGCTAGAGATGTGTCCTAAATGTGGATGAGTTTACGCATCACTGCCCAAGAACCGCTTCATTTTCTTGCGTTGATCTGTCTCTGTGCTCTCCGGATGCACAGCCTGATTTTGATTGGGGGGTGGTCGATGACCTCCATGGTAGTGATCACTTTCCCATTCAAATATTATTTTCAGGGCGGCTGCCGCCTGAGAACCTACCTCGGTGGTGCTTGACGTAGTGCCCTGAATTTCAGGAAATGACTTATTTCTTTATCTTAGTCGAGTTTAGGTCGGTAGTTCAAGCCGTTGAGTTCTTCTATGGCAACCTCATCGCGGCGGGCCTGACTACTATTCCCAGAACCTCTGGCCGTTTTGGACGCCCACCACTCCCGTGGTGGTCGGCCGAGTGTGAGACGCTCCTCAAAGAGATGCGTTATTATGCCTACATGCGCCATAAGCGCCGCCCGAACGATTTCACTGTCGGCGAATTTCGTCGGGCTAGGGTTAGGTTCCGGTATATTTCGAAACACGCCCACCCATCTTCTTGGCGGCCATACGTGTCTTCACTTAACGGGAAGACCCCTTTAGCAGAGGTGTGGAAGCGAGTTAAATGGATTTGGGATAAGTTCTCACAGGACCCCCTCCCTTTCTCCAGGAGAATGGGACTGCAATCTCGGACCCTGCCTCCGTGGCGGAATCCTTCGCGACCTCTTTCTCCGCCAGCATTTTCTGCGCGTCGTAATGTTGCGGAAGGCCGCCGACTGGACTTTACCTCCAGAAGCGCAGAACCCTTAACGACAGGTTTAGTTTGAGTGAGTTACGTTCCGCTCTCTCTTCGTGCATGGACTCCGCCCATGGTCCAGGCGATTTCCCGTACGCAATGCTTCAACACCTGGGTGAGCGAGGCATGGCCTTTCTCTTAGATTTGTTCACAAGGATCTGAGTGGAGAGTCTCCTCCCGGATTCCTGGCGAATTGCTACTGTGTCGCCTTTCGCAAACCGGGGAGAGATAACTCTACTCCGGCCGGTTTCGGCCCAATCTTTCTAATCTTTTGTGTGTGCAAGTTGATGGAGAAATTGTTAAATGTGGCTTCTGCAAGTTCCACTCCTCATCGGATGCTCTGCTCTGACTGGAAAAGGCCGTCTGCGAGGCCTTTCTTCGTAGACAGCACTACGCCACGGTGTTTTTCGATCTGGAGAAGACCTATGATACCGCATAGCGATACGGTATGGAGACTCTCCACACGATGGGGGCGAGGGGACGCCTCCCAATGTTTATATCTGAATTTTTGCGAGATCGTCGATTCCGCATACGGGTGGGGTTAGCCCTCTCCGGCCCAATGGAGCATGAAAAGGATCTCCCTCAGGGAAGTGTCCTCAGCCCTTTTGGTTTAGGGCCAGGAAACTCCTTCGAGAGCTAGGTATAGCTCTCGGGCCGGTAGCGCTTCTGGTTCTGCCCAGGACGCCACCCTAGAGGGTATCACATTTGGCTATTTGTTGCCATGCCTCTGCTGCCAAAGCTTGTACAGCGCCTAGAGTATTGCGTTGGACCTTTTTGGAGCACATCTCCTGTCACGCTGGAACCGTGCCAGTGTATACGGATGGCTCCAAGTCCCAAGATGAGGTAGCTTCCACGCCTTATCCCCTTTGTTTTAAGTCAGCGTGGCTCTGTCCGGCGTTGTGTCTGTCTTCACGGCCGAGTTGGTAGCAATACACCACTCGGTACGGAGATTACGCGACGTGCCCGGTTCGGAGACCGGATTGTGATCTATAGCGACTCACAAAGCGCCATGAGTGCTCTCGGTGCATTGGAATCTCCACATCCCCTGGTTCGCTATATCCGTGCCGCCACTGTTTTGGTGATCTGGGCGGATTTTGACATTATCTTCTGCTGGCTTCCTGGACATATAGGAATTGCGGAGTCTGAGGGCACCAAAGAGTCCCGAAGATTGGGCGACCAGACCAGCGTTTCGCTCTTCCTCACACCGATTAAGTGGCAGGAATACGGGCTGCTTGGCAAAGAAGATGGGCTACGGTTGAGGGTAACTTAAAGTTACGAGCTATTGCGCCACGCCTGTTCCCATGTACCTACCCCCCAATGCCGTGACGGCTTCAGGCTGCTTTCTGTCGTCTCCGAATTATGCACACTCGCGGGACGCACTCCTATTTGATGGAGCTCTCGCCAGCGCCCTACTGTGAAGACTGCGTTGTCCCCCAGACTGGTCACCACATTCTTGTTGAATGTCCCAGTCTGGGCGATCTCCGCGCACGTTAACTGTCCCGGTACCGGGATGGGCGAGGTCGCTTCCGCCTGTCCCTTGTACTTGGGATGAGTTCGTGCACATTGACTGGTGGACTTATAGACTTTTGGGGGGGGAGGCCGGCCTTCTCCCCTTTATTTAACTAGGATTTTTGTTGTTCTTTTCTTTGTAGGTCGCACGTTCCTGCGCCGAGGGGGGAGGCGGTTTTTGCCCAATCTCTGACCTCAGTGTCACACCATTTGCCCTGAACATCAACGTCATCACTTGGCTACGCTCATATGCCAACTCTGGAGCGTCGTCTCCAACAGGTATTGAACAGCATCTCTCGGTATGCCGAAGCGCACAGGCTTCTGTTTTTCTTGGCAAAGACTAAGGTGCTGCATTTCTACCGCCATCCATGGCTCCACCCTGATCCAGACTTGTTTCTCAATGGGGTGCTCTTCGAACTGTTGGACTCGCACCGTTTCTTTGGTCTTTTATTTGTCCGATGCCTCACCTGGGAGGCTTATATTTGCAGCCATATGGTCTCTTGTACCCGCGCCATGGATATTTGTTTCTTCCGTGACGTTCAGCGCCCAGGACGATGATAGGGCTAGTGCCTCACTCTTTTATTGATACTACAGATTCGAGTTTTATGCATCCACAGCCGAGCGTGTATTCCGGAAGGTGGACTCCCCAGCATCGACCCTAAGCCCTTAAGGTTTATGGCTAGGAACCTCCTTCGAGAGCTAGTGTAGCAGAATAAAGTTAAATGGCCACCACGTGCCCTTCTGTACCCACGTGGATCCTGAGATCACCGCATGGAGCTGTGAAAGCACGGCTGAACCTGGGCAAGGAGGCGGCTGACGCCGTTATCACAAACCCTAGGTCTATTTGCCTAGGGGCCGTTGTCATCGTCTCCCACGATGACATCCAACCCACATTATCACGATTCCCCATTCCCCCGAAGGAGTCACCAACTTTTTCCCAAATTCGCGCGTGTGGCTGGAGCCACCTCACCAGGCGCCTATATAATGCTTCAACTGAATTTAGAGAACAGCGTTGTTATACTTCCACCTACTCCGGCAAACGAGCTAAAGGTCGCTTCCCCTCCTCCCAGCGGCGATTTCGATTCGAGTTGATGGCTAAATCGATCCGTGAACTCTGCCATAGTTAATCGGCAAGCATCTCTATCGTAAACTCTGCCATAGTCAATTGGCCGGTATCGACATCAGTGAACACTCCTATAGTCAATCCGCAAGTACCTGATGAGGATTCCCTACTCCGAAAGCTAGACAAGTGCTCCCTCATCTGAAGCAAGAGGTAACTTGACTTCTTCCATTGCATTCATCATACCCCAACTGACCCCTTTTTGGCAATGAGCATGTAAGATAACCATTGCCGCCTGCAGATTGATCTTGAATCTGGCTTACTCAATTGCTCCATTATTTGTGTGAACGCCCCAGTTTAAAATCTCCATTTAAATCACCAAACTCAGTCTGACATCTTTAATCCCTTAATTAACCTACCTGTATCTCGTGTGGACCTTTAACCCCATCTGGGCAACCATTCCCTTTAAACCCAATTTTTGTGTAAATATAAATATCCTTTTGTTGTTAGTAAAGATATATTTTCATCATTGTCTTTTTTTTGCAACCTCAGTGCATACCAGCTACCTGTTAATCTTTGGCCAACTTGCACTCTGAAATATTTGTTTAAAAGGACCCTGCAAAGTTAATAATAAACCATCCCCACTAGATTCATAACAATTCTCCCCTTCACTAACGGTCTTCAACCAACTTTGGCCCCAAGCCCAATGTACCTACATATACGAGTATATATATATATATATAGTCTGGGCATTCCACGACAGCTAGGTATAGCTTTTGGGCCTTTCGCGCCACCTGTTCTTCCCAGGATGCCACCATGGAAGGTATCTCCTTTGAATATTTTTTGCCACGCCTCTTCTTCCAAAGCTTCTACAGCACCAGGAGTATTGTGCTCGGTCTTTTTGGTGGAGCACACTTCGTTACACGCTGGAACCGATGGCTCCAAGTCCCAAGAGGTGATCTGATTCCACACCGTTTCCCCTCTGTTTGAAGTCAGCTGGGCTCTGCCAGGTGCTATATCTGTCTTCACTGCTGAGCTGTTTGCAATACACCACTCGGTACGGGAGATAATGCAATGTGCCCTGTTCGAAGACCAAATTGTGATTTATAGCGACTCACAAAGCGCCTTGAGTGCTCTCGGAGCATTGGAATCTCCGCCACCCCTGGTTCGCATATCCGTGACGCCACAGTTTTGGCAACCCGGGCAGATGTTGAGATTATCTTCTACTGGGTTCCTCATCTGTTGTTTGCCTTTGGTTTTATGGTCTGTTTTTAAAGTAGCCTAGAAATCATGGTTTTGGCAGCTTTGCCCTTGATGGCTGTTGGCAGTTTAGCGTCTTGGAAGGAAAAACAAAATCTGGGCTGCCATTGTGGTGCGATTGTTCAGATCTCTGTCCAATACTTTCCCCATTGTCTTCCTTGAGGAATATTAATCAATCACGCTCCACCACAGAGCTGTTAGGCTTGGAGGAAGCAAAGCCCAGGAATGTGGGAGTGAACCACTACTCCCTGAGCATTTCGAAGTATATAGTACCAGCTCCCTCACCCTTACGGTGGTTACCTGTCTTTTAAACAGTACAGCTTACTTAAGTTCCACTCCACATCCGATGCTCTGCTCTAAATATAGATTGTTATCTGTAAGGCTTTCGTTCGCTAGCACCATTTTGCCACATCTATGATGCCACGTGGCGATACAGTATCATGGAAGCCCTCCATGCTATGTGATTGAGAGGGATGCTTCCTCATTTTTCTTTGGGCGTTCTTGTTAGATCGTCGATTCCACATACACGTTAGTCGAGCCCTCTCTGAATCTCAGGCAAGAGGAGTTTGACCTACAGGGAAGTACATGTCTTTGGCATCAATGGTGTCATCTTGGTTCTGCCAAGAAATGTTCTTGCCACGTTCTACTCTTAGAACTTTTCATTCACTTTTGGTTCGGCTAAAATTGTTACCCTGGAGCACCAGCTCAGAATTTTCTCTCTCGCTAGGCAGAAACGCACGAGTTTCAGTTTTCTTTGGTCAAGACTAAGGTGGTGCAATTATGCCACATTTGCGGGCTTCACACCTACCCGGACCTATATCTAAATTGGACGTGGTGGAGTTATGCAGTTTCTTTAGTCTTGTACTCAACTGACACCTCACCTAGGAGGCTAATATTCGTTCGCATTCTTGAGGTCTCTTGTCTCCCTGCCATAGATATAATACACTAAGTAGCGGTCAGTACCTTGGGTGCTGACAAGACTGCCCTCTTATTTTACCTTTTCTTTGTTCACTCAAAACTAGACTGCGAGTTTTATCCCTCTACATTTAAGCATCTATTATAGAAGGTGGATTCGATCCACCACACCAGTCACCTATAGATAGCTCTCCTGTCAACCGCGTGGAGATGCCACTCGCTCTCTGGCATGCAGTGTACAATGCCCTTGTCCCCATCAACAATGTATCTCGTTTTGTCCGCGACCCATCTCCGACGGTTCACTTGCCGTCGGGAGAGGCCCAAAATGCCTGAAAGCTTTTAAGTTCAGGGCTAGAAAACTCCTTAGAGACTTTGATGTAACTCTCAGGCTATTGGCTCCCATGGTTTTGCCCAGGATGCCACTGTGGAAGATATCCTCTAAAAATTGGTTGCTACATCTGGTCACAAAGCTGCCACATTGCCAAAGTATTGGTTTTGTATTTCTTAAAGCATACTCTGTCACCCTGGAGCCATACCATTGCACACAGATGGCTCGAAGGGAGTGTTGGCTTCCATGCTACCCCTCCTCCTCTTTTTTTTTTATACGGACCGGGCCATTCTTGGAGCTGCGTCCGTTTTTACTGTCTAGTTGGTTGCAATGTACCTCTGTTCTTGAGATTATTTGACAGGCAGGATTTGGAAACCATTTTTTCATTTATAGCTACTCGTACCACTAAGTGCATTTGAAGCATTGTAATCTCCACATCTTTTGATTCACAGTATCCACGATGTTATAGCTGCTGTGAGTCGGGAGGATGTCGAGATTTTCTTGTCGGGAATGAGTGTTGACAAGCCGGCTAAGCTGTTTGCAAAGACAGCTACACCATGGCAGGTATCATATCACTTTCGGCCTATAAAAAGATGGACAGGAATTTAAAGTTCCATGTTTACCTATTCCCCAGTGCCTCAAAGGTATCGAGTCATTTTCTGTCACCTCTGAATTGGACATACTCGCCACCGTGTCGAATGTCTTAGTTTTGGGGAGCCTTTTTCGTGGTACCTAGCCCTTGCCATAGTGTTTGGGATCGCTGTCACTTATCTCTCTTGCTAGGGACTGGCTCCTGCACACACTGATCCTATTGTAATCGAGTTTCTGGATGAGGGGGCTTCCTCCATACTATTTGCATTTTTAAATCGTTGGTTACTTGCTTAGGTCCCTGAGGTACTAGTAGTTTGTTTATGGTCTATTTCTAACTTATTTCCATTTTTTCGGCGACTTTACACTCAGTGGCCGCCAGACATGATTATGCAAAACAATCTTGTCTCTCCCTAATAGTCAATTCCCAGATATATAAAATTTCCTTTTATATGATTAGGTTTTAAATGAGAAGGCAGAGCTAGATGTTTGAAAATTTTAGTTGTATATCTGTTTTGGTTGACCTTTATTTTAATGGTAGTTTTGTTAGACTCTTGATTTTATAATTTCTGCTAAAATTAAGGCGATTAGTTTTTGATTTCTCTTGAGTCCAAAACTGATATTAACTAATATGTGACTTGTTTCATATTCTCCCTTTGGCTGGTCCTGTCAACAGCCGCTTGAATTTTATGAACCACGCATAACTCAAACCAATACAATTTGTTTTAAATGTTTTGCAGGTGATCAATTCACCATGGGACGTGTGCTTGGGTCGCTCAATCGAACTTCAAGCGGGCGAGCCTTCAAATCTCCTCTTAATAGCGATGGCTGGATTGCATCAGATCTGGGGCTTTTTCTTGACTGATGGCTATTGGATTAAAAATAGGTTGGATATCCCTTTGGTTCTATATCCCTAAGAAAAGTGGTTCCTGCTCTGGGTAGTGATAGTTTTAATCCTCTTTTACTGGGACAATTACTACTACCACCATTTGCACAGATAAATTTGTTCTGAATTTGATCTACAGGAATGTAGACAGATAGTAGAGGCTTTGTGAGCATTTGTGACTGTTAAGGGTTCGAGTGGTGATTGCTGTAGATTTCTGTATGAAATTATTTGTAATACCAGCCAAATGTACAGGAATAAAATATTTGGGAAGGAGAAAAGATCAAGTGTGAAAGCAGTTTAAATGTATAACTTACATAGTTTATATTTAATTCTTATATACTAAGAAGAGTGGATAGAATGAAAAAGGAATATTACATAAATTTGGGTGTGGCAAACTGGCACTTTTTGAGATGCAAGAGGCGCACAAACACTCGGTGCAGCTTTCACAAACCCCTAACACCCACTACACTGCATGTCAAAACACTGACACACTCGAAAGAACATCTAAATAACACCTAGTACACGATATAAAACATAAATACTCTCATTGTATCCACATTCAAATCACTCACCACTTCATCCAATCACTAAAACAATGCTCAGCTGCAAGCTCGGCCCCCAGAAATCCAGCCTTCCGAATCCTGTCTGCCCTGTGGCTAGGCTGCGGAGTGGACACTACCCAGAGCCCTTCAGAGCAATCAGAAGAAGCTGGATGATTCCATTGTGGATGCTTGTCCGCACTGCAATCCCACACCAAATATATATGGAAAACTGCATTCCACACAACCACACAAGCCAACAACATAATGTACACTTCATTGGCTCTTGTGGGAAATCCCGGTCCAGGCTGCATCTTTTCTCAGGGGCTTGGGGCTGTTCGGTCAGCAACCTGAGGAACCAACAATAACCTGGTCCCTCAGGACAGACTCACTGAAGGCGTGGCCCAACTTAATTGTGGTAACATTGGTGGGGCCTCCAGCACAGGTTGTAGGATCAAACGGTGAGAGAGAGCAGTTGTCATCTGGTACCAAATGGAAACACAGCTTCTGATTACAGCGAAGTTACCCCCTAAGGGGTGTGGCGATTTGCCTTCCTGGCCGCCGTGCTGACGGGACTCAGCACCCTGTCCTACCCCAGCTTAGCCTCTTCTCCTTTCAGACAGCCTGTGTTTCTCCCCTACTTCCTCACTTTCCCTACAACCTCTCCCACAACTTTCTCTGGTCGGCCTCTATTTTCACAGGGTAGATGCTGAACTTCTTCTCAGCCAACCGTCTCGGAGCTGAGTGGGGAGGGGACAATGTTCCCTAACCCCTTGAGCTTCGGTTTGGGATGGTGGGTTTTTAACAACCTACTTCATTCCCACCCATACCTCCCTCACATCCCTTTTCCTTCTCACTTCACTATCTATTTTTTTTACGCCGTGCCTAAGGTGGAGCCGCCATGCCGAAGGGCTGACAGGTCACCATGCGGGAGGGGTGGCCTTAAATGGCAGCACCTGGCTCTGCCAGTCCCATACGCACCCTTCGCAGAACAGGCCACTGCCAGGGGTGAGTAACGTTTGCTTCCAGCAGAAAGAATAGGGTTCCCATGCCCGATGATGAAAATCTATTAAAAAAAAAACATCTTCCCGTTTCCCTCTCACAATCAACGGAGCCGCCTTCGGGCAGCTCCACAGAAAGAAATGGAGGTCCTCCCCCCCCTCCCCGTGCTCTCGCAGGGTACCCTCCAAATCAATTTAATCGGAGAGGAGGCTTACTCCTCTCCGTCTACAGGTGTAGGGGACTCCCCCCTCACCTCCTTGTCTGGAGTGAAGGCACCTCCCTCTTTCCAGCGGCAGTTCCCCTTTACTTTCCAAGGGAACTGCCAAGAAAGCCAGTAGGCAGCCCATAGCCGACTGCTCCCCATTGAAGCGGCTCGGTAGGGCAAATCCCCTTAGGGGGGAGAGGGAAGCCAGGCCCCATCGGTCGCTGCCCTCAAAAGACATGTTGGCTAGAATATTAAACTTTAATATTAAGCGGGAGTCAAGGCCTGTGCCTCCCCAGACTCGCCTCGTTACACCGCTGCCGATGGGACCTGTGATGTTCTGGGGGCGGATGGCCAACTGGAGCCTCCTTTTCTTCGAGATAGACATGGTCCTTGAGGCAACTCAGCCTCAGATGGTAGGGCCTTCGATGGGGGCGAATACGGGCTCGGTGCCAAGCAATGAACTCAAGTCCGCCTCTATTCAAGGTCCTCCTCAAACGGCTCGGGTCTCCAAAGCAGTACAAGGAGCTTTTCCATCTCGGATCAGGATCTTGTTGAGGCTGGTCTATCCGGCCTGGGGGCTCCTGCCGGGACGGAGGAGAAGCTAGTTCATTCTCCGCCCTCCTCTCCTAAAAAGAAGAAAAAGACAAAGAAGACTCGGGGCTCCTCTCCATCCGCGGGGGCTGCGAGGACGGATAGGTCTGCTGCCACTTCGGTAAGCGACCAAGCCAAGATCGGCACATCCGGCCCCTCTCCCCCCCCCCCCCTCCTTCCGGGTGTGGAGCTCCTGACTAAGACCAAAAGTGTTAGTGCGCGGAGACGAGCCTCGATTACATCGGGGCCCCTCATTCAGTGACTACCCGGCGTTTTCGAGCCAGCTGGCTTCAAACGCTTCCTGGTTATTCGCTCCACTGATGGCAACATGATCCACCAAAGGAGAGCTTTAGCTAGTGTGATTGGTAGAGAGCCGAAGGTGACCCGTTTCTCGGACGGGAGCCTTTTAGCGAATGCGTCGAATATCTCCAGGGCGGCCATGATTACTGCCCTTCGGACACTTGATGGCACGCCTGCGAGAGTGACGCCTCACTCTACCATGAACTTCGTGAAAGGAGTAGTTTTTGCGAGGGAACTCGTTGACTACTCCATTGAGGACATCACTTTAGAGCTGGCCGACCATGGGGTGAGCAAGGTCGAACGTCTGATCAGAAAAAAGGGAGGGCCCTCGAGACCCACCCCTACACTCTTCGTTACGTTCGACTGTGACAAGCTCCCTGAGTCGGTGCGTGCCGATTGGTATAGCTACCGCGTGAATGCATTCGTGCCACTGCCGTGGAGGTGTGATTACTGCCACCGCTTCGCCCATACTAATCGCTCCTGTCGACGTTCAAAGTCGGGGTTACCCGAAACCTGTGTAAGTTGCTCCAAAGCCACACGCGATAAGTCCAAATCGTGTGTAGCCAAGTGTGTCATTTGCGGAGAGCCGCATCTTGCTTCTTCGAACCAATGTGGTGCGTATCTCCTTGAGAAGGAAATCCTGGCCGTTCAGTCTCAGGATCGCTCTCCTTTCGCGAGTCTAAGGACTTGGTCCTGGCGCGCCCGGTGCTACCCTGGACGTCCTATTCCTCAATGTTAAAAAAGACACCCTCTGCTCCTAGCCCCTCCAGGCTTACGAGTACGGTCGTTTCCGCGCGCATTCAGAACCCTTCTCTTCGAAGAGGGCCCCCGCGTCTCCTCCGAGCTAGGCCTGCATCGCATATTCCTGCAATAGAATTGCCGTGGACTCCGGGCCAACTCGGTGATGCTGCGTAGGCTCGTCTCCTCCCGTTCCCCGTTAGCTATCTTTTTGCAGAAGACCATTCTGGGTGCATGCCCAGTGCCCACCATCCCAGGGTATAAGGGTTTTGCGACCCCACCACCACGGGATGGGGACCGGGTGGAAGGATGTGCGATTTACACCCAGCATGATGTCTCCTTTCTTCTCTTCGCTTTAGATACCTCCTTTCAGCCAGTAGCTGTGCAGCCGCACCTTGATAGGAAGTATACTGTTATTTCCGCGTACATTCCACCGTCAGCCGACTTGGACTCGGGGGACTTCCGCCGCGTCGTGGCACGGTTGACGAGACCCTTTCTCTTGCTCGGAGATCTAAACGGTAGACACCCCCTCTGGGGAGACTACTCTATTAATCCCCGGGGTCAAGTCCTTGCCGATCTGATCGACGTGCTTGAGATGGGTGTCCTAAATGTGGATGAGTTTACGCATCACTGCCCGAGAACCTCATTTTCCTGCCCAGATCTATCTTTGTGCTCTCTGGATGCACAGCCTGATTTTGATTGAGAGGTCGTTGACGACCTCCAGGGTAGTGATCATTTTCCCATTCCAATATTTTCTGGGCCGCTGCCGCCCGAGATTCCTGCTCCGGTAATGCTTGACACAGACGCGGTGGTCCGCATTTCAGGAAATGACTGATGTCTCTATCTCAGTCGAAGAGTTTAGGTCGGTAGCTCAGGCCGTTGAGTTCTCCGGCAACCTCATCGCCGTCGGCCTAGCTACTATTCCTAGAAGGTCTGGCCGTTTTGCACGCCAACCATTCCTGTGGTGATCATCTGAGTGTGAGACAGCCCTAAAGCAGAATCAATATGCCTACATACGCTATAAGCGCCGCCCGAACGATTTCACTGTCGGTGAATTTCGTCGGGCTAGGGCTAGGTTCCAGTATATTTCAAAGCACGCCCTTCGTTCTTCTTGGCGGGCACACGTGTCTTCACTTAACGGGAAGACCCCTCTATCAGAGGTGTGGAAGCGAATCAAAAGGATTCGGGCAAGTTTACGCAGGACCCCACCTCCTTTCACCAGGAGAATCTCGGACCCCGCGTCCGTGACGGAGTCCTTCGAGACTGCTTTCTCCGCATTCTCTAACCGGGATGTTGCTCCGCCAGCATTCAATGCATGTCGTGATCACGCGGAAGGCCGCCGGCTGGACTTTACCTCCAGAGGCGGAGAACCCTTCAACGACAGGTTTACTGTGAGTGAGTTGCTTCCACTCTTGCTTCGTACGCGGACACCGCCCGTGATCCGGGTGATGTCCTGTACGCCATGCTTCAACACCTGGGTGAGCGTGGTATGGCCTTTTCTTAGATTTGTTCAACAGGATCTGGGTGGAGGGTCTCCTCCCGGATTCCTGGCGAATCGCTACTGTGCTCGCCTTTGGCAAACCGGGGAGAGATCACTCTACTCCGTTTGGTTTCCGCCCAATCTCTCTAACATCTTGCGTGTGCAAGTTGATGGAGAAATTGGTAAATGTTCGATTAGCCTTTTTTTCTGGAAAGCAGAGGCCATCTGTCTTCTGCACAGTGCGGCTTCCGCAAGTTTCACTCCACGTCGGATGCTCTGCTCCGACTGGAAAATGCCGTCTGCGAGGCCTTTCTTCGTAGACAGCACTACGCTACGGTGTTTTTCGATCTGGAGAAGGCCTATGATACCGCACGGCGATACGGTATCATGGAGACTCTCCACACGATGGGGGCGAGGGGACGCCTCCCAATGTTTATATCTGAATTTTTGCGACATCGTCAATTCCGCGTATGGGTGGGGAAGCCCTCTCCGGCACAATGGAGCAGGAAGAGGGTGTCTCGCAGGGAAGTGTCTTCAGTGTCGCACTCTTTGCCCTGAGCATCAACGGCATCACCTCAGTGCTGCCGGAAGATGTTCTCGCTACGCTCTACGTGGACAACCTTTCGATCTCTTTTGGTACGGCCCAGATGCCAACTCTGGAGCGTCGACTCCAAGAGGCATTGAACCGCGTCTCTCGCTATGCCAAAGCGTGCAGGTTTCGGTTTTCATTGGCCAAGACTAAGGTGGTGCACTTCTGCCGCCATCCACGGCTCCACCCCGATCCAGACTTGTTTCTTAATGGGGTACGCCAGAAAGTGGTTGAATCGCATTGTTTCCTTGGTCTTGTATTTGATCGACACCTCACCTGCGAGGCTCATATTCGCAGCCTTAGGGTGTCTTGTACATACGCCATGGATATTCTCCGTTCCGTGACGTTCAGCGCTTGGGGCGCTGATAGAGCTACTGCCTTACTTTTTTATCGATCCTTTGTTCGTTCGAAGCTCGACTACGGTTGCGAATTTTATGCATCCGCAGCTGTGCGTGTATTGCGGAAGGTGGTCTCGATCCACAACACCGGATTTAGCTTAGCGAGATGCCACTCGCTCTACGCCGTGCACAGTACATTATTCGCCTGTACGCGCGAGCCCGGCGCCTCCCTCACTCGCCAACATCTCTCACTGCATTCACAGCTGATTTTGACGGTGCTTATGCCGCCGAGAGAAGCCAGTCATACCCTAAGCCCTTTGGGTTTAGGGCTAGGAAACTCCTTCGAGAGCTAGGTATAGCTCGCGGGCTGGTGGCGCCCTGGTTCTGCCCAGGACGCCACCCTGGAGGGTACCACATTTGGCTATTGGTCCCCACGCTTCTGCTCCCAAAGCTTCCACAGCGCCGGAAGTATTGCATTCGACCTTTAGGAGCGCACGTGTCACGCTGGAACCGTGCCAATGTATACGGATGGCTCCAAGTCCCAAGAGGGGGTCGGCTTCCACGCACTGCGTCTGTCTTCACGGCCGAGCTGGTGACAATACACCATTCGGTACGCGAGATTACGCGACGTGCCCGGTTCGGAGACTGGATTTTGATCTATAGCGACTCACAAAGCGCCATGAATGCTCTCGGGGGCATTGGAATCTCCGCATCCCCTGGTTCGCGATATCCGTGACCCCACTGTTTTGGCAAGCCGGGCGGATGTCGAGATTATCTTCTGCTGGGTTCCTGGACATTTAGGAATTGCGGGGAATGAGCGCGCCAAAGAGTCCGCGAGGACTAGGTGACTGGACCAGCGTTTCGCTCTTCCTCACACCGACTACATGGCAAGAATATGGGCAGCTCTTTGGGCTGCTTGGCAAAGAAGATGTGAGACGGTCGAAGGGGAACTTAAAGTTGCGTGTCATTGCGCCGCGACTGTTCCCATGGACCTACCCCCAAATGCCGCGAAGGATTCAAATTGCTTTCTGGTATCTCCGAATTGGACACACTCGCGGGACGCACCTTTATTTGATGGAGCGCTCGCCAGCGCCCTACTGTGAAGACTGCGTTGTCCCCCAGACTGTTCGGCACATTCTTGTTGAATGTTCTAGTCTGGGCGATCTCCGCGCACGTTACCTTTTCCGGTACTGGGATGGGTGAGGTCGCTACCGCCTGTCCCTTGTACTTGGGACGAGTTCGTGCACATTGACTTGTCGACTTATAGACTTTTGGGGGTAGGTCGGCCTTCTCCCCTTTATTTAACTAGTTTTTTTTGTTGTTCCTTTCTTTGTAGGTCGCACGTTCCTGCGCCGGGGGTGGGGAGGGGAGGCGGATCTCCCCCCACTCCGGAGCTTGCTTCCTTCTTGTTGCCATTTTCCCTTTTTTATTGTTGTTTTTTTGCATATTCTTATTTTAAAGTAGCCCAGTGCTAGGCTGTAGTGAGTGCGGCGACTTGTGCCCAACTGGGTAATCTCCAGATAGCTCCCATTCTCTGTAGATACCTGTTGTTCAGATACCACGTTATTCACGAGGTCCCTATTAGTGAATAAATAGCTTAAATGGGCGCAGATCGGTAGTACAAACCCTACCAATTTCTTTTAGTAACATTGCAATCAGTGCGTTAGTTAGTAGATGCTAAGGATTTGAGTCTGGAGTTTCTAGCAAGCTGCACGAGAGCATGTTGATGCCAACGTTGGTGTATGTGAGTGTGACTATAGTATGAGAGGAGAAGGAAAGATCTCGAGTGAGAACAATACAAATGGACAATTTGAGAGTGATGCTTGGTGTGCTAGAAACAACTGTCTAAGGGGTATTTATCGTGTGAAAGATGTTATGACTGAAAAAGCCCTCGAAGATTGCGTGCTCTCCCACCCCAATGTCTTTAGAAGGATTCTGTGGCTATATATCTTCCACACATTCTCACTTCATGTGAGAGACGCCCCCGTTGTTTTTTGCTTTAAACTTTGAAAGGAAAATAGTGTGAATGAACACAGGCATCATTCCAGAGAATGTCGGATTTGACTGGAAAGAACCCAGGGGCTATGGTGTTTCATGTCACTCTTTTAATATTTATTTCTCGTGTGTCACTACTTTGATAGTAACCTGTCATTGTCACATATCAGCTCACGACCTCTGTGTACGTAATGAGGTCTTGATTTTGGCGATCTTTATGAATAATTCTGCCCCACACCGATCCAATCAGATTCCGCACTTTATTGAGGTCTTTGATTATGTTAGGATAAATATGTGTGTGCACTGTTGCTTGATTCCATTATCTATAAGCAAAAAATATGTTTGTCTAGGTTGTGCTGCTTGGCACAGTTTAATAAGCTTTGAGAAGTGTTATGCTCCTGAAGCCACTCACTTGTGGAACCTTTATTGGACATCTTCCAATTCACTTTAGTGTCCTCTTTTGTCAGCTTTTATCGTGAGGGTACTGTCATCCGATTGGCTGGAAGTGGATTGGAAGAAAATCGTAACACATCTTACCCCGTCAAGGCAGGCTTTGCACAGCCGTCCGGAATCTCGATTTGCAGCAATTCAGATGGGGATTTTGTCGTAATTTCTGATTCCGAGAGCTCCTCCGTCCGGCAACTTTCGTGCGCTGATGGTGCTGTCAAGAAGGTTGCAGGTGGAGGTATTGATCCGACGGTAATTGTTACTCAGTTTAATATTTAGGTAAATTTTTAAAGCAATAATGAATATCTTGAAACTTAGCGGTTCTCTTTAGCCTTTAATAGCGTAATTTCCCTGCAATGATGGTTTATTTATTTATTTTTTAATCCTTGCAGGATCTTTTCGCTTTCGGGGATAAGGATGGATTTCCAAACGAAGCACGATTCCAACATCCCTTGGGCATTGCCTCCTTTGAGGATAGGATATATGTGGCTGATAGCTACAATCACAAGGTGTACTCCGTGTGTATGTGTGGTGTGGTTTGAATTGATGTGCATATTCTTGATGGTGGGGGTTATGATCTAACCCAAATTGAAACACCACTTCTCACAAGAGCCAAGTTAAGTGTAGGGGTTATGTTAGTCTTCGGATGGGGACTCGACTTTGCTGTCCATTTCCATATGTTTTAGTAAACAACACATGGTTCGGATCTCATATAAGACATCAGCCGGCGCGAATCGATGGTATAACCATACTACAAAAACAACCACAAAACTTCCTCGTAGATTTGCGATGAGCCATTCAAGGACTGAATTAAAGGATCTTGATCAAAGCGAAGTAATTATATAATCAAGATCAGCAAAGGCATTTAGGTCTGCTCAATGGCTATTCGTAGAGAAAGTGAAGATAAGGTTGATCTTTAGAATAAAAAAAACACACCAAACGAACGTACCACGTCAATAGTATGGTTTTATTTTGCGTGATTTAATAATAAAATAAATGCGTTCGTCCAAATTATTTTTGAACATTTTGATTGACCTGCTTTGAACTACATTAGCCGGAAGAGAGATCCAAGTTGACACGATTTTATAAGTGCAAAGTTTCCCCACGATATTCGTTTGATTTTAATTTATCACCAGTTGTTTGCATGATGCTTTCAGTGCATTCAAAGAGTGAGTCAAAGTTCATATTATCACATCCATTCAGAATTTTGAAAGCTTCTATCATTGACTGCCAAAGCACCTATTTTCAAGCGAGAGCAATTTTAATTCCTTAAGTCTATCTTCATAGGGGTTGTTTCGCCGCTCCGGAATTAGCTTTGTCGCTCTTCGCTGTACACTCTTCAATGTAGCGATATTATTTGGCAGATTAGGAAACCAGAACTCAGTTACTTATTCTAGCTGTAGACGCACGATTGATTTAGGCAATGGAACTGCTATTCGAAATTTCTAGCAATAAAACCCAGTGTTCCATTTGCTATTTGGGGGCAGTTTTTCGAAAATTTGAAGTCGCTCGAACTTGATACATCTTATAATTGATGATTACCTAACGTATAATAAAAGTTCCCATTTCGAAGCCCGCTGTGCATTAATTGCACTTATCAAGATTAAAGTTTACCTGCCATATAATTGACCAATTAAAAATCTCGATCTGAGTCCTGTTCCCCTATATAGCCTAGTTTAGTTCCTTCGCAAATTTTCTAAATCTGCTTAATAGTCTTGAATCTCAGTTGTTTCCCAGGATAATGAATAATACAGGACCCAAAGGCACCCCTTGGTATGCCGCCTGAGATTTTGGCCCAGTCAGACGATTGTAATTTATTACCACTTATTAATGGCGAGTTAGGAATTGGTTAATTTCTGGTCCTGATTGGCCCTCAAGCTTTTCCCCTCTTTTTATTATTCCTCTCCCCATCTTCTGTCTGGCATTGATGGATGCATGCGCCAAGGTATTGTACATTGTGGTTAAGCTGTGCGAGAATAAATACTAACATCCGCCAGTTTCCCACAATGGAGATGGTGCCCTTGGACGTCACTAAAGACTAACCCATAGGAACCCGCTAGCCTGGGAAACCCCGCCCCCGAAGAGTTTATCCTAGGAAGCGCGTCACACGAGAATGAAAATTTAGATTAATTTGTAAGGCGCCAAATGCTGCCTTTGTGGTCAGTGGGGTCAAGAAGGCGGGCGAAATAATGAGCGTAAACAAACGAGGAGAAAAAGTGAAAATGATGCTTCAGTAGAACTCATCGCCCCTAAATGCTTAGCTAAGAGGGAAGATTGAAGGTCGGCAGAAAAAGTTCGTACGAGCGCATAAATTTAGCATCATCCTCAAGTTCTTTCACATAGTGCAGTCGGCGCACATAAAATTAAAAAAAAAAAAATCCCCTCCCCTTGATGCCCACTCTAGCACAAAGCCACCCTTTCTATTTTTTTAAAAGTTAAATTAGCCCTTCATAGCAGTGTAGTGCAATGTGCTGTAGCACATCGTTCATTCCTGGACAGAAGCACCAACCACGACTCTCACAATCCTCCATGTACAGGATTGCTTTCTCCCTCAGCCCCAATGCCTGCAGGAAAATTTGCAACTATATATCCATCACACATTTTCACTTCATCTTCCCTTTAGAGATCTTTAGTCACAAACTTTCTCCGGGAGATGCCCTCGTTGGTTTTTCTTTAAATAAAAAAGGCCCGTGCACATGTATCATGCAGGATGAAGGACTTGTCCGCAGGGATTCAAAAGTAAGGATTTAACCACCAATTTTATGGATTTGAGCCATCATCACCCAGTTGAGTCAGGTGATTGGGTGTGAAGTTAGTCCGTGTTGTCGCCTTGTGCAAGTGTGAGGTTCTAAGTGTCTGTGGTGTGTCATGAGTAATAGTGGTATGGATCAAGTTGGTTGTGACCACAAGCGTCTGAATAATAGAGAATTTTAGAACGTGAGTAAAATTTAATGTTTGAGTGTTGAATGTGGAAGAAATTGCATGAGAATATGCCTGGTACCAACTTTTGTGTATGCGAGTGAGACTATGGTGGAAGAGCCTGATCATTCCAACTAACTAGTCTCCCATACAAATAAAACAATTCACATACACATAAGACACCAAGCCATACAATCTCTGTATTCCTCAATCTTCTTAACGCCCTTCCACCGGGCATCAACCCAGATTAAACATACCTCCGAAGGGATGGACCTTTAGCCATGTGCGACGTAAATAAAGAAAAGGTGAGAGAGCTCTGCAAATAGACGTTTTCTTGAGTATTGGCCGTGAGAAGGGTAAATGTTTAAGTACAGAACATCATAATCAATTGCTTTCCCATAAGATTGAACGGAGTTTACGATACTGTCACCGTCATTGCATATCGCAGGAATAAAGGTTTCGAGTGCGTGGCATCCCAGGCCAGTGGTTTCCTATCCAGCCTTGGTCACTTCTTACTGCACGCCCCACAGAGTGGACTGGGTTCTCCCCAAGATCCAGTACCCCGTGTCTCTAGACGGGACTCAGCACCCCGTCCGACCCCAGCTTAGCCTCTTCTCCTTCCTTCAAAACACTTGTTTCCTTGCTTTTCATACAACCTCTCCCACAACTTTCTCTGGCCAGCCTCTAATTTCACAGGGTAGATGCTGACCTTCTCAGCCAACCGTCCCGGATCGGGGCTGGGGGGGGGGCAATGTTCTCTAACCCCTGAGCTCCGGTTCGGGATGGGGGTTCTTTAACAACCTGCTTCATCCCCACCCATACCATCCTCATATCCCTTTCATCCTCAATTCACTGTCTATGCTTGATTTTACGCTTTGTCTAAGGTGGAGCCGCCATGCCGATGGACTGCCAGGCCACCAGGCGGGAGGGGGTGGTCCCAAATGGCGGCGCCTGGCTCAGCCGGGCCTGTAAGCACCTCTTGCAGTGCGGGCTACTGCGAGAGGTGATGCGCGATTGCATCCCGTGTAAAAAAGAGGGTCACCATGCCCAATGATGAATATAAAAAAACAAACAAAACAAACCCCCAACTTCCCCTGTAACATCAACAGAGCCACCCTAAGGCAGCTCCACCGAAAAAATCGAGGTCCTCCTCCCTTGTGCTTGCGCAGGAGACCCTCCCTACTTCTTTAACCGGAGAGGAGGCTTACTCCTCTCCTAGGCCTACGGGTATAGGGGACTCCCCCTCATCCCCTTCTCTGGAGGTGCTTTCGGGCACCTTCCTATTTCCAAGCGGTAGTCCCTCCTTTTCTTTCTAAGGGGACTGCCAAGAAAGCCAGCAGGCAGCCCATTGCCGACCGCCCCTCGTGTAAGCGGCTTGGTAGGGCAAATCCCCTTAGGGGGGAGAGGGAAGCCAGGCCCCTTCGGTCGCTTCCCTCAAAAGACCCGCTGGCAAGAATTTTAAACCTTGCCGGGGTCAAGGCCTGTGCCTCCCCACACAAGACTGGCGACACTGCCAAGGGGACCTGCGATGTCCTGGGAGGGGATGGCCAACTAGAGGCCCCTCCTGTGATAGACATGGTCCTTGAGGAAACCCAGCCTCAGAGGGTAGGGCCTTCCATGGGGGGGAAATCCGGGCTCGGCGCCAAACACCAAACCCAAATCCGCCCCTATGCAAGGTCCTCCTCAAACGGTTAGGGTTTCTGAGGCAGTACAAGGAAGAGAGGGATCTTCTCCGACCGGTGCCCCTGCGACCACCAGGACCTTCTCCATTTCGGTGAAGGACCTGGCTGAGGCCGGTCCATCTGGCCTAGGGGCTTCCGCTGGCGGAGGTGAGAAGCGGGTTCATTTCCCGCCCTCCTCTCCAAAAAAGACTAAGACAAAGAAGACTCGGGGCTCCTCTCCATCCGCGGGGGCTGCGGGGTTGGATGGGTCTGCTGCGACTCTGGCAAGCGACCAAGCCAAGATAGGCACATCCGGCCCCTCTGCCCTCCCGGTTGCGGAGCCCCTGACTAAGACTAAAAGCGCACAGAGCAGAGCCTCGATGACATCGGGGCCCCTGATTCAGAGGTTACCTGGCGTTTTCGAGCCCGCTTGCTTTAAACGCTTCCTCGTCATTCGCTCCACTGATGGCAGCATGTTGGCCAAGGGCAACATGATCCATCAGAGGAGAGGATTAGCTAGTGTAATTGGTAGAGAGCCGAAGGTGACCCGTTTCTTGGGCGGGAGCCTTCTAGCGAATGCGGCGAATCCCGCCGAGGCGGCCAAGATAAGTGCTCTTCGGACACTTCATGGCACACCGGTGGGTGTGACGCCGCACTCTACCATGAACTTTGTGAAAAGAGTAGTTTATGCGAGGGAACTCGTTGACTACTCCATAGAGGACATCACCTTAGGGCTGGCCGACCATGGGGCGGTCAAGGTCGAACGTGTGATGAGAAAACAGGGAGGGGCCTCAAGACTCACCCCTACACTCTTCGTCACGTTCGACTCTGACACGCTCTCTGAGTCGGTGCGTGCCGGTTGGTACCGCTACAGCGTGAAGGCATTCGTGCCACTGCCGCGGCGGTGCTATTACTGTCACCGCTTCGGCCATACGAATCGTTCATGTAGACCTGCAAAGTCGGGGTCACCCAAGGCCCCACAGGATAAGTCCAAATCGTGTGTGGCCAAGTGTGTCAATTGCGGAGAGCCGCACCCCGCTTCTTCGAAGCAATGTGGTGCATATCTCGTCGAGAAAGAAATCCTGGCCGTTCAGGCCCAGGATCGACTCGCATTCCGCGAGGCTAAGGACTTGGTCCTGGCGCGCCCGGCTCTGCCTGGCACGTCATATGCCTCAATAGTTAGAAAGCCACCCTCTGCCCCTGGCCCATCCAGGCCAACGAGCATGGTTGTTTCCGCGCCCATTCGGAGCCCTTCTGCGGGATCTACTCAACCCGGGCGCTCGCCTGGTAAAGCTGGCGCAAAAAAGGTTCACACCCAGCCCCGGCTAAAACCCGGGCTCCCCTCCTCTTCCCCCAGCATGACAGTTTCCTGTAAGACGAAACGGCCACGCGCCTCCACCGAGTCGTTAGACTCACAGGAGGCAACACCCCTGAAGATGGTCGCTAGGCCATCTTCCGGGGTTCCTAAAGCTGTCCCCCGAAAGGAGGACAGCAATAAAGTAGCTTCGGCTCCTTCGCCCACGCCTAGTGGTGGAGCGAGTAGCTCGGAGACGGTGGTTCCTCGAAAAGAGGGCCCTTCGCCTCCGAAGGTGCAACGCCCGCCTAAGGTTTCGAGGCGGAGGGAGGAAAAGACTCGCATGGCGAGCCAACCTTCCCCAATAAGTCCTCGAAGGCGACAGTGCCCGGGGTTCTTCCCCCGGGAAGCGTACGGCTATTCCCGTGAGGGTCTTCTGTTCGAGGCGGGCCCCCACGTCTCCTCCGATCTAGGCCTGGAGGGCATATTCCTTCAATGGAATTGCCGTGGACTCCGGGCCAACTGGGAGGAGCTGCGGAGGCCGTTCCCCGTTAGCTATCTTTTTGCAGGAGACCATGCTAGGCGCGTGCCCCCTGCCCGCCCTCCCGGGGTATAAGGGTCTTGCGACCCCACCACCGCGGGATGGCCGGGCTGGGGGATGAGCGGTTTTGCACCCGGCATGATGTCTCCGTTCTTCCTTCTCTTTAGATACCTCCTTTCAGGCAGTGGCTGTGCAGCTGCACCTGGATAGGAGGTATACTATCATTTCTGCGTACATTCCACCGTCCGGTGACTTCGACGCGGGGGACTTCCGCCGCGTTGTGGCACGGTTGCTGAGGCCCCTTCTCTTGCTTGGAGATCTGAACGGCAGGCATCCTCTCTGGGGAGATTACTCAATAAATCCCAGGGGACAAGTCCTTGCCGATCTGATCGAGGAGCTTGAGATAGGTGTCCTAAACGTGGATGAGTTTACGCATCATTTTCTTGCGTTGATCTATCTTTGTGCTCTTTGGATGCACAGCCTGATTTTGATTGGGGGGTGGTCGATGACCTCCATGGTAGGGATCACTTTCCCATTCAAATATCATTTTCAGGGCAACTGCCGCCTGAGAGCCCACCTCGGTGGTGCTTGTCGCGGGCGCGGTGGCCTGCATTTCAGGAAATGACTGAATTCTCTATCAGGTGAGGAGTTTAGGTCGTTAGATGAGGCCGTTGAGTTCTTCTCTGGCAACCTCATTGCCGTGGCCCTGACTACTATTCCTAGGACGTCTGGCCGTTTTGCACGCCGCCTACTCCCATGGTTGTTGGCCGAGTGTGTGATGGCCCTCAAACAGAAGCGTTATGCCTACATGCGCTATAAGCGCCACCTGAACGATTTCACTGTCGCTGAATTTCGTCTGGCTTGGGCTAAGTTCCGGTATATTTCTAAGCACGTCCGCCGATCTTCTTGGCGAGCATACGTGTCTTCACTTAACGTGAAGACCCCTTTAGCAGAGGTGTGGAAGCGAGTCAAAAGGATTCGGGGCAAGTTCTCGCAGGGCCCCCCCCCCTCCCGTTCTCGAGGAGAAGGGGACCGCAATCTCGGACCCCGCGTCCGTGGCGGAATCCTTAGCCACCGCTTTTTCCACATTCTCTAGCCGGGATGCTGCTCCGCCAGCATTCAATGCACGTCGTGATGTCGCGGAAGGCCGCCGGCTGGACTTTACCTCCAGAGGCAGAGAACCTTTTAACGACAGGTTTACTGTGAGTGAGTTGCGCTCCGCTCTCGCTTCGTGCGCGGACACCGCCCATGGTCCGGACGATGTCCCGTACGCCATGCTTCGACACCTGGGTGAGCGAGGCATGGCCTTTCTGTTAGATTTGTTCAACAGGATCTGGGTGGAAGGTCTTCTCCCAGACTCCTGGCGAATCGCTACTGTGCTCGCCTTTCGCAAGCCGGGAAGAGATCACTCTACTCCGACCGGTTTCCGCCCAATCTCTCTAACCTCTTGCGTGTGCAAGTTGATGGAGTAATTGGTAAATGTTAGATTAGCCTTTTTCCTGGACAGCGGAGGCCATCTGTCTTCTGTACAGTGCGGCTTCCGCAAGTTCCACTCCACGTCGGATGCTCTGCTCCGACTGGAAAATGCCGTCTGCGAGCCTTTCCTTCGTAGACAGCACTACGCCACGGTGTTTTTCCATCTGGAGAAGGCCTATGATACCTCGTGGCGATACGGTATCGTGGAGACTCTCCACATGATGAGGGCGAGGGGACGCCTCCCAATGTTTATATCTGAATTTTTGCGAGATCGTCGATTCCGCGTACGGGTGGGGGGAGCCCTCTCCGGATAAAGGAGCAGGGAAGTGTCCTCAGTGTCACACTCTTTGCCCTGAGCATCAACGGCATCACCTCGGTGCTGCCGGAAGATGTTCTCGCTACGCTCTACGTGGACGACCTTTCGATCTCTTTTGGCGCGGCCCAGATACCAACTCTGGAGTGACTTCAACAGGCATTGAACCGCGTCTCTCGCTATGCCGAAGCGCACAGGTTTCGGTTTTCTTTGGCCAAGACTAAGGTGGTGCACTTCTGCTGCCATCCACGGCTTCACCCCGACCCAGATTTTTTTTGTAATGAGAGGTGCGCCTGGATGTGGTGGAATCGCACCGTTTCCTTGGTCTTGTATTCGACCGACGCCTCACCTGGGAGGCTCATATTCGCAGCCTTAGGCTCACTTTTACCCACGCCATTGACATTCTCCGTTCCTTGAAAGTTCAGCGCTTGGGGCGCTGATAGGGCTACTGCCCTACTTTTTTATCGATCCTTTGTTCGTTCGAAGCTCGACTACGGATGCGAGTTTTATGCATCCGCTGCCGAGCGTTTATTGCGGAAGGTGGATTCGATCCACCACACCGACCTTCGCCTTGCGACCGGTGCCTTCCGCACTTTCCCCATTGAGAGCCTGTTGGTCGATGCTGTGGAGATGCCACTCGCTCTGCGCCGCGTGCAGTGCATCACTCGCCTGTACGCGCGAGCCCGGTGCCTCCCTCAGTCGCCAACAGCTCTCACTGCATCCGCAGCTGATCTCGATGGTGCCTATGCCGCCGAGAGACGCCAGTCATACCCTAAGCCCTTTGGGTTTAGGGCCACGAAACTCCTTCGAGAGCTAGATATAGCTCTTGGGCCGGTGGCGCCCCTGGTTCTGCCCAGGACGCCACCCTGGAGGGTACCACATTGGGCTATTTGTCGCCACGCCTCTGCTCCCAAAGCTTGTACGGCGCCGGGAGTATTGCGTTCGACCTTTTTTTGGAGCACATCTCGTGTCACGCTGGAACCGTGCCAATGTATACGGATGGCTCCAAGTCCCAAGAGGGGGTCGGCTTCCACGCTGTATCCCCTCTGTTTGAAGTCCGCGGGGCTCTGCCAGGCTCTGCGTCTATCTTCACGGCCGAGCTGGTGGCAATACACCACTCGGTACGGGAGATTACGCGACGTGCCCGGTTCGGAGACCGGATTGTGATCCATAGCGACTCACAAAGCGCCCTGAGTGCTCTCGGGGCATTGGAATCTCCGCATCTCCTGTTTCGTGATATCCGTGACGCCACGGTTATGGCGAGCCGGGTAGATGTCGAGATTATCTTCTGCTGGGTTCCTGGACTTGTAGGAATTGCGGGGAATGAGCGCGCCAAAGAGTCCGCAAGGACTCTTTAACCGGACCAGCGTTTCGCTCTTCCTCACACCGACTTCATGGCAGGAATAAGGGCAGCTCTTCGGACTGCTTGGCAAAGAAGATGGGAGACGGTCGAAGGGAACTTAAAGTGTCGTTCTATTGCGCCGCGACTGTTCCCATGGACCTATCCCCCAATGCCGCGACGGCTTCAGGTCGCTTTCTGTCGTCTCCGAATTGGACACACTCGTGTGACGCATCGCTATTTGATGGATCGCTCGCCTGCGCCCTATTGCGACGACTGCGTCGTTCCCCAGACTGTTCGGCACATTCTTGTCGAATTTCCCATTCTGGGTGATCTTCGCGCACGTTACCTGTCCCGATACCGGGATGCGCGGGGTCGCTACCGCCTGTCCTTTGTACTCGGGACGAGTGCGTGCACATTGACTGGTGGACTTGTTGACTTTTTGGGAGAGGCTGGCCTTCTCCCTTTCATTTAACTAGGTTTAGTTGTTGTTTTTGTTATTGTTATTGTTGTTTCCTGTTCAAATTTTTTAAAGTAACCTAGAACTGGGCTGTTTGTTTACGGCGACTTATGCCTAAGTGGTCAGTCGCCAGATAGCCCCTTAAAAAAAAAAACCCGTGTCTCTAAAGGTTTTGCCTCGTGTTTGGTTCCTGGTAACCTTGCATGCAGATGTCTGTTGGTCAGGTCGGTGCGATGTTTTTAGATGTTTAGCTTAAGTGGAGACCGCATCCGAGCCTTTTTAGGGTGACCCATGATTTACGTGCAAGAGATGTTTCTTGAATCACTGTCTGGTCGACTGGCGTTTAGGCGATAGTTTGGACACGAGATTGGATTGCCAGTATTGTTTTGTTTCTGTAAATATTGTCATAGGAGCCTGGTTTCGGGGTACTGAAATTTCATGGAGTGCTTCAGCATCGTATAGCTTAATCCTTCCCTTCGTTTATTAGCAGAAGTCTGTTTTCTTGCGATGTTAAGAACTTCGCCCCGCAGAGGCTGAAGCTATTGTTTTCTAAGTATCAATTCTTGGAATGTAGGTGGTTTATTGTGGTACTAGGAACGTATTTCATGACAAGACGTAGTTATTTTGTACGTCTTTTTTTTAGTAAGTGGGACGAGATTAGGTGTAAGCTAGCGGCTGAGGATGTATCGCTGTAGTTATGGATGATGATTTCTTTCAGTGCCTGCGAGTTATCTGGGTTCTTTCATTGTGGGGAGTTTGTGTCGAAATAGAATGTAATAGGGTTCTCTGTGTTGAAACTTTAACTTATGGATATTGTTGCTGCAACAAGCTTATGTGATGGTATGGGTTATTGAAGCCCTTTTGTGATGTTGTGGTGCTGTGTTCGTCTGAAAAATGTGTACATTTCAGGTGAAGATGTTGCAGAAACGTGGCAAATCCTATTTCACCGAGACGATTCTGGGTAATGGGGTCCCAGGAGATTGTGATGAAAATTCTGACGACAGCAATCCAATGGTAATTTCGAACCTAAGTTCTTTATTTTCATTATTATGCACTGTATTGGCCAATTGGTGCCGATTTAATACCTAATTACTCATTTTAAAGGGTGTTCTTATATATTTTGTTTTGATTAGGAATACCCATCTGTTTTTCTCAAATCTCAAAGCAAGGAAGACCGTATGTTGATACCCTTTTTACGCCCGCCCGCCCGCCCAGCAGGCAAGGCTGTCTTCTTTTAAACTAGCCATCCTGCAGGGTGTGGAAACCCCTTCCCCGCTTGGATGCAATCGAACTCCCACTTCCGAATTGTTGTATGAACCGCACAGCATGCAACTGCCTCCCTTCACTCTAACCTAGTCCTTCAGGACACTCACGTAATGCGTGACTCCACTTAATTGTGGTAACATTGAAGGGGCTTTACAGCTGTCGGAGGGAGCAATGCATCAACAACAATAAGTCAACAAAACCCTTTTACGAATTGGTTCCTGAATGAGCTTTCACTGCCCCTTTGCTTAGGATCGACAAGTTTCGTCGCAAGAATCCGTTATTTATTCATATCGGTTTATTGGAACAGGAATGTCACTCTTCACCTTTTGCACCCTTCTTATCCCTTCCTTATTATTCTCTCGCTCAACTTGATAGTTTATGTCTATTCATTGTTAAGTTTCAGGAAATCCTGACCCTTACCCGGATCGCTATTACGGATCATCGGTTAGGGGCTCCCATTTTTTAACTTTGAACTAGATCCCGCGTAAATAGACTTACCTTCGTTGCACAATGGGGAACGGTGCGAGAGTAATCGGCTTATCTGTCCCTACCACTCTATTAATCTCATTTAGCTACTCAGACGATGGAGTTTTCACGCTTAGCCTGTACATCCCGTATTCCACTCATTGTTGTCGCTTTTCACCTGTCTTCTATTTTGGTCCCAGTCTGAATATTCGCGCCTGATCTTATCAAAGCACCAGTACCCTTAATTTATTTGGCTGATCAAAATATATTATTTATGCCATTCCCTTTAAAAAAAAAAAAAAAAAACCCAACTGCCCCACTCCACGAATCGGTCTTCAAAATTTTTATCTGAGAAAAATATTAGAACTTCGATTCTTTTAACATATTCATGAAAATGAATTTTGCTATTTTATTCCTTCCATTTTTCATTGCAGTTGAATGAGCCCGGTGGCCTGTGCGCAAGTCCTGATGGAGGGAGTCTGTTCATCGCTGACACCAATAATTTCTGCATCAAGAAATTGGACTTGAAGAAAAGGAAAATTTCTCGGGTGAGTTTTATTTCACAGTTCTGAGTAGACGGTAATAACAAAATGAAAGAAGTATTTTTTTCATTTATCGTTGATTTCCACAAGCAGTTTATATAGGGGTTTTGGACCTTTCAAAAAGGGTACACCTAGTTTGTTTCCAGCCATTTATCTCTGCATTATTTCTTTCCATTAAGTGCCCCGCAGGGTGTATCCTATGTAGCCTTTTACACTTGGTACTTGAGATAGCTGCACATCCTCCCGGCCTGACTACAAATTAGAGAAGCCTTGTTGTGGAGGCAGGGTCGTGACCCCCACACCAACTATCTCCGGCGCCCTGACAAGGCCAACCCGGTAGTTCGGAGAGAGAGTTTAATCTTAATTTTATTATAACCTACTAAATAATTGAAATTACAGAAACTTTAACCAATCACAGCCCCAACATTGATGGGTCCTGAAAAAGTTGTTGCGAGAATGAAGTAACACGAGACACCCCTTCGACCAGTGGAGGGGCTCTTCTCCACCACCCCGTAAGGGTCACGCCGATGTGTTTCTCTGACCGCGGTGCTCACTGGCCTCAGGACCCCACCCGGCCCCATCTTAGCTTTATCTCCTTTCTGAGACCCTGTCTTCTTACCTTGCGTCCTCACTTTCCCTACAACCTCTCCCATAACTTTCTGCGGTCAGCCTCTAATTTCGTAAGGTAGACACCGACCAGTTTCCTCTCTCCCAGCCATCCCGGATCAGGGTTGGGGGAGAGTGAACAACGCTCCCTTCCCCCTCAGCTCCGCTTTGGGGTGGTAGGTTTTAACAACCTGCCTCACCCCCACCCTCACCTTCGTGGCATACCCTCTCTCTCTTTTCACTGACTATTAATTTTATGCCCAGCCTAAGGTGGAGCCGCCATGCTGATGGGCTGCCTGGTCACCGGGCGAAAGGAAAGGAGTGGCCTCTAATGGCGGCGACTTTGCCGGCCTTGTATTCACCCCTCGCAGCGCGGACTACTGCGCTGGGTGATTAGTGTTTGCTTCCCGTGATAATAATATGGTCCCCATGCCCATCACTGAAAAAAATAACGCATACAAAAACAAACATCTAGATCACCCAACCCTTGTTCCCTCACTGGACTTCTCTTCGGACCAAATGTCTTATAACAGAGATGAAGCTTACTCTTCTCCTAGGCATACGGGTGCGGTGGACACTCTCTTACCCCCTTCTCTGGAAGCGCCCTTAGGCAACTCCATCTCGTTTCCAGCGACAGTCCCTCGTTTACTTTCACAGGGGACTGCCAAGAAAACACGCAGGCGGCCCAAAATTGACCGGGAGCGGCTCGATAGGGCCAATCACGGCTTCAAACTTGAACTGAAGCGTTACAACCGCAATCTGTGTGGAAATTTTTTCACTTACAATATCTGCGTTATGTGGAACGCACTTCCAGTGGAAGTTGTCAACAGTGAATCTGTTGACCAGTTCAAGTCAAGACTAGACAAAATCTTGAAAAGTGGCCGTTTAGGGACGCAAAACAATTGAGCAGCCATGTGCCCGCTCGATTGCTAGTCCAAAGGTACCCTCTTTGAATGGACCGTAAGGTCTGCTAGGGTACCTTCTTTCCTTGTTGTTGTTAATGTTCTGCAGTTGGGTATTTTCAGTAAAAGGGGGCCAGCGTACCTATCACCTCTTCTCCGATGGATGCCGGTTCACCGCGTGAAGGTATGCGTGCCACTGCCACGGAGGTGCTACTATTGCCACCACTTTGAGAGCATATAAAATTACACCCTTTCAACCTGGCCCCTCCAGACCTACGAGCACGCTCGTTTCCGCGTCCATTCGCAGCCCTTCTGCGGGTTCTACCAACCCTGGACGCTCCCGTGGTAGAGCTGGCAGCACCAAGGGTTCATACCCAGCCCCGGCTAAAACCAGGGCTCCCCAACTTACCCCAGCGTTACCGTTTCCCGTAAGGCGAAACGGCCGCACGTTTCTACTGAGTCGTTAGACTCACAGGAGGCAACACCCCTGAGTTGGTCGTGAAGCCGTCTTCGGCAGTTCCTAAAATTTCTCGCCGAAGGGAGGACAACATTAAAGGAGCTTCGGCTCCTATGCCCACAGCAAGTGCCCGCTTGCTTGCCTAAGGTTTCGAGGCTGAGGAAGGAAAAGACTCGCATGGTGAGCCCAACCTACCCCAATAAGTCCTCGAAGGCGAAAGCGCCAACAGCGCCCGGAGTTCTGCCTCCGGGAAGCGTACGGCCTATTCCCGTGAAGCTCTTCTCTTCGAAGCGGCCCCCGGAATCTCCACTGAGACTCGAGGTCAACTGGGAGGAGCTGCGGACGCTCGTCTCCTCCTGTTTTTCCTTAGCTATCTTTTCAGCAGGATATCATTCTGGGCGCGTGACCCCTGCCCACCCTACCGGAGTATAAAGGTTTTGCGACCCTAGCACCACGGGATGTGGGCGGGGCAGGAAGACGCGCCATTTACACATCAACGCGAGAGACTTTCACCGCGTCGTGGCACGGTCGCCGAGGCCCTTTCTCTTGTTCGGGGATTTGAACAGTAGACACCCCTTCTGGCGAGACTTCTTGATCAATCTCACGGGTCAGTTCCTTGCTGACCTGATCGACGAGCTGGAGATAGGTGTCCTAAATGTGGATGAGTTGACGCATCACTACCCTAGAACCGCTTCATTTTCCTGTCTCATTCTATCTTTGTTCTCTCCGGATGCATAGCCTGATTTTGGGTGGGAGTTATATATATTTTTTTTGACCGCTGACGCCTGAGAGCCTGCCACGGTGGTGCTTGGCGCTGGCGCGGTAGTTCGCATGTCAGGAAATTACTAATTTCTCTCTCTCAGTCGAGGAGTTTAGGTCGGTAGATGAGGCCGTTGAGTTATCCGGCAAACTCATCGGCGTGGGTCTAACTACTATTCTTAGAACATCTGGCCGTTTTCACGCCGACCGCTTCCGTGGTGGTCAGCCGATTGTGCGGCGCTCCTCAAAACAGAAGCGTCATGTCTTCATGGGCAATAAGCGCCATTCGAACGATTTCACTGTCAGTGAATTTCGTCGAGCTTGGGCTAAGTTTCGGTATGTTTCGAAGCACGCCTTTCGCTCTTCGTATCGAGTATACGTACCTACCGCCACCATAATCCTGACCTTCAACAGATTGGAACCGCCCAAGTACGTTAAGCCTGGCTATCTTAACATCCCAGTCAAACCTTACGTTGAAAACCCACGACGATGCTTCCATTGCCAACGCTTTGGCTATGTAAGCAAGTTTTGTAAACAGGCAAGGTTGTGTGTGAATTGTGGATCGGATTATCACGGGACGCCCTTTTCTCAACAGCCGTGCTGCCCTAACTGTGGTGGAGAACACCCTGCAACATCACAGCAATGCACTTCCTTTCTCTATGAGAGAGAAGTCATTGCCATTAGAAACAAGAACAAAGTCAGTTTTAAAGAGGCCAGAAGAAGAGTAAAGGAGATGTATGTCCAACCTGGTGTGAGCTTTTCTGATGCTCTGCGTTCTACCGGGCCAAAGAAAGGGAGAAGCTAGAGACTTCCTTCTGGTTCTCCTGTGCCTGACCAGGTAAAAAGTCCTCCCCATCCTAAACGTACATCTCCTCGTGATGAACACTCTTGGTCAGTACCTAACAGTGCTTCTGAGGTTACCAACAAGAAGAGGAACCTTCCATCCTCTCCTGGTTCCCCAAAGGTGGTGAAGCACCTTGCTACCGCTCCAGAACATGTGGATGTTGATCATGTTGGTCCTCAGGTGGTATCCATTCCACCTCTGGACATTCACCCTGCCCCTAAAGGGCCAAGCTCTTCTTCAGCTCCAAAGCCAGTTATCACTCCACCCTACTTTGTTGATACTGCTTTGGAATTCCTTCGATCCCTGAATGAGAAGGAACCAACCTTTGCTCCTTCCCAAGAGCCAGCTGCTGTAGAGGTTAGCCCCTCATCTGAGGAGGACTCAAAATCTGACTCCACATCCTTCTCTATCAGCATCGAATTCACAACTTTTGTCGATGTCCTCGCCACCATCATCGCCTCACCATCCCAACCAATACCACCAGCTGTGTCAACATCGTCTGTTCCCTCGACACCTGAACTGACCCCTTGAGTTGCTTCCATCTCTGCTTCTCAAGTGAAGACAGTTCTCTCTTACAGCCACTTATCAAAATCTGATGCGCCACCTCTTAAAAAACAAAACAAAGGCAAAACTCAAGCTTCAGATGCCTCCGTGGTCATAGTCCAAGCCTAAGGCTAGTATGAGACGAACTACCTCCGCTGGTAGTTCAAATCCAAAATCTCCTACCCCTAAGGGTAGGAAGAAATCTACCGTTATGCTTAAACGGTAACAATGTTTAAATTATTCATTGGAACCTCCGAGATCTCTTCCCGAAATGGGAAGAGTTCAAGCTCCTGCTTAAGGATTACAATCCCGATTGTATTGCTTTACAGGAGACTTGCTTGGGTACTCCCCAACATTTCGGATTTTGTGGGATATTATAAGAACCCCGGAGAACCAATTCATGGTTCTGCTGTTTTTGTTAACAACAGGGTTCCCCACAACCAGCTCTCTCTTAATACAGACCTGCAGGCGGTTGCTGTCCGCCTGTCTTCCTTTCGCCATTATTCGGTCTGTTCGCTGTTTCTTCGTCCTGGCAAGGAAAGAGATACAGCTGTTTTAGTTACAAAGTTAGCTAATTTAATTTCTCTACTCCCTCCTCCCTTTTTATTAATTGGCGACTTTAATGCTCGACACCCCCTTTGGGGGGACTATGATAACAACCCTAGAGGAAATATGATTGAGAGATTTCTGGGCACTAATGATGTCTGCTTTCTTAACGATGGCAGCCACACATCATTTCACATCCAAACGAACAGATTTACATGTGTGGACTTCTCTCTCTGTTCACCAAGCTGTAAAGCTGATTTTGACTGGGCGCCCTGGATCTTGACCTGTGAGGCAGTGATCACTTCTCCATTGTAATAACACCATGTACAGGTAGTCCTCCTCCTCCTCCTCCACCACCTAACCACAGATTGAATACAAAAAAAAGCAAACTGGCCTAAGTTCAGGCACCTCTCGAGCCATGATGGGTCCTTTCCCCATGAAGATATTGAAGTGGCTATTGATGATCTTCTAGCCCACGTCAATCATGCAGCTAATTCCTCCATCCCGCTCTCCGGCTAAATTGCTCGTGGACCACAATTGCTCTGGTGGTCTGCTGAATGCTCGAGAGTTGTCACTGAATGTAAACAGGCTTGCCAACGTTACCATCGGTGCCCCACAATGGTAAAGAAACTTGCTCAGTTACGAGCAAGGGCAGCACGGCGCCGCACCCTTCGACGAGCTCGAAAGACCTCGTTGGTGTGTTACATCGCATCGATATGTTGGCAGACCCCTGTAGATAAAATCTGGAAGAGGGTCAAAAAGCTAATGGGGAAATCCAATGGCTTTACAGCTCCCAACATTGTTCAGGCTGGAGAACTGTTGGGAGACTTGTCCCATATTTCCGATGTTTTGGCCGGATTGTTTGCTAATATTTCAAGCCCAGACAACTATTCCATCCAATTCCAGCGCTTTAGGCTCGAACAGGAGTAGCATCCTATCAACTTCATGGAGCCTTACATGGATAATGAGCCTTATAACCGGCTCTTTTCTATCCATGAGCTCCATAATGCACTGAAGTACTGTGGATCCACTGCACCTGGATTGGATGGCATTTCCTATGATATGATTAGGAATATGCATCCATCCCTCCTCTCACATTTGCTGGACATCTATAACTTCATCTGGATTAGGGGCTGCTTCCCTTCTATGTGGAGGGAGGCTGTGGTTTTACCTTTCCGAAAACCAGGAAAGGATGGGATGGAACCCACCCATTACCGCCCCATTGCCCTTACTAGTTGCCCATGTAAATTGTTTGAGAGGATGATAAATACAAGACTCGTCTGGTTTTTGGAGACGAACCATCTTATATCTCCCTCTCAATCAGGGTTCAGAAAAAAACAGAGTACCATCAACCTACTTGTTAGAATGGAGTCATATAAGATATGCTTTTTCAAAGAGGCAGCATTCTGTTGCTGTTTTCTTTGATATTGAGAAAGCATATGATACCACTTGGAGGCGTGGTATCCTTAAGCAACTCCATGATTAGGGCCTGCGGGGCTTTCTCCCCAGGTTTGTCGAGCAATTCCTCATGTGGTGCACATTACGTGTAAAAGTTTGAAATGCCCTATCAGAACCCGTAGAGCAAGTTGAGGGTGTGCCACAGGGAAATGTTCTCAGTGTCACCTGCTTCTCTGTGGCTATCAATAGCATTATCGCAAATCTCCCAGCTGAGATTTCCTCAACTCTATATGTGGATGACTTAGCGCTTATCTGTTCATCGCCTAGACTACCATTTGTCATCCGTAAGCTACAGCGGGTTATAAATACCGTAGCTGATAATGCTTCTTCCAAGGGCTTCCGCTTTTCCGCAGTAAAGACCAAGGCTGTCCACTTTTACAATCATAGATCGGTGACATGGGAGCCTCCCCATTTGTCACTCTATGGTGTACCTCTCACCTTTGAGCCCCATTTATGATTTCTAGGGGTGATCTTTGATTCAAGGCTTTCTTGGAGGCCCCATTTGGACACAATGAAAAGGTCTTCTCTGAAGAGAATGGACATAATGAAATTACTGTCACACACTTCTTGGGGAAGGGATCGACGCACCCTGTGGCTTCTGTATTCAAGCATTGGTCCAATCAAAGCTGGACTAATGGCTCACAGGTGTACTCCTCTGCCTCGCCGTCCATCCTTGAAAAATTAAATACTGTGCGTAACCAAGGTGTGCGCCTGGCTTCTGGAGCCTTCAAGTCCTCCTCTGTGGGGAGTGTCTATATAGAGAACAGGGCTCTTCCTTTTCACAAGCTCAAGTCTAACCTCAAATATCTTTTTAGACTTGAGCAATTACCATGGTCGCCAGTATATGAGTGCACGTTCAATTTGCGAACAGTGGCCTCATATGATAGTTTTCCATCCCTGGCTCGCCCCTTTGCTCTACGCATGGCCGAGCACACAGGACGTCTAAGGGAGTTTTCTGTTATTCCCTTTTCAATACCAAAGATTCTCCCATGGCTCATACCACCTGTAGTGGTATGCAAGGGGCTTACTGGTAGGCCCAAGGATCAGTTCTTGCCTGTAGCCTTGAGAACCATGTATGATCAACACTCCTCCCACCATCAGCCTAGCATCTTTGTGTTCACCGACGGGTCCAAGTCATCGGACGGAGTTGGAGCTGCTGCTATCTTTCCATCTCAGACAGCATTGGTTCACCTGCCAAGTGCAGCTTCTATTTTCACAGCAGAACTTGTTGTCATTCTTGCTGCACTCTTGTTATTGCTCCTATGCCATCTGGTTTCTTACAATTTTCTCTGACTCCCTTAGTTCTCTGGAGGCACTGAGTGCTTTTGGTTCTAGCCATCCGCTAGCTTCCAAGATCCAGCGGTGGCTTTTTTATCTTTCTCCTATTCATAAGATTTCTTTTTGCTGGGTGCCCAGTCACGTGGGCATCCCAGGTAATGAAAGGGCGGATGCTGCAGCCAAGGAGGCGTCATCATTTGGGACACCCCTATCAGCCCAGTCCCACTTCGTGATGTCTATCCCCTCATCACCGAATATGTAGTCGGCTTATGGCAGAATATGTGGAATGAGCTCCCTCCCACCAAGCTCCATTCCATAAAACCTTCATTCCTCCTATGGCCACGTACCATGAAACCACGTAGACTGGAGGTTATTTTGTGCCAACTGAGGATAGGCCATTGCCGCCTCACTCATGGGCACTTGATGAATGGGCAGCCACCACCTTTGAGCATCCTGTGCGGGGCGCAGCTCTCCACCCTTCACATCTTTGCTGAGTGTCCCCTTTAGAGAAATCTTGGGAGGAGGGTCTTTCCTTTCATTACTGGGGAGATGGCCCCCCCAACAGGTTCTGTGGGGCATCTTGTCTAAGACTCATGTCTCTTTTAGTGTGAATAGAATTTTTTAATTTTTAGCCAAAATTTAATATATTGTTTCCTGATTTTATATTCTCTGTTCTTGTATCTATTGTTGATCCATCTATAGTCTATGTTTTTATCCTTTTCAAGTTCTCAATAGTTTATTTTTTTATCCTTTTCAAGTTCTCAATAGTTTATTTTTATATCCTTTTACACCCCTTGATGGTTTTAAATTCCTGTACTTCCATTCTATCGATCTTAATTTCATAGCTATATTTTTGTATATTCTCCAGATGTCTATATTTTTATTGAGAACACTCATGCAAATTACCCGTCCTTGAATTTGGCTACGGGCTAGTCCGTTTGGGCTTTGCAGCATTTATTTTAGGCACTATTCATTCATTCCCTTAGCCTGAGAATGGATGGTCACTGGTTGAGCCACCGGAGTCGATGAGACCTTGGGGTTCTGCCCAATCAGAATGGCCCAGAACTTTATGCGGGCCGCCATTACTTCTGCCTTGCCAGTGAAGTAGGCGCAATCGATGTAGCACTTTACTATGGGAAACCTATTAGCATGTCCCACATAGTTATGGACGTGCACTCTGTATCTCGGGTGAGAGTAGAGATACGGCATCCATTTACCGCACGTGATTCGAACCGGAGGCCCCCAGGGTTCCTTTTATTGAATAAAAAGTTTGCTTGGTGGCCAGACGGACCAGGTTCACTTGATGTCGAGGATTCTGGAGGCGAAGTGGGCTGGTGCACCTGGTAGAAGTTGTTTCTCTGCTGGGTGTTCTTTTGAAGAGTGCTAACGGATGGGGATTGGAAGAGAATGGCCGATTTTCCTGCTTGATGGGAAATTGCTTCAGTTTTGACTTAACCGGGCCGATTATCTGGACAGATTTTTCCTTATTTTGAGGGAAGAAAACGCGACTTGGGGGACATGGGCTCCATTTTCTTTGCTTCCTTGGCTGGCGGCATATACGTCAGAATCTTCTACACATTCTTTTGGCCTTGATGAAGGATCATATTTCTGAAGGAAGAGATCTAAAAATTGGCCCTGCAGGAGGAAATCAATCAGGGCGTCGTAAACTTGGGGTACTTTCGAGGCGCCCAGCCAAAAATTTATGAGTCTTTGAAGACTAAACACAAATTGTTTAAAAGTCTATTTGGGTTGAATCCGACTCTGCCTGAACTTAACTCGATAGAAGTCGGGAGTCATGTTACAGGCAGAGAGCAATTCTGCCTTTAACGTGGAGTAATCGATGGTTGCTTCTGAGGGGAGGGAGACAAAGATATCCCTCATGGAGGTGTTTAAGAGTGGCAACAACGTCGTTACACCGTCCTACTCAATATTCCAGTTGTTGACTTCAAAGATCTTTTCAAAAGATCTTTTCTCTTTCTCTTTTTTCTTCTCTCGCAGTTCTTTTTTCTGCGCCGACGTGTTTTAAGGAACCGAAAATACGCACACCGAAAGCAAATGTGCCCTTGAGAAGGGAACTTGTTCCAAACTCGGCAAATCCTAACGTTGACCGTTATCAAAACCACTTAAAATACTCTGCACCCTATTTCAAATTTGCCCAGACGTTTGCCTAATGCTGCAAATAATTAATTAAGAAATTTTTGTCTCTTGAAATCCTCAAACCACCACTTTGAAAGCCTTTGTTTAATCCTCACTAATTACCCTTAAATACCTGACACCAGTTTAATATAATATATATATATATATATATATATATATATATATATATATATATATATATATATATATATATATATATATATATATATATCGTAGAATTAGGCAGTTATCGCCTAATTCTCGATTCCTTCGTTTGTTCGGGAAAGGACTACGACAGCCCAAAATAATAATTGGAATTGAATTTTGTTGAGTGCGCGGGATTTTTGTTATTCGAATACTTAAATATGGTTGACCGGGATTGGTCTTATTTAATTAAGCTTTGGTGGTTGGAAGACTTAAAAAAGAATTGCAAAAATAATATTTAATTACACAACAAAACATATAATACAAATGGGAAAATTAGCAATAATTACTCATGCCGCAAGGGCTCAATACTCCGAATACTGACCCGATAGGTTCAGGAAGAAACTATGAATGGAATCCTATCCTTAGGGACACAATAATTCACTTTAGTTATCTGAAATGACTCGGGAGGAGACTACTTGACGAATATTATTCGTATGGTGTCGCACCGCATCGATGAGGAAAGGAAATGTGTGAATATATTACTATTTGGGGGGAGGGGTTACCACAAGTAGACGTTCAAAAGGGGAAGATTCACCTGTAGACGCTCGAGGGGGAAAACTCCTGTGGGGCTGAGACTGCGCTTCTTCTGGCCGGATCCTTCTATCCCGACGCCGTCGCTCCAAATAGGATCCTAGCTGCGGGCCGGTATGACACCGTGTTCTATCACTGGAGGATATGCACCGTCAGTGGATGATTCCACAAGTCATAAAAAGAGGCCACCGAATACCTTTCGTATTTTCCGGGCTTGACTCATTCGGGAGCAACGTAGAGACAGCTCACCACCACGATCTGGGGTCTTCTCCAAGGTGTGTGTGTGTGGGGGGGGGGGGTACGTCTTCGGGATTCTTCCTTGCGCGGATTCTGACGGAATACTTCCACGATTAATTTTGTGACGGGGAATATATAGGCGTTCGCCGGAACTCCTATATTTGCTAACGGAAGCGATTAAGCCCTGCCTCACCGCCTCGGTGTTGATAGCTCGGCGGCGGGTTTTGATGGTCCAACTGAACCGAAGAAATTCTCGGCTAATCTCGCCGGAAGTTTGCCGACGGGCGTAGGGCATTGATCTTCCCGATAACTCTCGTTTCACATGACTCCTTTATACAAAATCTTACTCGATCTCTCTTCGACAATGTGTATGGTTGGTGGTTATGAGGGTGTGTGCTTGAGTTCTTCTGGCAAAGGATTAAGCGTGACTGGACAAGATGCTACACTACATAACATATAACTATGTATAGCCTTTCGACATGGGCAAAAGCTAGATGGTTTGTGCTTGATATTGCATAAAGGGATGTGGGAGATGGCGAATAGTTTTATTGGCTTTTATGAGAAGGTTAGTGGTCACCACACTGCGCTTTAGATCTTAACTTCGACGAATTTTAATATTTGTATTATCTTTTTTTACTTATAGATTTTCTATGTCCTCGGGTTCGGCTCCCTAATGCCATATGATATTTTTTTCCAGATCAGGTTGTATTTTTCTAGGAGCCCTTCCACACCATCACTTGAAGACGACGTTGATTCCGGCGAATATCTAATTATACCCCTTCCTCTCAAGAAGGTAGAGGTTGAGTTGAGGCTGAAACTGATTCTTCCATCGCATATTCACCTCACGCCAGATGCGCATCAAAAGTATTCTGTGACATGTAAAGGTAAATTACTGATTTCGACTGAATGTAGAAAGCCAGTCACCTTTATCATGTCCATACGAAACTTGTTAACGAAAGTAAAACGGGAAGGGAGTGTAAGAGAAACCAAATGGGTTAGCGCAGTTCCTTTATACTGACGTTTCGCTCCCAGTGACAAGAAATGAACAGAACCGCCGGCTTATATATATTTTTAACTGAACAATCAGCGACTAATTTCCTTTCAAGGGCAAGAGTTAGTCGAGCCGTGCCTCCGTTTTAGAGACATATTTCCTGAGCTTTTTGCCTGCCCGCCCCCCTTTCTTTCCCGATTGAGGTCGACTCGCCGGCCCCAATGACTTTGACTAAAGGCCTTCTAGTAAGTCACCTGTCAGGATTATCGACACCTTGGGAGGAATGGCCATTTGGAGTTTAAATTGCATATAAGTGGGCGGTTCTGTTCTTTGCTTGTCATTTCGTTTCGTTTCCTGAAGAAGCAACAGAGGAACGAAACGTTAGTATAAAGGAACTTCGTACCACATTTGGTTTCCCATATCATCGCAATGTACTTGTCGAAGACACTCATTAATGCAGAAACTAAAACGAAAAGGTATGAGAATCATGCTTAAAATATAAATAGAGCAGGTGAGAAAATTGCAGTTTAAGAATGACATTTACTTACATCTAGTACTCTGTATATCGGCAAGTTTTTTTATTTCATTGGGTCTTGTGTATCGGCTGTCATTTTGGCCAGCTCCTACAAAAGTTCTTAAAGTGTCCTTGTCATTTTCCCCGTTTAAGAGCTTATTCATCTCGCACTATTTCATATACGGCTCTCTATGTACGACATTCCAATATTGGCCACTCACTACGTATTTGTACGATTGTTCCCAAACAGTCATATCCCTTGCCTGATGCAGTTTAAATTTGCCAATCAGAGTTGAGTTCCTTTTGGCATTCTAAAATTCCCACGCTCAAAGCCACTCGTGTTTTCTCCATTCATCATACAAGTCCCCCCGTGTATTTATATCGTCCAACTACAAACTCAACATCACATTCAATCTAAATTAATACACATAACCTACCAATATTTCATTGTACTTATTCAGATGCAATTGCTACTCTCAACTGTGTATTTCCAATCTTCTCCCTTGCTCTTAAATACAATGTATTTGCCCTTTCAGTGCAAGCTATCGCTGACCACATAATATATAAATATAAATTATTTTATTTGTATAAATGTCAATAATAGTGTATATATATTTCAAACTTTATTTAATTAATTACTAGAAATATTTACCCGGTTCTTCATCTAAAGCTTTCATTCCAGACGACGCTCGCTCGTTTTTCATTTTCCATCGTTCCCCTTTGTAACGAAACTAGTTTTCGGTGAACGCAATACCTTCAAACCTCCCATTCAATCATCTAAATTCGAAGCAGGTTAATGATTGAGTTATCTAGGCTAACATACTCATTAACAATTGATTTACTTGCGTTGGACTTGGTATGAATATGCGTTGAACTGTGTTTTGCTCTTGGTGCCAGCGGGAGCAGGTGTTTGATAGGTCAGGCCTATGCAGAAATGTATGTTTAGTTTGGTGGGTGGCGGTAACAACACCTGAACTTGGGCAAAAAGCGAAACATTTTTGAGGTGATATCTGGTGGATTGGCCTTGAGGAGGCAAGTCCATCCGACCTAGGGATGCCTTTCGGGGATGGCGAGAAGAGGGTTCACTGAACCCCCTTCCTATCACCAAAAGAAGACAAAGATAAATAAAGGTTCCTCTCTTTACGCGGGGGCTCCGGGAAAGGACGGGTCGACTGCCGCTTCATTAGGCGACCAGGCCATGATCGGCACGTCCGGCCCCGAAGTACCTTGGGTGGGGAGGCGCTGACCAAGACCACAGTTGCAAGTGCGCTAAGCAGAGACTCGATTACATCGGGAACCCTCATTCAGACACTAACCTGGCGTTTTTGAGCCCACTGGCTTCAAACGCTTTCTAGTTATTCGTTCTTTAGATTGCAGCATGTCGATCAAAGGCCACAGGCTAATCAGAGGTACAAAGAGCTACAAGGACAAGAAATACCCTAGGAGACCTTACGGTCCATTCAAAGAGGGTACCTTTGGGCTAACAGTTGAGCAGGCACAGTTCTGCACAAACGGGCACTTTTCAAGACTTTGTCCAGTCTTGACTTGAACTGATCAAGAGAATTGCTATTGACAACTTCCCCTGGAAGTGCGTTCCAGCTACCGCAGATGCTGTATGTGAAAAATTTACCCCACAGATCACGGTTGTAACGCTTCAGTTGAGGTTTGTAGCCGATTTCTGGTTCTGCCCTCACTAAGTTGGAAAATATCCGTGTAGTCTACATTATCGAAGCATCGAATATTTTAAACACTTCGATAAGCTGACCACACAGTCTCCGGGTTTCCAACGAGAACAGATCCAATTTCCTTAATCTATCATCGTAACTTTTGTGTCTGATAGAGGAAATCAGTTTGGTTGCCCTGGCTTGCACACGTTTCAATCTTGCAATATCCTTTCGAAACGAAGGACTCCAAAATTGTACGGCCTACTCCAGGTGCGGTCGGACAAGTGAATTGTACAAACAGAGTACTATCTCCTTGTTCCGATATCCAAACTGGCGCTTTATGTAGCCTAGCATCCTTTGGGCCTTTTTCTCTGCCTCAGTACACTGTTTCGAGAAATTGAGATCATTAGTTATAGTTACACCCAAGTCTTTCTCATTGTCGGTGGATTCAAAAGCAGTGCCCTTAAGGATATACTGAGATTGGGGGTTTCGGTGGCCGATATGCATCACTTTGCATTTGTTCACGTTAAAAGGCATTTGCTACGTGTTCGACCACTCCACAATCTTCCGAAGACCATCTTCAAGGCGGGCAGTATTTCCTTCTTTTGCGACGTTCATACCAAGCTTGCTGTCATCGGCAAATTTGGAAATCTTTGCAACCATGTCACTGTCCATGTTGTTGACAGTAGTGGTCCCAGGACAGAACCTTGAGGAACAGCGCTAGTAACTGGAACCCATTCAAAAGCCTGTCCATTTAACACCACTCGTTGGCGTCAGCTACTTAGCCAGTTCTCTATCCAACTTGCTACATTTCCGTCTATGCCCAGCGTACGCACTTTCCGGAGGAGACGGCGGTGTGGTACCTTATCGAAGGCTTTTTTAAAGTCTAAGTAGATAACATCCACCACCTTGTCGCGGTCGTGCTCACTGAAAACGAAGTGGAAGAATTCCACAACATTGGTTAGGCATGACCGTTGCCTTCGGAAGCCGTGCTGGGAACTCCTCACTCGCAAGTTGGACTCTAAATATGACGTCATTTTGTCCACCATGATACTTTCCATGAGTTTACCGACTATCGAAGTCAGACTCATAGGTCGGTAGTTCCACGGTTGGCTACGGTCTCCTTTCTTGAAGATAGGAGTCACATTCCCCTTCACGCCAGTCTCTAGGAACGCATTCGGTCCGGATTGACTTATTCGTCATTACGTCAGTGATCTTCTTTTCTATTTCTCCTTCGGTGAAATCCATATCCTTCAGCTTTTTCCCCGAGTAGGAACTCGTTGGCTGGGGGATGGGACCACACTCTTCAGTAAACACTAAAGAGAAGTAGTCGTTGAGGAGGTTAGCATTTTCTGCATCTGAGTGCTTTAATGTTCCCTCCTCATTCCTCAAAGGGCCAATCATTCGACGGATTCGTTTACGGCTGTTTACATATCCAAAGAACTCCTTTGGATTCTCTTTACAGAGTCTCGCCCCTTGGAGTTCCTCAGACCGCTTAGCCGCCCTTATGCTGGACTTCACTCTCCTGGTTAGCCTCCGGTATTCGTCAAAGTCCTCCGACATCTTCGATTGCCGGTACACATTTCTTGTCTCCCTAAGCAGTTGGCCGATTTCTCGATTAAACCACTTTGGTTGAACAGAGGACCGACGGGGGCATTTCAGAGAGATGAAACGCGATTGGAGACTGATGAATGTGGTTTTGAAACTGTTCCACGAGTCTTCAACAGCCTCGTGTCAGTCAGTCCAGCACGAAGACCTGCAAAGTCTGCTCTTCTCAAATCAAGTTTCATCGATTTACTAGTTGCAGGCCCCGCCTTCGGGACTTTGACTACAGAGAGGTCCTCATCGATGTCATCCTGAGAGGTGAAAACCAAGTTGATATTGTCTCCTCTCGTTGGCTCTCTCACCCATTGAGTCAGGAATCGTTGTTCGCAAACTCCAGGAGTAGTGCGTTCTCGCCACAGGGTTTTCTGGTTTCCCAGTCAACTTGTGTGTTGAAATCCCCCATGACGATACACACTCTGTCTTTTACAAGTTCGCCCAGCAGCTGGTACAAACTCATGTCCTGTTCTAAGAGTTGGGCAGGGGGTCTGTAAAGCACCAGGGTCCTTTATCTGGCAGGACCTATCTCTAGGTCAACACCTAGTAGTTCATGGTCGGATACGATGTTGCAATCCGTCGTTGAGAGTATCCTTGACATACAACATCACATCGCCACCCTCTCTGCCTGGCCTATCTTTCAGGAAGAGCTGGTAACCGGGAATCGTGAATTCACTTTCAAAATCTCGGCTTGAGGTTTTTACCCACGACTCTGTTATGGCTACCATTTCAGGTTCTTCCGTCGCTACGAGGCCACGAAGTTCAAGAAACTTGTTCCTGATCGACTTCGCATTAAACAGAAGAACTTTCTCGGACTCCCTGACTGTAGGACTCTCTACGCTCTTCCATTTCCCAGCTTGTTGTTGGCGAGGAGACACCCCTCTTTGCGACCTCTGAGAAGCTCGTTCCAGGAGTGACACAGGCGTACTGGCGTACGTCCGCCCTCACTCTGGGTCAGATACTCTTTTGGGTCCTCTCTACGACATCCCAGATCATGTTCGACAGAAAGGCCTTTCCTTTAAAGCAAAGATGTACCCCATCCCTTTGGTAGAGATCATTTCTACCATAAAAGGTGCGGCACGGGTCCACAAAAAAGACCTCCTCTGCCGTACACAAATCTGCCAGGTGCTGGTTTAAAGAGACGTTCATCGAGTGAGCGGTCCGTGTTGGACCTCTGCTCGGGAGCATCCCGACTACAACACGCTTGCGGGTTTTCAGCCCACAGTCGTCCACGGTGCCCATGACAGTGTGGAGGATTTAATCCGTAGGGCCTACCCTACCTCCTCCCCTACCTCCTCTCAGGTAGAGGTCGTTTCCACTGATCATCAGAGCAAAGACTGAGCTCTCAGAAATCTGTGATTTCTCAGCCTCTACTCTGATTTAGGGGTTACCCCATCCTGGCAGGCAGCTTACCTTCACACTAGTGGCGGAACGCTAGCAGGGGCTGCAGACCCCGTGCTTGAGAACAACCAATAAGGGTGACCCTTGCACATTTGTCTGCAGATGTGTGTATATATATATATATATATATATATATATATATATATATATATATATAGATATGTGTATATATATGTGTATATATGTGTATATATGTATATATATGTATATATATAAGGAACTCACGACCATGGCGGAACTCCCTATTCCAGCGAGCAATGGTTGCATAGGAAGGAGCGGTGTCGGTGTACACTGCAACCATGCGTTCATGGATCTCTTTTGCATTCTTGCCTTCCCTGGTCAAATATTTGATCACTGCGCGGTGCTCAACCTTATCCATTGTTGAAAAATTTGTGACTGACGATCTGCGATCAGCTACTGCTTCTTTAATATACGAGACAGGAGCGTGCGGCTGCAGGTCCTGACTTGTCCTAACCCCCCCCCCCACAAACAGCCATCCCCCTTCCTGTTTTGCTCTACCGATTCGCAAATCTTATTGAACGCCCCTCGTATATATAGATATAGAGATAGAGATCACAAACTGGGATCAGGTGACATGCCCAGATTCTTTAAACCAAAAGGTTTATAGCCAAGGATAGAAGACGCGTCGACTTAAAACAAAACTTTATTTACAAAAAGGGATATAATGAAAAAAAGGGATCTTTCCTAGGTTGAGTTTCGCTCCTGAAGGAAATAGTATTGCCCAAAATAAGGAAATTTACACACTAAATTGTAACTTAATTGTTAACTTAACTTAACTTAAATCTTACGGGTAGCTACGACAATTTCTTATTATGATTCCAAATAGTCGTATATCCTTCCCTCAAACTAATAAATGAATACTTACAGATGTACCACAAACCCAAAAATGATATCTATATAAATACATCACATTAATAGTATTAAAAGGTGCAAGTTTGACTAATTATTTTAAAGCATGAACTAATTTACTCTAAATCAAATTAATTCAAAAACAGTGATTTAAATCTATCATAGATAAACATTACAAATGTTTGATAATGAATCCCCTTGAAAATGCTGATATATTCAAAGACTAGATTATCATAGGAAAGACCTTAAAATTAATTACAACTTTATTCAGGTTTTTCCTTGAGGCTACATGGCAAAAATAATTGATTTTGTTTTTGAGGTGGCATCCGTACTCCCTTTTACTTTAATTTTTATTGCTTATAATTTTGCTTCATTCCTTCGAGAGGCTGGTTGCCCTTTTAAGAGTTCTCTTTGCGGCCTTACCTTTGTTGTTAGCCGTCAAGCTAGATCATTTAAGTGTTTTAGCTAATACTTTTAGCCAAGTTTCCATCTCTTTTCTAGGAAATGTCGACTCACGTGAGGCAGGAGGAGAATTAAAATCTGGAACAAATATCTCCGTCACTGTAGACTTAATTGAGGAAGTGGAAGCAGAAGTCATTATCATTTCACATCTATATGTGTGTTCAAAGGAAGGTTTTTGTACTATAAAAGAAGTTTCAACCCCAGTTAAATTTGTAAGGGATGAAAAACAAGCAATTGATAACTTCAAAATCGATTTACAGATAAAACCGTTCTTATGAAAATTATAATTTCATATTTTTCTACCTTTTTATGGAAATATGAACACAATTATTTTTATACATCAAAGTGTTCCAGCACTACTCTCCAAATACTCATCATCATTATGCAGCTACTATTTTTCCGCCTCAAGTCTCGAGACTGATTTTTCCCCTCTCCGTCTTTATCGCCCCATTCTCACTGATATTTTCAGTCTCTTAATTAAATCATGATTAATAATTGGGAATTGTTTGCCTCAAAAACTCACAAAACGTTACACGAAAGCAATATTTTAGTTCTAAACCCCTTTTTTTACCAATAACACTAACATCATTTTCTTTACCAACCTCTTTGATACACATACCATTTATGTGGTAATTAAAATTATTTATTCTATAAGCACTAACAATTTCTAATTTAATTTTCAAAGCAAACTCTTTTGGGGTTATGTGCTAATTTAATCATCCACTAATTAAATAAAAGTGTGAAAAATACAGTTTTTATTTTGAGTAAACGAGTAGTTTCAAGGCTAATCTTTTAGCTGTATAGTAAAATATTAGGCAACGCGAAAGCTACTTAAAGTACAACCACCCCTCCTCCCCCCCGATCTTTCTTATACTGGCTGCGGACCTGCTCTTATCTTTCGACGTCAGGGGCGTTAACAGTTTTGCCTCTAACGAAGTAGGATTTTATCATGTACTTCTTTGACCGAGCTATTGTTTTGGCTAGGAACATGCGGCGGTCGGTGGCCCCTGAACACACATGTGAGCCTCCCGCCTTTTCTCATCCGAGGAGGCCTCGTCAGAGTTTAAGTCAACCCAGTGACAGATCTTCCCTAATAATTTCCATTCAGTCCAGGAGGATGTACAACTCCTTCAGGTACCGAGTGTTACAGGCTACACACCATGCCGCCCTGCGGGAGCTGTTTTATGCCTGGGGAAGAGAACCCGAGAGAAGTTTAACAGCACGCTTCAAGTAAACGAGGGAGAGCAAAAACAGTAGTGTCAGTGGAAGGATAGTGATAGGTATGCCAGCCGACATTCATACATGACTGGGCGCGAGGAAAGTCGCCTCATGTGTGGTCACTCATATTAAAATCTAAAAAAAAAAAAAGGCCTATGCAGCTAGAGCATAATGTTACGGATAGAATTAGAGGAAGGAAGGTGGAGAGGAGGAATATAGACCGAGCATTGAGTGTACTTTTGTTCTAGAAAATGGCGGACAATGATCGCATGAAGATAGAGAGCGACATGGGATTGATACCCGGAAGAAAATGGTGGCTCCGTCGCTGCAGGAATTGCCCCGAGTGGGGGAGGAGGGTGACCGGATTTCATAGGGACCAAAGAGAGAAAAAAAGAGGAGGAGCCATCCGTCTCCAAAAAGTCCTGTCTGTGTGTACGAAACCGTCCCGAGAACAAGGGACAAGCCGTAACGACCCCACTCATCCTGGTACCGAAACGGGTAATGTGAGGTAAGAGCACCCATACTATACTGGGACATTCAACAAGAATATGCCGAGCAGTCCTGGGGACAACGCAGTCGTTGCATTGAGATGCATGGGAGCGATCGATAAAATGGCGGTGCGTCCTCGAGTGTGCCCAATTCGAAGACGACAGAAGGCCACCTGAAGCCGTGGCGGCATTTGGTGAGTAGGTCCATGTGAACAGTTGCGGCGCAATGGTAATCAAATTCAAGTTTCCCTTGGCCGTCTCCCATTTACTTTGCCAGGCAGCACGGACGGTAGCCCACTTTCACGTACTCTTTGGCGTGCTCATTCTCCGCAATTCCCGTATGACCAGGAACCCAGCAGAAGATATCTCGACAGCCACCCGGCTCTCGGCAACCGTGGGTGTGTGGACATTTCAATCCGTTGTGGGAACCAGGTTGACGCGTTATCTCCTGTACCGAGCCGTATATTACAGCCAGCTTGGCCGCGAAGACGGACTCAGCCCTTGGTAGAGACCAGCTTACTTCAGAGTGGATACGCAGTGGCATTCCCCTCCCCCCCCTCTGGGATTTTGGATCATCAGTATACACTGGCACGGATCCAGCGTAAAACGAAGTGTGTTCCAAAAAGGTCGAAAGCAATACTCCCGGCGATGTGGAAGTTTGGGGGCAAATAGTCAAAGGAGGTACCCTCCAGGTTGGCGTCCTGGGCAGAACCAGAGGCGCTACCAGCCCGAGAGCTATACAGACCTCTCAAATGATTTTCCTAGCTCTAAACCAAAATAGTTTAGGGTATGACTGGTTTCTCTCGGCGGCATAGGCACCGTCGAGATCGGTTGCGGATGCATTGAGACGTTGGTGACTGAGGGAGAATCCGGGCTTGCGTGTGCAGATGCATAATGCACTGATTACGGTGAAGAGCGGGTTACATCTACCCAGCATCGGCAAGCAGGATCTCAATGGGGGACTGGTGTGGTCGATCGAGTCCACCTTCTGCAATGCGCTCGGCAGCTCGGCATAATACAATATTACCATGCGGTATCATAGGCCTTTCATAGGTCAGAAAACCGCGGCGTAATGCTCTCTACGAAGGAAGACCTCACAGACGGCATTTTCAAGTGGAAGCAGAGCATCTTACTTAGAGTGGAACTTGCGAAAGAGTGGTGGCCTCCGCTGTCCAGGAAAAAGGCTAGTCTAACATTCACAAATTTCTCCATCAACTCGTCCACGCATTAGATTAGAGAGATTGGGCAGCAACCGGCCGGGGTATAGGGATCTCCCGCCGGTTTGCGTTAAGCGAGCGCAGTAGCAATTCGTTAAAATTCTGGGAAGATCCTTTGTCCAGATGCCGTTTAACAAATCTGACAGATATGCCATTCCTCGCTGACCTAGATTTCATAGCATAGCTTACCAGACATCGGTTGAACAAGGGGCAATGTCTGCGCTCGAAGAGTGAGCTGAACGCAACTCGTCCAATGTAAACCTGCGATTGAAGGGTTCTCCGCCTCTGGAGGTAAAGTCTAGTCGGCGATCTTCAGCGGAATTACGACGTGCATTGAATGCTGGGGGAGCAGCATCCCGGCTAGAGAATACGTAGAAAGCGGTCGGGAAGAACTCGCCACACACGCGGTGTCCTAGATTGTGACCCCATTCTCCTAGAGAACGGGAACGGCGGTCAAGTCAGAATTTGCCCCCCCCCCCCCCGAATCTTTTTGACACGCTTCAACATTTCTGAATCAGTGGTTTTCCCATTAAGTGAAGACTTGTATGCCCGCCAGGAAAAGCGGTAGGCATGTTTCGAATTATACCATAACCCCCCTACGTCGACAAAATTCACGGACAGTGAAATCGTTCGGGCGGCGGTTACAGAGCATTTAGGCATGACGCTTCTGTTTAAGGGTCGTCTCATACTCGGCTGACCACACGGAAGCGGTTGGGATGCAAAACGGCCAGACGTTCGAGGAATGGTAGTTAGGCCCACGTCGATGAGGTGTCCGGAGAACTTAACGGCCTCACCCACCGACAGAAACTCTTCGAGTGGAACAGAGAAATCAGGCATTTCCTGAAGTACGGACCACCGAGGCTACTTTAGTCACCACCGGCGTGGTCTTTCAGGATGCAGTGGTCCATAAAACTATATTGGAATAGGAAAGTGATCACTACCATAGAGGTTGTAGTGATCGGATTATGTAATAGGTATGCTACTGACACAAAATTGCAGGATTCAATAGCCCCAGCGCATCCCCCTCCCCCCAAAAAATGGACGCGCGGTATTCTTTTTGAATTCCAGCATACTATACACATATAAAATAATATGTCTAAAATTGGAATAAGGAAATGAGAATGTATAGATTAATTGGTAACTTAACACCAAACCCCTATAAGGTCATCGCCACCCCCCCAAAAAAAGAAAAATTAGGCTGTGAATCCGGAGAGTACAGGAATAGGTCAAGGCAGGAATAAGAAGCGTTTCTCGGACAGTGATGCGTAAATTCACCCACAATTAGAACAAATGGCCAGCTCTTCGATCAGGTCGGCAAGAACCTGACTCCTGGAAGTGAACGAGTAGTCTTCCCAGAGAGGGTGTCTACCGTTCAAATCCCCGAGCAAAATAAAGGGTCCCGGAATCCATTCTACGATGCGGCTTTTCTTCCCCCGAATCCAAGTCGGCTAAACGTCTATTATACGCAGAAATAACAGTATACCTCCTATCCGGGTGCAACTGCACAGTTACTGCTTGAAAGGAAGTACTTATAGCAAATAAAAGAACGGAGACGCTGGGTGTAAATCGCGGAGCCTCTTGCCTGAACTCTATTGCGTGTTGGTACGGTCGCAAAAACCCTATACTCAGGCACCCGCCCAGGATGGTCTCCTACAAATAAATAGTTAACGGTGAATGGGAGGAAACGTGCCAATATGCGCCCGAAATGGCAGTAAGCAGGGTCACCTCGGAACTGTCTGACGCCTTAATAAGAAGTCTCCCGTCCGAGAAACAGGTCAACTTGATCTCTCTACCAATCAAGCTCACTACTGACCCCCTCTGATCGATCATGTTGCCCTTGGCCAACATTCTGCCATCAGTGGAGCTAATAACCAGAAAGCTTTTGAATCCAGCAGGCTCGAAAACACCAGTTATTATCTTAATGAAGGGCTCCAACTTTATCCAGCTCCGCTCAGTGCACTTGCGACTTTGGTCTTAGTTTGTCACCCCGGCCCCGAAGACGCTTCGGGGTCGGACGTCCCGAGCTTGGCCTGATCGAGTGCCAAAACAGCAGGCAGCTGACCCATCCCTTTACGGAGCCCCTGCGGATGGAGAACAACCCTTAGGCCTTTTTGTCCTTACACTTTTAGGGGGAGGAGTATGGAGAATGAACCAGCTTCTTTCCACCGCCGGAAAGACCCACCAGGCCGGACGGAGTGGCCCCAGTAAGATCCTTTTCTGAGATGGAAAAGGTTTTAGCCCACTCCAGACGTACTCACGAAGGACTTGGAAGAAATCCCTATATGGCAAAGGAGCAGAGTGGACAGGAACACCTAGGGAAGCTGCACGGGCGTCATAGCCCGCACACTCATTCCCATGGGTCCCCTAATGAACAGGGGTCCAACTAAGGGTAACCATATACCTCTAACCACCATGTCTAATCAAACACGGTGAAATCTCCTGCGCCAAAGAGTGGGAAAGAGTTAAAAGAACGGAGGAACTCTAAAACTGTTCTAGAATAACTAAAACTGATAAAATCGGTAGAAGGGAAAGTTAAAATATGTCGAAAAGATAGAAAAATAGCTGAAAGTTTAACAGTAAATACAAAGGGTCTTTTGATTGTTTTTTAAACGTCTATGGTAAATAAGGAAGCTACCCCGGGCAGAGTTAGCTTATGGATGTTATTCGTCGCTTAGTTAATGAGATGCAGGGGCGAGTACCAGTTTAGAGGAGGAATAATTGGGGGATGAGCCTGGATTACCTTTAAAGGGTTGTTGGACGAAGGTGTTTGAGGTCTTACCGTCGAGTTTGCTTTGACTCCCAAAGTTCTTACGGGAATCCGTTTATAGGCTGGGTTCGAGAGGTAACTTGATTATGACTGAGTTAAAGGATGGACTCGAAAGGAAAAAAATAGTGTGTTGTAGGCTTTGTTCTTGGCTTAGGTCTACCTTAATTGGGACAAGCGAGATAGTCGAGTCGTACTCGGCTTTGTTGTAAATTTCCCTCTACGTTAGATAGTTGTGGCTAAAGACGGCTGGATTTAAGGACGAGGAACGGACTCGTAACTTCAATAATCTTATCGACGTCACGAGTCAGGAATCAAGAGAGATGAATGTATCCTACTAATACTTCTGATGTTACTCCTTTTGGGAATTATCTGCCTGTCTTATTTATACGAACATCCATTAAAGGGGCGTAACTTAGCTATATTTAATCAGAACACGAGGCGGATTCTCACAGTTTGTTCCTTTGTTGAGACTGCTGCGCGAAGTAAAAGGGTGTGTGTGTTTCAATGTAGACACATTTGGTCGCATCCGGGCTGGCATCGATAGTAAGGTGATAGCAAAGTTGATTTTGTAATTTCACAGGTCCATGTCAACCTTTGCTCGTCAAACCCGACTTCGTTCCGGCTGCCTCGTTATCTTGTATGGAGACCTTTCGGCTCGCAGCTGTTTCCTCGCGTGTATGTTTGTGTATTCGCGTAGAAAACTTTAACTATTCGCTTGCCTTCTTACACTCACGTTTTTCTTAATGTATGTACAATTGTAATTTAACCTAACATATAAGTATTTCGTTTTATTCTACACTAGTTCATTGCTACTACATGGAATATTTTTTCAGTAGTTAATATCTGTGCCAAATTTCAATATTTCATAGGTCCAACAGGGTGCTCATTTGTGAGGTTCCTCGTTGAGCCTACTTCACCTTGCAATTAGAGCGTCGCTACCAAACTATCCCTCGAGGCACGGAGTATTATAAATTAATAACTAATATACATCGACTCGGGGTACACTGTTTTTTTCATCTATAATGCTACACATTTACATTGATTCGACACCCATATACATATTTTTAATATTTCGTGTTCTCTCTACCTCTTTAACTAGTTCCTCTGATAATACTATGTGTAACGATTACAATACATCGTATATTCAATTGGTTCACTGGCGAAGTGTTATGTACAAAATTATTTGGCGTGCAGATAATTTGCCTCTTTCTCTTTTATTACAATAGACCAGTGCAATGAAATGAAAGTAACCGGATTTAAAAATAAAAGATGAAGGATCTTTGGCGAATGTAACCCGTCTCCCTCAAAACGCGTAAAAAAATGTCCGGCTTATCGTTGCTCTTCTAGTGCCCGGAGAGGTTACTCTTTGTTTTTTTCCTACGTCATTGTCCCCCATTTCACCTTCTTCTCCCTGACGTGAAGTGCAAGAGGTTGCTTTCGTAACTCTTGTATGACTCTTCGGGCGGTGCTGATTACTCATACATTGTCATCATGCGAGAGAGGCAGTATCGCTGGTTTCAACCTGTCTACTGAGACTGTGTCTTGTTTGGCATCACGGAAATCCAACTTGTACACCTTGACGTAGCGCTTGACCACCGGGAAATGGTCAGCATATGGTCTTTCTAGCGGTTTGCGAATACTATCTATTCGGACACACACACATGCGTTGAGTCACGAAGAGCTTTGGGCACGAAAAGCTTGAGCACTGAGTGCAGGTGTATTTCTGACGCCTGTCTGGAGTCGACTTGTGGCATAGTTGGGGCTAATACATTAATGAATTTTGAATTGGTTTTCGACGACAAGGAAGTAACCAGGAAGTGACTGCTATGAAAGGTCAAAATCCTAAGTCATTAGGCACGGATCGAATGGCCAAGAGGATAATTGGAAGGGCCATCAGCCAAATTGTCGACGGGCCATAATGGATCACTTCAAAGTTCTGTGTGCTCTTTCCGCCATCCCGTTCGTGGATGAGCGGTACGCCGTGGTGCGGAGACTATGAAAACCAACAAGGGCTGATAATTTCTTGAATAATTCTGACTTGAATTGGGCTCCGCTGTCGATTACCACATATAACGGGATTCTGAATCTGGAAATCCATCCCTCTAAGAAGTCCAAAGCAACCGTTGCAGCACTTATGTCCGGAATCGGTAACGCTTTGACAACTTGCTGCTTCTGTTTTGAAAGATCTCGTAGTCGCGCGAATGCCGGTGGTGCACTGCCAGTCTTAGTTGTGTGCGCCAAGGAGTTAGGCAATGGCGGGGCGGAATTGGTGTGCGCGGGGCCGTACAAGGCTTCATACCTCTCTAATACGGCCTTGCAACCGGGAGGTAAGCGCTGGAGATCATTAATGATTAGTCTAGCGCAGGTCCCATGAATTTTTTCACTTTTGATTTAAGCTTAGTTTGGTTGTCGACAAGGATGCCGCGCGCACAATCCTCCAAAAGATTAAAGTATCCCAGAAAGTCAATCACTAATAACAGCGATGTAGTTATCGCGACCACAAACGACCATCTAAATGACCGGCGAAGACTAGGGATAACTATATCCGTGTGTATCTCGCCATGCACTTTTATTTTTCAACCATTAGCCATCGTAATGTTTACACCAGACCCGCGTAATTCACCCGTTACAGCAATTTAATAGGCATTTTAGACACATTCACTCCGTATCAATTAAAAATTCTCCCTTTAATTTATGTGATCATAAAGGAATGACAGTCGGACTCGTGGCAGAGAGACCATAAGTGATGGGAGGGAGGAGAGCGCTGGGCATCGAATGTTGCCTGTTGTGACGTGTTTGAACTTGTTGCTGCTTAGCTGGGTTACATTTTCTCGCTGCGCATTGCGATTGCGTCATTGTTGGTTTTTCTCTCTAACCGGAAACATGGATGTCTCGAAAGAAGGTTGAGGTTGTACACGTTCACTCGGTTGAAACTCGGGGGAAAAAGCAACTGAGATAAGAGGGATATTATTGCAAGTTTTTCCCCGAGTTTGCTCCATCACTGGAAACTGTTTCCCGCTGGATTCGAGCGTTTGCAGGCAGAAAACACTTAGCTGGTAGATGATCATCGATCGGGACGTCCCGTGAAATCCGCGACCCAAGCGACAACGGTTCGTGCCTAGGCCATCATTGTCAAAGATCTAACTGTTTCTTTTCAATTCTTATCTTTGGAGCTTGGTGTCATTTATAGGAATACACATGACATCGTTAATGAAGACTTAAGACTGAAGAAGAAGTGTGCTCGATGTATACCCCAAATGATAACAGAAGAGCGAACAGGTGCGGATTTGTCGTCTCTGGCTGTATGAGTTCGAACCAAATGGTCCGAAATGGTTCTCAGGTGTTGCAACCGGAGATAAGTGTTGGTCAGAAACGGTTCTCAGATGTTGCTCCTGGAGATGAGTGTTGGATTTCTTTATTCACCACCAGAGATAGGCAGTCCAATATGATGTAGTTGAGTGATGAAGAGCCTCGGCCTCAGATTTTTAAGGTAGAATTTCGCAGCAGGAAGCGCCTTTTCACCATCTTCTTCAATTCTTAAGAACCAATGTGTTTGGATGTGATGCCTCAACAGTCTACTATCACATCCAAGTACTACACTTAAAGTCCTTCCTCAAGTATTGAAACATCAGGTTAAGTCCGCACCAACCCACCGCCGATCGCGCCTTTTGCTGCTCCACGACAATGCTTCACCTCATAAAACGCTCCCGACTGTGAAATTCCTGGATCAGCAGGGGATCACACTCCTTGCCCAACCACCCTACTCAATTGACTTTGCTCCCTTGATTTAGGGTTGTTTCCAAAAATCAAGGGAGAGATTGCACGGGAGCAATTTCATAGTATCTAAGAACTGGTACGAATAATCAATTCAGTGGTACGAGTTATACCAGCTTATGAGTACCGTGACTGCTTCGTTAACTGTCGAAGGAGGATGTAACGCTACATAAAGGCGGAAGGGGAGTACTTTGAAGGAATGTAGACTACTATTTGTATTTATTTTTGTTCTACTAAAATATACGGTCTCACTGTCATTACTTTCTGATCACCCCTCGTACTTTTGCGGCGACGGTGAATACAGACGGCATACCAACGGTGGTACTTCAAGTTTTCCGATGAGGCTGGCGAAGTTGGCTTGGAGAACGTTGCATTTGAACGTTGTCCCCTCTTTATGGCCACCAACACCAAGGCTTGCAAAATTTTGCACTTTCACCCCCTAAAAAATTGGAACGGCATACTACAGGTCTTTGATTTGTGCTATTGGTATACTATTGACACTTATTCGTTATTACGCGATACAAAATTAGAACTATTTCCATTAGGGTACGCATCTGTAGGCACTGATCGCGCACTTCCCGTATATTGCACATTATTTACATGATTATCGCCTTTATTATTTAAATCGGGATTACACACATCGGGAAAAGAAGTGGCACTATGTCTTATGGTATCACTGCTATTATTACCTTTAAGAAACTGTGCCCTATAAAATGGCATTAGTTCGTCAGCAAGCTTTCCTAGCTGGACCAGGGTTAGGTCCTTCTGGGGAGTGACTGGGCGCGATGTTAGCTGGCAGGGAATGAATAAATTTGTGCCTCACGAGTACCTCCCCAACTCCTACCTTTAGAGAAGTCCTTCTCAGTTCCTCCAGGCTGGTTGAAGGTAGACCAGCAAATGTGGAGAAGGCAATGAGCTTCTCGAAGAGCTCCTGTTGGGTTCTCTCGAAGAGACCGATTACCTCGGTCCTTAAGAGCTGGTAATTTTGGGTAGACAAGACTGTACCTGGAAGTTGGTCGAAAGAATTTTGTTTCCTTCTTACTTATTCTCGATATAGGAAACTGGGTGTCTACAATCTTAAACAAACCTGCAACTGCTGTCTCATTAAAGTTTGGAGGCTTGATGGTGATGGCACTCACGAACTCATTCTTTCCTTGTTCTACTTGTTGATGGTCCGATTGGTCCATATTTCTTCTTATGTTACCTTTACTGTTCGGTCGAAGGGGTCACCAGTTTATGGATATTATTCGTGAGGGTTACCAGTTTATGGTGTCACTAAGTTTATAATGGGTCACTTAGTTTATTCGATGCCGGGCGAGTACCACTTTAGAGGAGGAATAACTTAGAGATGAGCCTGGGTTACCCGTAAAGGGTTGTTGCACGAAGGCGTTTGAGGTCTCACAGTTGACTTTGCTCTGGCTCCCAAAGTTCTTACAGGGAATCCATTAATAGGCTAGGTTCGAAAGGTAACTTGGTTATCACTTGGTTAAAGGAAGGACTTGATAAGAAAATGCTTTATTCTTTGCTTAGGTCTACTTTAGTTGAGGCAAACGAGATAGTCGAGTCTTACGCGGCTTTGTTTTAAGTTTCCCTCTACGTTAGATAGTAGTGGCTAAAGACGGCTAGATTTAAGGACGGCTGGATTTAAGGACGAGAAACGGACTCGTGACGCCAATAAGATTAATGTGAATCCGGAATCAGATGGATGAATGTATCCTACTAATACTATTGATGTTATTCCTGTTAAATATTCTCTGCCTGTCTTATTTATACCAACTTCCATTAACGGGCCGTAACTTAGCTATCTTTAATCAGAGCGCAAGACGGAGTCCACAGGTCAAAGTATGTTCCATTTTTTCTTTGTTGAGACTGCTTGGCGGAGTCAAAGGGTGTGTGTGTTTCAATGTAGACATATTTGGCCGCATCAGGGCTGGCATCGATAGTAAGGTGATAGCAAAGTTGATTTTGTACTTTCGCAGGTCCACGTCAACTTTAGCTGGCCAAACTCTACTCCATTCCGGCTGCCTCGTTATCTTGTATAGAGACCTTTCGGCTCGCAGCTTTTTCCTTGCGTGTGTGTTTGTTTATTCGCGTGGAAAACTCCAACTCTTCACTTGCCTTCTTCCACTCATGTTTCTTTCTTAATATATGTATAATTGTTGTGATTTAACATTATATATATATATATATATATATATATATGTGTGTGTGTGTGTGTGTGTATTGCTACTACATGACATTATTTCAGTAGTTGATATGTGTGCCCAATTTCAAGATTTTATAGGTCGAACAAGGTGCTCATTTGTGAGGTACATCGTTGAGTCTACTTCACCTTGTAGTTCGGGCGTTGCTACAAGCTACAGAGACTAAAAATGCGGTCTGACTAAGAACCATCATTATATTCATAAGGATGCGTTGAAGGAGGCATGCCTCAGTAACAAAGAAAGAAGTAGTGAAGAGTTAATTTTTTAAGTGCCCATCTAGTCACTGCCGCCAAAGGCACAACTAACCGCAATTAAAATTTTAGTCTAGTACCATTTACTTTAAAATTTACAAAAAAATCAAACCAAACAAGGACAATAAACAAACAAATTAAAAACCAGACACAAAAAACGAGAAAACACGAGAAAGAATAAGGACGCACACGTCGAGGCCAACTCGGCCTCTCCCCACCGCAGGATCTTGCGATCAACACTAAGGTAGTCAACTAAAATGGAGGACACCAGCCTCATTTGCCAGCCTATGCACGAATAAGCCCACATTATAAGCAACAGTAGTGGGACATTCAACAAGAATGTGTCTAACGGTTTGGGGAACAAAGCAGGCGTCATAATAAGGTACAGGGGGGCACTCCATGAAATGACGGTGCATCTCTCGAGTAAGCCTATTTCGAAAAGGACGGATAGTGACCAGAACCTTCGTGGCATTAGAGTGAGAACAAAGCAGGCGTCATAATAAGATACAGGGGAGCTCTCCATGAAATGACGGTGCATCTCTCGAGTGTGCCTATTTCGAAAAGGACGGATAGTGACCAGAACCTTCGTGGCATTAGAGTGGTAGGTCCATGGGAACACTCGCGGCGAAATGGCACATAACCTTTAGTTCACTTCCTCCGTGTTCTATTTTTTTGCTCTGCATCGCGGAATGCTGAGCGAAACGGCGGTGTGGTCACTCAATCCTCGCCGATTCCTTAAGCGCCCTCATTCCCCACCATTCCCAAATGGTTAGGAACCCAGCAGAAGATAATCTCAACATCCGCCCGGCTCACGGATCACACAAGCCAGTGGGTGCGGAGATTACAACAGCCCCAGAGAACTCAGGGTACTTTGTGAGTCGTTAAAAATCATAATCCGGTCTCATACTGCGCAGTGTATTGCAGAGCCGGTACAAGAGACCCTAAGACAGCGAATATGAGGTTCCCAGGTGAGCCGTCCTTATAAAAAAAAGACCAGGAAACCGAGCAAATCCACCATTTCCAGGCGAACCCAGTTTAGTAACAACTTTGTGTCGGGGTAGAGTTGTGGATGGCGGCAGAAATCTCCTACCTTAGTTTTTCCCAAAGCAAACCAAAACCTGTATGTTTCGACAGGGTGAGAGATGCGGTTCAATGCCTGTTGGACTCAACTCTTCAAAGTTGGCATCTGGCCGCACCAAAAGAGAACGAAAGTTCGTCCACGTAGAGCGCAGCGAGAACATCTTCCGGTAGCACTGAGGTGATAATAGTGATGCTCATGGCAAAGAGTGTGACACTGAGGATACTTCCGTGCGGGATGTTATCTTTCTGCTCCATTGGCCAGAAAGGGTTCCCCAGAGCCATACTTGGAATCTATGTTCTCGCAAATGATTCAGAAATAAAAATTGGTAGGCATTCTCTCGCTACCACGTGTGGAGAATCTCCATTTCACCATATCTTATTGCACTATCATAGGACTTCTGCAAAACGATAAACACCTTGTAGTAGTGCTGTCTATGAAGGAGGCCACGCAGACGGCCTTTTTAGTCGGAGCAGATTATCCGACGTGGAGTGAGCTTGCGTAAGCAGCACTTTGCCAAAGGCAAGTGGCCTCCGCTGTACAAGAAAAACACTAATCTAACATTTATCAAATTCTATATCACCTTGCAAAAGTAAGTTAGTGAAATTGGGCGGAAACCAACCAGGATAGAAGGATCTCTCCCGGGTGCTAAAAACAAGTAGAGTAGAAATTCGCTAGGGGATTAATAAACCACCCTCAGTCCTGATCCTGCTGAAAGAAGGCTAACCGAAATTTTATTCCTCGCTGAGCTAGGTGTCGAAGTATGTCATGCGCGACATCGTCATTACTATGGGTGGTGTCCGCTCATGGAGAGAGAGCTGAACGCAACTCACTTAACAGGCCAGTTGGCAGCCTTCAGTGACATCAAGACATGTGTTGAATGCTAGAAGAGTAGCATCTTAGCTAGATAATGGGGAGAAAGCAGTTGGGAAAGACTCCGCCATGTACGAGGGGGCTGAGATTGTGGTTCCGTTCTCCTGTAGAATGGAAAGTGTATTTTGAGAGAATTGGCACATAATCTTTTTAACTCGCTTCCACAACTCTGCAAGAGGAGTCTTTCCGTTAAGTGAAGACACGTAAATCCGCCAGGAAGAGCGGATGGCCTGATTTTAAATATATCGTTTCCTAGCTTTAGCTCGACAAAATTCATTAACGTTGAAATTGTTCAGGCGTCTCACATTCGGTGTGCAAAACGGCCAAATGTTATAGTAATAGTAGTTAGGCCACCAGCGATGAGGTTGCTGAAGAAACACTAAATGGCCTCATCCGCCAACCTAAACTCGACTGGGAGAGAAAAATCAGTCTCATCCTGAAATGCGGACCACCGAGTCCGCGCTAAGCACCAGCGGGGCGTCCTTTCAGACGGCACCGGTCCTGAAAATGATAGATGAATTTGTAAGTGGTCACTAATATGGAAGTCATAGACCACCTCCCATGCGTAAATTCATCCACATTTAGAACACCTATCCCCAGCTCGTTGATCAGGTCGGCAAGGACCAAACCCCTGGGATTCATCGTGTATTCTCCCCAGAGGGAAAATATACCGTTCAAATCCATGAATAGGAGAAAGGGCCTCTGCAACCGTGCCACGATGCGGCACAGTCGAAGTCGGTTGATTGTCGAATGTACGCAGAAATTACAGTATAGCTCCTATCCCGCTGCAGCTGTACTGTTACTGCCTGAAAGGAGGTATTTATTGTAAATAAAAGAGCTGAGACGTCATGGCAGGTGTAAACGACGTATCCTCCTGCCTAGCCCCCATCCTGTGGTTTGGTGGGGTCGCAAAACCCTTATACCATTGAAGGTGGGCAGGAGTAATGCGTCCAACATGGACTCATGCAAAAAATAGCGAACGTCGAATGGGAGGAGACGAATCTCCCCAGCTCCTCTCCGTTTGATTTTGAGTTCGCGTCAATTCCATTGAAACTAAATGCCTTCCAGGCCTACCTCGGAGGAGATGCCTGGGGCTTTCTTCGAAGAGAAGACCCTCACGGGAAGTAAAACTTTGAGAGCTGTTTTCTAAACAAGGCGTTCTCGCCTTCTAGGACTTATCTGGCTAGGTTTGGCTCGAAATCTTTAGTAAGTGGGTCGGCTTTGAAGGTGGGCCCCCTCCTTTGCACGATCCCGCGTTTTCGAGCCACCCAATGCACCCTTGGGTGTGGGCGTAGGAGTCTAAACTCATTTGGTGTTATCTTACTTTTGGGATACATTTTAAGAAACTCGGAAAACGGCCTCATGACGATCTTCAGGGGATTGCCTCCTGTGTCTAACGACCCGGTGGAGGATCACTGCCCTTTCGGTTTACGTGAAACGGTCACGCTGGGAAAGAGTAGGGGAGATCCCATGGCCAACACCATCCACCTGCCGGAAGACTTCTCCTCGTTGGGAAAGGAAAGGAACTTTCATGGTGTTTGCTTTGAGTAAGTCTCTTGAGACCTCTTCAGGTATCGGGAGAAGGTCCATATCCGATCAGTAGATTCGGTCTAGAATGATCTTGATTGTTTACTCAACGGAAACATTGGTAAATAAACTTTACATGTCAAGAGATGCGATGTATTCCTCTGGCTCTTTGTCTTGTAGAAGGTCGATGAATTCTACTGCAGACTTGACTGAGTATGCCCCTGGAATATAGGAGATTAGGATGTCATTCAAAACATTAGCTGTCTTATAAGTTGGAGATGACATTTGAGATATAATCAGCCTCAGGGGGTTATTCGGCTTATGGGCTTTAACGGTTCAATATCAGGAACTAGGAACATAATCACCTATGATCTTGGGAAATTTGATATGGTCTTGTTGGAAATTAGCTTTAGTTATAATTCTAGACATCTTCTTCTTAAGGTCCTGTGTGGGCTGCTTCTTAAGTTGTTGGAATTTTGAGGCATCTAGAAGGATACTATCCAGTTTTTCATTGTATTCTACGACATAAATATATATATATATATATATATATATATATATATATATATATATATATATATATATATATATAGATATATATATATATATATATATATATATATATATATATATATATATATATATATGTATATATATATATATATATATATATATATATATATATATATATATATATATATACATATATATATATATATATATATATATATATATATATATATATATATATATATATATATATATATATATATATATGTCGTAGAATTCTTTCTAATAAAAACCCTACTAACCTGACACCACTTTTATAATAGTGTGTCGTAGAATGCCCCCCTTTTTGTTCTATTCTAAGAGTGCTAAGAGTGTCTAATATATTGATATCTGAATATCTTAACGAACAGAGCCATCCTGAAACACGTAAGGATATATGAGAAACAACACTAATTCCCCAAATAAACTTATATTTTAACTTTAACCATTGAATACACAACATCTAAACATTAACTACAGCAATAATATTATCACATACAACAATTAATTAAATTAGTTTACCCCTCAAAAATTGGTTAATTTCTTTACACACAACAATAATATAAGATTTAGGCTTACGGACTCTACTGGAATTTAAAGGCTTCAGAAATGTTATTGACTCACGACGCGTGCCGCCTGACCAGATGTAGATGGGCAGGTTCCCAAGGTCGTTTTGGTGAGGGTAGCAGCTGGGGGGTCCACACGGTATTCCGGGAGGGGGGGGGTTCTTCAAGGATGAGAACAATTACGGTGCTTTATGAAACACCTAGGCAGTCGTGGTCTCTCTGGCGAGAGTGAGTACAACTTGGTTCTTAAATCAAGTTAACTTGGAGTGCAGTGTGACCACCGAGTAACGAGCTCGAGGGAGAGCTTTTCTCTTTCGTTTCTTATTTCCTCATGGACGAGGACTGAACTCGGGGACGGTCTTCTTCAAGGGCGAGTATAACGGAGGGGGATTTCTCTGGCGAGAATAATTTAAACTTGGTTCCTTACCAAGTTAACTTAGGAGTTCGGTGTGGCCACCGAGTAACGGGCTCGAGGGGGAGCCTTTTCCTTCTTCTTTCTTTAATTCCCCAAGGACGAGGAATACCCCTGGTGTTTAAGGTGCACCAGGATATGAGGAGTCTCTCTGGCGAGAGTAAGTTGAACTTACCAAAGTTAACTTATCGTTTGGTTTGATAACCAGGGACTAGCTCGAGGATGAGCTGCTTCTTAGCACCTTAAGGTAGGTAGCCCTGCCTCTCTTGCAGGGTACTTCTTGGTCTGGCGACCCAAGTAAACTACCTCTCCAGTCTCGGTAGTTCGGTTTGATCCGAAGACTTCGTCACCTAGAGACTGACGTATACTACCTCGATTTTCCTCAGAGTTCCTCATTTATACCTCGTCACCCCACTGGGGGAGTGGTAAGGGGGGGAAAGGGCTTTAGTACGGCCCCAGGAGAGTTCTTTTGGCCAACGGTTTTTCCACGAAGTCAAACATCGGCTCCTCGTTAGCCTTCGAGCTTGGGAGAAACACGTCTCCAATTTCTTATTTGACGTAAAACTGGATCTCACTCTCCTGGGGGAGATCTTACATTTTGACCTTTAGGGTCTTTCATGGCACCGAGTTGTGCCACGCTGCGGTTACGCTTTTGACTCGCCGATGCCTGGGCCGGATGTCTTTGCGGTAACCGCCTTGTGACTCCACCAAGAGTGAACGGGGTGGATGGGGGGGAAGTGACGATTCCCCTACAATATATATATATATATATATATATATATATATATATATATATATATATATATATATATATATATATATTCTCTGTTCTTCTCTCTTCCTCTTATTCTCTTTCTCTCTCATTATCTCCCTTATTCTCATCCTCTCTTATTCTCATTCCCTCTAATTCCCCTCTTATATTCTCTTCGTCATTCTACTTCTAATTCTCTCTTATTCTCACTCTCTCCTCTCAATTTTTTTCTATCGTTCCCTCTCTCATTTACATCTTTCTCATTATCTCTCTCTTTTCTCTCTCGCTGTTTGTGTATTTATATTTATATGTACACTACTTAGCAAAATAAGAGAACGATTATATTTTCCTAAAATATTTTCTAAAATGTGATGAGTAGGTAAATAAAATTTCCATGGTACATAAAGGCATTCATCTAATATATTTACTGAAATCCTCGGAAGAAACGCTTATTTTAAGTGTTACCTTCTCGTATATGTAAGAAGAGCTCCTTCCGAGGGCTTTGAGGAAGACTGTGTTTGCCCAAAATAGCCTTTTAACCACATAATTAATTGCGTTACTGCAATAATTTTTCTTAACTTATAAGCCGTGGCGAAAATGGGGAATAATAAATTTTCGATTCTCTTCGACAAGCAGGCGTGAAACTTGAAAAGGCCAATCGAAAGATAGTTTTTTGGCTATCTGAGAGAACGCTTATTTTAAGTGTTACCTTCTCGTGTATGTGAGAAGAGCTCCTTCCGAGGGCTTTGAGGAAGACTGTGTTTGCCCAAAATAGCCTTTTAACCGCATATATATATATATATATATATATATATATATATATATATATATATATATATATATATATATATATATTTCTGTCTTCTCGGTAAAGGATCGCCTTCACTGTGCCGCCCTCTGCTCCCTTTGTTTCTGGATTCTCCTAATGTCCCTCTCTCTTGCATTTGAAAAACTCCGGTTTCTTGTCTCATTTGCTCATTCGCGTCCAATTCTTATTCCTCTTGTACTATATTTATTTATAGTCAGCTACACAAGGTTTCTGCATCCTTCTTTCTGTCTTCAAATTTTATTTGAAAGACAGAAAATAAAAATGGCATAGCCCTGTGGTGGTTGTATAATCACCGTCAGATCCTGTAGTTGCTCCTTCTTTGTAAATATATATATATATATATATATATATATATATATATATATATATATATATATATATATATATATATATATATATATAATTAAAAACTCACATAGTGGCACGTGAGGAAAGAAATAATAAGTGAATATATGAACTGGAGTTGGACGGTTTAGGATAAACAGAGAATTTAAAACCTGACGGCGTTATATGTATTAAAAGGTCAAGAAAAGGAACAGTCCCAAAGGAACAGTCCCACTTTCCTCAATTTCAAGGGTATATTGGCAAAATGGGACTGTTCCTTTTCTTGACCTTTAATACATAGGACGCCATCAGGTTTTAAATTTTCTGTTTATCGCAAACTGTCCAACTCCATTTTATATATTCACTTTTATTCTTATCACAGTGTTAAAATTAAGCGGTCTGTAATTTTTCAATCTTTTTAAGGAAATGGATTTAATCTAAAAAAGGCCGTTTTTCCAGGCATTCTTTAATATTACTTATAATAGAAAGCAATAACTTGATAAGTTTGAAAGTCTGTGCATTATTCCCAAAGATGACTTTTTTAATCTTGTTTTAGGAAATGGATCAAATTATATAAGGGTCGTTTTTCCAGGTTTATGCTCTTTTGCTTATAATATAAAATAATAATTTGATACTTTTGAAAATCTGTGCAATATTCCCCAAACTGCAGTTTATCATTATTTTTTAGGAAATGGATCAAATTATAAAAACGGTCGTGTTGCAAGTTTTGTGTTAATATTACTTATAATCGAAATCGTTAATTTGAAAAGTTCTTAAATCTTTTTAGTAAATCTATCAAAACTTAAAAAAGGCCGTTTTTCCAGGTTTTCGTTAATATTAGTGATCATCGAAAGCAATAACTAGATAAGTTTGAAAATCTGTGCAATATGCACAAAACTGCCGTTTTTCATTCATTTTTAGGAAATGGATCAAATTATAAAAAGGGTCGTGTTCGAAGTTTTCGGTTAATATTAATTATAATCGAAAACCTTAATTTGATATGTTTGAACATCTGCGTATTATTAAAAAATGCCGTTTGAAAGCTTTTATGGAAATGGAACAGACCTTAAAAGAGCAGTTTTTCGAGAATTTGGGTTAATATTACTTATAATCGAAAACCTTAACTTGAAAAGTTTGAACATCTTTGATTCATTCAAAAAACTGCCCTTTTTCAATCTTATTTAGGTAAAAGATCAAACCTTAAAAAAAGGCCGTTTTTCCAGGTTTTCATTAATATTACTTATAAGAGAAAGCAATAACTTGATAAGTTAGAAAATCTATGCAATATTCTCAAAACTAAAGTTTTCAATCTTTTTTTAGGAAATAGATCAAATTATGAAAACGGGCGTTTTTCAACGTTTTACGCCCTTTTTCTTTTATGCTCCTTTACCTACAATCGAAAACAAAAGTATGATAATTTTGAAAATCTGTACATTATTCCAGAATTGAAGTTTTTCACGCTTTTTTAGGAAATGGATCAAACCTTAAAAAAGGCCGTTTTTCCACGTTTTCGTTAATATTGGTTATAATTGAAAACCTTAATTTGATAAGTTTGAACATCTGTGCATTATTAAGAAAAACTCACATTTTTTATATCGTTTTTAGGAAATGGATCAAACATTAAAAAAGGCCGTTTTTCCAGGTTTTCGTTATAATTACCTGTAATCGATATCAATAACTTGATTAATTTGAAAATCTATGCAATATTCCACAAACTGACTTATTTCAATCTTTTGTAGGAAATGGATCAAATTATAAAAGAGGTTGTTTTTGTAGCTTTTATGCCCCTTTGCTTACAATCGAAAACAATAATTTGATAATTTTGAAAATCTGTGCATTATTCCAAAATTGCAGTTTTTCACGCTTTTTTAGGCAATAGATCAAACCTTAAAAAAAGCCGTTTTTACACGTTTTCGTTAAGATTGGTTATAATAGAAAACCTTAATTTGATAAGTTTGAATATCTGTGCTTTATTAAGAAATACTCACGTTTTTTAATCTTTTTTAGGAAATGGATAAATCCTTAAAAAAGGCCGTTTGTCCAGGTTTTCGTTAATATTACTTGTAATCGAAAGCAATAACTTGATTATTTCTAAAATCTGTGCAATATTCCCAAAACTGACGTATTTCAATCTTTTTTAGGAAATGGATCAAATTATAAAAAAGGTCGTTTTGCAAATCTAGGCATTATTCAAAAAAGTGCAGTTTTTCACGCTTTTTTTAGGAAATCGATGAAAAATTAAAAAAGGCCGTTTTTCAATGTTTTTGTTAATATTACTTATGATAGAAGAACTTAATTTGATAAATTTGAACATCTGTTTTATAACTAAACAAAACTCAAGTTTTTAATCTTTTTTAGGAAATGGATCAAACCTTAAAAAAGGAAGTTTTTACAGGTTTTCTTTAATATTACATGAAATCGAAAGCATTAACTTGATTAGTTTGAAAACCTCAGCAATATTTCCAAAACTGACGTATTTCAATCTTTTTTAGGAAATGGATCAAATTATAAAAAAGGTCGTTTTTGGAGCTTTTATTGCCTCTTTGCTTAGAATCTAAAAAAATAATTTGATAATTTTGCAAATCTCTGCATTATTCCAAAAACTGCAATTTTTCACGATTTTTTAGGAAATCGATCAAAACTTAAAAAAGGGCCGTTTTTCAATGTTTTGGTTAATATTAATGATAATTGAAAACCTTAAATTTATAATTTTAAACATATCAGCATTATTAAGAAAACTCAAGTTTTTCAATATTTTTTCGGAAATGGATGAAATCTTAAAATAGGCCTTTTTTCCAGGATTTCTTTAATATTACTTATATTCGGAACTGACGTATTTCAATCTTTTTTAGGAAATGGATCAAATTAAAAAATAAGTCATTTTTGGAGCTTTTATGCTCCTTTGCTTACAATCGAAAACCTTAATTTTATAATTTTGAAAATCTATGCATTATTCCCAAAACTGGAGTTTTTCATGCTTTGGGGGAATTTGGTCAAACCTTAAAAAAGGCCGGTTTTCAATGTTTTAGTTAATATTCGTTATAATCGAAACCCTTAATTTGATAAGTTTGAACATCTGTGCATTATTAGGAAAAACTCACGTTTTTTGATCGTTTTTAGGAAATGTATCAAACCTAAAAAAAGGAGGTTCTTCCAGGTTTTCGTTAATATTACCTGTAATTGAAAGCGATAACTTGATTATTTTAAAAATATGTGCAATAGTCCCCAAACTGACGTATTTCAAGCCTTTCTTAGAAAATGGATCAAATTATAAAAGAGGTCGTTTTTGGAGCTTTTATGCTCTTTTGTTTACAATCGAAAACACAAATTTTATAATTTTGAAAATCTGTGCATTATTCCTAAAGTGCAGTTTTTCACGCTTTGTTAGGAAATGGATCAAACCTCTAAACGGGCTGTTTGTCCATGTTTTGGCTTAATATTACTTATAATCAAAAACCTTAATTTGATAAGTTTGACCATATGTGCATTATCAAAATAGCTCCCGTTTTTCAATCTTTTTAGGAAATAGATCAAACCTTAAAAAAGGCCTTTCTTCGTGGTTTTCGATAATATTACTTGTAACCGAAAGCAATAGCCTGATTATTTTTAAAATCTATGCAATATTCCAAAAACTGACGTATTGCAATCTTTTTTAGAAAATGGATCAAATGATAAATGACGTGTTTTTTGGAGCTTTTATGCTCCCTTGCTTATAATCGAACACCTTTATTTGATAATTTTGCAAATCTATGCATTATTCAGAAAAGTGCAGTTTTTCATGCTTTATTTGGAAATGGATCAAACCATAAAAAAGGCCTTTTTTAATATTTACGTTAATATTAATTATAGTTGAAAACCTTAATTTGATAAGTTTGAACATCTGTGCATTATCAACAAAAACTCACGTTTTTGAATAATTTTTTAGGAAATGGATCAAACGTTAAAAAAGGACGGTTTTTCCAGGTTTTCGTTAATATTACTTGTAATCAAAAGCAATAACATGATAAGTTGGAAGACCTGCGCAATATTCCCAAACTGACGTATTTCAATCTTTTTTTAGGAAATGGATGAAATTATAAAAAAGATCGTTTTTGGAGCTTTTATTCTCCTTTGCTTATAATCGGAAACAATAATTTGATAAGTTTTAAAATCTGTGCACTATTCCAAAAAGTGCAGTTTTTCACGCTGTTTTGGAAATGGATTAATCCTTAAAAAAGGCCGTTTTTCCAGGTTTTCGTTAATATTACTTGTAATCGAAAGCAATAACTTGATTATTTTCAAAATCTGTGCAATATTCCCAAAACTGACGTATTTCAATCTTTTTTAGGAATTGGATCAAATTATAAATGAGGTGGTTTTTGGAGCTTTTATACTCCTTTGCTTATAACGAAAACTTTAATTTGATAAGTTTGCAAATCTATGCATTACTCCAAAAAGTGCACATTTCACGCTTCTTTTGGAAATGGATCAAACCTTAAAAAGGCCGTTTGTCCAGGTTTTAGTTATTATTAATTATAATCGAAAACCTCAATTTGATAAATTGAACATCTTAGAATTAGTAAACAAACTGGTTTTTGAATATTTTTTAGGAAACGGATTAAACCTTAAAAAAGGCCGTTTTCCAGTTTTCGTTAATATTACGTGTAATCGATGCATTAACTTGATTATTTTGACAACCTGAGCAATATTTCCAAAACTGACGTATTTCAATCTTTTTTAGGAAATGGATCAAATTATAAAAAAGGTCGTTCTGGAGATTTTATGCTCCTTTGCTTACAATCGAAAAAATTAATTTAGTAGGTTGCAAATCTCTGCATTATTCCAAAAAGTTCAGTTTTTTACGCTTTTTGGGGAAATGGATCTAACCTTAAAAAATTCGTTTTTCCCAGGTATGAAATATTCCCAAAACAGACATATTTCAATCTGTTTTAGAAAATGTATCAAATTATGAAAGAGGTCGTTTTGGGAGCTTTTATGTTCCTTTTCTTATAATCGAAAACAATAATTTGATGATATTGAAAATCTGTGCATTATTCCCAAAACTGAAGTTTTTCACGCTTTTTTAGGAAATGGATCAAAACTTAAAAAAGGCCGATTTTCCAGGTTTTCGTTATATTACTTATAATCGAAAACGTTAATTTGATAAGTTTGAACATCGGTGCATTATTAAGAAAAAAACATGTTTTTTAATATTTTTTAGCAGATATATTAAACTTTAGAAAAGCCCGTTTTTCAAGGTTTTCGTTATTATTACTTGTAATCGAAGGCAATAACCAGATTATTTTATAAACCTGTTCAATATTCCCAAAACCGACTATTTCAATCTTACTAATGGAATGGATCAAATTATAATAGAGGTCGATTTGCAGCTTTTATGCTTCTTTACTAATTATCGAAATCAACGATTTCATAAATTTGAAAATCTGTGCATTATTCCAAAAACTCTAGTTTTTCACGCTTTTTTTGGAAATGGATCAAACCATAAAAAAGGCCTTTTTTCCAGGTTTTCATTAACATTACTTGCATTCGGAAGGATTAACTTGATAAATTTGAAAATCTATGCAATATTCCTAAAAAAGACGTATCTCAATTTTTTTAGAAAATGGATAAAATTATAAATGAGGTCATTTTTTTCAGTTTTTATGCTCCATTGATTACAATCGAAAAAAATAATTTGATAATTTTGCTAATCTCTGGATTATTCCAAAATTGCAGTTTTTCACGCTTTTTTAGGAAATAGATCAAACCTTTAAAAAAGCCGTTTTTCCACGTTTTCGTTAATATTGATTATAATTGAAAACCCTAATTTGATAATTTTAAACATATTAGCAAGTTTTTCAATCTTTTTTCGGAAATGGATGAAATTTTAAAATAGGCGGTTTTTCCAGGATTTCTTGAATATTACTTGTATTCGGAACTGACGTATTTCAATCTTTTTTAGGAAATGGATCAAATTAAAAAAGAGGTCAGTTTTGGTGCTTTTATGCTCCTTTGCTTACAATCGAAAACCTTAATTTGATAATTTTGAAAATCTATGCATTATTCCCAAAGCTGGAGTTTTTCATGCTTTTGGGGGAATTGGATCAAACCTTAAAAAAGGCCGTTTTTCGATGTTTTAGTTAATATGCGTTATAATCGAAACCCGTACTTTGATAAGTTTGAACATCTGTGCATTATTAGGAAAAACTCACGTTTTTTAATCGTTTTTAGGAAATGTATCAAACCTAAAAAAAGGAGGTTCTTCCAGGTTTTCGTTAATATTATCTGTAATTGAAAGCGATAACTTGATTATTTTGAAAATCTGTGCAATATTCAAAAAAACTGACGTGATACAAGCCTTTTTAGAAAATGGATCAAATTATAAAAGAGGTCGTTTTTGGAGCTTTTATGCTCTTTTATTTACAATCGAAAACAAAAATTTTATAATTTTGAAAATCTGTGCATTATTCCTAAATTTCAGTTTTTTACGCTTTGTTAGGAAATGGATCAAACCTTAAAACAGGGTTTTTGTCCATGTTTTGGCTTGATATTACTTAAAATCAAAAACCTTAATTCGATAAGTTTACCATATGTGCATTATAAAAAAGCTTTGTTTTTCAATCTTTTTTAGGAAATAGATCAAACCTTAAAAAAGGCATTTTTTCGTGGTTTTCGTTAATATTACTTGTAATCGAAAGCAATAGCCTGATTATTTTTAAAATCTATGCAATATCCAAAAACTGACGTATTGCAATCTTTTTTAGAAAATGGATCAAATGATAAATGACGTGGTTTTTGGAGCTTTGATGCCCCTTTGCTTATAATCGAACACCTTTATTTGATAATTTTACAAATCTATGCATGTTTCAGAAAAGTGTTGTTTTTCATGCTTGATTTGGAAATGAATCAAACCATAAAAAAGGCCATTTTTTAATGTTTACGTTAATATTAATAATAGTTGAAAACCTTAATTTGATAAGTTTGAACATCTGTGCATTATCAACAAAAACTCACGTTTTTGAATAATTTTTTAGGAAATGGATCAAACGTTAAAAAAGGACGGTTTTTCCAGGTTTTCGTTAATATTACTTGTAATCAAAAGCAATAACATGATAAGTTGGAAGACCTGCGCAATATTCCCAAACTGACGTATTTCAATTTTTTTTTAGGAAATGGATGAAATTATAAAAAAGATCGTTTTTGGAGCTTTTATTCTCCTTTGCTTATAATCGGAAACAATAATTTGATAAGTTTTAAAATCTGTGCACTATTCCAAAAAGTGCAGTTTTTCACGCTGTTTTGGAAATGGATTAATCCTTAAAAAAGGCCGTTTTTCCAGGTTTTCGTTAATATTACTTGTAATCGAAAGCAATAACTTGATTATTTTCAAAATCTGTGCAATATTCCCAAAACTGACGTATTTTAATCTTTTTTAGGAATTGGATCAAATTATAAATGAGGTGGTTTTTGGAGCTTTTATACTCCTTTGCTTATAACGAAAACTTTAATTTGATAAGTTTGCAAATCTATGCATTACTCCAAAAAGTGCACATTTCACGCTTCTTTTGGAAATGGATCAAACCTTAAAAAGGCCGTTTGTCCAGGTTTTAGTTATTATTAATTATAATCGAAAACCTCAATTTGATAAATTGAACATCTTAGAATTAGTAAACCAAACTGGTTTTTGAATATTTTTTAGGAAACGGATTAAACCTTAAAAAAGGCCGTTTTCCAGTTTTCGTTAATATTACGTGTAATCGATGCATTAACTTGATTATTTTGACAACCTGAGCAATATTTCCAAAACTGACGTATTTCAATCTTTTTTAGGAAATGGATCAAATTATAAAAAAGGTCGTTCTGGAGATTTTATGCTCCTTTGCTTACAATCGAAAAAATTAATTTAGTAGGTTGCAAATCTCTGCATTATTCCAAAAAGTTCAGTTTTTCACGCTTTTTGGGGAAATGGATCTAACCTTAAAAAATTCGTTTTTTCCAGGTATGAAATATTTCCAAAACAGACATATTTCAATCTGTTTTAGAAAATGTATCAAATTATGAAAGAGGTCGTTTTGGGAGCTTTTATTTTCCTCTTTATATAATCGAAAACAATAATTTCATGATATTGAAAATCTGTGCATTATTCCCAAAACTGAATTTTTTCACGCTTTTTTAGGAAATGGATCAAAACTTATAAAAGGCCATTTTCCCAGGTTTTTGTTATGTTACTTATAATCAACAATGTTATTTTGATAAGTTTGAACATCTGTGCATTATTCAGAAAAACTCACGTTTTTAAATCTTTTGTAGGAAATGGATCAAACATTAAAAAAGGCCGTTTTTCCTAGGTTTTTGTTATGTTACTTATAATCAACAATGTTATTTTGATAGGTTTGAACATCTGTGCATTATTAAGAAAAAATCATGTTTTTCAATATTTTTTAGCAAATATATTAAACCTTAAAAAAGCCCGTTTTCAAGGTTTTCTTTATTATTACTTGTAATCGAAGGCAATAACTATATTATTTTAAAAACCTGTTCAATATTCCCCAAACTGACTATTTTTATCTTTATAATGGAATGGATCAAATTATAATAGAGGTCGATTTTGCAGCTTTAATGCTTCTTTACTTATATTCGAAATCAACAATTTCATAAATTTGAAAATCTGTGCATTATTCCAAAAACATTAGATTTTCACGCTTTTTTTGGAAATGAATCAAACCTTTTTTCCCAGGTTTCCATTAACATTACTTGTATTTGAAAGGATTAACTTGATAAGTTTAAAAATCTATGCAATATTCCCAAAAAAGACGTATCTCAATTTTTTTTAGGAAATGGAGCAAATTACAATCGAAAAAAATAATTTGATAATTTTGCTAATCTCTGGATGATTCCACAATTGCAGTTTTTCACGCTTTTTTAGGAAATGGATCAAACCTTTAAAAAAAGCCGTTTTTCCACGTTTTCGTTGATATTGATTATAATAGAAAACCTTGATTTGATTAGTTTAAACATCTGTGCATTACTAAGAAAAACTTACGTTTTTAAATCTTTTTTAGGAAATGGATCAAACATTAAAAAAGGCCGTTTTTCCAGGTTTTCCTTATAATTACCTGTAATCGATAGCAATAACTTGATTAATTTGAAAATCTATGCAATATTCCACAAACTGACCTATTGCAATCTTTTTTAGGAAATGGATAAAATTATAACAAAGGTCATTTTTGTAGTTTTGATGCCCCTTTGCTTACAATCGCAAACAATAATTTGATAATTTTGAAAATCTGTGCATTATTCCAAAATTGCAGTTTTTCACGCTCTTTTAGGAAATGGATCAAACCCTAAAAAAGCTGTTTTTACACGTTTTTGTTAAGATTAGTTATAATAGAAAACCTTAAATTGATAAGTTTGAATATCTGTGAATTATTAAGAAAAACTCACGTTTTTTAATCTTTTTTAGGAAATGGATCAATCCTTAAAAAAGGCCGTTTTTCCAGGTTTTCGTTAATATTACTTGTAATCGAAAGCAATAACTTGATTATTTTTAAAATCTGTGCTATATTCCCAAAACTGACGTATTTTAATCTTTTTTAGGAAATGGATCAAATTATAAAAGAGGTTTGTTTTGAAAATCAAGGCATTATTCCAAAATCTATGCAATATCCCCCAAACTGACTTATTGCAATCTTTTTTAGGAAATGGATCAATCTCTAAAAAAGGCCGTTTGTCCAGGATTTCGTTAATATTACTTGTAATCGAAAGCAATAACTTGATTATTTTTTAAATCTGTGCAATATTCCCAAAACTGACGTATTTTAATCTTTTTTAGGAAATGAATCAAATTATATAAGAGGTCTGTTTTGCAAATCTAGGCATTATTCCAAAAAGTACAGTTTTTCACGCTTTTTTAGGAAATCGATGAAAACTTAAAAAAGGCCTTTTTTCAATGTTTTTTTAATATTACTTATGATAGAAGACCTTAGTTTGATAAATTTGAACATCTGTGTCATTATTAAACAAAACTCAAGTTTTTAATCTTCCTTAGGAAATGGATCAAACCTTGAAAAAGGAAGTTTTTACAGGTTTTCTTTAATATTAGTTGAAATCGAAAGCATTAACTTGATTAGTTTAAAAACTAGAAAAATATTTCCCAAACTGACGTATTTCAATCTTGTATAGAAAATGGATCAAATTATAAAAAAGGTCGTTTTTGGAGCTTTTAGTGCCTCTTTGCTTAGAATCTAAAAAAATAATTTGAAAATTTTGCAAATCTGTGCATTTTTCCCAAAACTGCAGTTTTTCACGATTTTTTAGGAAATCGATCAAAACTTAAAACATGCCGTTTTTCAATGTTCTATTCAATATTAATGATAATCGAAAACCTATTTTAATAATTTAAAACATATTAGCATAATTAAGAAAACTCAAGTTTTTCAATCTTTTTTCGGAAATGGATGAAATCTTAAAATAGGCGGTTTTTCCAGGATTTCTTTAATATTACTTGTATTCGGAACTGACGTATTTCAATCTTTTTTAGAAAATGGATCAAATTAAAAAAGAGGTCGTTTTTGGAGCTTTTATGCTCCAATGTTGAAAATCTATGCATTATTCCCAAAGCTGGAGTTTTTCATGCTTGTGGGGGAATTGGATCAAACCTTAAAAAAGGCCGGTTTTCGATGTTTTAGTTAATATTCGTAATAATCGAAACCCGTACTTTGATAAGTTTGAACATCTGTGCATTATTAGGAAAAACTCGCGTTTTTTAATCGTTTTTAGGAAATGTATCAAACCTAAAAAAAGGACATTCTTCCAGGTTTTCGTTAATATTATCTGTAATTGAAAGCGATAACTTGATTATTTTGAAAATCTGTGCAATATTCTCCAAAACTGACGTGTTACAAGCCTTTTTAGAAAATGGATCACAATAAAAGAGGTCGTTTTTGGAGCTTTTATGCTCTTTTGTTTACAATCTAAAAGAAAAATTTTATAATTTTGAAAATCTGTGCATTATTCCCAAATTTCAGTTTTTCATGCTGTGTTAGGAAATAGATCAAACCTTAAAACAGGCTGTTTGTCTATGTTTTGGCTCAATATTACTTAAAATCAAAAACCTTAATTTGATATGTTTGACCATATGTGCATTATAAAATAGCTCCCGTTTTTAAATCTTTTTTAGAAAATGGAACAAACCCTAAAAAACGCCGTATTTCCAGGTTTTGGTTAGTATTACATATAATCGAAAAGCTGTTTATTTTCCCAAAATTGACGTTTTTCAAGCTTTTTCGAAAATTGATCAAACATTAAAACAGGGCGTTTGTCAATGTTTTGGCTTTGAATTAATAATAATCAAAAACCTTAATTTGATACGTTCGAACATATGTGCATTATCAATAAAACTCCCGTTTTTCAATTTTTTTAGGATATGGATCCAATCTTAACAAACGCCGTTTTTCAAGGTTTAAGGTTTATATTACTTATAATCGAGAAATTTGAAATATGAAAAGCTGTTTTTTTTCGCAAAACTGACGTTTTTCAAGCTTTTTTAGAAAATCGATCAAATCTTAAAACCAGTTTTACTTATAATAGAAAACCTTAATTTGATAAGTTTGAACATATGTGCATTATCAAAAAAACTCCCGTTTTTCAATCTTCTTTAGCAAATGTATCGAACCTTCAACAAAGACGTTATTACAGGTAATATTACTTATAATTGTGAGAAATAACTTGCTAAATTAGCAAAGCTGATTATTTTTCCCAAACTGACGTTTTTCAAGCTATTTTAGGAAATCTATCAGATTTAAAAAAGCCGTTTTTTCATGTTGTGGCTTAATAGTACTTATAATCGAAAACCTTAATTGGCTAAGTTTGAACATATGTGCATTATCCAAAAAACTCCCGTTTTTCAATCTTTTTTAGGAAAAGGTCGTAATTTCAGGTTTTGGTTAATATTACTTATAATTGAGGGCAATAGGTGCTAGGATTGAAAAGCTGTTTATTTTCCCAAAACTCACGTTTTTTAGGCTTTTTTTAAGAAATCGATCGAATCGCAATACTAGCTGTTTTTTCCATGTTTTTGCCTAATAATACTTATAATCGGAGACCTTAAATGCATAAATTTCAAGATATTTGCATCATCTAAAAAACTCCCGTTTTTCAATCTTTTTTAGGAAATGGATCAAACATTAAAAACAGCCGCATTTCCAGGTTTTTGGTAATATTAATTAGATTCGAGATCAATAACTCGATAATTTCGAAAAACGGTTTTTTTCCTAAAATTTACGTTTTTAAGCTTTTTTTAAGAAATTGATCGAATCTCAAAACTGGATGCTTTTCCTTATTTTTGCTTAATATTACTTATAATCGGAGACCTTAATTTGATAAGTTTGAAGATATTTGCATTATCCAAAAAACTACCGTTTTTCAAACTTTTTTTAGTAAATAGATCAAACCCTAAAAACGGTCGTTTTTCCACGTTTTGGTTAATATTACTTAGATTCGAGAGCAATAACTTGCTAAGTTAGGAGAACGGTTTATTTTCCCAAAACTGACGTTTTATTAGCTTTTTTAAAGAAATGGATCAAATCTCAAATCTGTCCTTTTTTGCATGTTTTTGCCTAATATCACCTATAATCGGAGACCTTAAATGGATAAATTTCAAGTTATTTGCATTATCCAAAAAAACCCCGTTTTTCAATCTTTTTAAGGAAATGGATTAAAGCTTAAAAACGGCCGTTTTTCCAGGTTTTGGTTAATATTACTTATATTCGAGAGCAATAACTTGCTAAGTTTGAAAAACGGTTTATTATCCTGGAACATGACGTTTTTCAAGCTTTTTCGAGGAAATCAATCGAATCTCAAAACTGGCCATTTTCCCATGATTTTGCCTAATATTACTTATAATCGGAGACCTTAATTGGAGAAGTTTGAAGATTTTCTCATCATCCAAAAAAACACCCGTTTTTCACTCTTTTTCAGGAAATTGATCAAACCTTCAAAACGGCAATTTTTCCATGTTTTTAGGAATATAACTTAGATCCGAGAGCAATAAATGCTAAGTTTGAAAAACGTTTTATTTTCCTAAAATTGACGTTTTTAAGCTTTTTTTAAGAAAGCGATCAATTCTCAAAACTGGCCTTTTTGGCATGTTTTTGCCTAATATCTCTTATAATCGGAGACCGTAATTTGATAAGTTTAAAGATATTTGCATTATCCAAAAAACTTCCATTTTTCAATCTTTTTTAGAAAATTGATCAAACCTTCAAAACGGCCGTTTTTCCAGGTTTTGGTTAATATTACTTAGATTCGAGAGCAATAACCTGCTGAGTTTGAAAAACGGTAAATTTTTTCAAAATTGACGTTTTTAAGGCTTTTTTTTAAGAAATCGATCGAATCGCAATACTAGCCGTTTTTCCATGTTTTTGCCTAATATTACTTATAATCGAAGACCTTAATTTGATAAGTTGAACATATTTGCATTATCCAAAAAAACTCCCGTTTTTCAATCTTTTTTAGTAAAATTGATCAAACATTAAAAACGGCCGTTTTTCAATGTTTTTGGTAATATTACTTAGATCCGAAAGCAATAACCTGCTAAGTTTGGAAAACGGTTTATTTTCCTAAAATTGACGTTTTTCAAGCTCTTTTTAAGAAATCGATCGAGTCTTAAAACTGGCCGTTTTTCCATGTTTTTGCTTAATATTACAAATAATCGCAGACTTTAACCTAATAAGTTGAAAATATTTGCATTATCCAAAAACCTCCCGTTTTTCAATCTTTTTTAGGAAATGGATCAAACCTTAAAAACGGCCGTTTTTCCAGGTTTTGGTTAATATTATTTAGATTCGAGAGCAATAACTTGCTAAGTTTTAAAAACGGTTTATATTTTATCAAAATCGAAGTTTTTAAGCTATTTTAAGAAATCGATCAAATCTCAAAGCTGACTTTTTTTCCATGTTTTTGCTTAATATTACTTATAATTGGAGACCTTAATTGGATAAGTTTAAAGATATTTGCATCATCCAAAACCCCGTTTTTTATTCTTTCTTAGGAAATAGATCAAACCTTAAAAACGGCCGTTTTTCCAGGTTTTGGGTAATATTACTTAGATTCGAGAGCAATAACTTGCTAAGTTTGAAAAACGGTTTATTTTCGCAAAACCGACGTTTTTCAAGCTTTTTTTTAAGAAATCGATCGAATCTCAAAACTGGCCGTTTTTCCATGTTTTTGCCTAATATTACTTATAATCGGAAACCTTAATTAGATAAGTTTAAAGATATTTGCATCATCCAAAAACCCCACCGTTTTTCCATCTTTTTTAGGAAAATGATTAAACCTTAAAAACTCCTGTTTTTCCAGGTTTTGGTTAATATTACTTAGATTCGAGAGCAATAACTCGCTAAGTTTAAAAACGGTTTATTTTCCCAAAACTGACGTATTTCAAGCTTTTCATAAGAAATCGATCGGATCTCAAAACTGGCCGTTTTTGCATGTTTTTGCCTAATATTACTTATAATCGGAGACATTAATTGGATAGGTTTCAAGATATTTGCATCATCCAAAAAACTCCTGTTTTTCAATCTTTTTTAGAAAATGGATCAAACCTTAAAAACGGCCGTTTTTCCAGGTTTCAGTTAATAATACTTAGATTCGTGAGCAATAACTTGCTAAGTTTGAAAAACGGTTTATTTTCCCCAAATTGATGTTTTTTAAGCTAAATTTAAGAAATCACTCGAATCTCAAAATGGCCGAATTTGCATGTTTTTGCCTAATATTACTTATATTCGGAGCCCTTGATTGGATAGGTTTGATTATATTTCTATTATCAAAAAAACTCCCGTTTTTCAATCTTTTTTAGGAAATGGATCAAACCTTAAAAACGGCTGTTTTTCAAGGTTTTGGTTAATATTACTAAGATTCGAGAGCAATAACTTACTTTCTAAGTTTGAAAAATAGTTTATTTTCCAAAAACTGACGTTTTTCAAGCTTTTTTTAAGAAATCCATCGAATCTCAAAACTGGCCGTTTTTCCATGTTTTTGCCTTGTATTACTTATAATCGGAGCCCTATTGGATAAGTTTGAAGATATTTGCATTATCAAAAAAACTCACGTTTTTCAATCTCTTTTAGGAAAAGGTCGTAATTTCAGGTTTTGGTTAATATTACTTATAATTGAGGGCAATAGGTGCTAGGATTGAAAAGCTGTTTATTTTCACAAAACTCACGTTTTTTAGGCTTTTTTTAAGAAATCGATCGAATCGCAATAATAGCCGTTTTTTCCATGTTTTTGCCTAATAATACTTATAATCGGAGACCTTAAATGCATAAATTTCAAGATATTTGCATCATCTAAAAAACTCCCGTTTTTCAATCTTTTTTAGGAAATGGATCAAACATTAAAAACAGCCGCATTTCCTAGGTTTTTAGTAATATTAATTAGATTCGAGATCAATAACTCGATAATTTCGAAAAACGGTATATTTTCCAAAAATTTACGTTTTTAAGCTTTTTTTAAGAAATTGATCGAATTTCAAAAATGGATGCTTATCCTTATTTTTGCTTAATATTAATTATAATCGGAGACCTTAATTTGATAAGTTTGAAGATATTTGCATTATCCAAAAAACTACCTTTTTTCAATCTTTTTTAAGAAATGGATTAAACCTTAAAAACGGACGTTTTTCCAGGTTTTGGTTAATATTATTTAGATTCGAAAGCAATAACTTGCTAAGTTTTAAAAACGGTTTATATTTTATCAAAATCGACGTTTTTAAGCTATTTTAAGAAATCGATCAAATCTCAAAGCTGACTTTTTTTCCATGTTTTTGCTTAATATTACTTATAATTGGAGAGCTTAATTAGATAAGTTTAAAGATATTTGCATCATCCCAAACCCCGTTTTTTAATTTTTTTTAGGAAATGGATCAAACTTTGCAAACGGCCGTTTTTCCAGGTTTTGTTTAATATTACTTAGATTCGAGAGCAATAACTTGCTAAGTTTGAAAAACGGTTTATTTTCCCAAAACTGACGTTTTTCAAGCTTTTTTTAAGAATTCAATCGAATCTCAAAACTGGCCGTTTTTCCATGTTTTTGCCTAATATTACTTATAATCGGAAACCTTAATTAGATAAGTTTGAAGATATTTGCATCATCCAAAAAACCCTCGTTTTTCCATCTTTTTTAGGAAATGGATTAAACCTTAAAAACTCCTGTTTTTCCAGGTTTTGGTTAATATTACTTGCATTCGAGAGCAATAACTCGCTAAGTTTAAAAACGGTTTATTTTCCCAAAACTGACGTATTTCAAGCTTTTCATAAGAAATCGATCGGATCTCAAAACTGGCCGTTTTTGCATGTTTTTGCCTAATATTACTTATAATCGGAGACATTAATTGGATAGGTTTCAAGATATTTGCATCATCCGAAAAACTCCTGTTTTTCAAACTTTTTTAGGAAATGGATCAAACCTTAAAAACGACCGTTTTTTTCAGGTTTTGGTTTATATTACTTAGATTCGAGATCAATAACTTGCTAAGTTTAAAAAACGTTTTATTTTCCCCAAAACGACGTTTTTCAAGTTTTTTTGAAGAAATCGATCGAATCTCAAAACTGGCTGTTTTTCCTTGTTTTTGCCTAATATTACTTATAATCGGAGCCCTCAAATTGGATAAGTTTGAAAACATTTGCAAAATCAAAAAAACTACCGTTTTTCAATTATTTTTAGGAAATGGATAAAACCTTAAAAACTGCCTTTTTTTAATGTTTTGGTTAATATTACTTAGATTCGAGAGCAATAAATGCAAAGGTGGAATAACGGTTTATTTTCCCAAAACTGACGTTTTTCAAGCTTTTTTTAAGAAATCGATTGAATCTCAAAACTGGAGGTTTTTCCATGTTTTTGCTTAATATTACTTATAATCGGAGCCCTATTGGATAAGTTTGAAGATATTTGCATTATCAAAAAAACTCACGTTTTTCAATCTTTTTTAGGAAATGGATCAAACCTTAAAAACGGCCGTTTTTCAAGGTTTCGGTTAATATTATTTAGATTCGAGAGCAATAACTTGCTAAGTTTGAAAAACGGCTTATTTTCCCAAAACTGACGTATTTCAAGCTTTTCATAAGAAATCGATCGGATCTCAAAACTGGCCGTTTTTGCATGTTTTTGCAAAAACATGCAAAACATGCATTACTTATAATTGGAGACATTAATTGGATAGGTTTCAAGATATTTGCATCATCTAAAAAACTCCCGTTTTTCAATCTTTTTTAGGAAATGGATCAAACATTAAAAACAGCCGCATTTCCAGGTTTTTGGTAATATTAATTAGATTCGTGAGCAATAACTTGCTAAGTTTGAAAAACGGTTTATTTTCCCCAAATTGATGTTTTTTAAGCTAAATTTAAGAAATCGCTCGAATCTCAAACTGGCCGAATTTGCATGTTTTTGCCTAATATTACTTATATTCGGAGCCCTTGATTGGATAGGTTTGATGATATTTCTATTAACAAAAAACTCCCGTTTTTTAATCTTTTTTAGGAAATGGATCAAACCTTAAAAACGGCCGTTTTTCAAGGTTTTGGTTAATATTACTAAGATTCGAGAGCAATAACTTACTTACTAAGTTTGAAAAATAGTTTATTTTCCAAAAACTGACGTTTTTCAATCTTTTTTTAAGAAATCCATCGAATCTCAAAACTGGCCGTTTTTCCATGTTTTTGCCTTATATTACTTATAATCGGAGCCCTATTGGATAAGTTTGAACATATTTGCATTATCAAAAAAACTCACGTTTTTCAATCTCGTTTAGGAAAAGGTCGTAATTTCAGGTTTTGGTTAATATTACTTATAATTGAGGGCAATAGGTGCTAGGATTGAAAAGCTGTTTATTTTCCCAAAACTCACGTTTTTTAGGCTTTTTTTAAGAAATCGATCGAATCGCAATACTAGCCGTTTTTTCCATGTTTTTGCCTAATGATACTTATAATCGGAGACCTTAAATGCATAAATTTCAAGATATTTGCATCATCTAAAAAACTCCCGTTTTTCAATCTTTTTTAGGAAATGGATCAAACATTTTAAAACAGCCGCATTTCCAGGTTTTTGGTAATATTAATTAGATTCGAGATCAATAACTCGATAATTTAGAAAAACGGTTATTTTCCTAAAATTTACGTTTTTAAACTTTTTTCAAGAAATTGATCGAATCTCAAAACTGGATGCTTTTCCTTATTTTCGCTTAATATTACTTATAATCGGAGACCTTAATTTGATATGTTTGAAGATATTTGCATTATCCAAAAAACTACCGTTTTTCAATCTTTTTTAAGAAATGGATCAAACCCTAAAAACGGCCGTTTTTCCAGGTTTTAGTGAATATTATTTTGATTCGAGAGCAATAACTTGCTTAGTTTTAAAAACGGTTTAAATTTTATCAGTTTTGGGAAAATAGACCATTATTCCACCTTAGCAAGTTATTGCTCTCGAATCTAAGTAATATAAACCAAAACCTAGAAAAACGGCCGTTTTTAAGGTTTGATCCATTTCCTAAAAAAGATTGAAAAACGGGAGTTTTTTGGATGATGCAAATATCTTCAAACTTATCCAATTAAGGTCTCCGATTATAAGTAACAATAGGCAAAAACATGCAAAAACGGCCAGTTTTGAGATTCATCAAATTCTTAAAAAAAGCTTGAAAAACTTCAGTTTTTGGAAAATATACCGTTTTTCAAACTAGCAAGTATTTGCACTCGAATCTAAGTAATATTAACCAAAACCTAGGAAAAACAGCCGTTTTTAAGTTTTGATCAATTTCCTAAAAAAGATTGAAAAACTGGAGTTTTTTGGATAATGCAAATATCTTCAAACTTATTTAATTAAGGTCTCCAAATTTAAGTAATATAAGGCAAAAAAATGCAAAAAAGGACAGTTTTGATATTCAATCGATTTCTTCGAAAAAGCTTGAAAAACGTGTTTTTGGAAAATAAACCGTTTTTCAAACTTAGCAAGTTATTGCTCTCGAATCTAAGTAATATTAACCAAAACCTGGAAAAACGGCCGTTTTTAAGGTTTGATCCATTTCCTAAAAAAGATTGAAAAACGGGAGTTTTTTGGATAATGCAAATATCTTCAAACCTATCAAATTAAGGTCTCCGATTATAAGTAATAATAGGCAAAAACATGCAAAAACGGCTAGTTTTAAGATTCAATCAAATTCTTAAAAAAAGCTTAAAATACTTCAGTTTTTGGAAAATAAACCGTTTTTCAAACTAGCAAGTATTTGCACTCGAATCTAAGTAATATTAACCAAAACCTGGAAAAACAGCCGTTCTCAAGGTTTGATCCATTTCCTAAAAAACATTGAAAAACGGGAGTTTTTTGGATGATGCAAATATCTTCAAACTTATCAAATTAAGGTTTTCGATTATAAGTAATATTAGGCAAAAACATGCAAAAACGGCCAGTTTTGAGATTCAATCAATTTCTTAAAAAACCCTTGAAAAACGTCAGTTTTAGAAAAATAAATCGTTTTTCAATCTTAGCAAGTATTTGCACTCGAATCTAAGTATATTAACCAAAACCTGAAAAAACAGCCGTTTTCAAGGTTTGATCCATTTCCTAAAAAAGATTGAAAAACGGGAGTTTTTTTGGGATGATGCAAATATCTTCGAACCTATCCAATTAAGGTCTTCGATTATAAGTAATATTAGGCAAAAACATGCAAAAACGGCCAGTTTTGAGATTGGAACGATTTCTTAAAAAAACCCTTAAAAACATCAGTTTTAGAAAAATAAATCGTTTTTCAATCTTAGCAAGTATTTGCACTCGAATCTAAGTAATATTAACCAAAACCTGAAAAAACAGCCGTTTTCAAGGTTTGATCCATTTCCTAAAAAAGTTTGAAAAACGGGAGTTTTTAAATGATGCAAATATCTTCAAACCTATCCAATTAAGGTCTCCAATTATAATTAATATTAGGCAAAAACATGCAAAAACGGCCAGTTTTGAAATTCGATCGATTTCTTAAAAAAAGCTTGAAAAACGTCAGTTTTGAAAAAAATAAATCGTTTTTCAATCTTAGCAAGTTATTGCTCTCGAATCTAAGTAATATTAACCAAAACCTGGAAAAACGGCCGTTTTTAAGGGTGGATCCATTTCCTAAAAAAGATTGAAAAACGGGAGTTTTTTGGATGATGCAAATATCTTCAAACTTATCCAATTAAGGTCTCCGATTATAAGTAATAATAGGCAAAAACATGCAAAAACGGCCAGTTTTGAGATTCATCAAACTCTTAAAAAAAGCTTGAAATACTTCAGTTTTTGGAAAATAAACCGTTTTTCAAACTAACAAGTATTTGCAACCGAATCTAAGTAATATTAACCAAAACCTGGAAAAACAGCCGTTTTCAAGGTTTGATCCATTTCCTAAAAAAGATTGAAAAACGGGAGTTTTTTGGATGATGCAAATATCTTCGAACCTATCCATTTAAAGTCTCCGATTATTAGTAATATTAGGCAAAAACATGCAAAAACGGCCAGTTTTGAGATTCGATCGATTTCTTAAAAAAACCTTGAAAAACGTCAGTTTTGAAAAAAATAAATCGTTTTTCAATCTTAGCAAGTTATTGCTCTTGAATCTAAGTAATATTAACCAAAACCTGGAAAAACGGCCGTTTTTAAGGGTGGATCCATTTCCTAAAAAAGATTGAAAAACGGGAGTTTTTTGGATGATGTAAATATCTTCGAACCTATCCAATTAAGGTCTTCGATTATAAGTAATATTAGGCAAAAACATGCAAAAACGGCCAGTTTTGAGATTCGATCGATTTCTTAAAAAAAACCCTTGAAAAACGTCAGTTTTAGAAAAATAAATCGTTTTTCAATCTTAGCAAGTATTTGCACTCGAATCTAAGTAATATTAACCAAAACCTGAAAAAACAGCCGTTTTCAAGGTTTGATCCATTTCCTAAAAAAGTTTGAAAAACGGGAGATTTGGATGATGCAAATATCTTCGAACCTATCCAATTAAGGTCTCCAATTATAATTAATATTAGGCAAAAACATGCAAAAACGGCCAGTTTTGAGATTCGATCGATTTCTTAAAAAAAGCTTTTAAAACGTCAGTTTTGACAAAAATAAATCGTTTTTCAATCTTAGCAAGTTATTGCTCTCGATTCTAAGTAATATTAACCAAAACCTGGAAAAACGGCCGTTTTTAAGGGTGGATCCATTTCCTAAAAAAGATTGAAAAACGGGAGTTTTTTGGATGATGTAAATATCTTCGAACCTATCCAATTAAGGTCTTCGATTATAAGTAATATTAGGCAAAAACATGCAAAAACGGCCATTTTTGAGATTCGATCGATTTCTTAAAAAAAACCTTGAAAAACGTCGGTTTAGAAAAATAAATCGTTTTTCAATCTTAGCAAGTATTTGCACTCGAATCTAAGTAATATTAACCAAAACCTGAAAAAACAGCCGTTTTCAAGGTTTGATCCATTTCCTAAAAAAGTTTGAAAAACGGGAGTTTTTTGGATGATGCAAATATCTTCGAACCTATCCAATTAAGGTCTCCAATTATAATTAATATTAGGCAAAAACATGCAAAAACGGCCAGTTTTAAGATTCGATCGATTTCTTCAAAAAAGCTTGAAAAACGTCAGTTTGGGAAAAATAAATCGTTTTTCAATCTTAGCAAGTTATTGCTCTCGAATCTAAGTAATATTAACCAAAACCTGGAAAAACGGCCGTTTTTAAGGTTTGATCCATTTCCTAAAAAAGATTGAAAAACGGGAGTTTTTTTTGGATGATGCAAATATCTTCGAACCTATCCAATTAAGGTCTCCGATTATAATTAATATTAGGCAAAAACATGCAAAAACGGCCAGTTTTGAGATTCGATCGATTTCTTAGAAAAACCTTGAAAAACGTCAGTTTTGGAAAAATAAATCGTTTTTCAATCTTAGCAAGTTATTGCTCTCGAATCTAAGTAATATAAACCAAAACCTAGAAAAACGGCCGTTTTTAAGGGTGGATCCATTTCCTAAAAAAGATTGAAAAACGGGAGTTTTTTGGATGATGCAAATATCTTCAAACTTATCCAATTAAGGTCTCCGATTATAAGTAATAATAGGCAAAAACATGCAAAAATGGCCAGTTTTGAGATTCATCAAATTCTTAAAAAAAGATTGAAATACTTCAGTTTTTGGAAAATAAACCGTTTTTCAAACTAACAAGTATTTGCAACCGAATCTAAGTAATATTAACCCAAACCTGGAAAAACAGCCGTTTTCAAGGTTTGATCCATTTCCTAAAAAAGTTTGAAAAACGGGAATTTTTGGATGATGCAAATATCTTCGAACCTATCCAATTAAGGTCTCCAATTATAATTAATATTAGGCAAAAACATGAAAAAACGGCAAGTTTTGAGATTCGATCGATTTCTTAAAAAAAGCTTGAAAAACGTCAGTTTTGAAAAAAATAAATCGTTTTTCAATCTTAGCAAGTTATTGCTCTCGAATCTAAGTAATATTAACCAAAACCTGAAAAAACAGCCGTTTTCAAGGTTTGATCCATTTCCTAAAAAAGTTTGAAAAACGGGAGTTTTTTGGATGATGCAAATATCTTCGAACCTATCCAATTAAGGTCTCCAATTATAATTAATATTAGGCAAAAACATGCGAAAACGGCCAGTTTTAAGATTCGATCGATTTCTTCAAAAAAGCTTGAAAAACGTCAGTATGGGAAAAATAAATCGTTTTTCAATCTTAGCAAGTTATTGCTCTCGAATCTAAGTAATAGTAACCAAAACCTGGAAAAACGGCCGTTTTTAAGGTTTGATCCATTTCCTAAAAAAGTTTAAAAAACGGGAGTTTTTTGGATGATGCAAAATCTTCAAACCTATCCATTTAAGGTCTCCGATTATAAGTAATAATAGGCAAAAACATGCAAAAACGGCCAGTTTTGAGATTCATCAAATTCTTAAAAAAAGCTTGAAATACTTCAGTTTTTGGAAAATAAACCGTTTTTCAAACTAACAAGTATTTGCAACCGAATCTAAGTAATATTAACCCAAACCTGGAAAAACAGCCGTTTTCAAGGTTTGATCCATTTCCTAAAAAAGATTGAAAAACGGGAGTTTTTTGGATGATGCAAATATCTTCGAACCTATCCATTTAAGGTCTCCGATTATAAGTAATATTAGGCAAAAACATGCAAAAACGGCCAGTTTTGAGATTCGAGCGATTTCTTAAAAAAAGCTTGAAAAAGGCAGGTGTGAAAAAAATAAATCGTTTTTCAATCTTAGCAAGTTATTGCTCTCGAATCTAAGTAATATTAACCAAAACCTGGAAAAACGGCCGTTTTTAAGGGTGGATCCATTTCCTAAAAAAGATTGAAAAACGGGAGTTTTTTGGATGATGCAAATATCTTCGAACCTATCCATTTAAGGTGTCCGATTATAAGTAATATTAGGCAAAAACATGCAAAAACGGCCAGTTTTGAGATTCGATCGATTTCTTAAAAAAAGCTTGAAAAACGTCGGTTTTGAAAAAATAAATCGTTTTTCAATCTTAGCAAGTTATTGCTCTCGAATCTAAGTAATATTAACCAAAACCTGGAAAAACGGCCGTTTTTAAGGGTGGATCCATTTCCTAAAAAAGATTGAAAAACGGGAGTTTTTTGGATGATGCAATTATCTTCGAACCTATCCAATTAAGGTCTCCAATTATAATTAATATTAGGCAAAAACATGCAAAAACGGCCAGTTTTAAGATTCGATCGATTTCTTCAAAAAAGCTTGAAAAACGTCAGTTTGGGAAAAATAAATCGTTTTTCAATCTTAGCAAGTTATTGCTCTCGAATCTAAGTAATATTAACCAAAACCTGGAAAAACGGCCGTTTTTAAGGTTTGATCCATTTCCTAAAAAAGATTGAAAAACGGGAGTTTTTTTTGGATGATGCAAATATCTTCGAACCTACCCAATTAGGGCTCCGATTATAATTAATATTAGGCAAAAACATGCAAAAACGGCCAGTTTTGAGATTCGATTGATTTCTTAAAAAAACCTTGAAAAACGTCAGTTTTGGAAAAATAAATCGTTTTTCAATCTTAGCAAGTTATTTCTCTCGAATCTAAGTAATATAAACCAAAACCTAGAAAAACGGCCGTTTTTAAGTTTTGATCCATTTCCTAAAAAAGATTGAAAAACGGGAGTTTTTTGGATGATGCAAATATCTTCAAACTTATCCAATTAAGGTCTCCGATTATAAGTAATAATTGGCAAAAACATGCAAAAACGGCCAGTTTTAATATTCAATCAAATTCTTAAAAAAAGCTTGAAAAACTTCAGTTTTTGGAAAATAAACCGTTTTTCAAACTAGCAAGTATTTGCACTCGAATCTAAGTAATATTAACCAAAACCTAGGAAAAACAGCCGTTTTTAAGTTTTGATCAATTTCCTAAAAAAGATTGAAAAACTGGAGTTTTTTGGATAATGCAAATATCTTCAAACTTATTCAATTAAGGTCTCCAAATTTAAGTAATATAAGGCAAAAAAATGCAAAAAAGGACAGTTTTGTTATTCAATCGATTTCTTCGAAAAAGCTTGAAAAACGTGTTTTTGGAAAATAAACCGTTTTTCAAACTTAGCAAGTTATTGCTCTCGAATCTAAGTAATATTAACCAAAACCTGGAAAAACGGCCGTTTTTAAGGTTTGATCCATTTCCTAAAAAAGATTGAAAAACGGGAGTTTTTTGGATAATGCAAATATCTTCAAACCTATCAAATTAAGGTCTCCGATTATAAGTAATAATAGGCAAAAACATGCAAAAACGGCTAGTTTTAAGATTCAATCAAATTCTTAAAAAAAGCTTAAAATACTTCAGTTTTTGGAAAATAAACCGTTTTTCAAACTAGCAAGTATTTGCACTCGAATCTAAGTAATATTAACCAAAACCTGGAAAAACAGCCGTTCTCAAGGTTTGATCCATTTCCTAAAAAAGTTTGAAAAACGGGAGTTTTTTGGATGATGCAAATATCTTCGAACCTATCCAATTAAGGTCTCCAATTATAATTAATATTAGGCAAAAACATGCGAAAACGGCCAGTTTTAAGATTCGATCGATTTCTTCAAAAAAGCTTGAAAAACGTCAGTATGGGAAAAATAAATAGTTTTTCAATCTTAGCAAGTTATTGCTCTCGAATCTAAGTAATAGTAACCAAAATCTGGAAAAACGGCCGTTTTTAAGGTTTGATCCATTTCCTAAAAAAGTTTAAAAAACGGGAGTTTTTTGGATGATGCAAAATCTTCGAACCTATCCATTTAAGGTCTCCGATTATAAGTAATAATAGGCAAAAACATGCAAAAACGGCCAGTTTTGAGATTCATCAAACTCTTAAAAAAAGCTTGAAATACTTCAGTTTTTGGAAAATAAACCGTTTTTCAAACTAACAAGTATTTGCAACCGAATCTAAGTAATATTAACCAAAACCTGGAAAAACAGCCGTTTTCAAGGTTTGATCCATTTCCTAAAAAAGATTGAAAAACGGGAGTTTTTTGGATGATGCAAATATCTTCGAACCTATCCATTTAAAGTCTCCGATTATAAGTAATATTAGGCAAAAACATGCAAAAACGGCCAGTTTTGAGATTCGATCGATTTCTTAAAAAAACCTTGAAAAACGTCAGTTTTGAAAAAAATAAATCGTTTTTCAATCTTAGCAAGTTATTGCTCTTGAATCTAAGTAATATTAACCAAAACCTGGAAAAACGGCCGTTTTTAAGGGTGGATCCATTTCCTAAAAAAGATTGAAAAACGGGAGTTTTTTGGATGATGTAAATATCTTCGAACCTATCCAATTAAGGTCTTCGATTATAAGTAATATTAGGCAAAAACATGCAAAAACGGCCAGTTTTGAGATTCGATCGATTTCTTAAAAAAAACCCTTGAAAAACGTCAGTTTTAGAAAAATAAATCGTTTTTCAATCTTAGCAAGTATTTGCACTCGAATCTAAGTAATATTAACCAAAACCTGAAAAAACAGCCGTTTTCAAGGTTTGATCCATTTCCTAAAAAAGTTTGAAAAACGGGAGATTTGGATGATGCAAATATCTTCGAACCTATCCAATTAAGGTCTTCGATTATAAGTAATATTAGGCAAAAACATGCAAAAACGGCCATTTTTGAGATTCGATCGATTTCTTAAAAAAAACCTTGAAAAACGTCGGTTTAGAAAAATAAATCGTTTTTCAATCTTAGCAAGTATTTGCACTCGAATCTAAGTAATATTAACCAAAACCTGAAAAAACAGCCGTTTTCAAGGTTTGATCCATTTCCTAAAAAAGTTTGAAAAACGGGAGTTTTTTGGATGATGCAAATATCTTCGAACCTATCCAATTAAGGTCTCCAATTATAATTAATATTAGGCAAAAACATGCAAAAACGGCCAGTTTTAAGATTCGATCGATTTCTTCAAAAAAGCTTGAAAAACGTCAGTTTGGGAAAAATAAATCGTTTTTCAATCTTAGCAAGTTATTGCTCTCGAATCTAAGTAATATTAACCAAAACCTGGAAAAACGGCCGTTTTTAAGGTTTGATCCATTTCCTAAAAAAGATTGAAAAACGGGAGTTTTTTTTGGATCATGCAAATATCTTCGAACCTATCCAATTAAGGTCTCCGATTATAATTAATATTAGGCAAAAACATGCAAAAACGGCCAGTTTTGAGATTCGATCGATTTCTTAGAAAAACCTTGAAAAACGTCAGTTTTGGAAAAATAAATCGTTTTTCAATCTTAGCAAGTTATTGCTCTCGAATCTAAGTAATATAAACCAAAACCTAGAAAAACGGCCGTTTTTAAGGGTGGATCCATTTCCTAAAAAAGATTGAAAAACGGGAGTTTTTTGGATGATGCAAATATCTTCAAACTTATCCAATTAAGGTCTCCGATTATAAGTAATAATAGGCAAAAACATGCAAAAATGGCCAGTTTTGAGATTCATCAAATTCTTAAAAAAAGATTGAAATACTTCAGTTTTTGGAAAATAAACCGTTTTTCAAACTAACAAGTATTTGCAACCGAATCTAAGTAATATTAACCCAAACCTGGAAAAACAGCCGTTTTCAAGGTTTGATCCATTTCCTAAAAAAGTTTGAAAAACGGGAATTTTTGGATAATGCAAATATCTTCAAACTTATTTAATTAAGGTCTCCAAATTTAAGTAATATAAGGCAAAAAAATGCAAAAAAGGACAGTTTTGATATTCAATCGATTTCTTCGAAAAAGCTTGAAAAACGTGTTTTTGGAAAATAAACCGTTTTTCAAACTTAGCAAGTTATTGCTCTCGAATCTAAGTAATATTAACCAAAACCTGGAAAAACGGCCGTTTTTAAGGTTTGATCCATTTCCTAAAAAAGATTGAAAAACGGGAGTTTTTTGGATAATGCAAATATCTTCAAACCTATCAAATTAAGGTCTCCGATTATAAGTAATAATAGGCAAAAACATGCAAAAACGGCTAGTTTTAAGATTCAATCAAATTCTTAAAAAAAGCTTAAAATACTTCAGTTTTTGGAAAATAAACCGTTTTTCAAACTAGCAAGTATTTGCACTCGAATCTAAGTAATATTAACCAAAACCTGGAAAAACAGCCGTTCTCAAGGTTTGATCCATTTCCTAAAAAACATTGAAAAACGGGAGTTTTTTGGATGATGCAAATATCTTCAAACTTATCAAATTAAGGTTTTCGATTATAAGTAATATTAGGCAAAAACATGCAAAAACGGCCAGTTTTGAGATTCAATCAATTTCTTAAAAAACCCTTGAAAAACGTCAGTTTTAGAAAAATAAATCGTTTTTCAATCTTAGCAAGTATTTGCACTCGAATCTAAGTAATATTAACCAAAACCTGAAAAAACAGCCGTTTTCAAGGTTTGATCCATTTCCTAAAAAAGATTGAAAAACGGGAGTTTTTTTGGGATGATGCAAATATCTTCGAACCTATCCAATTAAGGTCTTCGATTATAAGTAATATTAGGCAAAAACATGCAAAAACGGCCAGTTTTGAGATTGGAACGATTTCTTAAAAAAAACCTTAAAAACATCAGTTTTAGAAAAATAAATCGTTTTTCAATCTTAGCAAGTATTTGCACTCGAATCTAAGTAATATTAACCAAAACCTGAAAAAACAGCCGTTTTCAAGGTTTGATCCATTTCCTAAAAAAGTTTGAAAAACGGGAGTTTTTAAATGATGCAAATATCTTCAAACCTATCCAATTAAGGTCTCCGATTATTAGTAATATTAGGCAAAAACATGCAAAAACGGCCAGTTTTGAGATTCGATCGATTTCTTCAAAAAAGCTTGAAAAACGTCAGTATGGGAAAAATAAATCGTTTTTCAATCTTAGCAAGTTATTGCTCTCGAATCTAAGTAATAGTAACCAAAACCTGGAAAAACGGCCGTTTTTAAGGTTTGATCCATTTCCTAAAAAAGTTTAAAAAACGGGAGTTTTTTGGATGATGCAAAATCTTCAAACCTATCCATTTAAGGTCTCCGATTATAAGTAATAATAGGCAAAAACATGCAAAAACGGCCAGTTTTGAGATTCATCAAATTCTTAAAAAAAGCTTGAAATACTTCAGTTTTTGGAAAATAAACCGTTTTTCAAACTAACAAGTATTTGCAACCGAATCTAAGTAATATTAACCCAAACCTGGAAAAACAGCCGTTTTCAAGGTTTGATCCATTTCCTAAAAAAGATTGAAAAACGGGAGTTTTTTGGATGATGCAAATATCTTCGAACCTATCCATTTAAGGTCTCCGATTATAAGTAATATTAGGCAAAAACATGCAAAAACGGCCAGTTTTGAGATTCGAGCGATTTCTTAAAAAAAGCTTGAAAAAGGCAGGTGTGAAAAAAATAAATCGTTTTTCAATCTTAGCAAGTTATTGCTCTCGAATCTAAGTAATATTAACCAAAACCTGGAAAAACGGCCGTTTTTAAGGGTGGATCCATTTCCTAAAAAAGATTGAAAAACGGGAGTTTTTTGGATGATGCAAATATCTTCGAACCTATCCATTTAAGGTGTCCGATTATAAGTAATATTAGGCAAAAACATGCAAAAACGGCCAGTTTTGAGATTCGATCGATTTCTTAAAAAAAGCTTGAAAAACGTCGGTTTTGAAAAAATAAATCGTTTTTCAATCTTAGCAAGTTATTGCTCTCGAATCTAAGTAATATTAACCAAAACCTGGAAAAACGGCCGTTTTTAAGGGTGGATCCATTTCCTAAAAAAGATTGAAAAACGGGAGTTTTTTGGATGATGCAATTATCTTCGAACCTATCCAATTAAGGTCTCCAATTATAATTAATATTAGGCAAAAACATGCAAAAACGGCCAGTTTTAAGATTCGATCGATTTCTTCAAAAAAGCTTGAAAAACGTCAGTTTGGGAAAAATAAATCGTTTTTCAATCTTAGCAAGTTATTGCTCTCGAATCTAAGTAATATTAACCAAAACCTGGAAAAACGGCCGTTTTTAAGGTTTGATCCATTTCCTAAAAAAGATTGAAAAACGGGAGTTTTTTTTGGATGATGCAAATATCTTCGAACCTACCCAATTAGGGCTCCGATTATAATTAATATTAGGCAAAAACATGCAAAAACGGCCAGTTTTGAGATTCGATTGATTTCTTAAAAAAACCTTGAAAAACGTCAGTTTTGGAAAAATAAATCGTTTTTCAATCTTAGCAAGTTATTTCTCTCGAATCTAAGTAATATAAACCAAAACCTAGAAAAACGGCCGTTTTTAAGTTTTGATCCATTTCCTAAAAAAGATTGAAAAACGGGAGTTTTTTGGATGATGCAAATATCTTCAAACTTATCCAATTAAGGTCTCCGATTATAAGTAATAATTGGCAAAAACATGCAAAAACGGCCAGTTTTAATATTCAATCAAATTCTTAAAAAAAGCTTGAAAAACTTCAGTTTTTGGAAAATAAACCGTTTTTCAAACTAGCAAGTATTTGCACTCGAATCTAAGTAATATTAACCAAAACCTAGGAAAAACAGCCGTTTTTAAGTTTTGATCAATTTCCTAAAAAAGATTGAAAAACTGGAGTTTTTTGGATAATGCAAATATCTTCAAACTTATTCAATTAAGGTCTCCAAATTTAAGTAATATAAGGCAAAAAAATGCAAAAAAGGACAGTTTTGTTATTCAATCGATTTCTTCGAAAAAGCTTGAAAAACGTGTTTTTGGAAAATAAACCGTTTTTCAAACTTAGCAAGTTATTGCTCTCGAATCTAAGTAATATTAACCAAAACCTGGAAAAACGGCCGTTTTTAAGGTTTGATCCATTTCCTAAAAAAGATTGAAAAACGGGAGTTTTTTGGATAATGCAAATATCTTCAAACCTATCAAATTAAGGTCTCCGATTATAAGTAATAATAGGCAAAAACATGCAAAAACGGCTAGTTTTAAGATTCAATCAAATTCTTAAAAAAAGCTTAAAATACTTCAGTTTTTGGAAAATAAACCGTTTTTCAAACTAGCAAGTATTTGCACTCGAATCTAAGTAATATTAACCAAAACCTGGAAAAACAGCCGTTCTCAAGGTTTGATCCATTTCCTAAAAAAGTTTGAAAAACGGGAGTTTTTTGGATGATGCAAATATCTTCGAACCTATCCAATTAAGGTCTCCAATTATAATTAATATTAGGCAAAAACATGCGAAAACGGCCAGTTTTAAGATTCGATCGATTTCTTCAAAAAAGCTTGAAAAACGTCAGTATGGGAAAAATAAATAGTTTTTCAATCTTAGCAAGTTATTGCTCTCGAATCTAAGTAATAGTAACCAAAATCTGGAAAAACGGCCGTTTTTAAGGTTTGATCCATTTCCTAAAAAAGTTTAAAAAACGGGAGTTTTTTGGATGATGCAAAATCTTCGAACCTATCCATTTAAGGTCTCCGATTATAAGTAATAATAGGCAAAAACATGCAAAAACGGCCAGTTTTGAGATTCATCAAACTCTTAAAAAAAGCTTGAAATACTTCAGTTTTTGGAAAATAAACCGTTTTTCAAACTAACAAGTATTTGCAACCGAATCTAAGTAATATTAACCAAAACCTGGAAAAACAGCCGTTTTCAAGGTTTGATCCATTTCCTAAAAAAGATTGAAAAACGGGAGTTTTTTGGATGATGCAAATATCTTCGAACCTATCCATTTAAAGTCTCCGATTATAAGTAATATTAGGCAAAAACATGCAAAAACGGCCAGTTTTGAGATTCGATCGATTTCTTAAAAAAACCTTGAAAAACGTCAGTTTTGAAAAAAATAAATCGTTTTTCAATCTTAGCAAGTTATTGCTCTTGAATCTAAGTAATATTAACCAAAACCTGGAAAAACGGCCGTTTTTAAGGGTGGATCCATTTCCTAAAAAAGATTGAAAAACGGGAGTTTTTTGGATGATGTAAATATCTTCGAACCTATCCAATTAAGGTCTTCGATTATAAGTAATATTAGGCAAAAACATGCAAAAACGGCCAGTTTTGAGATTCGATCGATTTCTTAAAAAAAACCCTTGAAAAACGTCAGTTTTAGAAAAATAAATCGTTTTTCAATCTTAGCAAGTATTTGCACTCGAATCTAAGTAATATTAACCAAAACCTGAAAAAACAGCCGTTTTCAAGGTTTGATCCATTTCCTAAAAAAGTTTGAAAAACGGGAGATTTGGATGATGCAAATATCTTCGAACCTATCCAATTAAGGTCTTCGATTATAAGTAATATTAGGCAAAAACATGCAAAAACGGCCATTTTTGAGATTCGATCGATTTCTTAAAAAAAACCTTGAAAAACGTCGGTTTAGAAAAATAAATCGTTTTTCAATCTTAGCAAGTATTTGCACTCGAATCTAAGTAATATTAACCAAAACCTGAAAAAACAGCCGTTTTCAAGGTTTGATCCATTTCCTAAAAAAGTTTGAAAAACGGGAGTTTTTTGGATGATGCAAATATCTTCGAACCTATCCAATTAAGGTCTCCAATTATAATTAATATTAGGCAAAAACATGCAAAAACGGCCAGTTTTAAGATTCGATCGATTTCTTCAAAAAAGCTTGAAAAACGTCAGTTTGGGAAAAATAAATCGTTTTTCAATCTTAGCAAGTTATTGCTCTCGAATCTAAGTAATATTAACCAAAACCTGGAAAAACGGCCGTTTTTAAGGTTTGATCCATTTCCTAAAAAAGATTGAAAAACGGGAGTTTTTTTTGGATCATGCAAATATCTTCGAACCTATCCAATTAAGGTCTCCGATTATAATTAATATTAGGCAAAAACATGCAAAAACGGCCAGTTTTGAGATTCGATCGATTTCTTAGAAAAACCTTGAAAAACGTCAGTTTTGGAAAAATAAATCGTTTTTCAATCTTAGCAAGTTATTGCTCTCGAATCTAAGTAATATAAACCAAAACCTAGAAAAACGGCCGTTTTTAAGGGTGGATCCATTTCCTAAAAAAGATTGAAAAACGGGAGTTTTTTGGATGATGCAAATATCTTCAAACTTATCCAATTAAGGTCTCCGATTATAAGTAATAATAGGCAAAAACATGCAAAAATGGCCAGTTTTGAGATTCATCAAATTCTTAAAAAAAGATTGAAATACTTCAGTTTTTGGAAAATAAACCGTTTTTCAAACTAACAAGTATTTGCAACCGAATCTAAGTAATATTAACCCAAACCTGGAAAAACAGCCGTTTTCAAGGTTTGATCCATTTCCTAAAAAAGTTTGAAAAACGGGAATTTTTGGATAATGCAAATATCTTCAAACTTATTTAATTAAGGTCTCCAAATTTAAGTAATATAAGGCAAAAAAATGCAAAAAAGGACAGTTTTGATATTCAATCGATTTCTTCGAAAAAGCTTGAAAAACGTGTTTTTGGAAAATAAACCGTTTTTCAAACTTAGCAAGTTATTGCTCTCGAATCTAAGTAATATTAACCAAAACCTGGAAAAACGGCCGTTTTTAAGGTTTGATCCATTTCCTAAAAAAGATTGAAAAACGGGAGTTTTTTGGATAATGCAAATATCTTCAAACCTATCAAATTAAGGTCTCCGATTATAAGTAATAATAGGCAAAAACATGCAAAAACGGCTAGTTTTAAGATTCAATCAAATTCTTAAAAAAAGCTTAAAATACTTCAGTTTTTGGAAAATAAACCGTTTTTCAAACTAGCAAGTATTTGCACTCGAATCTAAGTAATATTAACCAAAACCTGGAAAAACAGCCGTTCTCAAGGTTTGATCCATTTCCTAAAAAACATTGAAAAACGGGAGTTTTTTGGATGATGCAAATATCTTCAAACTTATCAAATTAAGGTTTTCGATTATAAGTAATATTAGGCAAAAACATGCAAAAACGGCCAGTTTTGAGATTCAATCAATTTCTTAAAAAACCCTTGAAAAACGTCAGTTTTAGAAAAATAAATCGTTTTTCAATCTTAGCAAGTATTTGCACTCGAATCTAAGTAATATTAACCAAAACCTGAAAAAACAGCCGTTTTCAAGGTTTGATCCATTTCCTAAAAAAGATTGAAAAACGGGAGTTTTTTTGGGATGATGCAAATATCTTCGAACCTATCCAATTAAGGTCTTCGATTATAAGTAATATTAGGCAAAAACATGCAAAAACGGCCAGTTTTGAGATTGGAACGATTTCTTAAAAAAAACCTTAAAAACATCAGTTTTAGAAAAATAAATCGTTTTTCAATCTTAGCAAGTATTTGCACTCGAATCTAAGTAATATTAACCAAAACCTGAAAAAACAGCCGTTTTCAAGGTTTGATCCATTTCCTAAAAAAGTTTGAAAAACGGGAGTTTTTAAATGATGCAAATATCTTCAAACCTATCCAATTAAGGTCTCCAATTATAATTAATATTAGGCAAAAACATGCAAAAACGGCCAGTTTTGAAATTCGATCGATTTCTTAAAAAAAGCTTGAAAAACGTCAGTTTTGAAAAAAATAAATCGTTTTTCAATCTTAGCAAGTTATTGCTCTCGAATCTAAGTAATATTAACCAAAACCTGGAAAAACGGCCGTTTTTAAGGGTGGATCCATTTCCTAAAAAAGATTGAAAAACGGGAGTTTTTTGGATGATGCAAATATCTTCAAACTTATCCAATTAAGGTCTCCGATTATAAGTAATAATAGGCAAAAACATGCAAAAACGGCCAGTTTTGAGATTCATCAAACTCTTAAAAAAAGCTTGAAATACTTCAGTTTTTGGAAAATAAACCGTTTTTCAAACTAACAAGTATTTGCAACCGAATCTAAGTAATATTAACCAAAACCTGGAAAAACAGCCGTTTTCAAGGTTTGATCCATTTCCTAAAAAAGATTGAAAAACGGGAGTTTTTTGGATGATGCAAATATCTTCGAACCTATCCATTTAAAGTCTCCGATTATTAGTAATATTAGGCAAAAACATGCAAAAACGGCCAGTTTTGAGATTCGATCGATTTCTTAAAAAAACCTTGAAAAACGTCAGTTTTGAAAAAAATAAATCGTTTTTCAATCTTAGCAAGTTATTGCTCTTGAATCTAAGTAATATTAACCAAAACCTGGAAAAACGGCCGTTTTTAAGGGTGGATCCATTTCCTAAAAAAGATTGAAAAACGGGAGTTTTTTGGATGATGTAAATATCTTCGAACCTATCCAATTAAGGTCTTCGATTATAAGTAATATTAGGCAAAAACATGCAAAAACGGCCAGTTTTGAGATTCGATCGATTTCTTAAAAAAAACCCTTGAAAAACGTCAGTTTTAGAAAAATAAATCGTTTTTCAATCTTAGCAAGTATTTGCACTCGAATCTAAGTAATATTAACCAAAACCTGAAAAAACAGCCGTTTTCAAGGTTTGATCCATTTCCTAAAAAAGTTTGAAAAACGGGAGATTTGGATGATGCAAATATCTTCGAACCTATCCAATTAAGGTCTCCAATTATAATTAATATTAGGCAAAAACATGCAAAAACGGCCAGTTTTGAGATTCGATCGATTTCTTAAAAAAAGCTTTTAAAACGTCAGTTTTGACAAAAATAAATCGTTTTTCAATCTTAGCAAGTTATTGCTCTCGATTCTAAGTAATATTAACCAAAACCTGGAAAAACGGCCGTTTTTAAGGGTGGATCCATTTCCTAAAAAAGATTGAAAAACGGGAGTTTTTTGGATGATGTAAATATCTTCGAACCTATCCAATTAAGGTCTTCGATTATAAGTAATATTAGGCAAAAACATGCAAAAACGGCCATTTTTGAGATTCGATCGATTTCTTAAAAAAAACCTTGAAAAACGTCGGTTTAGAAAAATAAATCGTTTTTCAATCTTAGCAAGTATTTGCACTCGAATCTAAGTAATATTAACCAAAACCTGAAAAAACAGCCGTTTTCAAGGTTTGATCCATTTCCTAAAAAAGTTTGAAAAACGGGAGTTTTTTGGATGATGCAAATATCTTCGAACCTATCCAATTAAGGTCTCCAATTATAATTAATATTAGGCAAAAACATGCAAAAACGGCCAGTTTTAAGATTCGATCGATTTCTTCAAAAAAGCTTGAAAAACGTCAGTTTGGGAAAAATAAATCGTTTTTCAATCTTAGCAAGTTATTGCTCTCGAATCTAAGTAATATTAACCAAAACCTGGAAAAACGGCCGTTTTTAAGGTTTGATCCATTTCCTAAAAAAGATTGAAAAACGGGAGTTTTTTTTGGATGATGCAAATATCTTCGAACCTATCCAATTAAGGTCTCCGATTATAATTAATATTAGGCAAAAACATGCAAAAACGGCCAGTTTTGAGATTCGATCGATTTCTTAGAAAAACCTTGAAAAACGTCAGTTTTGGAAAAATAAATCGTTTTTCAATCTTAGCAAGTTATTGCTCTCGAATCTAAGTAATATAAACCAAAACCTAGAAAAACGGCCGTTTTTAAGGGTGGATCCATTTCCTAAAAAAGATTGAAAAACGGGAGTTTTTTGGATGATGCAAATATCTTCAAACTTATCCAATTAAGGTCTCCGATTATAAGTAATAATAGGCAAAAACATGCAAAAATGGCCAGTTTTGAGATTCATCAAATTCTTAAAAAAAGATTGAAATACTTCAGTTTTTGGAAAATAAACCGTTTTTCAAACTAACAAGTATTTGCAACCGAATCTAAGTAATATTAACCCAAACCTGGAAAAACAGCCGTTTTCAAGGTTTGATCCATTTCCTAAAAAAGTTTGAAAAACGGGAATTTTTGGATGATGCAAATATCTTCGAACCTATCCAATTAAGGTCTCCAATTATAATTAATATTAGGCAAAAACATGAAAAAACGGCAAGTTTTGAGATTCGATCGATTTCTTAAAAAAAGCTTGAAAAACGTCAGTTTTGAAAAAAATAAATCGTTTTTCAATCTTAGCAAGTTATTGCTCTCGAATCTAAGTAATATTAACCAAAACCTGAAAAAACAGCCGTTTTCAAGGTTTGATCCATTTCCTAAAAAAGTTTGAAAAACGGGAGTTTTTTGGATGATGCAAATATCTTCGAACCTATCCAATTAAAGTCTCCAATTATAATTAATATTAGGCAAAAACATGCGAAAACGGCCAGTTTTAAGATTCGATCGATTTCTTCAAAAAAGCTTGAAAAACGTCAGTATGGGAAAAATAAATCGTTTTTCAATCTTAGCAAGTTATTGCTCTCGAATCTAAGTAATAGTAACCAAAACCTGGAAAAACGGCCGTTTTTAAGGTTTGATCCATTTCCTAAAAAAGTTTAAAAAACGGGAGTTTTTTGGATGATGCAAAATCTTCAAACCTATCCATTTAAGGTCTCCGATTATAAGTAATAATAGGCAAAAACATGCAAAAACGGCCAGTTTTGAGATTCATCAAATTCTTAAAAAAAGCTTGAAATACTTCAGTTTTTGGAAAATAAACCGTTTTTCAAACTAACAAGTATTTGCAACCGAATCTAAGTAATATTAACCCAAACCTGGAAAAACAGCCGTTTTCAAGGTTTGATCCATTTCCTAAAAAAGATTGAAAAACGGGAGTTTTTTGGATGATGCAAATATCTTCGAACCTATCCATTTAAGGTCTCCGATTATAAGTAATATTAGGCAAAAACATGCAAAAACGGCCAGTTTTGAGATTCGAGCGATTTCTTAAAAAAAGCTTGAAAAAGGCAGGTGTGAAAAAAATAAATCGTTTTTCAATCTTAGCAAGTTATTGCTCTCGAATCTAAGTAATATTAACCAAAACCTGGAAAAACGGCCGTTTTTAAGGGTGGATCCATTTCCTAAAAAAGATTGAAAAACGGGAGTTTTTTGGATGATGCAAATATCTTCGAACCTATCCATTTAAGGTCTCCGATTATAAGTAATATTAGGCAAAAACATGCAAAAACGGCCAGTTTTGAGATTCGATCGATTTCTTAAAAAAAGCTTGAAAAACGTCGGTTTTGAAAAAATAAATCGTTTTTCAATCTTAGCAAGTTATTGCTCTCGAATCTAAGTAATATTAACCAAAACCTGGAAAAACGGCCGTTTTTAAGGGTGGATCCATTTCCTAAAAAAGATTGAAAAACGGGAGTTTTTTGGATGATGCAATTATCTTCGAACCTATCCAATTAAGGTCTCCAATTATAATTAATATTAGGCAAAAACATGCAAAAACGGCCAGTTTTAAGATTCGATCGATTTCTTCAAAAAAGCTTGAAAAACGTCAGTTTGGGAAAAATAAATCGTTTTTCAATCTTAGCAAGTTATTGCTCTCGAATCTAAGTAATATTAACCAAAACCTGGAAAAACGGCCGTTTTTAAGGTTTGATCCATTTCCTAAAAAAGATTGAAAAACGGGAGTTTTTTTTGGATGATGCAAATATCTTCGAACCTACCCAATTAGGGCTCCGATTATAATTAATATTAGGCAAAAACATGCAAAAACGGCCAGTTTTGAGATTCGATTGATTTCTTAAAAAAACCTTGAAAAACGTCAGTTTTGGAAAAATAAATCGTTTTTCAATCTTAGCAAGTTATTTCTCTCGAATCTAAGTAATATAAACCAAAACCTAGAAAAACGGCCGTTTTTAAGTTTTGATCCATTTCCTAAAAAAGATTGAAAAACGGGAGTTTTTTGGATGATGCAAATATCTTCAAACTTATCCAATTAAGGTCTCCGATTATAAGTAATAATTGGCAAAAACATGCAAAAACGGCCAGTTTTAATATTCAATCAAATTCTTAAAAAAAGCTTGAAAAACTTCAGTTTTTGGAAAATAAACCGTTTTTCAAACTAGCAAGTATTTGCACTCGAATCTAAGTAATATTAACCAAAACCTAGGAAAAACAGCCGTTTTTAAGTTTTGATCAATTTCCTAAAAAAGATTGAAAAACTGGAGTTTTTTGGATAATGCAAATATCTTCAAACTTATTCAATTAAGGTCTCCAAATTTAAGTAATATAAGGCAAAAAAATGCAAAAAAGGACAGTTTTGTTATTCAATCGATTTCTTCGAAAAAGCTTGAAAAACGTGTTTTTGGAAAATAAACCGTTTTTCAAACTTAGCAAGTTATTGCTCTCGAATCTAAGTAATATTAACCAAAACCTGGAAAAACGGCCGTTTTTAAGGTTTGATCCATTTCCTAAAAAAGATTGAAAAACGGGAGTTTTTTGGATAATGCAAATATCTTCAAACCTATCAAATTAAGGTCTCCGATTATAAGTAATAATAGGCAAAAACATGCAAAAACGGCTAGTTTTAAGATTCAATCAAATTCTTAAAAAAAGCTTAAAATACTTCAGTTTTTGGAAAATAAACCGTTTTTCAAACTAGCAAGTATTTGCACTCGAATCTAAGTAATATTAACCAAAACCTGGAAAAACAGCCGTTCTCAAGGTTTGATCCATTTCCTAAAAAAGTTTGAAAAACGGGAGTTTTTTGGATGATGCAAATATCTTCGAACCTATCCAATTAAGGTCTCCAATTATAATTAATATTAGGCAAAAACATGCGAAAACGGCCAGTTTTAAGATTCGATCGATTTCTTCAAAAAAGCTTGAAAAACGTCAGTATGGGAAAAATAAATAGTTTTTCAATCTTAGCAAGTTATTGCTCTCGAATCTAAGTAATAGTAACCAAAATCTGGAAAAACGGCCGTTTTTAAGGTTTGATCCATTTCCTAAAAAAGTTTAAAAAACGGGAGTTTTTTGGATGATGCAAAATCTTCGAACCTATCCATTTAAGGTCTCCGATTATAAGTAATAATAGGCAAAAACATGCAAAAACGGCCAGTTTTGAGATTCATCAAACTCTTAAAAAAAGCTTGAAATACTTCAGTTTTTGGAAAATAAACCGTTTTTCAAACTAACAAGTATTTGCAACCGAATCTAAGTAATATTAACCAAAACCTGGAAAAACAGCCGTTTTCAAGGTTTGATCCATTTCCTAAAAAAGATTGAAAAACGGGAGTTTTTTGGATGATGCAAATATCTTCGAACCTATCCATTTAAAGTCTCCGATTATAAGTAATATTAGGCAAAAACATGCAAAAACGGCCAGTTTTGAGATTCGATCGATTTCTTAAAAAAACCTTGAAAAACGTCAGTTTTGAAAAAAATAAATCGTTTTTCAATCTTAGCAAGTTATTGCTCTTGAATCTAAGTAATATTAACCAAAACCTGGAAAAACGGCCGTTTTTAAGGGTGGATCCATTTCCTAAAAAAGATTGAAAAACGGGAGTTTTTTGGATGATGTAAATATCTTCGAACCTATCCAATTAAGGTCTTCGATTATAAGTAATATTAGGCAAAAACATGCAAAAACGGCCAGTTTTGAGATTCGATCGATTTCTTAAAAAAAACCCTTGAAAAACGTCAGTTTTAGAAAAATAAATCGTTTTTCAATCTTAGCAAGTATTTGCACTCGAATCTAAGTAATATTAACCAAAACCTGAAAAAACAGCCGTTTTCAAGGTTTGATCCATTTCCTAAAAAAGTTTGAAAAACGGGAGATTTGGATGATGCAAATATCTTCGAACCTATCCAATTAAGGTCTTCGATTATAAGTAATATTAGGCAAAAACATGCAAAAACGGCCATTTTTGAGATTCGATCGATTTCTTAAAAAAAACCTTGAAAAACGTCGGTTTAGAAAAATAAATCGTTTTTCAATCTTAGCAAGTATTTGCACTCGAATCTAAGTAATATTAACCAAAACCTGAAAAAACAGCCGTTTTCAAGGTTTGATCCATTTCCTAAAAAAGTTTGAAAAACGGGAGTTTTTTGGATGATGCAAATATCTTCGAACCTATCCAATTAAGGTCTCCAATTATAATTAATATTAGGCAAAAACATGCAAAAACGGCCAGTTTTAAGATTCGATCGATTTCTTCAAAAAAGCTTGAAAAACGTCAGTTTGGGAAAAATAAATCGTTTTTCAATCTTAGCAAGTTATTGCTCTCGAATCTAAGTAATATTAACCAAAACCTGGAAAAACGGCCGTTTTTAAGGTTTGATCCATTTCCTAAAAAAGATTGAAAAACGGGAGTTTTTTTTGGATCATGCAAATATCTTCGAACCTATCCAATTAAGGTCTCCGATTATAATTAATATTAGGCAAAAACATGCAAAAACGGCCAGTTTTGAGATTCGATCGATTTCTTAGAAAAACCTTGAAAAACGTCAGTTTTGGAAAAATAAATCGTTTTTCAATCTTAGCAAGTTATTGCTCTCGAATCTAAGTAATATAAACCAAAACCTAGAAAAACGGCCGTTTTTAAGGGTGGATCCATTTCCTAAAAAAGATTGAAAAACGGGAGTTTTTTGGATGATGCAAATATCTTCAAACTTATCCAATTAAGGTCTCCGATTATAAGTAATAATAGGCAAAAACATGCAAAAATGGCCAGTTTTGAGATTCATCAAATTCTTAAAAAAAGATTGAAATACTTCAGTTTTTGGAAAATAAACCGTTTTTCAAACTAACAAGTATTTGCAACCGAATCTAAGTAATATTAACCCAAACCTGGAAAAACAGCCATTTTCAAGGTTTGATCCATTTCCTAAAAAAGTTTGAAAAACGGGAATTTTTGGATGATGCAAATATCTTCGAACCTATCCAATTAAGGTCTCCAATTATAATTAATATTAGGCAAAAACATGAAAAAACGGCAAGTTTTGAGATTCGATCGATTTCTTAAAAAAAGCTTGAAAAACGTCAGTTTTGAAAAAAATAAATCGTTTTTCAATCTTAGCAAGTTATTGCTCTCGAATCTAAGTAATATTAACCAAAACCTGAAAAAACAGCCGTTTTCAAGGTTTGATCCATTTCCTAAAAAAGTTTGAAAAACGGGAGTTTTTTGGATGATGCAAATATCTTCGAACCTATCCAATTAAGGTCTCCAATTATAATTAATATTAGGCAAAAACATGCGAAAACGGCCAGTTTTAAGATTCGATCGATTTCTTCAAAAAAGCTTGAAAAACGTCAGTATGGGAAAAATAAATCGTTTTTCAATCTTAGCAAGTTATTGCTCTCGAATCTAAGTAATAGTAACCAAAACCTGGAAAAACGGCCGTTTTTAAGGTTTGATCCATTTCCTAAAAAAGTTTAAAAAACGGGAGTTTTTTGGATGATGCAAAATCTTCGAACCTATCCATTTAAGGTCTCCGATTATAAGTAATAATAGGCAAAAACATGCAAAAACGGCCAGTTTTGAGATTCATCAAATTCTTAAAAAAAGCTTGAAATACTTCAGTTTTTGGAAAATAAACCGTTTTTCAAACTAACAAGTATTTGCAACCGAATCTAAGTAATATTAACCCAAACCTGGAAAAACAGCCGTTTTCAAGGTTTGATCCATTTCCTAAAAAAGATTGAAAAACGGGAGTTTTTTGGATGATGCAAATATCTTCGAACCTATCCATTTAAGGTCTCCGATTATAAGTAATATTAGGCAAAAACATGCAAAAACGGCCAGTTTTGAGATTCGAGCGATTTCTTAAAAAAAGCTTGAAAAAGGCAGGTGTGAAAAAAATAAATCGTTTTTCAATCTTAGCAAGTTATTGCTCTCGAATCTAAGTAATATTAACCAAAACCTGGAAAAACGGCCGTTTTTAAGGGTGGATCCATTTCCTAAAAAAGATTGAAAAACGGGAGTTTTTTGGATGATGCAAATATCTTCGAACCTATCCATTTAAGGTCTCCGATTATAAGTAATATTAGGCAAAAACATGCAAAAACGGCCAGTTTTGAGATTCGATCGATTTCTTAAAAAAAGCTTGAAAAACGTCGGTTTTGAAAAAATAAATCGTTTTTCAATCTTAGCAAGTTATTGCTCTCGAATCTAAGTAATATTAACCAAAACCTGGAAAAACGGCCGTTTTTAAGGGTGGATCCATTTCCTAAAAAAGATTGAAAAACGGGAGTTTTTTGGATGATGCAATTATCTTCGAACCTATCCAATTAAGGTCTCCAATTATAATTAATATTAGGCAAAAACATGCAAAAACGGCCAGTTTTAAGATTCGATCGATTTCTTCAAAAAAGCTTGAAAAACGTCAGTTTGGGAAAAATAAATCGTTTTTCAATCTTAGCAAGTTATTGCTCTCGAATCTAAGTAATATTAACCAAAACCTGGAAAAACGGCCGTTTGTAAGGTTTGATCCATTTCCTAAAAAAGATTGAAAAACGGGAGTTTTTTTTGGATGATGCAAATATCTTCGAACCTACCCAATTAGGGCTCCGATTATAATTAATATTAGGCAAAAACATGCAAAAACGGCCAGTTTTGAGATTCGATTGATTTCTAGCAAGTTATTGCTCTCGAATCTAAGTAATATTAACCAAAACCTGGAAAAACGGCCGTTTTTAAGGTTTGATCCATTTCTTAAAAAAGATTGAAAAACGGGAGTTTTTTATACGGTGCAAATAATTTCAAACCTATCCAATTAAGGGCTCTGATTATGAGTAATATTAGGCAAAAACATGCAAAAACTGCCAATTTGAGATTCAATCGATTTCTTCAAAAAAGCTTGAAAAACGTCTGTTTTGAGAAAATAAACCGTTTTTCAATCTTAGCAAGTTATTGCTCTCGAATCTAAATAATATAAACCAAAACCTGGAAAAACGGCCGCTTTTAAGGTTTGATCCATTTTCTAAAAAAGATTGAAAAACGGTAGTTTTTTGGATAATGCAAATATCTTTGAACTTATCCAATTAAGGTCTCCGATTATAAGTAATAATAGGCAAAAACATGTTAAAACGGCCAGTTTTGAGATTGAATCTTTTTCTTAAAAAAAGCTTGAAAAACGTCAGTTTTGGGAAAATAAACCGTTTTTCAAAATTAGCAAGTTATTGCTCTCGAATCTAAGTAATATTAACCAAAACCTAAAAAAACGGCCGTTTTTAGGGTTTGATCCATTTTCTAAAAAAAGATAGAAAAACGGGAGTTTTTTGGATAATGCAAATATCTTTGAACTTATCCAATTAAGGTTTCCGATTATAAGTAATAATAGGTAAAAACATGTTAAAACGGCCAGTTTTGAGATTCAATTGATTTCTTAAAAAAATCTTGAAAAACGTCAGTTTTGGGGAAATAAACCGTTTTTCAAACTTAGCAAGTTATTGCTCTCGAATCTAAGTAATATTAACCAAAACCTGGAAAAACGGCCATTTTTGAGGGTTAAACCTTTTTACTAAAAACGATTGAAAAACGGGAGTTTTTTGGAAGGTGCAAATAATTTCAAAACCTATCCAATTAAGGTCTCCGATTATGAGTAATATTAGGCAAAAACATGCAAAAACGGCCAATTTGAGATTCAATCGATTTCTTCAAAAAAGCTTGAAAAACGTCAGTTTTGAGAAAATAAACCGTTTTTCAAACTTAGCAAGTTATTGCTCTCGAATCTAAGTAATTTTAACTAAAACCTGTGAAAACGGCCGTTTTTTAGGTTTGATCCATTTCCTAAAAAAGATTGAAAACGGGAGTTTTTTGGAAGATGCAAATATCGTCAAACCTATCCAATTAAGGTCTCCGATTATGAGTAATATTAGGCAAAAACATGCAAAAACGGCCAGTTTTGAGATTCAATCGATTTCTTCAAAAAAGCTTTAAAAACGTCAGTTTTCGGAAAATAAACCGTTTTTCAAACTTAGCAAGTTATAGCTCTCGAAACAAAGGAATATGAACTAAAACCTAGAAAAACGGTCGTTTTTAAGGTTTGATCCATTTTCTAAAAAAGATTGAAAAACGGGAGTTTTTTGGATAATGCAAATATCTTTAAACTTATCCAATTAAGGTCTCCGATTATAAGTAATAATAGGCAAAATATGTTAAAACGGCCAGTTTTGAGATTGAATCTTTTTCTTAAAAAAAGCTTGAAAAACGTCAGTTTTGGGGAAATAAACCGTTTTCCAAAATTAGCAAGTTATTACTCTCGAATCTAAGTAATATTAACCAAAACCTAGAAAAACGGCCGTTTTTGAGGTTTGATCCATTTCCTAAAAAAGATTGAAAAACGGGAGTTTTTTGGATGATGCAAATATCGTCAAACCTATCCAATTAAGGTCTCCGATTATAAGTAATATTAGGCAAAAAAATGCAAAAACGGCCAGTTTTGAGATTCAATCGATTTCTTCAAAAAAGCTTGAAAAACGTAAGTTTTGGTGAAATAAACCGTTTTTTCAAACTTACAAGTTATTGCTCTCGAATCTAAGTAATATTAACCAAAACCTAGAAAAACGGCCGTTTTTGAGGTTTGATCCATTTCCTAAAAAAGATTGAAAAACGGGAGTTTTTTGGATGATGCAAATATCGTCAAACCTATCCAATTAAGGTCTCCGATTATAAGTAATATTAGGCAAAAAAATGCAAAAACGGCCAGTTTTGAGATTCAATCGATTTCTTCAAAAAAGCTTGAAAAACGTAAGTTTTGGTGAAATAAACCGTTTTTTCAAACTTACAAGTTATTGCTCTCGAATCTAAGTAATATTACCAAAACCTAGAAAAACGGCCGTTTTTAAGGTTTGATCCATTTTCTAAAAAAGATTGAAAAACGGGAGTTTTTTGGATAATGCAAATATCTTTGAACCTATCCAATTAAGGTCTCCGATTATAAGTAATAATAGGCAAAAACATGTTAAAACGGCCAGTTTTGAGATTGAATCTTTTTCTTAAAAAAAGCTTGAAAAACATCAGTTTTGGGAAAATAAACCGTTTTTCAAACTTAGCAAGTTATTGCTCTCGAATCAAAGTAATATTAACCAAAACCTGGAAAAACGGCCATTTTTGAGGGTTGAACCTTTTTACTAAAAAAGATTGAAAAACGGGAGTTTTCTGGAAGGTGCAAATAATTTCAAAACCTATCCAATTAAGGCCTCCGATTATGAGTAATATTAGGCAAAAACATGCAAAAACGGCCAATTTGAGATTCAATCGATTTCTTCAAAAAAGCTTGAAAAACGTCAGTTTTGAGAAATTAAACCGTTTTTCAAACTTAGCAAGTTATTGCTCTCGAATCTAAGTAATATTAACCAAAACCTGGAAAAACGGCCGTTTTTGAGGTTTGATCCATTTCCTAAAAAAGATTGAAAAACGGGAGTTTTTGGATGATGCAAATATCGTCAAACCTATCCAATTAAGGTCTCCGATTATAGGTAATATTATGTAAAAACATGGAAAAACGGCCGGTTTTGAGATTCAATCGATTTCTTCAAAAAAGCTTGAAAAAAGGCAGTTTTAGGAAAATAAACCGTTTTTCAAACTTAGCAGGTTATTGCTTTCGAATCTAAGTAATATAAAACAAAACCTGGAAAAACGGCCGTGTTTAAGGTTTGATCCATTTCCTAAAAAAAGATTGAAAAACGGGAGTTTTTTGGATGATGCAAATATCGTCAAACCTATCGAATTAAGGTCTCCGATTATAAGTAATATTAGGCAAAAAAATGCAAAAACGGCCAGTTTTGAGATTCAATCGATTTCTTCAAAAAAGCTTGAAAAACGTCAGTTTTGGTGAAATAAACCGTTTTTTCAAACTTACAAGTTATTGCTCTCGAATCTAAGTAATATTACCAAAACCTAGAAAAACAGGCGTTTTTAAGGTTTGATCCATTTTCTAAAAAAGATTGAAAAACGGGAGTTTTTTGGATAATGCAAATATCTTTGAACTTATCCAATTAATGTCTCCGATTATAAGTAATATTAGGCAAAAACATGCAAAAACGGCCAGTTTTGAGATTCAATCGATTTCTTCAAAAAAGCTTGAAAAACGTCGGTTTTGGGGAAATAAACCGTTTTTCAAACTTAGCAAGTTATTGCTCTCGAATCTAAGTAATATTAACCAAAACCTGGAAAAACGGCCGTTTTTGAGGGTTAAACCATTTTCTAAAAATGATTTCAAAACGGGAGTTTTTTGGATAATGCAAATATCTACAAACCTATCCAATTAAGGTCTCCGATTATAAGTAATAATAGGCAAAAACATGCAAAAAAGGCCAGTTTTGAGATTCAAATCGATTTCTTCAAAAAAGCTTGAAAAACGTCAGTTTTGGGAAAATAAACCGTTTTTCAAACTTTGCAAGTTATAGCTCTCGAATCAAAGGAATATGAACTAAAACCTAGAAAAACGGCCGTTTTTAAGGTTTGATCCATTTTCTAAAAAAGATTGAAAAACGGGAGTTTTTTTGGATAATGCAAATATCTTTGAACTTATCCAATTAAGGTCTCCGACTATAAGTAATAATAGGCAAAAACATGTTAAAACGGCCAGTTTTGAGATTGATTCTTTTTCTTAAAAAAAGCTTGAAAAACGTCAGTTTTGGGAAAATAAACCGTTTTTCAAAATTAGCAAGTTATTGCTCTCGAATCTAAGTAATATTAACCAAAACCTAGAAAAACGGCCGTTTTTGAGGGTTAAACCATTTTCTAAAAATGATTGAAAAACGGGAGTTTTTTTGGATAATGCAAATATCTTCAAACTTATCCAATTAAGGTCTCCGAATATAAGTAATATTAGGCAAAAACATGCAAAAACGGCCAAGTTTTGAGATTCAATCGATTTCTTCAAAAAAGCTTTAAAAACGTCAGTTTGGGAAAGAAATAAACCGTTTTTCAAACTTAGCAGGTAATTGCTCTCGAAGCTTAGTAATTTTAACTAAAACCTGGAAAAACAGCCGTATTTAAGGTTTGATCCATTTTCTAATAAAGATTGAAAACGGGAGTTTTTTTGGATGATGCAAATATCGTCAAACCTATCCAATTAAGGTCTCCGATTATGAGTAATATTAGGCAAAAACATGCAAAAACGACCAGTTTTGAGATTGAATCGATTTCTTAAAAAAAGCTTGAAAAACGTCAATTTTGGGAAAATAAACCGTTTTTCAAACTTAGCAAGTTATTGCTCTCGAATCTAAGTAATATTAACCAAAATTTAGAAAAACGGCCGTTTTTAAGGTTTGATCCATTTCTTAAAAACGATTGAAAAACGGGAGTTTTTTATACGGTGCAAATAATTTCAAACCTATCCAATTAAGGTCTCTGATTATGAGTAATATTAGGCAAAAACATGCAAAAACTGCCAATTTGAGATTCAATCGATTTCTTCAAAAAAGCTTGAAAAACGTCAGTTTTGAGAAAATAAACCGTTTTTCAATCTTAACAAGTTATTGCTCTCGAATCTAAGTAATATAAACCAAAACCTGGAAAAACGGCCGTTTTTAAGGTTTGATCCATTTTCTAAAAAAGATTTAAAAACGGGAGTTTTTTGGATAATGCAAATATCTTTGAACCTATCCAATTAAGTTCTCCGATTAGAAGTAATAATAGGCAAAAACATGTTAAAACGGCCAGTTTTGAGATTGAATCGATTTCTTAAAAAAAGCTTGAAAAACGTCAGTTTTGGGAAAATAAACCGTTTTTTAAAATTAGCAAGTTATTGCTCTCGAATCTAAGGAATATGAACCAAAACCTGGAAAAACGGCCGTTTTTGAGGGTTAAACCATTTCCTAAAAAGGATTGAAAAACGGGAGTTTTTTGGATGATGCAAATATCTTCAAACCTATCCAATTAAGGTCTCCGAATATAAGTAATATTAGGCAAAAACATGCAAAAATGGCCAGTTTTGAGATCCAATCGATTTCTTCAAAAAAGCTTGAAAAACGTCAGTTTTGGGAAAATAAACCGTTTTTCAAACTTAGCAAGTTATTGCTCTCGAATCAAAGGAATATGAACTAAAACCTAGGAAAACGGCCGTTTTTAGGGTTTGATCCATTTTCTAAAAAAAGATAGAAAAACGGGAGTTTTTTGGATAATGCAAATATCTTTGAACTTATCCAATTAAGGTTTCCGATTATAAGTAATAATAGGCAAAAACATGTTAAAACGGCCAGTTTTGAGATTCAATTGATTTCTTAAAAAAAGCTTGAAAAACGTCAGTTTTGGGGAAATAAACCGTTTTTCAAACTTAGCAAGTTATTGCTCTCGAATCAAAGTAATATTAACCAAAACCTGGAAAAACGGCCATTTTTGAGGGTTAAACCTTTTTACTAAAAAAGATTGAAAAACGGGAGTTTTCTGGAAGGTGCAAATAATTTCAAAACCTATCCAATTAAGGTCTCCGATTATGAGTAATATTAGGCAAAAACATGCAAAAACGGCCAATTTGAGAATCAATCGATTTCTTCAAAAAAGCTTGAAAAACGTCAGTTTTGAGAAAATAAACCGTTTTTCAAAATTAGCAAGTTATTGCTCTCGAATCTAAGTAATTTTAACTAAAACCTGGAAAAACGGCCGTTTTTTAGGATTGATCCATTTCCTAAAAAAGATTGAAAACGGGAGTTTTTTGGAAGATGCAAATATCGTCAAACCTATCCAATTAAGGTCTCCGATTATGAGTAATATTAGGCAAAAACATGCAAAAACGGCCAGTTTTGAGATTCAATCGATTTCTTCAAAAAAGCTTTAAAAACGTCAGTTTTCGGAAAATAAACCGTTTTTCAAACTTAGCAAGTTATAGCTCTCGAATCAAAGGAATATGAACTAAAACCTAGAAAAACGGCCGTTTTTAAGGTTTGATCCATTTTCTAAAAAAGATTGAAAAACGGGAGTTTTTTGGATAATGCAAATATCTTTGAACTTATCCAATTAAGGTCTCCGATTATAAGTAATAATAGGCAAAAACATGTTAAAACGGCCAGTTTTGAGATTGAATCTTTTTCTTAAAAAAAGCTTGAAAAACGTCAGTTTTGGGAAAATAAACCGTTTTTTAAAATTAGCAAGTTATTGCTCTCGAATCTAAGTAATATTAACCAAAACCTAGAAAAACGGCCGTTTTTGAGGTTTGATCCATTTCCTAAAAAAGATTGAAAAACGGGAGTTTTTTGGATGATGCAAATATCGTCAAACCTATCCAATTAAGGTCTCCGATTATAAGTAATATTAGGCAAAAACATGCAAAAATGGCCAGTTTTGAGATTCAATCGATTTCTTCAAAAAAGCTTGAAAAAAGTCAGTTTTGGGAAAATAAACCGTTTTTCAAACTTAGCAAGTTATTGCTCTCGAATCAAAGGAATATGAACTAAAACCTAGAACTTCGGCCGTTTTTAGGGTTTGATCCATTTTCTAAAAAAAGATAGAAAAACGGGATTTTTTTGGATAATGCAAATATCTTTGAACTTATCCAATTAAGGTTTCCGATTATAAGTAATAATAGGCAAAAACATGTTAAAACGGCCAGTTTTGAGATTCAATTGATTTCTTAAAAAAAGCTTGAAAAACGTCAGTTTTGGGGAAATAAACCGTTTTTCAAACTTAGCAAGTTATTGCTCTCGAATCAAAGTAATATTAACCAAAACCTGGAAAAACGGCCATTTTTGAGGGTTGAACCTTTTTACTAAAAAAGATTGAAAAACGGGAGTTTTCTGGAAGGTGCAAATAATTTCAAAACCTATCCAATTAAGGTCTCCGATTATGAGTAATATTAGGCAAAAACATGCAAAAACGGCCAATTTGAGATTCAATCGATTTCTTCAAAAAAGCTTGAAAAACGTCAGTTTTGAGAAAATAAACCGTTTTTCAAACTTAGCAGGTTATTGCTCTCGAATCTAAGTAATTTCAACTAAAACCAGGAAAAACGGCCGTTTTTTAGGTTTGATCCATTTCCTAAAAAAGATTGAAAACGGGAGTTTTTTGGATGATGCAAATATCGTCAAACCTATCCAATTAAGGTCTCCGATTATGAGTAATATTAGGCAAAAACATGCAAAAACGGCCAGTTTTGAGATTCAATCGATTTCTTCAAAAAAGCTTTAAAAACGTCAGTTTTCGGAAAATAAACCGTTTTTCAAACTTAGCAAGTTATAGCTCTCGAATCAAAGGAATATGAACTAAAACCTAGAAAAACGGCCGTTATTAAGGTTTGATCCATTTTCTAAAAAAGATTGAAAAACGGGAGTTTTTTGGATAATGCAAATATCTTTGAACTTATCCAATTAAGGTCTCCGATTATAAGTAATAATAGGCAAAAACATGTTAAAACGGCCAGTTTTGAGATTGAATCTTTTTCTTAAAAAAAGCTTGAAAAACGTCAGTTTTGGGGAAATAAACCGTTTTTCAAACTTAGCAAGTTATTGCTCTCGAATCAAAGTAATATTAACCAAAACCTGGAAAAACGGCCATTTTTGAGGGTTGAACCTTTTTACTAAAAAAGATTGAAAAACGGGAGTTTTCTGGAAGGTGCAAATAATTTCAAAACCTATCCAATTAAGGTCTCCGATTATGAGTAATATTAGGCAAAAACATGCAAAAACGGCCAATTTGAGATTCAATCGATTTCTTCAAAAAAGCTTGAAAAACGTCAGTTTTGGGAAAATAAACCGTTTTTCAAAATTAGCAAGTTATTGCTCTCGAATCTAAGTAATATTAACCAAAACCTAGAAAAACGGCCGTTTTTGAGGTTTGATCCATTTCCTAAAAAAGATTGAAAAACGGGAGTTTTTTGGATGATGCAAATATCGTCAAACCTATCCAATTAAGGTCTCCGATTATAAGTAATATTAGGTAAAAACATGGAAAAACGGCCAGTTTTGAGATTCAATCGATTTCTTCAAAAAAGCTTGAAAAAAGGCAGTTTTAGGAAAATAAACCGTTTTTCAAACTTAGCAAGTTATTGCTCTCGAATCTAAGTAATATAAAACAAAACCCTGAAAAACGGCCGTGTTTAAGGTTTGATCCATTTCCTAAAAAAAGATTGAAAAACGGGAGTTTTTTGGATGATGCAAATATCGTCAAACCTATCCAATTAAGGTCTCCGATTATAAGTAATATTAGGCAAAAAAATGCAAAAACGGCCAGTTTTGAGATTCAATCGATTTCTTCAAAAAAGCTTGAAAAACGTCAGTTTTGGTGAAATAAACCGTTTTTTCAAACTTACAAGTTATTGCTCTCGAATCTAAGTAATATTAACCAAAACCTAGAAAAACGGCCGTTTTTGAGGTTTGATCCATTTCCTAAAAAAGATTGGAAACGGGAGTTTTTTGGACGATGCAAATATCGTCAAACCTATCCAATTAATGTCTCCGATTATAAGTAATATTAGGCAAAAACATGCAAAAAACGGCCAGTTTTGAGATTCAATCGATTTCTTCAAAAAAGCTTGAAAAAAGGCAGTTTTGACTAAAATAAACCGTTTTTTAAACTTAGCAAGTTATCGCTTTCGAATCTAAGTAATATTAACCAAAACCTGGAAAAACGGCCGTTTTTGAGGGTTAAACCATTTTCTAAAAATGATTGAAAAACGGGAGTTTTTTTGGATAATGCAAATATCTTCAAACTTATCCAATTAAGGTCTCCGAATATAAATAATATTAGGCAAAAACATGCAAAAACGGCCAAGTTTTGAGATTCAATCGATTTCTTCAAAAAAGCTTTAAAAACTAAGTTTGGGAAAAAAATAAACCGTTTTTCAAACTCTTGCAGGTAATTGCTCTCGAAGCTAAGTAATTCTAACTAAAACCTGGAAAAACAGCCGTATTTAAGGTTTGATCCATTTTCTAATAAAGATTGAAAACGGGAGTTTTTTTGGATGATGCAAATATCGTCAAACCTATCCAATTAAGGTCTCCGATTATGAGTAATATTAGGCAAAAACATGCAAAAACGACCATTTTTGAGATTGAATCGATTTCTTAAAAAAAGCTTGAAAAACGTCAATTTTGGGAAAATAAACCGTTTTTCAAACTTAGCAAGTTATTGCTCTCGAATCTAAGTAATATTAACCAAAACCTGGAAAAACGGCCGTTTTTAAGATTTGATCCATTTCTTAAAAAAGATTGAAAAACGGGAGTTTTTTATACGGTGCAAATAATTTCAAACCTATCCAATTAAGGTCTCTGATTATGAGTAATATTATGCAAAAACATGCAAAAACGGCCAGTTTTGAGATTCAATCGATTTCTTCAAAAAAGCTTGAAAAACGTCAGTTTTGGGAAAATAAACCGTTTTTGAAACTTAGCAAGTTATTGCTCTCGAATCTAAGTAATATTAACCAAAACCTGGAAAAACGGCCGTTTTTGAGGGTTAAACCATTTTCTAAAAATGATTGAAAAACGGGAGTTTTTTTGGATAATGCAAATATCTTCAAACTTATCCAATTAAGGTCTCCGAATATAAGTAATATTAGGCAAAAACATGCAAAAACGGCCAAGTTTTGAGATTCAATCGATTTCTTAAAAAAAGCTTGAAAAACGTCAATTTTGGGAAAATAAACCGTTTTTCAAAATTAGCAAGTTATTGCTCTCGAAATCTAAGTAATATTAACCAAAACCTAGAAAAACGGCAGTTTTTAAGGTTTGATCCATTTATTAAAAAAGATTGAAAAACGGGAGTTTTTTATACGGTGCAAATAATTTCAAACCTATCCAATTAAGGTCTCTGATTATGAGTAATATTAGGCAAAAACATGCAAAAACTGCCAATTTGAGATTCAATCGATTTCTTCAAAAAAGCTTGAAAAACGTCAGTTTTGAGAAAATAAACCGTTTTTCAATCTTAACAAGTTATTGCTCTCGAATCTAAGTAATATAAACCAAAACCTGGAAAAACGGCCGTTTTTAAGGTTTGATCCATTTTCTAAAAAAGATTGAAAAACGGGAGTTTTTTGGATAATGCAAATATCTTTGAACTTATCCAATTAAGGTCTCCGATTAGAAGTAATAATAGGCAAAAACATGTTAAAACGGCCAGTTTTGAGATTGAATCGATTTCTTAAAAAAAGCTTGAAAAACGTCAGTTTTGGGAAAATAAACCGTTTTTTAAAATTAGCAAGTTATTGCTCTCGAATCTAAGGAATATGAACCAAAACCTGGAAAAACGGCCGTTTTTGAGGGTTAAACCATTTCCTAAGAAGGATTGAAAAACGGGAGTTTTTTGGATGATGCAAATATCTTCAAACCTATCCAATTAAGGTCTCCGAATATAAGTAATATTAGGCAAAAACATGCAAAAATGGCCAGTTTTGAGATCCAATCGATTTCTTCAAAAAAGCTTGAAAAACGTCAGTTTTGGGAAAATAAACCGTTTTTCAAACTTAGCAAGTTATTGCTCTCGAATCAAAGGAATATGAACTAAAACCTAGAAAAACGGCCGTTTTTTAGGGTTTGATCCATTTTCTAAAAAAAGATAGAAAAACGGGAGTTTTTTGGATAATGCAAATATCTTTGAACTTATCCAATTAGGGTTTCCGATTATAAGTAATAATAGGCAAAAACATGTTAAAACGGCCAGTTTTGAGATTCAATTGATTTCTTAAAAAAAGCTTGAAAAACGTCAGTTTTGGGGAAATAAACCGTTTTTCAAACTTAGCAAGTTATTGCTCTCGAATCTAAGTAATATAAACCAAAACCTGGAAAAACGGCCGCTTTTAAGGTTTGATCCATTTTCTAAAAAAGATTGAAAAACGGGAGTTTTTTTGGATAATGCAAATATCTTTGAACTTATCCAATTAAGGTCTCCGATTATAAGTAATAATAGGCAAAAACATGCAAAAACGGCCAATTTGAGATTCAATCGATTTCTTCAAAAAAGCTTGAAAAACGTCAGTTTTGGGAAAATAAACCGTTTTTCAAACTTAGCAAGTAATTGCTCTCGAATCTAAGTAATATTAACCAAAACCTGGAAAAACGACCGTTTTTGAGGGTTAAACCATTTCCTAAAAATGATTGAAAAACGGGAGTTTTTTGGATGATGCAAATATCTTCAAACCTATCCAATTAAGGTCTCCGAATATAAGTAATATTAGGCAAAAACATGCAAAAATGGCCAGTTTTGAGATCCAATCGATTTCTTCAAAAAAGCTTGAAAAACGTCAGTTTTGGGAAAATAAACCGTTTTTCAAACTTAGCAAGTTATTGCTCTCGAATCAAAGGAATATGAACTAAAACCTAGAAAAACAGCCGTTTTTAGGGTTTGATCCATTTTCTAAAAAAAGATAGAAAAACGGGAGTTTTTTGGATAATGCAAATATCTTTGAACTTATCCAATTAAGGTTTCCGATTATAAGTAATAATAGGCAAAAACATGTTAAAACGGCCAGTTTTGAGATTCAATTGATTTCTTAAAAAAAGCTTGAAAAACGTCAGTTTTGGGGAAATAAACTGTTTTTAAACTTAGCAAGTTATTGCTCTCGAATCTAAGTAATATTAACCAAAACCTGGAAAAACGGCCATTTTTGAGGGTTAAACCTTTTTACTAAAAACGATTGAAAAACGGGAGTTTTCTGGAAGGTGCAAATAATTTCAAAACCTATCCAATTAAGGTCTCCGATTATGAGTAATATTAGGCAAAAACATGCAAAACGGCCAATTTGAGATTCAATCGATTTCTTCAAAAAAGCTTGAAAAACGTCAGTTTTGAGAAAATAAACCGTTTTTCAAAATTAGCAAGTTATTGCTCTCGAATCTAAGTAATTTTAACTAAAACCTGGAAAAACGGCCGTTTTTTAGGATTGATCCATTTCCTAAAAAAGATGAAAACGGGAGTTTTTTGGAAGATGCAAATATCGTCAAACCTATCCAATTAAGGTCTCCGATTATGAGTAATATTAGGCAAAAACATGCAAAAACGGCCAGTTTTGAGATTCAATCGATTTCTTCAAAAAAGCTTTAAAAACGTCAGTTTTCGGAAAATAAACCGTTTTTCAAACTTAGCAAGTTATAGCTCTCGAATCAAAGGAATATGAACTAAAACCTAGAAAAACGGCCGTTTTTAAGGTTTGATCCATTTTCTAAAAAAGATTGAAAAACGGGAGTTTTTTGGATAATGCAAATATCTTTGAACTTATCCAATTAAGGTCTCCGATTATAAGTAATAATAGGCAAAAACATGTTAAAACGGCCTAGTTTTGAGATTGAATCTTTTTCTTAAAAAAAGCTTGAAAAACGTCAGTTTTGGGAAAATAAACCGTTTTTTAAAATTAGCAAGTTATTGCTCTCGAATCTAAGTAATATTAACCAAAACCTAGAAAAACGGCCGTTTTTGAGGTTTGATCCATTTCCTAAAAAAGATTGAAAAACGGGAGTTTTTTGGATGATGCAAATATCGTCAAACCTATCCAATTAAGGTCTCCGATTATAAGTAATATTAGGCAAAAACATGCAAAAATGGCCAGTTTTGAGATTCAATCGATTTCTTCAAAAAAGCTTGAAAAAAGTCAGTTTTGGGAAAATAAACCGTTTTTCAAACTTAGCAAGTTATTGCTCTCGAATCAAAGGAATATGAACTAAAACCTAGAACTTCGGCCGTTTTTAGGGTTTGATCCATTTTCTAAAAAAAGATAGAAAAACGGGATTTTTTTGGATAATGCAAATATCTTTGAACTTATCCAATTAAGGTTTCCGATTATAAGTAATAATAGGCAAAAACATGTTAAAACGGCCAGTTTTAAGATTCAATTGATTTCTTAAAAAAAGCTTGAAAAACGTCAGTTTTGGGGAAATAAACCGTTTTTCAAACTTAGCAAGTTATTGCTCTCGAATCAAAGTAATATTAACCAAAACCTGGAAAAACGGCCATTTTTGAGGGTTGAACCTTTTTACTAAAAAAGATTGAAAAAGGGGAGTTTTCTGGAAGATGCAAATAATTTCAAAACCTATCCAATTAAGGTCTCCGATTATGAGTAATATTAGGCAAAAACATGCAAAAACGGCCAATTTGAGATTCAATCGATTTCATCAAAAAAGCTTGAAAAACGTCAGTTTTGAGAAAATAAACCGTTTTTCAAACTTAGCAGGTTATTGCTCTCGAATCTAAGTAATTTTAACTAAAACCAGGAAAAACGGCCGTTTTTTAGGTTTGATCCATTTCCTAAAAAAGATTGAAAACGGGAGTTTTTTGGATGATGCAAATATCGTCAAACCTATCCAATTAAGGTCTCCGATTATGAGTAATATTAGGCAAAAACATGCAAAAACGGCCAGTTTTGAGATTCAATCGATTTCTTCAAAAAAGCTTTAAAAACGTCAGTTTTCGGAAAATAAACCGTTTTTCAAACTTAGCAAGTTATAGCTCTCGAATCAAAGGAATATGAACTAAAACCTAGAAAAACGGCCGTTATTAAGGTTTGATCCATTTTCTAAAAAAGATTGAAAAACGGGAGTTTTTTGGATAATGCAAATATCTTTGAACTTATCCAATTAAGGTCTCCGATTATAAGTAATAATAGGCAAAAACATTTTAAAACGGCCAGTTTTGAGATTGAATCTTTTTCTTAAAAAAAGCTTGAAAAACGTCAGTTTTGGAAAAATAAACCGTTTTTCAAAATTAGCAAGTTATTGCTCTCGAATCTAAGTAATATTAACCAAAACCTAGAAAAACGGCCGTTTTTGAGGTTTGATCCATTTCCTAAAAAAGATTGAAAAACGGGAGTTTTTTGGATGATGCAAATATCGTCAAACCTATCCAATTAAGGTCTCCGATTATAAGTAATATTAGGTAAAAACATGGAAAAACGGCCAGTTTTGAGATTCAATCGATTTCTTCAAAAAAGCTTGAAAAAAGGCAGTTTTAGGAAAATAAACCGTTTTTCAAACTTAGCAAGTTATTGCTCTCGAATCTTAGTAATATAAAACAAAACCCTGAAAAACGGCTTTGTTTAAGGTTTGATCCATTTCCTAAAAAAAGATTGAAAAACGGGAGTTTTTTGGATGATGCAAATATCGTCAAACCTATCCAATTAAGGTCTCCGATTATAAGTAATATTAGGCAAAAAAATGCAAAAACGGCCAGTTTTGAGATTCAATCGATTTCTTCAAAAAAGCTTGAAAAACGTCAGTTTTGGTGAAATAAACCGTTTTTTCAAACTTACAAGTTATTGCTCTCGAATCTAAGTAATATTAACCAAAACCTAGAAAAACGGCCGTTTTTGAGGTTTGATCCATTTCCTAAAAAAGATTGGAAACGGGAGTTTTTTGGACGATGCAAATATCGTCAAACCTATCCAATTAATGTCTCCGATTATAAGTAATATTAGGCAAAAACATGCAAAAACGGCCAGTTTTGAGATTCAATCGATTTCTTCAAAAAAGCTTGAAAAAAGGCAGTTTTGACTAAAATAAACCGTTTTTTAAACTTAGCAAGTTATCGCTTTCGAATCTAAGTAATATTAACCAAAACCTGGAAAAACGGCCGTTTTTGAGGGTTAAACCATTTTCTAAAAATGATTGAAAAACGGGAGTTTTTTTGGATAATGCAAATATCTTCAAACTTATCCAATTAAGGTCTCCGAATATAAATAATATTAGGCAAAAACATGCAAAAACGGCCAAGTTTTGAGATTCAATCGATTTCTTCAAAAAAGCTTTAAAAACGTCAGTTTGGGAAAAAAATAAACCGTTTTTCAAACTCTTGCAGGTAATTGCTCTCGAAGCTAAGTAATTCTAACTAAAACCTGGAAAAACAGCCGTATTTAAGGTTTGATCCATTTTCTAATAAAGATTGAAAACGGGAGTTTTTTTGGATGATGCAAATATCGTCAAACCTATCCAATTAAGGTCTCCGATTATGAGTAATATTAGGCAAAAACATGCAAAAACGACCAGTTTTGAGATTGAATCGATTTCTTAAAAAAAGCTTGAAAAACGTCAATTTTGGGAAAATAAACCGTTTTTCAAACTTAGCAAGTTATTGCTCTCGAATCTAAGTAATATTAACCAAAACCTGGAAAAACGGCTGTTTTTAAGATTTGATCCATTTCTTAAAAAAGATTGAAAAACGGGAGTTTTTTATACGGTGCAAATAATTTCAAACCTATCCAATTAAGGTCTCCGATTATAAGTAATATTATGCAAAAACATGCAAAAACGGCCAGTTTTGAGATTCAATCGATTTCTTCAAAAAAGCTTGAAAAACGTCAGTTTTGGGGAAATAAACCGTTTTTCAAACTTAGCAAGTAATTGCTCTCGAATCTAAGTAATATTAACCAAAACCTGGAAAAACGACCGTTTTTGAGGGTTAAACCATTTCCTAAAAATGATTGAAAAACGGGAGTTTTTTGGATGATGCAAATATCTTCAAACCTATCCAATTAAGGTCTCCGAATATAAGTAATATTAGGCAAAAACATGCAAAAATGGCCAGTTTTGAGATCCAATCGATTTCTTCAAAAAAGCTTGAAAAACGTCAGTTTTGGGAAAATAAACCGTTTTTCAAACTTAGCAAGTTATTGCTCTCGAATCAAAGGAATATGAACTAAAACCTAGAAAAACGGCCGTTTTTAGGGTTTGATCCATTTTCTAAAAAAAGATAGAAAAACGGGAGTTTTTTGGATAATGCAAATATCTTTGAACTTATCCAATTAAGGTTTCCGATTATAAGTAATAATAGGCAAAAACATGTTAAAACGGCCAGTTTTGAGATTCAATTGATTTCTTAAAAAAAGCTTGAAAAACGTCAGTTTTGGGGAAATAAACTGTTTTTAAACTTAGCAAGTTATTGCTCTCGAATCTAAGTAATATTAACCAAAACCTGGAAAAACGGCCATTTTTGAGGGTTAAACCTTTTTACTAAAAACGATTGAAAAACGGGAGTTTTCTGGAAGGTGCAAATAATTTCAAAACCTATCCAATTAAGGTCTCCGATTATGAGTAATATTAGGCAAAAACATGCAAAACGGCCAATTTGAGATTCAATCGATTTCTTCAAAAAAGCTTGAAAAACGTCAGTTTTGAGAAAATAAACCGTTTTTCAAAATTAGCAAGTTATTGCTCTCGAATCTAAGTAATTTTAACTAAAACCTGGAAAAACGGCCGTTTTTTAGGATTGATCCATTTCCTAAAAAAGATGAAAACGGGAGTTTTTTGGAAGATGCAAATATCGTCAAACCTATCCAATTAAGGTCTCCGATTATGAGTAATATTAGGCAAAAACATGCAAAAACGGCCAGTTTTGAGATTCAATCGATTTCTTCAAAAAAGCTTTAAAAACGTTAGTTTTCGGAAAATAAACCGTTTTTCAAACTTAGCAAGTTATAGCTCTCGAATCAAAGGAATATGAACTAAAACCTAGAAAAACGGCCGTTTTTAAGGTTTGATCCATTTTCTAAAAAAGATTGAAAAACGGGAGTTTTTTGGATAATGCAAATATCTTTGAACTTATCCAATTAAGGTCTCCGATTATAAGTAATAATAGGCAAAAACATGTTAAAACGGCCTAGTTTTGAGATTGAATCTTTTTCTTAAAAAAAGCTTGAAAAACGTCAGTTTTGGGAAAATAAACCGTTTTTTAAAATTAGCAAGTTATTGCTCTCGAATCTAAGTAATATTAACCAAAACCTAGAAAAACGGCCGTTTTTGAGGTTTGATCCATTTCCTAAAAAAGATTGAAAAACGGGAGTTTTTGGGATGATGCAAATATCGTCAAACCTATCCAATTAAGGTCTCCGATTATAAGTAATATTACGCAAAAACATGCAAAAATGGCCAGTTTTGAGATTCAATCGATTTCTTCAAAAAAGCTTGAAAAAAGTCAGTTTTGGGAAAATAAACCGTTTTTCAAACTTAGCAAGTTATTGCTCTCGAATCAAAGGAATATGAACTAAAACCTAGAACTTCGGCCGTTTTTAGGGTTTGATCCATTTTCTAAAAAAAGATAGAAAAACGGGATTTTTTTGGATAATGCAAATATCTTTGAACTTATCCAATTAAGGTTTCCGATTATAAGTAATAATAGGCAAAAACATGTTAAAACGGCCAGTTTTAAGATTCAATTGATTTCTTAAAAAAAGCTTGAAAAACGTCAGTTTTGGGGAAATAAACCGTTTTTCAAACTTAGCAAGTTATTGCTCTCGAATCAAAGTAATATTAACCAAAACCTGGAAAAACGGCCATTTTTGAGGGTTGAACCTTTTTACTAAAAAAGATTGAAAAAGGGGAGTTTTCTGGAAGGTGCAAATAATTTCAAAACCTATCCAATTAAGGTCTCCGATTATGAGTAATATTAGGCAAAAACATGCAAAAACGGCCAATTTGAGATTCAATCGATTTCATCAAAAAAGCTTGAAAAACGTCAGTTTTGAGAAAATAAACCGTTTTTCAAACTTAGCAGGTTATTGCTCTCGAATCTAAGTAATTTTAACTAAAACCAGGAAAAACGGCCGTTTTTTAGGTTTGATCCATTTCCTAAAAAAGATTGAAAACGGGAGTTTTTTGGATGATGCAAATATCGTCAAACCTATCCAATTAAGGTCTCCGATTATGAGTAATATTAGGCAAAAACATGCAAAAACGGCCAGTTTTGAGATTCAATCGATTTCTTCAAAAAAGCTTTAAAAACGTCAGTTTTCGGAAAATAAACCGTTTTTCAAACTTAGCAAGTTATAGCTCTCGAATCAAAGGAATATGAACTAAAACCTAGAAAAACGGCCGTTATTAAGGTTTGATCCATTTTCTAAAAAAGATTGAAAAACGGGAGTTTTTTGGATAATGCAAATATCTTTGAACTTATCCAATTAAGGTCTCCGATTATAAGTAATAATAGGCAAAAACATTTTAAAACGGCCAGTTTTGAGATTGAATCTTTTTCTTAAAAAAAGCTTGAAAAACGTCAGTTTTGGAAAAATAAACCGTTTTTCAAAATTAGCAAGTTATTGCTCTCGAATCTAAGTAATATTAACCAAAACCTAGAAAAACGGCCGTTTTTGAGGTTTGATCCATTTCCTAAAAAAGATTGAAAAACGGGAGTTTTTTGGATGATGCAAATATCGTCAAACCTATCCAATTAAGGTCTCCGATTATAAGTAATATTAGGTAAAAACATGGAAAAACGGCCAGTTTTGAGATTCAATCGATTTCTTCAAAAAAGCTTGAAAAAAGGCAGTTTTAGGAAAATAAACCGTTTTTCAAACTTAGCAAGTTATTGCTCTCGAATCTTAGTAATATAAAACAAAACCCTGAAAAACGGCTTTGTTTAAGGTTTGATCCATTTCCTAAAAAAAGATTGAAAAACGGGAGTTTTTTGGATGATGCAAATATCGTCAAACCTATCCAATTAAGGTCTCCGATTATAAGTAATATTAGGCAAAAAAATGCAAAAACGGCCAGTTTTGAGATTCAATCGATTTCTTCAAAAAAGCTTGAAAAACGTCAGTTTTGGTGAAATAAACCGTTTTTTCAAACTTACAAGTTATTGCTCTCGAATCTAAGTAATATTAACCAAAACCTAGAAAAACGGCCGTTTTTGAGGTTTGATCCATTTCCTAAAAAAGATTGGAAACGGGAGTTTTTTGGACGATGCAAATATCGTCAAACCTATCCAATTAATGTCTCCGATTATAAGTAATATTAGGCAAAAACATGCAAAAACGGCCAGTTTTGAGATTCAATCGATTTCTTCAAAAAAGCTTGAAAAAAGGCAGTTTTGACTAAAATAAACCGTTTTTTAAACTTAGCAAGTTATCGCTTTCGAATCTAAGTAATATTAACCAAAACCTGGAAAAACGGCCGTTTTTGAGGGTTAAACCATTTTCTAAAAATGATTGAAAAACGGGAGTTTTTTTGGATAATGCAAATATCTTCAAACTTATCCAATTAAGGTCTCCGAATATAAATAATATTAGGCAAAAACATGCAAAAACGGCCAAGTTTTGAGATTCAATCGATTTCTTCAAAAAAGCTTTAAAAACGTCAGTTTGGGAAAAAAATAAACCGTTTTTCAAACTCTTGCAGGTAATTGCTCTCGAAGCTAAGTAATTCTAACTAAAACCTGGAAAAACAGCCGTATTTAAGGTTTGATCCATTTTCTAATAAAGATTGAAAACGGGAGTTTTTTTGGATGATGCAAATATCGTCAAACCTATCCAATTAAGGTCTCCGATTATGAGTAATATTAGGCAAAAACATGCAAAAACGACCAGTTTTGAGATTGAATCGATTTCTTAAAAAAAGCTTGAAAAACGTCAATTTTGGGAAAATAAACCGTTTTTCAAACTTAGCAAGTTATTGCTCTCGAATCTAAGTAATATTAACCAAAACCTGGAAAAACGGCTGTTTTTAAGATTTGATCCATTTCTTAAAAAAGATTGAAAAACGGGAGTTTTTTATACGGTGCAAATAATTTCAAACCTATCCAATTAAGGTCTCTGATTATGAGTAATATTAGGCAAAAACATGCAAAAACTGCCAATTTGAGATTCAATCGATTTCTTCAAAAAAGCTTAAAAAACGTCAGTTTTGAGAAAATAAACCGTTTTTCAATCTTAGCAAGTTATTGCTCTCGAATCTAAGTAATATAAACCAAAACCTGGAAAAACGGCCGCTTTTAAGGTTTGATCCATTTTCTAAAAAAGATTGAAAAACGGGAGTTTTTTTGGATAATGCAAATATCTTTGAACTTATCCAATTAAGGTCTCCAATTATAAGTAATAATAGGCAAAAACATGTTAAAACGGCCAGTTTTGAGATTGAATCGATTTCTTAAAAAAAGCTTGAAAAACGTCAGTTTTGGGAAAATAAACCGTTTTTTAAAATTAGCAAGTTATTGCTCTCGAATCTAAGGAATATGAACCAAAACCTGGAAAAACGGCGGTTTTTGAGGGTTAAACCATTTCCTAAAAAGGATTGAAAAACGGGAGTTTTTTGGATGATGCAAATATCGTTAAACCTAACCAATTAAGGTCTCCGATTATAAGTAATATTATGCAAAAACATGCAAAAACGGCCAGTTTTGAGATTCAATCGATTTCTTCAAAAAAGCTTGAAAAACGTCAATTTTGGGAAAATAAACCGTTTTTGAAACTTAGCAAGTTATTGCTCTCGAATCTAAGTAATATTAACCAAAACCTGGAAAAACGGCCGTTTTTGAGGGTTAAACCATTTTCTAAAAATGATTGAAAAACGGGAGTTTTTTTGGATAATGCAAATATCTTCAAACTTATCCAATTAAGGTCTCCGAATATAAGTAATATTAGGCAAAAACATGCAAAAACGGCCAAGTTTTGAGATTCAATCGATTTCTTAAAAAAAGCTTGAAAAACGTCAATTTTGGGAAAATAAACCGTTTTTCAAAATTAGCAAGTTATTGCTCTCGAAATCTAAGTAATATTAACCAAAACCTAGAAAAACGGCCGTTTTTAAGGTTTGATCCATTTCCTAAAAAAAGATTGAAAAACGGGAGTTTTTTGGATGATGCAAATATCGTCAAACCTATCCAATTAAGGTCTCCGATTATAAGTAATATTAGGCAAAAAAATGCAAAAACGGCCAGTTTTGAGATTCAATCGATTTCTTCAAAAAAGCTTGAAAAACGTCAGTTTTGGTGAAATAAACCGTTTTTTCAAACTTACAAGTTATTGCTCTCGAATCTAAGTAATATTAACCAAAACCTAGAAAAACGGCCGTTTTTGAGGTTTGATCCATTTCCTAAAAAAGATTGGAAACGGGAGTTTTTTGGACGATGCAAATATCGTCAAACCTATCCAATTAATGTCTCCGATTATAAGTAATATTAGGCAAAAACATGCAAAAACGGCCAGTTTTGAGATTCAATCGATTTCTTCAAAAAAGCTTGAAAAAAGGCAGTTTTGACTAAAATAAACCGTTTTTTAAACTTAGCAAGTTATCGCTTTCGAATCTAAGTAATATTAACCAAAACCTGGAAAAACGGCCGTTTTTTAGGGTTAAACCATTTTCTAAAAATGATTGAAAAACGGGAGTTTTTTTGGATAATGCAAATATCTTCAAACTTATCCAATTAAGGTCTCCGAATATAAATAATATTAGGCAAAAACATGCAAAAACGGCCAAGTTTTGAGATTCAATCGATTTCTTCAAAAAAGCTTTAAAAACGTCAGTTTGGGAAAAAAATAAACCGTTTTTCAAACTCTTGCAGGTAATTGCTCTCGAAGCTAAGTAATTCTAACTAAAACCTGGAAAAACAGCCGTATTTAAGGTTTGATCCATTTTCTAATAAAGATTGAAAACGGGAGTTTTTTTGGATGATGCAAATATCGTCAAACCTATCCAATTAAGGTCTCCGATTATGAGTAATATTAGGCAAAAACATGCAAAAACGACCAGTTTTGAGATTGAATCGATTTCTTAAAAAAAGCTTGAAAAACGTCAATTTTGGGAAAATAAACCGTTTTTCAAACTTAGCAAGTTATTGCTCTCGAATCTAAGTAATATTAACCAAAACCTGGAAAAACGGCCGTTTTTAAGATTTGATCCATTTCTTAAAAAAGATTGAAAAACGGGAGTTTTTTATACGGTGCAAATAATTTCAAACCTATCCAATTAAGGTCTCTGATTATGAGTAATATTAGGCAAAAACATGCAAAAACTGCCAATTTGAGATTCAATCGATTTCTTCAAAAAAGCTTAAAAAACGTCAGTTTTGAGAAAATAAACCGTTTTTCAATCTTAGCAAGTTATTGCTCTCGAATCTAAGTAATATAAACCAAAACCTGGAAAAACGGCCGCTTTTAAGGTTTGATCCATTTGCTAAAAAAGATTGAAAAACGGGAGTTTTTTTGGATAATGCAAATATCTTTGAACTTATCCAATTAAGGTCTCCAATTATAAGTAATAATAGGCAAAAACATGTTAAAACGGCCAGTTTTGAGATTGAATCGATTTCTTAAAAAAAGCTTGAAAAACGTCAGTTTTGGGAAAATAAACCGTTTTTTAAAATTAGCAAGTTATTGCTCTCGAATCTAAGGAATATGAACCAAAACCTGGAAAAACGGCCGTTTTTGAGGGTTAAACCATTTCCTAAAAAGGATTGAAAAACGGGAGTTTTTTGGATGATGCAAATATCGTTAAACCTAACCAATTAAGGTCTCCGAATATAAGTAATATTATGCAAAAACATGCAAAAACGGCCAGTTTTGAGATTCAATCGATTTCTTCAAAAAAGCTTGAAAAACGTCAATTTTGGGAAAATAAACCGTTTTTGAAACTTAGCAAGTTTTTGCTCTCGAATCTAAGTAATATTAACCAAAACCTGGAAAAACGGCCGTTTTTGAGGGTTAAACCATTTTCTAAAAATGATTGAAAAACGGGAGTTTTTTTGGATAATGCAAATATCTTCAAACTTATCCAATTAAGGTCTCCGAATATAAGTAATATTAGGCAAAAACATGCAAAAACGGCCAAGTTTTGAGATTCAATCGATTTCTTAAAAAAAGCTTGAAAAACGTCAATTTTGGGAAAATAAACCGTTTTTCAAAATTAGCAAGTTATTGCTCTCGAAATCTAAGTAATATTAACCAAAACCTAGAAAAACGGCCGTTTTTAAGGTTTGATCCATTTCTTAAAAAAGATTGAAAAACGGGAGTTTTTTATACGGTGCAAATAATTTCAAACCTATCCAATTAAGGTCTCTGATTATGAGTAATATTAGGCAAAAACATGCAAAAACTGCCAATTTGAGATTCAATCGATTTCTTCAAAAAAGCTTGAAAAACGTCAGTTTTGAGAAAATAAACCGTTTTTCAATCTTAACAAGTTATTGCTCTCGAATCTAAGTAATATAAACCAAAACCTGGAAAAACGGCCGTTTTTAAGGTTTGATCCATTTTCTAAAAAAGATTGAAAAACGGGAGTTTTTTGGATAATGCAAATATCTTTGAACTTATCCAATTAAGGTCTCCGATTAGAAGTAATAATAGGCAAAAACATGTTAAAACGGCCAGTTTTGAGATTGAATCGATTTCTTAAAAAAAGCTTGAAAAACGTCAGTTTTGGGAAAATAAACCGTTTTTTAAAATTAGCAAGTTATTGCTCTCGAATCTAAGGAATATGAACCAAAACCTGGAAAAACGGCCGTTTTTGAGGGTTAAACCATTTCCTAAGAAGGATTGAAAAACGGGAGTTTTTTGGATGATGCAAATATCTTCAAACCTATCCAATTAAGGTCTCCGAATATAAGTAATATTAGGCAAAAACATGCAAAAATGGCCAGTTTTGAGATCCAATCGATTTCTTCAAAAAAGCTTGAAAAACGTCAGTTTTGGGAAAATAAACCGTTTTTCAAACTTAGCAAGTTATTGCTCTCGAATCAAAGGAATATGAACTAAAACCTAGAAAAACGGCCGTTTTTAGGGTTTGATCCATTTTCTAAAAAAAGATAGAAAAACGGGAGTTTTTTGGATAATGCAAATATCTTTGAACTTATCCAATTAAGGTTTCCGATTATAAGTAATAATAGGCAAAAACATGTTAAAACGGCCAGTTTTGAGATTGAATTGATTTCTTAAAAAAAGCTTGAAAAACGTCAGTTTTGGGGAAATAAACCGTTTTTCAAACTTAGCAAGTAATTGCTCTCGAATCTAAGTAATATTAACCAAAACCTGGAAAAACGACCGTTTTTGAGGGTTAAACCATTTCCTAAAAATGATTGAAAAACGGGAGTTTTTTGGATGATGCAAATATCTTCAAACCTATCCAATTAAGGTCTCCGAATATAAGTAATATTAGGCAAAAACATGCAAAAATGGCCAGTTTTGAGATCCAATCGATTTCTTCAAAAAAGCTTGAAAAACGTCAGTTTTGGGAAAATAAACCGTTTTTCAAACTTAGCAAGTTATTGCTCTCGAATCAAAGGAATATGAACTAAAACCTAGAAAAACGGCCGTTTTTAGGGTTTGATCCATTTTCTAAAAAAAGATAGAAAAACGGGAGTTTTTTGGATAATGCAAATATCTTTGAACTTATCCAATTAAGGTTTCCGATTATAAGTAATAATAGGCAAAAACATGTTAAAACGGCCAGTTTTGAGATTCAATTGATTTCTTAAAAAAAGCTTGAAAAACGTCAGTTTTGGGGAAATAAACCGTTTTTAAACTTAGCAAGTTATTGCTCTCGAATCTAAGTAATATTAACCAAAACCTGGAAAAACGGCCATTTTTGAGGGTTAAACCTATTTACTAAAAACGATTGAAAAACGGGAGTTTTCTGGAAGGTGCAAATAATTTCAAAACCTATCCAATTAAGGTCTCCGATTATGAGTAATATTAGGCAAAAACATGCAAAAACGGCCAATTTGAGATTCAATCGATTTCTTCAAAAAAGCTTGAAAAACGTCAGTTTTGAGAAAATAAACCGTTTTTCAATCTTAGCAAGTTATTGCTCTCGAATCTAAGTAATATAAACCAAAACCTGGAAAAACGGCCGCTTTTAAGGTTTGATCCATTTTCTAAAAAAGATTGAAAAACGGGAGTTTTTTTGGATAATGCAAATATCTTTGAACTTATCCAATTAAGGTCTCCAATTATAAGTAATAATAGGCAAAAACATGTTAAAACGGCCAGTTTTGAGATTGAATCGATTTCTTAAAAAAAGCTTGAAAAACGTCAGTTTTGGGAAAATAAACCGTTTTTTAAAATTTGCAAGTTATTGCTCTCAAATCTAAGGAATATGAACCAAAACCTGGAAAAACGGCGGTTTTTGAGGGTTAAACCATTTCCTAAAAAGGATTGAAAAACGGGAGTTTTTTGGATGATGCAAATATCGTTAAACCTAACCAATTAAGGTCTCCGATTATAAGTAATATTATGCAAAAACATGCAAAAACGGCCAGTTTTGAGATTCAATCGATTTCTTCAAAAAAGCTTGAGAAACGTCAATTTTGGGAAAATAAACCGTTTTTGAAACTTAGCAAGTTATTGCTCTCGAATCTAAGTAATATTAACCAAAACCTGGAAAAACGGCCGTTTTTGAGGGTTAAACCATTTTCTAAAAATGATTGAAAAACGGGAGTTTTTTTGGATAATGCAAATATCTTCAAACTTATCCAATTAAGGTCTCCGAATATAAGTAATATTAGGCAAAAACATGCAAAAACGGCCAAGTTTTGAGATTCAATCGATTTCTTAAAAAAAGCTTGAAAAACGTCAATTTGGGGAAAATAAACCGTTTTTCAAAATTAGCAAGTTATTGCTCTCGAAATCTAAGTAATATTAACCAAAACCTAGAAAAACGGCCGTTTTTAAGGTTTGATCCATTTCCTAAAAAAAGATTGAAAAACGGGAGTTTTTTGGATGATGCAAATATCGTCAAACCTATCCAATTAAGGTCTCCGATTATAAGTAATATTAGGCAAAAAAATGCAAAAACGGCCAGTTTTGAGATTCAATCGATTTCTTCAAAAAAGCTTGAAAAACGTCAGTTTTGGTGAAATAAACCGTTTTTTCAAACTTACAAGTTATTGCTCTCGAATCTAAGTAATATTAACCAAAACCTAGAAAAACGGCCGTTTTTGAGGTTTGATCCATTTCCTAAAAAAGATTGGAAACGGGAGTTTTTTGGACGATGCAAATATCGTCAAACCTATCCAATTAATGTCTCCGATTATAAGTAATATTAGGCAAAAACATGCAAAAACGGCCAGTTTTGAGATTCAATCGATTTCTTCAAAAAAGCTTGAAAAAAGGCAGTTTTGACTAAAATAAACCGTTTTTTAAACTTAGCAAGTTATCGCTTTCGAATCTAAGTAATATTAACCAAAACCTGGAAAAACGGCCGTTTTTGAGGGTTAAACCATTTTCTAAAAATGATTGAAAAACGGGAGTTTTTTTGGATAATGCAAATATCTTCAAACTTATCCAATTAAGGTCTCCGAATATAAATAATATTAGGCAAAAACATGCAAAAACGGCCAAGTTTTGAGATTCAATCGATTTCTTCAAAAAAGCTTTAAAAACGTCAGTTTGGGAAAAAAATAAACCGTTTTTCAAACTCTTGCAGGTAATTGCTCTCGAAGCTAAGTAATTCTAACTAAAACCTGGAAAAACAGCCGTATTTAAGGTTTGATCCATTTTCTAATAAAGATTGAAAACGGGAGTTTTTTTGGATGATGCAAATATCGTCAAACCTATCCAATTAAGGTCTCCGATTATGAGTAATATTAGGCAAAAACATGCAAAAACGACCAGTTTTGAGATTGAATCGATTTCTTAAAAAAAGCTTGAAAAACGTCAATTTTGGGAAAATAAACCGTTTTTCAAACTTAGCAAGTTATTGCTCTCGAATCTAAGTAATATTAACCAAAACCTGGAAAAACGGCCGTTTTTAAGATTTGATCCATTTCTTAAAAAAGATTGAAAAACGGGAGTTTTTTATACGGTGCAAATAATTTCAAACCTATCCAATTAAGGTCTCTGATTATGAGTAATATTAGGCAAAAACATGCAAAAACTGCCAATTTGAGATTCAATCGATTTCTTCAAAAAAGCTTAAAAAACGTCAGTTTTGAGAAAATAAACCGTTTTTCAATCTTAGCAAGTTATTGCTCTCGAATCTAAGTAATATAAACCAAAACCTGGAAAAACGGCCGCTTTTAAGGTTTGATCCATTTTCTAAAAAAGATTGAAAAACGGGAGTTTTTTTGGATAATGCAAATATCTTTGAACTTATCCAATTAAGGTCTCCAATTATAAGTAATAATAGGCAAAAACATGTTAAAACGGCCAGTTTTGAGATTGAATCGATTTCTTAAAAAAAGCTTGAAAAACGTCAGTTTTGGGAAAATAAACCGTTTTTTAAAATTAGCAAGTTATTGCTCTCGAATCTAAGGAATATGAACCAAAACCTGGAAAAACGGCCGTTTTTGAGGGTTAAACCATTTCCTAAAAAGGATTGAAAAACGGGAGTTTTTTGGATGATGCAAATATCGTTAAACCTAACCAATTAAGGTCTCCGAATATAAGTAATATTATGCAAAAACATGCAAAAACGGCCAGTTTTGAGATTCAATCGATTTCTTCAAAAAAGCTTGAAAAACGTCAATTTTGGGAAAATATACCGTTTTTGAAACTTAGCAAGTTATTGCTCTCGAATCTAAGTAATATTAACCAAAACCTGGAAAAACGGCCGTTTTTGAGGGTTAAACCATTTTCTAAAAATGATTGAAAAACGGGAGTTTTTTTGGATAATGCAAATATCTTCAAACTTATCCAATTAAGGTCTCCGAATATAAGTAATATTAGGCAAAAACATGCAAAAACGGCCAAGTTTTGAGATTCAATCGATTTCTTAAAAAAAGCTTGAAAAACGTCAATTTTGGGAAAATAAACCGTTTTTCAAAATTAGCAAGTTATTGCTCTCGAAATCTAAGTAATATTAACCAAAACCTAGAAAAACGGCCGTTTTTAAGGTTTGATCCATTTCTTAAAAAAGATTGAAAAACGGGAGTTTTTTATACGGTGCAAATAATTTCAAACCTATCCAATTAAGGTCTCTGATTATGAGTAATATTAGGCAAAAACATGCAAAAACTGCCAATTTGAGATTCAATCGATTTCTTCAAAAAAGCTTGAAAAACGTCAGTTTTGAGAAAATAAACCGTTTTTCAATCTTAACAAGTTATTGCTCTCGAATCTAAGTAATATAAACCAAAACCTGGAAAAACGGCCGTTTTTAAGGTTTGATCCATTTTCTAAAAAAGATTGAAAAACGGGAGCTTTTTGGATAATGCAAATATCTTTGAACTTATCCAATTAAGGTCTCCGATTAGAAGTAATAATAGGCAAAAACATGTTAAAACGGCCAGTTTTGAGATTGAATCGATTTCTTAAAAAAAGCTTGAAAAACGTCAGTTTTGGGAAAATAAACCGTTTTTTAAAATTAGCAAGTTATTGCTCTCGAATCTAAGGAATATGAACCAAAACCTGGAAAAACGGCCGTTTTTGAGGGTTAAACCATTTCCTAAGAAGGATTGAAAAACGGGAGTTTTTTGGATGATGCAAATATCTTCAAACCTATCCAATTAAGGTCTCCGAATATAAGTAATATTAGGCAAAAACATGCAAAAATGGCCAGTTTTGAGATCCAATCGATTTCTTCAAAAAAGCTTGAAAAACGTCAGTTTTGGGAAAATAAACCGTTTTTCAAACTTAGCAAGTTATTGCTCTCGAATCAAAGGAATATGAACTAAAACCTAAAAAAACGGCCGTTTTTAGGGTTTGATCCATTTTCTAAAAAAAGATAGAAAAACGGGAGTTTTTTGGATAATGCAAATATCTTTGAACTTATCCAATTAAGGTTTCCGATTATAAGTAATAATAGGCAAAAACATGTTAAAACGGCCAGTTTTGAGATTGAATTGATTTCTTAAAAAAAGCTTGAAAAACGTCAGTTTTGGGGAAATAAACCGTTTTTCAAACTTAGCAAGTTATTGCTCTCGAATCTAAGTAATATAAACCAAAACCTGGAAAAACGGCCGCTTTTAAGGTTTGATCCATTTTCTAAAAAAGATTGAAAAACGGGAGTTTTTTTGGATAATGCAAATATCTTTGAACTTATCCAATTAAGGTCTCCGATTATAAGTAATAATAGGCAAAAACATGCAAAAACGGCCAATTTGAGATTCAATCGATTTCTTCAAAAAAGCTTGAAAAACGTCAGTTTTGGGAAAATAAACCGTTTTTTAAAATTAGCAAGTTATTGCTCTCGAATCTAAGGAATATGAACCAAAACCTGGAAAAACGGCCGTTTTTGAGGGTTAAACCATTTCCTAAAAAGGATTGAAAAACGGGAGTTTTTTGGATGATGCAAATATCGTTAAACCTATCCAATTAAGGTCTCCGATTATAAGTAATATTATGCAAAAACATGCAAAAACGGCCAGTTTTGAGATTCAATCGATTTCTTCAAAAAAGCTTGAAAAACGTCAGTTTTGGGGAAATAAACCGTTTTTCAAACTTAGCAAGTAATTGCTCTCGAATCTAAGTAATATTAACCAAAACCTGGAAAAACGACCGTTTTTGAGGGTTAAACCATTTCCTAAAAATGATTGAAAAACGGGAGTTTTTTGGATGATGCAAATATCTTCAAACCTATCCAATTAAGGTCTCCGAATATAAGTAATATTAGGCAAAAACATGCAAAAATGGCCAGTTTTGAGATCCAATCGATTTCTTCAAAAAAGCTTGAAAAACGTCAGTTTTGGGAAAATAAACCGTTTTTCAAACTTAGCAAGTTATTGCTCTCGAATCAAAGGAATATCAACTAAAACCTAGAAAAACGGCCGTTTTTAGGGTTTGATCCATTTTCTAAAAAAAGATAGAAAAACGGGAGTTTTTTGGATAATGCAAATATCTTTGAACTTATCCAATTAAGGTTTCCGATTATAAGTAATAATAGGCAAAAACATGTTAAAACGGCCAGTTTTGAGATTCAATTGATTTCTTAAAAAAAGCTTGAAAAACGTCAGTTTTGGGGAAATAAACCGTTTTTAAACTTAGCAAGTTATTGCTCTCGAATCTAAGTAATATTAACCAAAACCTGGAAAAACGGCCATTTTTGAGGGTTAAACCTTTTTACTAAAAACGATTGAAAAACGGGAGTTTTCTGGAAGGTGCAAATAATTTCAAAACCTATCCAATTAAGGTCTCCGATTATGAGTAATATTAGGCAAAAACATGCAAAAACGGCCAATTTGAGATTCAATCGATTTCTTCAAAAAAGCTTGAAAAACGTCAGTTTTGAGAAAATAAACCGTTTTTCAAAATTAGCAAGTTATTGCTCTCGAATCTAAGTAATTTTAACTAAAACCTGGAAAAACGGCCGTTTTTTAGGATTGATCCATTTCCTAAAAAAGATGAAAACGGGAGTTTTTTGGAAGATGCAAATATCGTCAAACCTATCCAATTAAGGTCTCCGATTATGAGTAATATTAGGCAAAAACATGCAAAAACGGCCAGTTTTGAGATTCAATCGATTTCTTCAAAAAAGCTTTAAAAACGTCAGTTTTCGGAAAATAAACCGTTTTTCAAACTTAGCAAGTTATAGCTCTCGAATCAAAGGAATATGAACTAAAACCTAGAAAAACGGCCGTTTTTAAGGTTTGATCCATTTTCTAAAAAAGATTGAAAAACGGGAGTTTTTTGGATAATGCAAATATCTTTGAACTTATCCAATTAAGGTCTCCGATTATAAGTAATAATAGGCAAAAACATGTTAAAACGGCCAGTTTTGAGATTGAATCTTTTTCTTAAAAAAAGCTTGAAAAACGTCAGTTTTGGGAAAATAAACCGTTTTTTAAAATTAGCAAGTTATTGCTCTCGAATCTAAGTAATATTAACCAAAACCTAGAAAAACGGCCGTTTTTGAGGTTTGATCCATTTCCTAAAAAAGATTGAAAAACGGGAGTTTTTTGGATGATGCAAATATCGTCAAACCTATCCAATTAAGGTCTCCGATTATAAGTAATATTAGGCAAAAACATGCAAAAATGGCCGGTTTTGAGATTCAATCGATTTCTTCAAAAAAGCTTGAAAAAAGTCAGTTTTGGGAAAATAAACCGTTTTTCAAACTTAGCAAGTTATTGCTCTCGAATCAAAGGAATATGAACTAAAACCTAGAACTTCGGACGTTTTTAGGGTTTGATCCATTTTCTAAAAAAAGATAGAAAAACGGGATTTTTTTGGATAATGCAAATATCTTTGAACTTATCCAATTAAGGTTTCCGATTATAAGTAATAATAGGCAAAAACATGTTAAAACGGCCAGTTTTGAGATTCAATTGATTTCTTAAAAAAAGCTTGAAAAACGTCAGTTTTGGGGAAATAAACCGTTTTTCAAACTTAGCAAGTTATTGCTCTCGAATCAAAGTAATATTAACCAAAACCTGGAAAAACGGCCATTTTTGAGGGTTGAACCTTTTTACTAAAAAAGATTGAAAAACGGGAGTTTTCTGGAAGGTGCAAATAATTTCAAAACCTATCCAATTAAGGTCTCCGATTATAAGTAATATTATGCAAAAACATGCAAAAACGGCCAGTTTTGAGATTCAATCGATTTCTTCAAAAAAGCTTGAAAAACGTCAGTTTTGGGGAAATAAACCGTTTTTCAAACTTAGCAAGTAATTGCTCTCGAATCTAAGTAATATTAACCAAAACCTGGAAAAACGACCGTTTTTGAGGGTTAAACCATTTCCTAAAAATGATTGAAAAACGGGAGTTTTTTGGATGATGCAAATATCTTCAAACCTATCCAATTAAGGTCTCCGAATATAAGTAATATTAGGCAAAAACATGCAAAAATGGCCAGTTTTGAGATCCAATCGATTTCTTCAAAAAAGCTTGAAAAACGTCAGTTTTGGGAAAATAAACCGTTTTTCAAACTTAGCAAGTTATTGCTCTCGAATCAAAGGAATATCAACTAAAACCTAGAAAAACGGCCGTTTTTAGGGTTTGATCCATTTTCTAAAAAAAGATAGAAAAACGGGAGTTTTTTGGATAATGCAAATATCTTTGAACTTATCCAATTAAGGTTTCCGATTATAAGTAATAATAGGCAAAAACATGTTAAAACGGCCAGTTTTGAGATTCAATTGATTTCTTAAAAAAAGCTTGAAAAACGTCAGTTTTGGGGAAATAAACCGTTTTTAAACTTAGCAAGTTATTGCTCTCGAATCTAAGTAATATTAACCAAAACCTGGAAAAACGGCCATTTTTGAGGGTTAAACCTTTTTACTAAAAACGATTGAAAAACGGGAGTTTTCTGGAAGGTGCAAATAATTTCAAAACCTATCCAATTAAGGTCTCCGATTATAAGTAATATTAGGCAAAAACATGCAAAAATGGCCGGTTTTGAGATTCAATCGATTTCTTCAAAAAAGCTTGAAAAAAGTCAGTTTTGGGAAAATAAACCGTTTTTCAAACTTAGCAAGTTATTGCTCTCGAATCAAAGGAATATGAACTAAAACCTAGAACTTCGGACGTTTTTAGGGTTTGATCCATTTTCTAAAAAAAGATAGAAAAACGGGATTTTTTTGGATAATGCAAATATCTTTGAACTTATCCAATTAAGGTCTCCGATTATAAGTAATAATAGGCAAAAACATGTTAAAACGGCCAGTTTTGAGATTGAATCTTTTTCTTAAAAAAAGCTTGAAAAACGTCAGTTTTGGGAAAATAAACCGTTTTTCAAAATTAGCAAGTTATTGCTCTCGAATCTAAGTAATATTAACCAAAACCTAGAAAAACGGCCGTTTTTGAGGTTTGATCCATTTCCTAAAAAAGATTGAAAAACGGGAGTTTTTTGGATGATGCAAATATCGTCAAACCTATCCAATTAAGGTCTCCGATTATAAGTAATATTAGGTAAAAACATGGAAAAACGGCCAGTTTTGAGATTCAATCGATTTCTTCAAAAAAGCTTGAAAAAAGGCAGTTTTAGGAAAATAAACCGTTTTTCAAACTTAGCAAGTTATTGCTCTCGAATCTTAGTAATATAAAACAAAACCCTGAAAAACGGCTTTGTTTAAGGTTTGATCCATTTCCTAAAAAAAGATTGAAAAACGGGAGTTTTTTGGATGATGCAAATATCGTCAAACCTATCCAATTAAGGTCTCCGATTATAAGTAATATTAGGCAAAAAAATGCAAAAACGGCCAGTTTTGAGATTCAATCGATTTCTTCAAAAAAGCTTGAAAAACGTCAGTTTTGGTGAAATAAACCGTTTTTTCAAACTTACAAGTTATTGCTCTCGAATCTAAGTAATATTAACCAAAACCTAGAAAAACGGCCGTTTTTGAGGTTTGATCCATTTCCTAAAAAAGATTGGAAACGGGAGTTTTTTGGACGATGCAAATATCGTCAAACCTATCCAATTAATGTCTCCGATTATAAGTAATATTAGGCAAAAACATGCAAAAACGGCCAGTTTTGAGATTCAATCGATTTCTTCAAAAAAGCTTGAAAAAAGGCAGTTTTGACTAAAATAAACCGTTTTTTAAACTTAGCAAGTTATCGCTTTCGAATCTAAGTAATATTAACCAAAACCTGGAAAAACGGCCGTTTTTGAGGGTTAAACCATTTTCTAAAAATGATTGAAAAACGGGAGTTTTTTTGGATAATGCAAATATCTTCAAACTTATCCAATTAAGGTCTCCGAATATAAATAATATTAGGCAAAAACATGCAAAAACGGCCAAGTTTTGAGATTCAATCGATTTCTTCAAAAAAGCTTTAAAAACGTCAGTTTGGGAAAAAAATAAACCGTTTTTCAAACTCTTGCAGGTAATTGCTCTCGAAGCTAAGTAATTCTAACTAAAACCTGGAAAAACAGCCGTATTTAAGGTTTGATCCATTTTCTAATAAAGATTGAAAACGGGAGTTTTTTTGGATGATGCAAATATCGTCAAACCTATCCAATTAAGGTCTCCGATTATGAGTAATATTAGGCAAAAACATGCAAAAACGACCAGTTTTGAGATTGAATCGATTTCTTAAAAAAAGCTTGAAAAACGTCAATTTTGGGAAAATAAACCGTTTTTCAAACTTAGCAAGTTATTGCTCTCGAATCTAAGTAATATTAACCAAAACCTGGAAAAACGGCTGTTTTTAAGATTTGATCCCTTTCTTAAAAAAGATTGAAAAACGGGAGTTTTTTATACGGTGCAAATAATTTCAAACCTATCCAATTAAGGTCTCTGATTATGAGTAATATTAGGCAAAAACATGCAAAAACTGCCAATTTGAGATTCAATCGATTTCTTCAAAAAAGCTTAAAAAACGTCAGTTTTGAGAAAATAAACCGTTTTTCAATCTTAGCAAGTTATTGCTCTCGAATCTAAGTAATATAAACCAAAACCTGGAAAAACGGCCGCTTTTAAGGTTTGATCCATTTTCTAAAAAAGATTGAAAAACGGGAGTTTTTTTGGATAATGCAAATATCTTTGAACTTATCCAATTAAGGTCTCCAATTATAAGTAATAATAGGCAAAAACATGTTAAAACGGCCAGTTTTGAGATTAAATCGATTTCTTAAAAAAAGCTTGAAAAACGTCAGTTTTGGGAAAATAAACCGTTTTTTAAAATTAGCAAGTTATTGCTCTCAAATCTAAGGAATATGAACCAAAAGCTGGAAAAACGGCGGTTTTTGAGGGTTAAACCATTTCCTAAAAAGGATTGAAAAACGGGAGTTTTTTGGATGATGCAAATATCGTTAAACCTAACCAATTAAGGTCTCCGATTATAAGTAATATTATGCAAAAACATGCAAAAACGGCCAGTTTTGAGATTCAATCGATTTCTTCAAAAAAGCTTGAAAAACGTCAATTTTGGGAAAATAAACCGTTTTTGAAACTTAGCAAGTTATTGCTCTCGAATCTAAGTAATATTAACCAAAACCTGGAAAAACGGCCGTTTTTGAGGGTTAAACCATTTTCTAAAAATGATTGAAAAACGGGAGTTTTTTTGGATAATGCAAATATCTTCAAACTTATTCAATTAAGGTCTCCGAATATAAGTAATATTAGGCAAAAACATGCAAAAACGGCCAAGTTTTGAGATTCAATCGATTTCTTAAAAAAAGCTTGAAAAACGTCAATTTTGGGAAAATAAACCGTTTTTCAAAATTAGCAAGTTATTGCTCTCGAAATCTAAGTAATATTAACCAAAACCTAGAAAAACGGCCGTTTTTAAGGTTTGATCCATTTCTTAAAAAAGATTGAAAAACGGGAGTTTTTTATACGGTGCAAATAATTTCAAACCTATCCAATTAAGGTCTCTGATTATGAGTAATATTAGGCAAAAACATGCAAAAACTGCCAATTTGAGATTCAATCGATTTCTTCAAAAAAGCTTGAAAAACGTCAGTTTTGAGAAAATAAACCGTTTTTCAATCTTAACAAGTTATTGCTCTCGAATCTAAGTAATATAAACCAAAACCTGGAAAAACGGCCGTTTTACGGTTTGATCCATTTTCTAAAAAAGATTGAAAAACGGGAGTTTTTTGGATAATGCAAATATCTTTGAACTTATCCAATTAAGGTCTCCGATTAGAAGTAATAATAGGCAAAAACATGTTAAAACGGCCAGTTTTGAGATTGAATCTTTTTCTTAAAAAAAGCTTGAAAAACGTCAGTTTTGGGAAAATAAACCGTTTTTCAAAATTAGCAAGTTATTGCTCTCGAATCTAAGTAATATTAACCAAAACCTAGAAAAACGGCCGTTTTTGAGGTTTGATCCATTTCCTAAAAAAGATTGAAAAACGGGAGTTTTTTGGATGATGCAAATATCGTCAAACCTATCCAATTAAGGTCTCCGATTATAAGTAATATTAGGTAAAAACATGGAAAAACGGCCAGTTTTGAGATTCAATCGATTTCTTCAAAAAAGCTTGAAAAAAGGCAGCTTTAGGAAAATAAACCGTTTTTCAAACTTAGCAAGTTATTGCTCTCGAATCTTAGTAATATAAAACAAAACCCTGAAAAACGGCCGTGTTTAAGGTTTGATCCATTTCCTAAAAAAAGATTGAAAAACGGGAGTTTTTTGGATGATGCAAATATCGTCAAACCTATCCAATTAAGGTCTCCGATTATAAGTAATATTAGGCAAAAAAATGCAAAAACGGCCAGTTTTGAGATTCAATCGATTTCTTCAAAAAAGCTTGAAAAACGTCAGTTTTGGTGAAATAAACCGTTTTTTCAAACTTACAAGTTATTGCTCTCGAATCTAAGTAATATTAAACAAAACCTAGAAAAACGGCCGTTTTTGAGGTTTGATCCATTTCCTAAAAAAGATTGGAAACGGGAGTTTTTTGGACGATGCAAATATCGTCAAACCTATCCAATTAATGTCTCCGATTATAAGTAATATTAGGCAAAAACATGCAAAAACGGCCAGTTTTGAGATTCAATCGATTTCTTCAAAAAAGCTTGAAAAAAGGCAGTTTTGACTAAAATAAACCGTTTTTTAAACTTAGCAAGTTATCGCTTTCGAATCTAAGTAATATTATCCAAAACCTGGAAAAACGGCCGTTTTTGAGGGTTAAACCATTTTCTAAAAATGATTGAAAAACGGGAGTTTTTTTGGATAATGCAAATATCTTCAAACTTATCCAATTAAGGTCTCCGAATATAAATAATATTAGGCAAAAACATGCAAAAACGGCCAAGTTTTGAGATTCAATCGATTTCTTCAAAAAAGCTTTAAAAACGTCAGTTTGGGAAAAAAATAAACCGTTTTTCAAACTCTTGCAGGTAATTGCTCTCGAAGCTAAGTAATTCTAACTAAAACCTGGAAAAACAGCCGTATTTAAGGTTTGATCCATTTTCTAATAAAGATTGAAAACGGGAGTTTTTTTGGATGATGCAAATATCGTCAAACCTATCCAATTAAGGTCTCCGATTATGAGTAATATTAGGCAAAAACATGCAAAAACGACCAGTTTTGAGATTGAATCGATTTCTTAAAAAAAGCTTGAAAAACGTCAATTTTGGGAAAATAAACCGTTTTTCAAACTTAGCAAGTTATTGCTCTCGAATCTAAGTAATATTAACCAAAACCTAGAAAAACGGCCGTTTATAAGATTTGATCCATTTCTTAAAAAAGATTGAAAAACGGGAGTTTTTTATACGGTGCAAATAATTTCAAACCTATCCAATTAAGGTCTCTGATTATGAGTAATATTAGGCAAAAACATGCAAAAACTGCCAATTTGAGATTCAATCGATTTCTTCAAAAAAGCTTAAAAAACGTCAGTTTTGAGAAAATAAACCGTTTTTCAATCTTAGCAAGTTATTGCTCTCGAATCTAAGTAATATAAACCAAAACCTGGAAAAACGGCCGCTTTTAAGGTTTGATCCATTTTCTAAAAAAGATTGAAAAACGGGAGTTTTTTTGGATAATGCAAATATCTTTGAACTTATCCAATTAAGGTCTCCAATTATAAGTAATAATAGGCAAAAACATGTTAAAACGGCCAGTTTTGAGATTGAATCGATTTCTTAAAAAAAGCTTGAAAAACGTCAGTTTTGGGAAAATAAACCGTTTTTTAAAATTAGCAAGTTATTGCTCTCGAATCTAAGGAATATGAATCAAAACCTGGAAAAACGGCCGTTTTTGAGGGTTAAACCATTTCCTAAAAAGGATTGAAAAACGGGAGTTTTTTGGATGATGCAAATATCGTTAAACCTAACCAATTAAGGTCTCCGATTATAAGTAATATTATGCAAAAACATGCAAAAACGGCCAGTTTTGAGATTCAATCGATTTCTTCAAAAAAGCTTGAAAAACGTCAATTTTGGGAAAATAAACCGTTTTTGAAACTTAGCAAGTTATTGCTCTCGAATCTAAGTAATATTAACCAAAACCTGGAAAAACGGCCGTTTTTGAGGGTTAAACCATTTTCTAAAAATGATTGAAAAACGGGAGTTTTTTTTGATAATGCAAATATCTTCAAACTTATCCAATTAAGGTCTCCGAATATAAGTAATATTAGGCAAAAACATGCAAAAACGGCCAAGTTTTGAGATTCAATCGATTTCTTAAAAAAAGCTTGAAAAACGTCAGTTTTGGGAAAATAAACCGTTTTTCAAAATTAGCAAGTTATTGCTCTCGAAATCTAAGTAATATTAACCAAAACCTAGAAAAACGGCCGTTTTTAAGGTTTGATCCATTTCTTAAAAAAGATTGAAAAACGGGAGTTTTTTATACGGTGCAAATAATTTCAAACCTATCCAATTAAGGTCTCTGATTATGAGTAATATTAGGCAAAAACATGCAAAAACTGCCAATTTGAGATTCAATCGATTTCTTCAAAAAAGCTTGAAAAACGTCAGTTTTGAGAAAATAAACCGTTTTTCAATCTTAACAAGTTATTGCTCTCGAATCTAAGTAATATAAACCAAAACCTGGAAAAACGGCCGTTTTTAAGGTTTGATCCATTTTCTAAAAAAGATTGAAAAACGGGAGTTTTTTGGATAATGCAAATATCTTTGAACTTATCCAATTAAGGTCTCCGATTAGAAGTAATAATAGGCAAAAACATGTTAAAACGGCCAGTTTTGAGATTGAATCGATTTCTTAAAAAAAGCTTGAAAAACGTCAGTTTTGGGAAAATAACCGTTTTTTAAAATTAGCAAGTTATTGCTCTCGAATCTAAGGAATATGAACCAAAACCTGGAAAAACGGCCGTTTTTGAGGGTTAAACCATTTCCTAAGAAGGATTGAAAAACGGGAGTTTTTTGGATGATGCAAATATCCTCAAACCTATCCAATTAAGGTCTCCGAATATAAGTAATATTAGGCAAAAACATGCAAAAATGGCCAGTTTTGAGATCCAATCGATTTCTTCAAAAAAGCTTGAAAAACGTCAGTTTTGGGAAAATAAACCGTTTTTCAAACTTAGCAAGTTATTGCTCTCGAATCAAAGGAATATGAACTAAAACCTAGAAAAACGGCCGTTTTTAGGGTTTGATCCATTTTCTAAAAAAAGATAGAAAAACGGGAGTTTTTTGGATAATGCAAATATCTTTGAACTTATCCAATTAAGGTTTCCGATTATAAGTAATAATAGGCAAAAACATGTTAAAACGGCCAGTTTTGAGATTCAATTGATTTCTTAAAAAAAGCTTGAAAAACGTCAGTTTTGGGGAAATAATCCGTTTTTTAAACTTAGCAAGTTATTGCTCTCGAATCTAAGTAATATAAACCAAAACCTGGAAAAACAGCCGCTTTTAAGGTTTGATCCATTTTCTAAAAAAGATTGAAAAACGGGAGTTGTTTGGATAATGCAAATATCTTTGAACTTATCCAATTAAGGTCTCCGATTATAAGTAATAATAGGCAAAAACATGCAAAAACGGCCAATTTGAGATTCAATCGATTTCTTCAAAAAAGCTTGAAAAACGTCAGTTTTGGGAAAATAAACCGTTTTTTAAAATTAGCAAGTTATTGCTCTCGAATCTAAGGAATATGAACCAAAACCTGGAAAAACGGCCGTTTTTGAGGGTTAAACCATTTCCTAAAAAGGATTGAAAAACGGGAGTTTTTTGGATGATGCAAATATCGTTAAACCTATCCAATTAAGGTCTCCGATTATAAGTAATATTATGCAAAAACATGCAAAAACGGCCAGTTTTGAGATTCAATCGATTTCTTCAAAAAAGCTTGAAAAACGTCGGTTTGGGGAAATAAACCGTTTTTCAAACTTAGCAAGTAATTGCTCTCGAATCTAAGTAATATTAACCAAAACCTGGAAAAACGACCGTTTTTGAGGGTTAAACCATTTCCTAAAAATGATTGAAAAACGGGAGTTTTTTGGATGATGCAAATATCTTTAAACCTATCCAATTAAGGTCTCCGAATATAAGTAATATTAGGCAAAAACATGCAAAAACGGCCAGTTTTGAGATCCAATCGATTTCTTCAAAAAAGCTTGAAAAACGTCAGTTTTGGGAAAATAAACCGTTTTTCAAACTTAGCAAGTTATTGCTCTCGAATCAAAGGAATATGAACTAAAACCTAGAAAAACGGCCGTTTTTAGGGTTTGATCCATTTTCTAAAAAAAGATAGAAAAACGGGAGTTTTTTGGATAATGCAAATATCTTTGAACTTATCCAATTAAGGTTTCCGATTATAAGTAATAATAGGCAAAAACATGTTAAAACGGCCAGTTTTGAGATTCAATTGATTTCTTAAAAAAAGCTTGAAAAACGTCAGTTTTGGGGAAATAAACCGTTTTTCAAACTTAGCAAGTTATTGCTCTCGAATCTAAGTAATATTAACCAAAACCTGGAAAAACGGCCATTTTTGAGGGTTAAACCTTTTTACTAAAAACGATTGAAAAACGGGAGTTTTCTGGAAGGTGCAAATAATTTCAAAACCTATCCAATTAAGGTCTCCGATTATGAGTAATATTAGGCAAAAACATGCAAAAACGGCCAATTTGAGATTCAATCGATTTCTTCAAAAAAAGCTTGAAAAACGTCAGTTTTGAGAAAATAAACCGTTTTTCAAACTTAGCAAGTTATTGCTCTCGAATCTAAGTAATTTTAACTAAAACCTGGAAAAACGGCCGTTTTTTAGGTTTGATCCATTTCCTAAAAAAGATTGAAAACGGGAGTTTTTTGGAAGATGCAAATATCGTCAAACATATCCAATTAAGGTCTCCGATTATGAGTAATATTAGGCAAAAACATGCAAAAACGGCCAGTTTTGAGATTCAATCGATTTCTTCAAAAAAGCTTTAAAAACGTCAGTTTTCGGAAAATAAACCGTTTTTCAAACTTAGCAAGTTATAGCTCTCGAATCAAAGGAATATTAACTAAAACCTAGAAAAACGGCCGTTTTTAAGGTTTGATCCATTTTCTAAAAAAGATTGAAAAACGGGAGTTTTTTGGATAATGCAAATATCTTTGAACTTATCCAATTAAGGTCTCCGATTATAAGTAATAATAGGCAAAAACATGTTAAAACGGCCAGTTTTGAGATTGAATCTTTTTCTTAAAAAAAGCTTGAAAAACGTCAGTTTTGGGAAAATAAACCGTTTTTCAAAATTAGCAAGTTATTGCTCTCGAATCTAAGTAATATTAACCAAAACCTAGAAAAACGGCCGTTTTTGAGGTTTGATCCATTTCCTAAAAAAAATTGAAAAACGGGAGTTTTTTGGATGATGCGAATATCGTCAAACCTATCCAATTAAGGTCTCCGATTATAAGTAATATTAGGTAAAAACATGTTAAAACGGCCAGTTTTGAGATTCAATCGATTTCTTCAAAAAAGCTTAAAAAAAGGCAGGTTTTAGGAAAATAAACCGTTTTTCAAACTTAGCAAGTTATTGCTCTCGAATCTAAGTAATATAAAACAAAACCTGGAAAAACGGCCGTGTTTAAGGTTTGATCCATTTCCTAAAAAAAGATTGAAAAACGGGAGTTTTTTGGATGATGCAAATATCGTCAAACCTATCCAATTAAGGGCTCCGATTATAAGTAATATTAGGCAAAAAAATGCAAAAACGGCCAGTTTTGAGATTCAATCGATTTCTTCAAAAAAGCTTGAAAAACGTCAGTTTTGGTGAAATAAACCGTTTTTTCAAACTTACAAGTTATTGCTCTCGAATCTAAGTAATATTAACCAAAACCTAGAAAAACGGCCGTTTTTGAGGTTTCATCCATTTCCTAAAAAAGATTGAAAACGGGAGTTTTTTGGACGATGCAAATATCGTCAAACCTATCCAATTAATGTCTCCGATTATAAGTAATATTAGGCAAAAACATGCAAAAACGGCCAGTTTTGAGATTCAATCGATTTCTTCAAAAAAGCTTGAAAAACGTCAGTTTTGGGGAAATAAACCGTTTTTCAAACTTAGCAAGTTATTGCTCTCGAATCTAAGTAATATTAACCAAAACCTGGAAAAACGGCCGTTTTTGAGGGTTAAACCATTTCCTAAAAATGATTTCAAAACGGGAGTTTTTTTGGATAATGCAAATATCTACAAACCTATCCAATTAAGGTCTCCGAATATAAGTAATATTAGGCAAAAACATGCAAAAACTGCCAAGTTTTGAGATTCAATCGATTTCTTCAAAAAAGCTTTAAAAACGTCAGTTTGGGAAAAAAATAAACCGTTTTTCAAACTTAGCAGGTAATTGCTCTCGAAGCTAAGTAATTTTAACTAAAACCTGGAAAAACAGCCGTATTTAAGGTTTGATCCATTTTCTAAAAAAGATTGAAAAACGGGAGTTTTTTGGATGATGCAAATATCGTTAAACCTATCCAATTAAGGTCTCCGATTATAAGTAATATTATGCAAAAACATGCAAAAACGGCCAGTTTTGAGATTCAATCGATTTCTTCAAAAAAGCTTGAAAAAAGGCAGTTTTGAAGAAAATAAACCGTTTTTCAAACTTAGCAAGTTATCGCTTTCGAATCTAAGTAATATTAACCAAAACCTGGAAAAACGGCCGTTTTTGAGGGTTAAACCATTTCCTAAAAATGATTGAAAAACGGGAGTTTTTTTGGATAATGCAAATATCTTTGACCCTATCCAATTAAGGTCTTCGAATATAAGTAATATTAGGCAAAAACATGCAAAAACGGCCAAGTTTTGAGATTCAATCGATTTCTTCAAAAAAGCTTGAAAAACGTCAGTTTTTAGAAAATAAACCGTTTTTCAATCTTAGCAAGTTATTGCTCTCGAACCTAAGTAATATTAACCAAAACATGGAAAAACGACCGTTTTTGAGGGTTAAACCATTTCCTAAAAATGATTGAAAACTAGAGTTGTTTTGGATAATGCAAATATCTTCAAACCTATCCGATTAAGGTCTCTGAATATAAGTTATTTTAGGCAAAAACATGCAAAAACGGCCAGTTTTGAGATTCAATCGATTTCTTCAAAAAAGCTTGAAAAACGTCAGTTTTGGTGAAATAAACCGTTTTTTCAAACTTACAAGTTATTGCTCTCGAATCTAAGTAATATTAACCAAAACCTAGAAAAACGCCCGTTTTTGAGGTTTGATCCATTTCCTAAAAAAGATTGAAAACGGGAGTTTTTTGGACGATGCAAATATCGTCAAACCTATCCAATTAATGTCTCCGATTATAAGTAATATTATGCAAAAACATGCAAAAACGGCCAGTTTTGAGATTCAATCGATTTATTCAAAAAAGCTTGAAAAAAGGCAGTTTTGAAGAAAATAAACCGTTTTTTAAACTTAGCAAGTTATCGCTTTCGAATCTAAGTAATATTAACCAAAACCTGGAAAAACGGCCGTTTTTGAGGGTTAAACCATTTTCTAAAAATGATTGAAAAACGGGAGTTTTTTTGGATAATGCAAATATCTTCAAACTTATCCAATTAAGGTCTCCGAATATAGATAATATTAGGCAAAAACATGCAAAAACGGCCAAGTTTTGAGATTCAATCGATTTCTTCAAAAAAGCTTTAAAAACGTCAGTTTGGAAAAAAATAAACCGTTTTTCAAACTTAGCAGGTAATTGCTCTCGAAGCTAAGTAATTTTAACTAAAACCTGGAAAAACAGCCGTATTTAAGGTTTGATCCATTTTCTAAAAAAGATTGAAAACGGGAGTTTTTTTGGATGATGCAAATATCGTCAAACCTATCCAATTAAGGTCTCCGATTATGAGTAATATTAGGCAAAAACATGCAAAAACGACCAGTTTTGAGATTGAATCGATTTCTTAAAAAAAGCTTGAAAAACGTCAATTTTGGGAAAATAAACCGTTTTTCAAACTTAGCAAGTTATTGCTCTCGAATCTAAGTAATATTAACCAAAACCTGGAAAAACGGCCGTTTTTAAGGTTTGATCCATTTCTTAAAAAAGATTGAAAAACGGGAGTTTTTTATACGGTGCAAATAATTTCAAACCTATCCAATTAAGGTCTCTGATTATGAGTAATATTAGGCAAAAACATGCAAAAACTGCCAATTTGAGATTCAATCGATTTCTTCAAAAAAGCTTGAAAAACGTCAGTTTTGAGAAAATAAACCGTTTTTCAATCTTAGCAAGTTATTGCTCTCGAATCTAAGTAATATAAACCAAAACCTGGAAAAACGGCCGCTTTTAAGGTTTGATCCATTTTCTAAAAAAGATTGAAAAACGGGAGTTTTTTGGATAATGCAAATATCTTTGAACTTATCCAATTAAGGTCTCCGATTATAAGTAATAATAGGCAAAAACATGTTAAAACGGCCAGTTTTGAGATTGAATCGATTTCTTAAAAAAAGCTTTAAAAACGTCAGTTTTCGGAAAATAAACCGTTTTTCAAACTTAGCAAGTTATAGCTCTCGAATCAAAGGAATATGAACTAAAACCTAGAAAAACGGCCGTTATTAAGGTTTGATCCATTTTCTAAAAAAGATTGAAAAACGGGAGTTTTTTGGATAATGCAAATATCTTTGAACTTATCCAATTAAGGTCTCCGATTATAAGTAATAATAGGCAAAAACATGTTAAAACGGCCAGTTTTGAGATTGAATCTTTTTCTTAAAAAAAGCTTGAAAAACGTCAGTTTTGGGAAAATAAACCGTTTTTCAAAATTAGCAAGTTATTGCTCTCGAATCTAAGTAATATTAACCAAAACCTAGAAAAACGGCCGTTTTTGAGGTTTGATCCATTTCCTAAAAAAGATTGAAAAACGGGAGTTTTTTGGATGATGCAAATATCGTCAAACCTATCCAATTAAGGTCTCCGATTATATGTAATATTATGTAAAAACATGGAAAAACGGCCAGTTTTGAGATTCAATCGATTTCTTCAAAAAAGCTTGAAAAAAGGCAGTTTTAGGAAAATAAACCATTTTTCAAACTTAGCAAGTTATTGCTTTCGAATCTAAGTAATATAAAACAAAACCTGGAAAAACGGCCGTGTTTAAGGTTTGATCCATTTCCTAAAAAAAGATTGAAAAACGGGAGTTTTTTGGATGATGCAAATATCGTCAAACCTATCCAATTAAGGTCTCCGATTATAAGTAATATTAGGCAAAAAAATGCAAAACGGCCAGTTTTGAGATTCAATCGATTTCTTCAAAAAAGCTTGAAAAACGTAAGTTTTGGTGAAATAAACCGTTTTTTCAAACTTACAAGTTATTGCTCTCGAATCTAAGTAATATTACCAAAACCTAGAAAAACGGCCGTTTTTAAGGTTTGATCCATTTTCTAAAAAAGATTGAAAAACGAGAGTTTTTTGGATAATGCAAATATCTTTGAACTTATCCAATTAATGTCTCCGATTATAAGTAATATTAGGCAAAAACATGCAAAAACGGCCAGTTTTGAGATTCAATCGATTTCTTCGAAAAAGCTTGAAAAACGTCGGTTTTGGGGAAATAAACCGTTTTTCAAACTTAGCAAGTTATTGCTCTCGAATCTAAGTAATATTAACCAAAACCTGGAAAAACGGCCGTTTTTGAGGGTTAAACCATTTTCTAAAAATGATTTCAAAACGGGAGTTTTTTGGATAATGCAAATATCTACAAACCCATCCAATTAAGGTCTCCAATTATAAGTAATAATAGGCAAAAACATGCAAAAAAGGCCAGTTTTGAGATTCAAATCGATTTCTTCAAAAAAGCTTGAAAAACGTCAGTTTTGGGAAAATAAACCGTTTTTCAAACTTAGCAAGTTATAGCTCTCGAATCAAAGGAATATGAACTAAAACCTAGAAAAACGGCCGTTTTTAAGGTTTGATCCATTTTCTAAAAAAGATTTAAAAACGGGAGTTTTTTAGATAATGAAAATATCTTTGAACTTATCCAATTAAGGTCTCCGATTATAAGTAATAATAGGCAAAAACATGTTAAAACGGCCAGTTTTGAGATTGAATCTTTTTCTTAAAAAAAGCTTGAAAAACGTCAGTTTTGTGAAAATAAACCGTTTTTCAAAATTAGCAAGTTATTGCTCTCGAATCTAAGTAATATTAACCAAAACCTAGAAAAACGGCCGTTTTTGAGGTTTGATCCATTTCCTAAAAAAGATTGAAAAACGGGAGTTTTTTGGATGATGCAAATATCGTCAAACCTATCCAATTAAGGTCTCCGATTATAAGTAATATTAGGCCAAAACATGCAAAAATGGCCAGTTTTGAGATTCAATCGATTTCTTCAAAAAAGCTTGAAAAACGTCAGTTTTGGGATAATAAACCGTTTTTCAAACTTAGCAAGTTATTGCTCTCGAATCAAAGGAATATGAACTAAAACCTAGAAAAACGGCCGTTTTTAGGGTTTGATCCATTTTCTAAAAAAAGATAGAAAAACGGGATTTTTTTGGATAATGCAAATATCTTTGAACTTATCCAATTAAGGTTTCCGATTATAAGTAATAATAGGCAAAAACATGTTAAAACGGCCAGTTTTGAGATTCAATTGATTTCTTAAAAAAAGCTTGAAAAACGTCAGTTTTGGGGAAATAAACCGTTTTTCAAACTTAGCAAGTTATTGCTCTCGAATCAAAGTAATATTAACCAAAACCTGGAAAAACGGCCATTTTTGAGGGTTGAACCTTTTTACTAAAAAAGATTGAAAAACGGGAGTTTTCTGGAAGGTGCAAATAATTTCAAAACCTATCCAATTAAGGTCTCCGATTATGAGTAATATTAGGCAAAAACATGCAAAAACGGCCAATTTGAGATTCAATCGATTTCTTCAAAAAAGCTTTAAAAACGTCAGTTTGGGAAAAAAATAAACCGTTTTTCAAATTTAGCAGGTAATTGCTCTCGAAGCTAAGTAATTTTAACTAAAACCTGGAAAAACAGCCGTATTTAAGGTTTGATCCATTTTCTAAAAAAGATTGAAAACGGGAGTTTTTTTGGATGATGCAAATATCGTCAAACTTATCCAATTAAGGTCTCCGATTATGAGTAATATTAGGCAAAAACATGCAAAAACGACCAGTTTTGAGATTGAATTGATTTCTTAAAAAAAGCTTGAAAAACGTCAATTTTAAGAAAATAAACCGTTTTTCAAACTTAGCAAGTTATTGCTCTCGAATCTAAGTAATATTAACCAAAACCTGGAAAAACGGCCGTTTTTAAGGTTTGATCCATTTCTTAAAAAAGATTGAAAAACGGGAGTTTTTTATACGGTGCAAATAATTTCAAACCTATCCAATTAAGGTCTCTGATTATGAGTAATATTAGGCAAAAACATGCAAAAACTGCCAATTTGAGATTCAATCGATTTCTTCAAAAAAGCTTGAAAAACGTCAGTTTTGAGAAAATAAACCGTTTTTCAATCTTAGCAAGTAAATGCTCTCGAATCTAAGTAATATAAACCAAAACCTGGAAAAACGGCCGCTTTTAAGGTTTGATCCATTTTCTAAAAAAGATTGAAAAACGGGAGTTTTTTTGGATAATGCAAATATCTTTGAACTTATCCAATTAAGGTCTCCGATTATAAGTAATAATAGGCAAAAACATGTTAAAACGGCCAGTTTTGAGATTGAATCGATTTCTTAAAAAAAGCTTGAAAAACGTCAGTTTTGGGAAAATAAACCGTTTTTTAAAATTAGCAAGTTATTGCTCTCGAATCTAAGGAATATGAACCAAAACCTGGAAAAACGGCGGTTTTTGAGGGTTAAACCATTTCCTAAAAAGGATTGAAAAACGGGAGTTTTTTGGATGATGCAAATATCGTTAAACCTATCCAATTAAGGTCTCCGATTATAAGTAATATTATGCAAAAACATGCAAAAACGGCCGGTTTTGAGATTCAATCGATTTCTTCAAAAAAGCTTGAAAAAAGGCAGTTTTGAAGAAAATAAACCTTTTTTAAACTTAGGAGGTTATCGCTTTCGAATCTAAGTAATATTAACCAAAACCTGGAAAAACGGCCGTTTTTGAGGGTTAAACCATTTTCTAAAAATGATTAAAAAACGGGAGTTTTTTTGGATGATGCAAATATCTTCAAACTTATCCAATTAAGGTCTCCGAATAAAGGTAATATTAGGCAAAAACATGCAAAAACGGCCAAGTTTTGAGATTCAATCGATTTCTTAAAAAAAGCTTGAAAAAGGTCAATTTTGGGAAAATAAACCGTTTTTCAAACTTAGCAGGTTATTGCTCTCGAATCTAAGTAATATTAACCCAAACCTAGAAAAACGGCCGTTTTTAAGGTTTGATCCATTTCTTAAAAAAGATTGAAAAACGGGAGTTTTTTATACGGTGCAAATAATTTCAAACCTATCCAATTAAGGTCTCTGATTATAAGTAATATTAGGCAAAAACATGCAAAAACTGCCAATTTGAGATTCAATCGATTTCTTCAAAAAAGCTTGAAAAACGTCAGTTTTGAGAAAATAAACCGTTTTTCAATCTTAACAAGTTATTGCTCTCGAATCTAAGTAATATAAACCAAAACCTGGAAAAACGGCCGTTTTTAAGGTTTGATCCATTTTCTAAAAAGATTGAAAAACGGGAGTTTTTTGGATAATGCAAATATCTTTGAACTTATCCAATTAAGGTCTCCGATTAGAAGTAATAATAGGCAAAAACATGCAAAAATGGCCAGTTTTGAGATCCAATCGATTTCTTCAAAAAAGCTTGAAAAACGTCAGTTTTGGGAAAATAAACCGTTTTTCAAACTTAGCAAGTTATTGCTCTCGAATCAAAGAAATATGAACTAAAACCTAGAAAAACGGCCGTTTTTAGGGTTTGATCCATTTTCTAAAAAAAGATAGAAAAACGGGAGTTTTTTGGATAATGCAAATATCTTTGAACTTATCCAATTAATGTCTCCGATTATAAGTAATATTAGGCAAAAACATGCAAAAACGGCCAGTTTTGAGATTCAATCGATTTCTTCGAAAAAGCTTGAAAAACGTCGGTTTTGGGGAAATAAACCGTTTTTCAAACTTAGCAAGTTATTGCTCTCGAATCTAAGTAATATTAACCAAAACCTGGAAAAACGGCCGTTTTTGAGGGTTAAACCATTTTCTAAAAATGATTTCAAAACGGGAGTTTTTTGGATAATGCAAATATCTACAAACCTATCCAATTAAGGTCTCCAATTATAAGTAATAATAGGCAAAAACATGCAAAAAAGGCCAGTTTTGAGATTCAAATCGATTCCTTCAAAAAAGCTTGAAAAACGTCAGTTTTGGGAAAATAAACCGTTTTTCAAACTTAGCAAGTTATAGCTCTCGAATCAAAGGAATATGAACTAAAACCTAGAAAAACGGCCGTTTTTAAGGTTTGATCCATTTCCTAAAAAAGATTGAAAACGGGAGTTTTTTGGACGATGCAAATATCGTCAAACCTATCCAATTAATGTCTCCGATTATAAGTAATATTATGCAAAAACATGCAAAAACGGCCAGTTTTGAGATTCAATCGATTTATTCAAAAAAGCTTGAAAAAAGGCAGTTTTGAAGAAAATAAACCGTTTTTTAAACTTAGCAAGTTATCGCTTTCGAATCTAAGTAATATTAACCAAAACCTGGAAAAACGGCCGTTTTTGAGGGTTAAACCATTTTCTAAAAATGATTGAAAAACGGGAGTTTTTTTGGATAATGCAAATATCTTCAAACTTATCCAATTAAGGTCTCCGAATATAAATAATATTAGGCAAAAACATGCAAAAACGGCCAAGTTTTGAGATTCAATCGATTTCTTCAAAAAAGCTTTAAAAACGTCAGTTTGGAAAAAAAATAAACCGTTTTTCAAACTTAGCAGGTAATTGCTCTCGAAGCTAAGTAATTTTAACTAAAACCTGGAAAAACAGCCGTATTTAAGGTTTGATCCATTTTCTAAAAAAGATTGAAAACGGGAGTTTTTTTGGATGATGCAAATATCGTCAAACCTATCCAATTAAGGTCTCCGATTATGAGTAATATTAGGCAAAAACATGTAAAAACGACCAGTTTTGAGATTGAATCGATTTCTTAAAAAAAGCTTGAAAAACGTCAATTTTGGGAAAATAAACCGTTTTTCAAACTTAGCAAGTTATTGCTCTCGAATCTAAGTAATATTAACCAAAACCTGGAAAAACGGCCGTTTTTAAGGTTTGATCCATTTCTTAAAAAAGATTGAAAAACGGGAGTTTTTTATACGGTGCAAATAATTTCAAACCTATCCAATTAAGGTCTCTGATTATGAGTAATATTAGGCAAAAACATGCAAAAACTGCCAATTTGAGATTCAATCGATTTCTTCAAAAAAGCTTGAAAAACGTCAGTTTTGAGAAAATAAACCGTTTTTCAATCTTAGCAAGTTATTGCTCTCGAATCTAAGTAATATAAACCAAAAGCTGGAAAAACGGCCGCTTTTAAGGTTTGATCCATTTTCTAAAAAAGATTGAAAAACGGGAGTTTTTTGGATAATGCAAATATCTTTGAACTTATCCAATTAAGGTCTCCGATTATAAGTAATAATAGGCAAAAACATGTTAAAACGGCCAGTTTTGAGATTGAATCGATTTCTTAAAAAAAGCTTTAAAAACGTCAGTTTTCGGAAAATAAACCGTTTTTCAAACTTAGCAAGTTATAGCTCTCGAATCAAAGGAATATGAACTAAAACCTAGAAAAACGGCCGTTATTAAGGTTTGATCCATTTTCTAAAAAAGATTGAAAAACGGGAGTTTTTTGGATAATGCAAATATCTTTGAACTTATCCAATTAAGGTCTCCGATTATAAGTAATAATAGGCAAAAACATGTTAAAACGGCAAGTTTTGAGATTGAATCTTTTTCTTAAAAAAAGCTTGAAAAACGTCAGTTTTGGGAAAATAAACCGTTTTTCAAAATTAGCAAGTTATTGCTCTCGAATCTAAGTAATATTAACCAAAACCTAGAAAAACGGCCGTTTTTGAGGTTTGATCCATTTCCAAAAAAAGATTGAAAAACGGGAGTTTTTTGGATGATGCAAATATCGTCAAACCTATCCAATTAAGGTCTCCGATTATATGTAATTTTATGTAAAAACATGGAAAAACGGCCAGTTTTGAGATTCAATCGATTTCTTCAAAAAAGCTTGAAAAAAGGCAGTTTTAGGAAAATAAACCATTTTTCAAACTTAGCAAGTTATTGCTTTCGAATCTAAGTAATATAAAACAAAACCTGGAAAAACGGCCGTGTTTAAGGTTTGATCCATTTCCTAAAAAAAGATTGAAAAACGGGAGTTTTTTGGATGATGCAAATATCGTCAAACCTATCCAATTAAGGTCTCCGATTATAAGTAATATTAGGCAAAAAAATGCAAAACGGCCAGTTTTGAGATTCAATCGATTTCTTCAAAAAAGCTTGAAAAACGTCAGTTTTGGTGAAATAAACCGTTTTTTCAAACTTACAAGTTATTGCTCTCGAATCTAAGTAATATTACCAAAACCTAGGTAAACGGCCGTTTTTAAGGTTTGATCCATTTTCTAAAAAAGATTGAAAAACGGGAGTTTTTTGGATAATGCAAATATCTTTGAACTTATCCAATTAATGTCTCCGATTATAAGTAATATTAGGCAAAAACATGCAAAAACGGCCAGTTTTGAGTTCCAATCGATTTCTTCGAAAAAGCTTGAAAAACGTCGGTTTTGGGGAAATAAACCGTTTTTCAAACTTAGCAAGTTATTGCTCTCGAATCTAAGTAATTTTAACCAAAACCTGGAAAAACGGCCGTTTTTGAGGGTTAAACCATTTTCTAAAAATGATTTCAAAACGGGAGTTTTTTGGATAATGCAAATATCTACAAACCTATCCAATTAAGGTCTCCAATTATAAGTAATAATAGGCAAAAACATGCAAAAAAGGCCAGTTTTGAGATTCAAATCGATTTCTTCAAAAAAGCTTGAAAAACGTCAGTTTTGGGAAAATAAACCGTTTTTCAAACTTAGCAAGTTATAGCTCTCGAATCAAAGGAATATGAACTAAAACCTAGAAAAACGGCCGTTTTTAAGGTTTGATCCATTTTCTAAAAAAGATTTAAAAACGGGAGTTTTTTAGATAATGAAAATATCTTTGAAATTATCCAATTAAGGTCTCCGATTATAAGTAATAATAGGCAAAAACATGTTAAAACGGCCAGTTTTGAGATTGAATCTTTTTCTTAAAAAAAGCTTGAAAAACGTCAGTTTTGTGAAAATAAACCGTTTTTCAAAATTAGCAAGTTATTGCTCTCGAATCTAAGTAATATTAACCAAAACCTAGAAAAACGGCCGTTTTTGAGGTTTGATCCATTTCCTAAAAAAGATTGAAAAACGGGAGTTTTTTGGATGATGCAAATATCGTCAAACCTATCCAATTAAGGTCTCCGATTATAAGTAATATTAGGCCAAAACATGCAAAAATGGCCAGTTTTGAGATTCAATCGATTTCTTCAAAAAAGCTTGAAAAACGTCAGTTTTGGGATAATAAACCGTTTTTCAAACTTAGCAAGTTATTGCTCTCGAATCAAAGGAATATGAACTAAAACCTAGAAAAACGGCCGTTTTTAGGGTTTGATCCATTTTCTAAAAAAAGATAGAAAAACGGGATTTTTTTGGATAATGCAAATATCTTTGAACTTATCCAATTAAGGTTTCCGATTATAAGTAATAATAGGCAAAAACATGTTAAACCGGCCAGTTTTGAGATTCAATTGATTTCTTAAAAAAAGCTTGAAAAACGTCAGTTTTGGGGAAATAAACCTTTTTTCAAACTTAGCAAGTTATTGCTCTCGAATCAAAGTAATATTAACCAAAACCTGGAAAAACGGCCATTTTTGAGGGTTGAACCTTTTTACTAAAAAAGATTGAAAAACGGGAGTTTTCTGGAAGGTGCAAATAATTTCAAAACCTATCCAATTAAGGTCTCCGATTATGAGTAATATTAGGCAAAAACATGCAAAAACGGCCAATTTGAGATTCAATCGATTTCTTCAAAAAAGCTTTAAAAACGTCAGTTTGGGAAAAAAATAAACCGTTTTTCAAATTTAGCAGGTAATTGCTCTCGAAGCTAAGTAATTTTAACTAAAACCTGGAAAAACAGCCGTATTTAAGGTTTGATCCATTTTCTAAAAATTGATTGAAAACGGGAGTTTTTTTGGATGATGCAAATATCGTCAAACTTATCCAATTAAGGTCTCCGATTATGAGTAATATTAGGCAAAAACATGCAAAAACGACCAGTTTTGAGATTGAATTGATTTCTTAAAAAAAGCTTGAAAAACGTCAATTTTGGGAAAATAAACCGTTTTTCAAACTTAGCAAGTTATTGCTCTCGAATCTAAGTAATATTAACCAAAACCTGGAAAAACGGCCGTTTTTAAGGTTTGATCCATTTCTTAAAAAAGATTGAAAAACGGGAGTTTTTTATACGGTGCAAATAATTTCAAACCTATCCAATTAAGGTCTCTGATTATGAGTAATATTAGGCAAAAACATGCAAAAACTGCCAATTTGAGATTCAATCGATTTCTTCAAAAAAGCTTGAAAAACGTCAGTTTTGAGAAAATAAACCGTTTTTCAATCTTAGCAAGTTATTGCTCTCGAATCTAAGTAATATAAACCAAAACCTGGAAAAACGGCCGCTTTTAAGGTTTGATCCATTTTCTAAAAAAGATTGAAAAACGGGAGTTTTTTTGGATAATGCAAATATCTTTGAACTTATCCAATTAAGGTCTCCGATTATAAGTAATAATAGGCAAAAACATGTTAAAACGGCCAGTTTTGAGATTGAATCGATTTCTTAAAAAAAGCTTGAAAAACGTCAGTTTTGGGAAAATAAACCGTTTTTTAAAATTAGCAAGTTATTGCTCTCGAATCTAAGGAATATGAACCAAAACCTGGAAAAACGGCCGTTTTTGAGGGTTAAACAATTTCCTAAAAAGGATTGAAAAACGGGAGTTTTTTGGATGATGCAAATATCGTTAAACCTATCCAATTAAGGTCTCCGATTATAAGTAATATTATGCAAAAACATGCAAAAACGGCCGGTTTTGAGATTCAATCGATTTCTTCAAAAAAGCTTGAAAAAAGGCAGTTTTGAAGAAAATAAACTGTTTTTTAAACTTAGGAGGTTATCGCTTTCGAATCTAAGTAATATTAACCAAAACCTGGAAAAACGGCCGTTTTTGAGGGTTAAACCATTTTCTAAAAATGATTGAAAAACGGGAGTTTTTTTGGATGATGCAAATATCTTCAAACTTATCCAATTAAGGTCTCCGAATATAAGTAATATTAGGCAAAAACATGCAAAAACGGCCAAGTTTTGAGATTCAATCGATTTCTTCAAAAAAGCTTGAAAAACGTCAGTTTTGAGAAAATAAACCGTTTTTCAATCTTAACAAGTTATTGCTCTCGAATCTAAGTAATATAAACCAAAACCTGGAAAAACGGCCGTTTTTAAGGTTTGATCCATTTTCTAAAAAAGATTGAAAAACGGGAGTTTTTTGGATAATGCAAATATCTTTGAACTTATCCAATTAAGGTCTCCGATTAGAAGTAATAATAGGCAAAAACATGCAAAAATGGCCAGTTTTGAGATCCAATCGATTTCTTCAAAAAAGCTTGAAAAACGTCAGTTTTGGGAAAATAAACCGTTTTTCAAACTTAGCAAGTTATTGCTCTCGAATCAAAGGAATATGAACTAAAACCTAGAAAAACGGCCGTTTTTAGGGTTTGATCCATTTTCTAAAAAAAGATAGAAAAACGGGAGTTTTTTGGATAATGCAAATATCTTTGAACTTATCCAATTAAGGTTTCCGATTATAAGTAATAATAGGCAAAAACATGTTAAAACGGCCAGTTTTGAGATTCAATTGATTTCTTAAAAAAAGCTTGAAAAACGTCAGTTTTGGGGAAATAAACCGTTTTTCAAACTTAGCAAGTAATTGCTCTCGAATCTAAGTAATATTAACCAAAACCTGGAAAAACGGCCATTTTTGAGGGTTAAACCTTTTTACTAAAAACGATTGAAAAACGGGAGTTTTCTGGAAGGTGCAAATAATTTCAAAACCTATCCAATTAAGGTCTCCGATTATGAGTAATATTAGGCAAAAACATGCAAAAACGGCCAATTTGAGATTCAATCGATTTCTTCAAAAAAGCTTGAAAAACGTCAGTTTGGAGAAAATAAACCGTTTTTCAAACTTAGCAAATTATTGCTCTCGAATCTAAGTAATTTTAACTAAAACCAGGAAAAACGGCCGTTTTTTAGGTTTGATCCATTTCCTAAAAAAGATGGAAAACGGGAGTTTTTTGGATGATGCAAATATCGTCAAACCTATCCAATTAAGGTCTCCGATTATGAGTAATATTAGGCAAAAACATGCAAAAACGGCCAGTTTTGAGATTCAATCGATTTCTTCAAAAAAGCTTTAAAAACGTCAGTTTTCGGGAAATAAACCGTTTTTCAAACTTAGCAAGTTATAGCTCTCGAATCAAAGGAATATGAACTAAAACCTAGAAAAACGGCCGTTATTAAGGTTTGATCAGTTTCTAAAAAAGATTGAAAAACGGGAGTTTTTTGGATAATGCAAATATCTTTGAACTTATCCAATTAAGGTCTCCGATTATAAGTAATAATAGGCAAAAACATGGAAAAACGGCCAGTTTTGAGATTCAATCGATTTCTTCAAAAAAGCTTGAAAAAAGGCAGTTTTAGGAAAATAAACCGTTTTTCAAACTTAGCAAGTTATTGCTCTCGAATCTAAGTAATATAAAACAAAACCTGGAAAAACGGCCGTGTTTAAGGTTTGATCCATTTCCTAAAAAAAGATTGAAAAACGGGAGTTTTTTGGATGATGCAAATATCGTCAAACCTATCCAATTAAGGTTTCCGATTATAAGTAATATTAGGCAAAAAAATGCAAAAACGGCCAGTTTTGAGATTCAATCGATTTCTTCAAAAAAGCTTGAAAAACGTCAGTTTTGGTGAAATAAATCGTTTTTTCAAACTTACAAGTTATTGCTCTCGAATCTAAGTAATATTAACCAAAACCTAGAAAAACGGCCGTTTTTGAGGTTTGATCCATTTCCTAAAAAAGATTGGAAACGGGAGTTTTTTGGACGATGCAAATATCGTCAAACCTATCCAATTAATGTCTCCGATTATAAGTAATATTAGGCAAAAACATGCAAAAACGGCCAGTTTTGAGATTCAATCGATTTCTTCAAAAAAGCTTGAAAAAAGGCAGTTTTGAAGAAAATAAACCGTTTTTTAAACTTAGCAAGTTATCGCTTTCGAATCTAAGTAATATTAACCAAAACCTGGAAAAACGGCCGTTTTTGAGGGTTAAACCATTTTCTAAAAATGATTGAAAAACGGGAGTTTTTTTGGATAATGCAAATATCTTCAAACTTATCCAATTAAGGTCTCCGAATATAAATAATATTAGGCAAAAACATGCAAAAACGGCCAAGTTTTGAGATTCAATCGATTTCTTCAAAAAAGCTTTAAAAACGTCAGTTTGGGAAAAAAATAAACCGTTTTTCAAACTTAGCAGGTAATTGCTCTCGAAGCTAAGTAATTTTAACTAAAACCTGGAAAAACAGCCGTATTTAAGGTTTGATCCATTTTCTAATAAAGATTGAAAACGGGAGTTTTTTTGGATGATGCAAATATCGTCAAACCTATCCAATTAAGGTCTCCGATTATGAGTAATATTAGGCAAAAACATGCAAAAACGACCAGTTTTGAGATTGAATCGATTTCTTAAAAAAAGCTTGAAAAACGTCAATTTTGGGAAAATAAACCGTTTTTCAAACTTAGCAAGTTATTGCTCTCGAATCTAAGTAATATTAACCAAAACCTGGAAAAACGGCCGTTTTTAAGATTTGATCCATTTCTTAAAAAAGATTGAAAAACGGGAGTTTTTTATACGGTGCAAATAATTTCAAACCTATCCAATTAAGGTCTCTGATTATGAGTAATATTAGGCAAAAACATGCAAAAACTGCCAATTTGAGATTCAATCGATTTCTTCAAAAAAGCTTGAAAAACGTCAGTTTTGGGAAAATAAACCGTTTTTTAAAATTTGCAAGTTATTGCTCTCGAATCTAAGGAATATGAACCAAAACCTGGAAAAACGGCCGTTTTTCAAGGGTTAAACCATTTCCTAAAAAGGATTGAAAAACGGGAGTTTTTTGGATGATGCAAATATCTTCAAACCTATCCAATTAAGGTCTCCGAATATAAGTAATATTAGGCAAAAACATGCAAAAATGGCCAGTTTTGAGATCCAATCGATTTCTTCAAAAAAGCTTGAAAAACGTCAGTTTTGGGAAAATAAACCGTTTTTCAAACTTAGCAAGTTATTGCTCTCGAATCAAAGGAATATGAACTAAAACCTAGAAAAACGGCCGTTTTTAGGGTTTGATCCATTTTCTAAAAAAAGATAGAAAAACGGGAGTTTTTTGGATAATGCAAATTTCTTTGAACTTATCCAATTAAGGTTTCCGTTTTTAAGTAATAATAGGCAAAAACATGTTAAAACGGCCAGTTTTGAGATTCAATTGATTTCTTAAAAAAAGCTTGAAAAACGTCAGTTTTGGGGAAATAAACCGTTTTTCAAACTTAGCAAGTTATTGCTCTCGAATCTAAGTAATATTAACCAAAACCTGGAAAAACGGCCATTTTTGAGGGTTAAACCTTTTTACTAAAAACGATAGAAAAACGGGAGTTTTCTGGAAGGTGCAAATAATTTCAAAACCTATCCAATTAAGGTCTCCGATTATGAGTAATATTAGGCAAAAACATGCAAAAACGGCCAATTTGAGATTCAATCGATTTCTTCAAAAAAAGCTTGAAAAACGTCAGTTTTGAGAAAATAAACCGTTTTTCAAACTTAGCAAGTTATTGCTCTCGAATCTAAGTAATTTTAACTAAAACCTGGAAAAACGGCCGTTTTTTAGGTTTGATCCATTTCCTAAAAAAGATTGAAAACGGGAGTTTTTTGGAAGATGCAAATATCGTCAAACATATCCAATTAAGGTCACCGATTATGAGTAATATTAGGCAAAAACATGCAAAAACGGCCAGTTTTGAGATTCAATCGATTTCGTCAAAAAAGCTTTAAAAACGTCAGTTTTCGGAAAATAAACCGTTTTTCAAACTTAGCAAGTTATAGCTCTCGAATCAAAGGAATATGAACTAAAACCTAGAAAAACGGCCGTTTTTAAGGTTTCATCCATTTTCTAAAAAAGATTGAAAAACGGGAGTTTTTTGGATAATGCAAATATCTTTGAACTTATCCAATTAAGGTCTCCGATTATAAGTAATAATAGGCAAAAACATGTTAAAACGGCCAGTTTTGAGATTGAATCTTTTTCTTAAAAAAAGCTTGAAAAACGTCAGTTTTGGGAAAATAAACCGTTTTTCAAAATTAGCAAGTTATTGCTCTCGAATCTAAGTAATATTAACCAAAACCTAGAAAAACGGCCGTTTTTGAGGTTTGATCCATTTCCTAAAAAAAATTGAAAAACGGGAGTTTTTTGGATGATGCGAATATCGTCAAACCTATCCAATTAAGGTCTCCGATTATAAGTAATATTAGGTAAAAACATGGAAAAACGGCCAGTTTTGAGATTCAATCGATTTTTTCAAAAAAGCTTAAAAAAAGGCAGTTTTAGGAAAATAAACCGTTTTTCAAACTTAGCAAGTTATTGCTCTCGAATCTAAGTAATATAAAACAAAACCTGGAAAAACGGCCGTGTTTAAGGTTTGATCCATTTCCTAAAAAAAGATTGAAAAACGGGAGTTTTTTGGATGATGCAAATATCGTCAAACCTATCCAATTAAGGTCTCCGATTATAAGTAATATTAGGCAAAAAAATGCAAAAACGGCCAGTTTTGAGATTCAATCGATTTCTTCAAAAAAGCTTGAAAAACGTCAGTTTTGGTGAAATAAACCGTTTTTTCAAACTTACAAGTTATTGCTCTCGAATCTAAGTAATATTAACCAAAACCTAGAAAAACGGCCGTTTTTGAGGTTTCATCCATTTCCTAAAAAAGATTGAAAACGGGAGTTTTTTGGACGATGCAAATATCGTCAAACCTATCCAATTAATGTCTCCGATTATAAGTAATATTAGGCAAAAACATGCAAAAAAGGCCAGTTTTGAGATTCAAATCGATTTCTTCAAAAAAGCTTGAAAAACGTCAGTTTTGGGAAAATAAACCGTTTTTCAAACTTAGCAAGTTATTGCTCTCGAATCTAAGTAATATAAAACAAAACCTGGAAAAACGGCCGTGTTTAAGGTTTGATCCATTTCCTAAAAAAAGATTGAAAAACGGGAGTTTTTTGGATGATGCAAATATCGTCAAACCTATCCAATTAAGGTCTCCGATTATAAGTAATATTAGGCAAAAAAATGCAAAAACGGCCAGTTTTGAGATTCAATCGATTTCTTCAAAAAAGCTTGAAAAACGTCAGTTTTGGTGAAATAAACCGTTTTTTCAAACTTACAAGTTATTGCTCTCGAATCTAAGTAATATTAACCAAAACCTAGAAAAACGGCCGTTTTTGAGGTTTCATCCATTTCCTAAAAAAGATTGAAAACGGGAGTTTTTTGGACGATGCAAATATCGTCAAACCTATCCAATTAATGTCTCCGATTATAAGTAATATTAGGCAAAAACATGCAAAAAAGGCCAGTTTTGAGATTCAAATCGATTTCTTCAAAAAAGCTTGAAAAACGTCAGTTTTGGGAAAATAAACCGTTTTTCAAACTTAGCAAGTTATTGCTCTCGAATCTAAGTAATATAAAACAAAACCTGGAAAAACGGCCGTGTTTAAGGTTTGATCCATTTCCTAAAAAAAGATTGAAAAACGGGAGTTTTTTGGATGATGCAAATATCGTCAAACCTATCCAATTAAGGTCTCCGATTATAAGTAATATTAGGCAAAAAAATGCAAAAACGGCCAGTTTTGAGATTCAATCGATTTCTTCAAAAAAGCTTGAAAAACGTCAGTTTTGGTGAAATAAACCGTTTTTTCAAACTTACAAGTTAATTGCTCTCGAATCTAAGTAATATTAACCAAAACCTAGAAAAACAGCCGTTTTTGAGGTTTCATCCATTTCCTAAAAAAGATTGAAAACGGGAGTTTTTTGGACGATGCAAATATCGTCAAACCTATCCAATTAATGTCTCCAATTATAAGTAATAATAGGCAAAAACATGCAAAAAAGGCCAGTTTTGAGATTCAAATCGATTTCTTCAAAAAAGCTTGAAAAACGTCAGTTTTGGGATAATAAACCGTTTTTCAAACTTAGCAAGTTATTGCTCTCGAATCAAAGGAATATGAACTAAAACCTAGAAAAACGGCCGTTTTTAGGGTTTGATCCATTTTCTAAAAAAAGATAGAAAAACGGGATTTTTTTGGATAATGCAAATATCTTTGAACTTATCCAATTAAGGTTTCCGATTATCAGTAATAATAGGCAAAAACATGCAAAAACGACCAGTTTTGAGATTGAATTGATTTCTTAAAAAAAGCTTGAAAAACGTCAATTTTGGGAAAATAAACCGTTTTTCAAACTTAGCAAGTTATTGCTCTCGAATCTAAGTAATATTAACCAAAACCTGGAAAAACGGCCGTTTTTAAGGTTTGATCCATTTCTTAAAAAAGATTGAAAAACGGGAGTTTTTTATACGGTGCAAATAATTTCAAACCTATCCAATTAAGGTCTCTGATTATGAGTAATATTAGGCAAAAACATGCAAAAACTGCCAATTTGAGATTCAATCGATTTCTTCAAAAAAGCTTGAAAAACGTCAGTTTTGAGAAAATAAACCGTTTTTCAATCTTAGCAAGTTATTGCTCTCGAATCTAAGTAATATAAACCAAAACCTGGAAAAACGGCCGCTTTTAAGGTTTGATCCATTTTCTAAAAAAGATTGAAAAACGGGAGTTTTTTTGGATAATGCAAATATCTTTGAACTTATCCAATTAAGGTCTCCGATTATAAGTAATAATAGGCAAAAACATGTTAAAACGGCCAGTTTTGAGATTGAATCGATTTCTTAAAAAAAGCTTGAAAAACGTCAGTTTTGGGAAAATAAACCGTTTTTTAAAATTAGCAAGTTATTGCTCTCGAATCTAAGGAATATGAACCAAAACCTGGAAAAACGGCCGTTTTTGAGGGTTAAACCATTTCCTAAAAAGGATTGAAAAACGGGAGTTTTTTGGATGATGCAAATATCGTTAAACCTATCCAATTAAGGTCTCCGATTATAAGTAATATTATGCAAAAACATGCAAAAACGGCCGGTTTTGAGATTCAATCGATTTCTTCAAAAAAGCTTGAAAAAAGGCAGTTTTGAAGAAAATAAACCGTTTTTTAAACTTAGGAGGTTATCGCTTTCGAATCTAAGTAATATTAACCAAAACCTGGAAAAACGGCCGTTTTTGAGGGTTAAACCATTTTCTAAAAATGATTGAAAAACGGGAGTTTTTTTGGATGATGCAAATATCTTCAAACTTATCCAATTAAGGTCTCCGAATATAAGTAATATTAGGCAAAAACATGCAAAAACGGCCAAGTTTTGAGATTCAATCGATTTCTTAAAAAAAGCTTGAAAAAGGTCAATTTTGGGAAAATAAACCGTTTTTCAAACTTAGCAGGTTATTGCTCTCGAATCTAAGTAATATTAACCCAAACCTAGAAAAACGGCCGTTTTTAAGGTTTGATCCATTTCTTAAAAAAGATTGAAAAACGGGAGTTTTTTATACGGTGCAAATAATTTCAAACCTATCCAATTAAGGTCTCTGATTATAAGTAATATTAGGCAAAAACATGCAAAAACTGCCAATTTGAGATTCAATCGATTTCTTCAAAAAAGCTTGAAAAACGTCAGTTTTGAGAAAATAAACCGTTTTTCAATCTTAACAAGTTATTGCTCTCGAATCTAAGTAATATAAACCAAAACCTAGAAAAACGGCCGTTTTTAGGGTTTGATCCATTTTCTAAAAAAAGATAGAAAAACGGGAGTTTTTTGGATAATGCAAATATCTTTGAACTTATCCAATTAAGGTTTCCGATTATAAGTAATAATAGGCAAAAACATGTTAAAACGGCCAGTTTTGAGATTCAATTGATTTCTTAAAAAAAGCTTGAAAAACGTCAGTTTTGGGGAAATAAACCGTTTTTCAAACTTAGCAAGTAATTGCTCTCGAATCTAAGTAATATTAACCAAAACCTGGAAAAACGGCCGTTTTTAGGGTTTGATCCATTTTCTAAAAAAAGATAGAAAAACGGGAGTTTTTTGGATAATGCAAATATCTTTGAACTTATCCAATTAAGGTTTCCGATTATAAGTAATAATAGGCAAAAACATGTTAAAACGGCCAGTTTTGAGATTCAATTGATTTCTTAAAAAAAGCTTGAAAAACGTCAGTTTTGGGGAAATAAACCGTTTTTCAAACTTAGCAAGTAATTGCTCTCGAATCTAAGTAATATTAACCAAAACCTGGAAAAACGGCCATTTTTGAGGGTTAAACCTTTTTACTAAAAACGATTGAAAAACGGGAGTTTTCTGGAAGGTGCAAATATTTTCAAAACCTATCCAATTAAGGTCTCCGATTATGAGTAATATTAGGCAAAAACATGCAAAAACGGCCAATTTGAGATTCAATCGATTTCTTCAAAAAAGCTTGAAAAACGTCAGTTTTGAGAAAATAAACCGTTTTTCAAACTTAGCAAATTATTGCTCTCGAATCTAAGTAATTTTAACTAAAACCAGGAAAAACGGCCGTTTTTTAGGTTTGATCCATTTCCTAAAAAAGATGGAAAACGGGAGTTTTTTGGATGATGCAAATATCGTCAAACCTATCCAATTAAGGTCTCCGATTATGAGTAATATTATGCAAAAACATGCAAAAACGGCCAGTTTTGAGATTCAATCGATTTCTTCAAAAAAGCTTTAAAAACGTCAGTTTTCGGGAAATAAACCGTTTTTCAAACTTAGCAAGTTATAGCTCTCGAATCAAAGGAATATGAACTAAAACCTAGAAAAACGGCCGTTATTAAGGTTTGATCAGTTTCTAAAAAAGATTGAAAAACGGGAGTTTTTTGGATAATGCAAATATCTTTGAACTTATCCAATTAAGGTCTCCGATTATAAGTAATAATAGGCAAAAACATGGAAAAACGGCCAGTTTTGAGATTCAATCGATTTCTTCAAAAAAGCTTGAAAAAAGGCAGTTTTAGGAAAATAAACCGTTTTTCAAACTTAGCAAGTTATTGCTCTCGAATCTAAGTAATATAAAACAAAACCTGGAAAAACGGCCGTGTTTAAGGTTTGATCCATTTCCTAAAAAAAGATTGAAAAACGGGAGTTTTTTGGATGATGCAAATATCGTCAAACCTATCCAATTAAGGTCTCCGATTATAAGTAATATTAGGCAAAAAAATGCAAAAACGGCCAGTTTTGAGATTCAATCGATTTCTTCAAAAAAGCTTGAAAAACGTCAGTTTTGGTGAAATAAATCGTTTTTTCAAACTTACAAGTTATTGCTCTCGAATCTAAGTAATATTAACCAAAACCTAGAAAAACGGCCGTTTTTGAGGTTTGATCCATTTCCTAAAAAAGATTGGAAACGGGAGTTTTTTGGACGATGCAAATATCGTCAAACCTATCCAATTAATGTCTCCGATTATAAGTAATATTAGGCAAAAACATGCAAAAACGGCCAGTTTTGAGATTCAATCGATTTCTTCAAAAAAGCTTGAAAAAAGGCAGTTTTGAAGAAAATAAACCGTTTTTTAAACTTAGCAAGTTATCGCTTTCGAATCTAAGTAATATTAACCAAAACCTGGAAAAACGGCCGTTTTTGAGGGTTAAACCATTTTCTAAAAATGATTGAAAAACGGGAGTTTTTTTGGATAATGCAAATATCTTCAAACTTATCCAATTAAGGTCTCCGAATATAAATAATATTAGGCAAAAACATGCAAAAACGACCAGTTTTGAGATTGAATCGATTTCTTAAAAAAAGCTTGAAAAACGTCAATTTTGGGAAAATAAACCGTTTTTCAAACTTAGCAAGTTATTGCTCTCGAATCTAAGTAATATTAACCAAAACCTGGAAAAACGGCCGTTTTTAAGATTTGATCCATTTCTTAAAAAAGATTGAAAAACGGGAGTTTTTTATACGGTGCAAATAATTTCAAACCTATCCAATTAAGGTCTCTGATTATGAGTAATATTAGGCAAAAACATGCAAAAACTGCCAATTTGAGATTCAATCGATTTCTTCAAAAAAGCTTGAAAAACGTCAGTTTTGGGAAAATAAACCGTTTTTTAAAATTTGCAAGTTATTGCTCTCGAATCTAAGGAATATGAACCAAAACCTGGAAAAACGGCCGTTTTTCAAGGGTTAAACCATTTCCTAAAAAGGATTGAAAAACGGGAGTTTTTTGGATGATGCAAATATCTTCAAACCTATCCAATTAAGGTCTCCGAATATAAGTAATATTAGGCAAAAACATGCAAAAAAGGCCAGTTTTGAGATCCAATCGATTTCTTCAAAAAAGCTTGAAAAACGTCAGTTTTGGGAAAATAAACCGTTTTTCAAACTTAGCAAGTTATTGCTCTCGAATCAAAGGAATATGAACTAAAACCTAGAAAAACGGCCGTTTTTAGGGTTTGATCCATTTTCTAAAAAAAGATAGAAAAACGGGAGTTTTTTGGATAATGCAAATATCTTTGAACTTATCCAATTAAGGTTTCCGTTTTTAAGTAATAATAGGCAAAAACATGTTAAAACGGCCAGTTTTGAGATTCAATTGATTTCTTAAAAAAAGCTTGAAAAACGTCAGTTTTGGGGAAATAAACCGTTTTTCAAACTTAGCAAGTTATTGCTCTCGAATCTAAGTAATATTAACCAAAACCTGGAAAAACGGCCATTTTTGAGGGTTAAACCTTTTTACTAAAAACGATTGAAAAACGGGAGTTTTCTGGAAGGTGCAAATAATTTCAAAACCTATCCAATTAAGGTCTCCGATTATGAGTAATATTAGGCAAAAACATGCAAAAACGGCCAATTTGAGATTCAATCGATTTCTTCAAAAAAAGCTTGAAAAACGTCAGTTTTGAGAAAATAAACCGTTTTTCAAACTTAGCAAGTTATTGCTCTCGAATCTAAGTAATTTTAACTAAAACCTGGAAAAACGGCCGTTTTTTAGGTTTGATCCATTTCCTAAAAAAGATTGAAAACGGGAGTTTTTTGGAAGATGCAAATATCGTCAAACATATCCAATTAAGGTCTCCGATTATGAGTAATATTAGGCAAAAACATGCAAAAACGGCCAGTTTTGAGATTCAATCGATTTCTTCAAAAAAGCTTTAAAAACGTCAGTTTTCGGAAAATAAACCGTTTTTCAAACTTAGCAAGTTATAGCTCTCGAATCAAAGGAATATGAACTAAAACCTAGAAAAACGGCCGTTTTTAAGGTTTCATCCATTTTCTAAAAAGGATTGAAAAACGGGAGTTTTTTGGATAATGCAAATATCTTTGAACTTATCCAATTAAGGTCTCCGATTATAAGTAATAATAGGCAAAAACATGTTAAAACGGCCAGTTTTGAGATTGAATCTTTTTCTTAAAAAAAGCTTGAAAAACGTCAGTTTTGGGAAAATAAACCGTTTTTCAAAATTAGCAAGTTATTGCTCTCGAATCTAAGTAATATTAACCAAAACCTAGAAAAACGGCCGTTTTTGAGGTTTGATCCATTTCCTAAAAAAAATTGAAAAACGGGAGTTTTTTGGATGATGCGAATATCGTCAAACCTATCCAATTAAGGTCTCCGATTATAAGTAATATTAGGTAAAAACATGGAAAAACGGCCAGTTTTGAGATTCAATCGATTTTTTCAAAAAAGCTTAAAAAAAGGCAGTTTTAGGAAAATATACCGTTTTTCAAACTTAGCAAGTTATTGCTCTCGAATCTAAGTAATATAAAACAAAACCTGGAAAAACGGCCGTGTTTAAGGTTTGATCCATTTCCTAAAAAAAGATTGAAAAACGGGAGTTTTTTGGATGATGCAAATATCGTCAAACCTATCCAATTAAGGTCTCCGATTATAAGTAATATTAGGCAAAAAAATGCAAAAACGGCCAGTTTTGAGATTCAATCGATTTCTTCAAAAAAGCTTGAAAAACGTCAGTTTTGGTGAAATAAACCGTTTTTTCAAACTTACAAGTTATTGCTCTCGAATCTAAGTAATATTAACCAAAACCTAGAAAAACGGCCGTTTTTGAGGTTTCATCCATTTCCTAAAAAAGATCGAAAACGGGAGTTTTTTGGACGATGCAAATATCGTCAAACCTATCCAATTAATGTCTCCAATTATAAGTAATAATAGGCAAAAACATGCAAAAAAGGCCAGTTTTGAGATTCAAATCGATTTCTTCAAAAAAGCTTGAAAAACGTCAGTTTTGGGATAATAAACCGTTTTTCAAACTTAGCAAGTTATTGCTCTCGAATCAAAGGAATATGAACTAAAACCTAGAAAAACGGCCGTTTTTAGGGTTTGATCCATTTTCTAAAAAAAGATAGAAAAACGGGATTTTTTTGGATAATGCAAATATCTTTGAACTTATCCAATTAAGGTTTCCGATTATAAGTAATAATAGGCAAAAACATGCAAAAACGACCAGTTTTGAGATTGAATTGATTTCTTAAAAAAAGCTTGAAAAACGTCAATTTTGGGAAAATAAACCGTTTTTCAAACTTAGCAAGTTATTGCTCTCGAATCTAAGTAATATTAACCAAAACCTGGAAAAACGGCCGTTTTTAAGGTTTGATCCATTTCTTAAAAAAGATTGAAAAACGGGAGTTTTTTATACGGTGCAAATAATTTCAAACCTATCCAATTAAGGTCTCTGATTATGAGTAATATTAGGCAAAAACATGCAAAAACTGCCAATTTGAGATTCAATCGATTTCTTCAAAAAAGCTTGAAAAACGTCAGTTTTGAGAAAATAAACCGTTTTTCAATCTTAGCAAGTTATTGCTCTCGAATCTAAGTAATATAAACCAAAACCTGGAAAAACGGCCGCTTTTAAGGTTTGATCCATTTTCTAAAAAAGATTGAAAAACGGGAGTTTTTTTGGATAATGCAAATATCTTTGAACTTATCCAATTAAGGTCTCCGATTATAAGTAATAATAGGCAAAAACATGTTAAAACGGCCAGTTTTGAGATTGAATCGATTTCTTAAAAAAAGCTTGAAAAACGTCAGTTTTGGGAAAATAAACCGTTTTTTAAAATTAGCAAGTTATTGCTCTCGAATCTAAGGAATATGAACCAAAACCTGGAAAAACGGCCGTTTTTGAGGGTTAAACCATTTCCTAAAAAGGATTGAAAAACGGGAGTTTTTTGGATGATGCAAATATCGTTAAACCTATCCAATTAAGGTCTCCGATTATAAGTAATATTATGCAAAAACATGCAAAAACGGCCGGTTTTGAGATTCAATCGATTTCTTCAAAAAAGCTTGAAAAAAGGCAGTTTTGAAGAAAATAAACCGTTTTTTAAACTTAGGAGGTTATCGCTTTCGAATCTAAGTAATATTAACCAAAACCTGGAAAAACGGCCGTTTTTGAGGGTTAAACCATTTTCTAAAAATGATTGAAAAACGGGAGTTTTTTTGGATGATGCAAATATCTTCAAACTTATCCAATTAAGGTCTCCGAATATAAGTAATATTAGGCAAAAACATGCAAAAACGGCCAAGTTTTGAGATTCAATCGATTTCTTAAAAAAAGCTTGAAAAAGGTCAATTTTGGGAAAATAAACCGTTTTTCAAACTTAGCAGGTTATTGCTCTCGAATCTAAGTAATATTAACCCAAACCTAGAAAAACGGCCGTTTTTAAGGTTTGATCCATTTCTTAAAAAAGATTGAAAAACGGGAGTTTTTTATACGGTGCAAATAATTTCAAACCTATCCAATTAAGGTCTCTGATTATAAGTAATATTAGGCAAAAACATGCAAAAACTGCCAATTTGAGATTCAATCGATTTCTTCAAAAAAGCTTGAAAAACGTCAGTTTTGAGAAAATAAACCGTTTTTCAATCTTAACAAGTTATTGCTCTCGAATCTAAGTAATATAAACCAAAACCTGGAAAAACGGCCGTTTTTAAGGTTTGATCCATTTTCTAAAAAAGATTGAAAAACGGGAGTTTTTTGGATAATGCAAATATCTTTGAACTTATCCAATTAAGGTCTCCGATTAGAAGTAATAATAGGCAAAAACATGCAAAAATGGCCAGTTTTGAGATCCAATCGATTTCTTCAAAAAAGCTTGAAAAACGTCAGTTTTGGGAAAATAAACCGTTTTTCAAACTTAGCAAGTTATTGCTCTCGAATCAAAGGAATATGAACTAAAACCTAGAAAAACGGCCGTTTTTAGGGTTTGATCCATTTTCTAAAAAAAGATAGAAAAACGGGAGTTTTTTGGATAATGCAAATATCTTTGAACTTATCCAATTAAGGTTTCCGATTATAAGTAATAATAGGCAAAAACATGTTAAAACGGCCAGTTTTGAGATTCAATTGATTTCTTAAAAAAAGCTTGAAAAACGTCAGTTTTGGGGAAATAAACCGTTTTTCAAACTTAGCAAGTAATTGCTCTCGAATCTAAGTAATATTAACCAAAACCTGGAAAAACGGCCATTTTTGAGGGTTAAACCTTTTTACTAAAAACGATTGAAAAACGGGAGTTTTCTGGAAGGTGCAAATATTTTCAAAACCTATCCAATTAAGGTCTCCGATTATGAGTAATATTAGGCAAAAACATGCAAAAACGGCCAATTTGAGATTCAATCGATTTCTTCAAAAAAGCTTGAAAAACGTCAGTTTTGAGAAAATAAACCGTTTTTCAAACTTAGCAAATTATTGCTCTCGAATCTAAGTAATTTTAACTAAAACCAGGAAAAACGGCCGTTTTTTAGGTTTGATCCATTTCCTAAAAAAGATGGAAAACGGGAGTTTTTTGGATGATGCAAATATCGTCAAACCTATCCAATTAAGGTCTCCGATTATGAGTAATATTATGCAAAAACATGCAAAAACGGCCAGTTTTGAGATTCAATCGATTTCTTCAAAAAAGCTTTAAAAACGTCAGTTTTCGGGAAATAAACCGTTTTTCAAACTTAGCAAGTTATAGCTCTCGAATCAAAGGAATATGAACTAAAACCTAGAAAAACGGCCGTTATTAAGGTTTGATCAGTTTCTAAAAAAGATTGAAAAACGGGAGTTTTTTGGATAATGCAAATATCTTTGAACTTATCCAATTAAGGTCTCCGATTATAAGTAATAATAGGCAAAAACATGGAAAAACGGCCAGTTTTGAGATTCAATCGATTTCTTCAAAAAAGCTTGAAAAAAGGCAGTTTTAGGAAAATAAACCGTTTTTCAAACTTAGCAAGTTATTGCTCTCGAATCTAAGTAATATAAAACAAAACCTGGAAAAACGGCCGTGTTTAAGGTTTGATCCATTTCCTAAAAAAAGATTGAAAAACGGGAGTTTTTTGGATGATGCAAATATCGTCAAACCTATCCAATTAAGGTCTCCGATTATAAGTAATATTAGGCAAAAAAATGCAAAAACGGCCAGTTTTGAGATTCAATCGATTTCTTCAAAAAAGCTTGAAAAACGTCAGTTTTGGTGAAATAAATCGTTTTTTCAAACTTACAAGTTATTGCTCTCGAATCTAAGTAATATTAACCAAAACCTAGAAAAACGGCCGTTTTTGAGGTTTGATCCATTTCCTAAAAAAGATTGGAAACGGGAGTTTTTTGGACGATGCAAATATCGTCAAACCTATCCAATTAATGTCTCCGATTATAAGTAATATTAGGCAAAAACATGCAAAAACGGCCAGTTTTGAGATTCAATCGATTTCTTCAAAAAAGCTTGAAAAAAGGCAGTTTTGAAGAAAATAAACCGTTTTTTAAACTTAGCAAGTTATCGCTTTCGAATCTAAGTAATATTAACCAAAACCTGGAAAAACGGCCGTTTTTGAGGGTTAAACCATTTTCTAAAAATGATTGAAAAACGGGAGTTTTTTTGGATAATGCAAATATCTTCAAACTTATCCAATTAAGGTCTCCGAATATAAATAATATTAGGCAAAAACATGCAAAAACGGCCAAGTTTTGAGATTCAATCGATTTCTTCAAAAAAGCTTTAAAAACGTCAGTTTGGGAAAAAAATAAACCGTTTTTCAAACTTAGCAGGTAATTGCTCTCGAAGCTAAGTAATTTTAACTAAAACCTGGAAAAACAGCCGTATTTAAGGTTTGATCCATTTTCTAATAAAGATTGAAAACGGGAGTTTTTTTGGATGATGCAAATATCGTCAAACCTATCCAATTAAGGTCTCCGATTATGAGTAATATTAGGCAAAAACATGCAAAAACGACCAGTTTTGAGATTGAATCGATTTCTTAAAAAAAGCTTGAAAAACGTCAATTTTGGGAAAATAAACCGTTTTTCAAACTTAGCAAGTTATTGCTCTCGAATCTAAGTAATATTAACCAAAACCTGGAAAAACGGCCGTTTTTAAGATTTGATCCATTTCTTAAAAAAGATTGAAAAACGGGAGTTTTTTATACGGTGCAAATAATTTCAAACCTATCCAATTAAGGTCTCTGATTATGAGTAATATTAGGCAAAAACATGCAAAAACTGCCAATTTGAGATTCAATCGATTTCTTCAAAAAAGCTTGAAAAACGTCAGTTTTGGGAAAATAAACCGTTTTTTAAAATTTGCAAGTTATTGCTCTCGAATCTAAGGAATATGAACCAAAACCTGGAAAAACGGCCGTTTTTCAAGGGTTAAACCATTTCCTAAAAAGGATTGAAAAACGGGAGTTTTTTGGATGATGCAAATATCTTCAAACCTATCCAATTAAGGTCTCCGAATATAAGTAATATTAGGCAAAAACATGCAAAAATGGCCAGTTTTGAGATCCAATCGATTTCTTCAAAAAAGCTTGAAAAACGTCAGTTTTGGGAAAATAAACCGTTTTTCAAACTTAGCAAGTTATTGCTCTCGAATCAAAGGAATATGAACTAAAACCTAGAAAAACGGCCGTTTTTAGGGTTTGATCCATTTTCTAAAAAAAGATAGAAAAACGGGAGTTTTTTGGATAATGCAAATATCTTTGAACTTATCCAATTAAGGTTTCCGTTTTTAAGTAATAATAGGCAAAAACATGTTAAAACGGCCAGTTTTGAGATTCAATTGATTTCTTAAAAAAAGCTTGAAAAACGTCAGTTTTGGGGAAATAAACCGTTTTTCAAACTTAGCAAGTTATTGCTCTCGAATCTAAGTAATATTAACCAAAACCTGGAAAAACGGCCATTTTTGAGGGTTAAACCTTTTTACTAAAAACGATTGAAAAACGGGAGTTTTCTGGAAGGTGCAAATAATTTCAAAACCTATCCAATTAAGGTCTCCGATTATGAGTAATATTAGGCAAAAACATGCAAAAACGGCCAATTTGAGATTCAATCGATTTCTTCAAAAAAAGCTTGAAAAACGTCAGTTTTGAGAAAATAAACCGTTTTTCAAACTTAGCAAGTTATTGCTCTCGAATCTAAGTAATTTTAACTAAAACCTGGAAAAACGGCCGTTTTTTAGGTTTGATCCATTTCCTAAAAAAGATTGAAAACGGGAGTTTTTTGGAAGATGCAAATATCGTCAAACATATCCAATTAAGGTCTCCGATTATGAGTAATATTAGGCAAAAACATGCAAAAACGGCCAGTTTTGAGATTCAATCGATTTCTTCAAAAAAGCTTTAAAAACGTCAGTTTTCGGAAAATAAACCGTTTTTCAAACTTAGCAAGTTATAGCTCTCGAATCAAAGGAATATGAACTAAAACCTAGAAAAACGGCCGTTTTTAAGGTTTCATCCATTTTCTAAAAAGGATTGAAAAACGGGAGTTTTTTGGATAATGCAAATATCTTTGAACTTATCCAATTAAGGTCTCCGATTATAAGTAATAATAGGCAAAAACATGTTAAAACGGCCAGTTTTGAGATTGAATCTTTTTCTTAAAAAAAGCTTGAAAAACGTCAGTTTTGGGAAAATAAACCGTTTTTCAAAATTAGCAAGTTATTGCTCTCGAATCTAAGTAATATTAACCAAAACCTAGAAAAACGGCCGTTTTTGAGGTTTGATCCATTTCCTAAAAAAAATTGAAAAACGGGAGTTTTTTGGATGATGCGAATATCGTCAAACCTATCCAATTAAGGTCTCCGATTATAAGTAATATTAGGTAAAAACATGGAAAAACGGCCAGTTTTGAGATTCAATCGATTTTTTCAAAAAAGCTTAAAAAAAGGCAGTTTTAGGAAAATATACCGTTTTTCAAACTTAGCAAGTTATTGCTCTCGAATCTAAGTAATATAAAACAAAACCTGGAAAAACGGCCGTGTTTAAGGTTTGATCCATTTCCTAAAAAAAGATTGAAAAACGGGAGTTTTTTGGATGATGCAAATATCGTCAAACCTATCCAATTAAGGTCTCCGATTATAAGTAATATTAGGCAAAAAAATGCAAAAACGGCCAGTTTTGAGATTCAATCGATTTCTTCAAAAAAGCTTGAAAAACGTCAGTTTTGGTGAAATTAACCGTTTTTTCAAACTTACAAGTTATTGCTCTCGAATCTAAGTAATATTAACCAAAACCTAGAAAAACGGCCGTTTTTGAGGTTTCATCCATTTCCTAAAAAAGATTGAAAACGGGAGTTTTTTGGACGATGCAAATATCGTCAAACCTATCCAATTAATGTCTCCGATTATAAGTAATATTAGGCAAAAACATGCAAAAACGGCCAGTTTTGAGATTCAATCGATTTCTTCAAAAAAGCTTGAAAAACGTCAGTTTTGGGGAAATAACCTGTTTTTCAAACTTAGCAAGTTATTGCTCTCGAATCTAAGTAATATTAACCAAAACCTGGAAAAACGGCCGTTTTTGAGGGTTAAACCATTTCCTAAAAATGATATCAAAACGGGAGTTTTTTGGATAATGCAAATATCTACAAACCTATCCAATTAAGGTCTCCGAATATAAGTAATATTAGGCAAAAAAATGCAAAAACGGCCAGTTTTGAGATTCAATCGATTTCTTCAAAAAAGCTTGAAAAACGTCAGTTTTGGTGAAATAAATCGTTTTTTCAAACTTACAAGTTATTGCTCTCGAATCTAAGTAATATTAACCAAAACCTAGAAAAACGGCCGTTTTTGAGGTTTGATCCATTTCCTAAAAAAGATTGGAAACGGGAGTTTTTTGGATGATGCAAATATCGTCAAACCTATCCAATTAAGGTCTCCGATTATAAGTAATATTAGGCAAAAAAATGCAAAAACGGCCAGTTTTGAGATTCAATCGATTTCTTCAAAAAAGCTTGAAAAACGTCAGTTTTGGTGAAATAAACCGTTTTTTCAAACTTACAAGTTATTGCTCTCGAATCTAAGTAATATTAACCAAAACCTAGAAAAACGGCCGTTTTTGAGGTTTCATCCATTTCCTAAAAAAGATTGAAAACGGGAGTTTTTTGGACGATGCAAATATCGTCAAACCTATCCAATTAATGTCTCCAATTATAAGTAATAATAGGCAAAAACATGCAAAAAAGGCCAGTTTTGAGATTCAAATCGATTTCTTCAAAAAAGCTTGAAAAACGTCAGTTTTGGGATAATAAACCGTTTTTCAAACTTAGCAAGTTATTGCTCTCGAATCAAAGGAATATGAACTAAAACCTAGAAAAACGGCCGTTTTTAGGGTTTGATCCATTTTCTAAAAAAAGATAGAAAAACGGGATTTTTTTGGATAATGCAAATATCTTTGAACTTATCCAATAAAGGTTTCCGATTATAAGTAATAATAGGCAAAAACATGTTAAAACGGCCAGTTTTGAGATTCAATTGATTTCTTAAAAAAAGCTTGAAAAACGTCAGTTTTGGGGAAATAAACCGTTTTTCAAACTTAGCAAGTTATTGCTCTCGAATCAAAGTAATATTAACCAAAACCTGGAAAAACGGCCATTTTTGAGGGTTGAACCTTTTTACTAAAAAAGATTGAAAAACGGGAGTTTTCTGGAAGGTGCAAATAATTTCAAAACCTATCCAATTAAGGTCTCCGATTATGAGTAATATTAGGCAAAAACATGCAAAAACGGCCAATTTGAGATTCAATCGATTTCTTCAAAAAAGCTTTAAAAACGTCAGTTTGGGAAAAAAATAAACCGTTTTTCAAATTTAGCAGGTAATTGCTCTCGAAGCTAAGTAATTTTAACTAAAACCTGGAAAAACAGCCGTATTTAAGGTTTGATCCATTTTCTAAAAAAGATTGAAAACGGGAGTTTTTTTGGATGATGCAAATATCGTCAAACTTATCCAATTAAGGTCTCCGATTATGAGTAATATTAGGCAAAAACATGCAAAAACGACCAGTTTTGAGATTGAATTGATTTCTTAAAAAAAGCTTGAAAAACGTCAATTTTGGGAAAATAAACCGTTTTTCAAACTTAGCAAGTTATTGCTCTCGAATCTAAGTAATATTAACCAAAACCTGGAAAAACGGCCGTTTTTAAGGTTTGATCCATTTCTTAAAAAAGATTGAAAAACGGGAGTTTTTTATACGGTGCAAATAATTTCAAACCTATCCAATTAAGGTCTCTGATTATGAGTAATATTAGGCAAAAACATGCAAAAACTGCCAATTTGAGATTCAATCGATTTCTTCAAAAAAGCTTGAAAAACGTCAGTTTTGAGAAAATAAACCGTTTTTCAATCTTAGCAAGTTATTGCTCTCGAATCTAAGTAATATAAACCAAAACCTGGAAAAACGGCCGCTTTTAAGGTTTGATCCATTTTCTAAAAAAGATTGAAAAACGGGAGTTTTTTTGGATAATGCAAATATCTTTGAACTTATCCAATTAAGGTCTCCGATTATAAGTAATAATAGGCAAAAACATGTTAAAACGGCCAGTTTTGAGATTCAATCGATTTCTTAAAAAAAGCTTGAAAAACGTCAGTTTTGGGAAAATAAACCGTTTTTTAAAATTAGCAAGTTATTGCTCTCGAATCTAAGGAATATGAACCAAAACCTGGAAAAACGGCCGTTTTTGAGGGTTAAACCATTTCCTAAAAAGGATTGAAAAACGGGAGTTTTTTGGATGATGCAAATATCGTTAAACCTATCCAATTAAGGTCTCCGATTATAAGTAATATTATGCAAAAACATGCAAAAACGGCCGGTTTTGAGATTCAATCGATTTCTTCAAAAAAGCTTGAAAAAAGGCAGTTTTGAAGAAAATAAACCGTTTTTTAAACTTAGGAGGTTATCGCTTTCGAATCTAAGTAATATTAACCAAAACCTGGAAAAACGGCCGTTTTTGAGGGTTAAACCATTTTCTAAAAATGATTGAAAAACGGGAGTTTTTTTGGATGATGCAAATATCTTCAAACTAATCCAATTAAGGTCTCCGAATATAAGTAATATTAGGCAAAAACATGCAAAAACGGCCAAGTTTTGAGATTCAATCGATTTCTTAAAAAAAGCTTGAAAAAGGTCAATTTTGGGAAAATAAACCGTTTTTCAAACTTAGCAGGTTATTGCTCTTGAATCTAAGTAATATTAACCCAAACCTAGAAAAACGGCCGTTTTTAAGGTTTGATCCATTTCTTAAAAAAGATTGAAAAACGGGAGTTTTTTATACGGTGCAAATAATTTCAAACCTATCCAATTAAGGTCTCTGATTATGAGTAATATTAGGCAAAAACATGCAAAAACTGCCAATTTGAGATTCAATCGATTTCTTCAAAAAAGCTTGAAAAACGTCAGTTTTGAGAAAATAAACCGTTTTTCAATCTTAACAAGTTATTGCTCTCGAATCTAAGTAATATAAACCAAAACCTGGAAAAACGGCCGTTTTTAAGGTTTGATCCATTTTCTAAAAAAGATTGAAAAACGGGAGTTTTTTTGGATAATGCAAATATCTTTGAACTTATCCAATTAAGGTCTCCGATTAGAAGTAATAATAGGCAAAAACATGCAAAAATGGCCAGTTTTGAGATCCAATCGATTTCTTCAAAAAAGCTTGAAAAACGTCAGTTTTGGGAAAATAAACCGTTTTTCAAACTTAGCAAGTTATTGCTCTCGAATCAAAGGAATATGAACTAAAACCTAGAAAAACGGCCGTTTTTAGGGTTTGATCCATTTTCTAAAAAAAGATAGAAAAACGGGAGTTTTTTGGATAATGCAAATATCTTTGAACTTATCCAATTAAGGTTTCCGATTATAAGTAATAATAGGCAAAAACATGTTAAAACGGCCAGTTTTGAGATTCAATTGATTTCTTAAAAAAAGCTTGAAAAACGTCAGTTTTGGGGAAATAAACCGTTTTTCAAACTTAGCAAGTAATTGCTCTCGAATCTAAGTAATATTAACCAAAACCTGGAAAAACGGCCATTTTTGAGGGTTAAACCTTTTTACTAAAAACGATTGAAAAACGGGAGTTTTCTGGAAGGTGCAAATAATTTCAAAACCTATCCAATTAAGGTCTCCGATTATGAGTAATATTAGGCAAAAACATGCAAAAACGGCCAATTTGAGATTCAATCGATTTCTTCAAAAAAGCTTGAAAAACGTCAGTTTTGAGAAAATAAACCGTTTTTCAAACTTAGCAAATTATTGCTCTCGAATCTAAGTAATTTTAACTAAAACCAGGAAAAACGGCCGTTTTTTAGGTTTGATCCATTTCCTAAAAAAGATGGAAAACGGGAGTTTTTTGGATGATGCAAATATCGTCAAACCTATCCAATTAAGGTCTCCGATTATGAGTAATATTAGGCAAAAACATGCAAAAACGGCCAGTTTTGAGATTCAATCGATTTCTTCAAAAAAGCTTTAAAAACGTCAGTTTTCGGGAAATAAACCGTTTTTCAAACTTAGCAAGTTATAGCTCTCGAATCAAAGGAATATGAACTAAAACCTAGAAAAACGGCCGTTATTAAGGTTTGATCAGTTTCTAAAAAAGATTGAAAAACGGGAGTTTTTTGGATAATGCAAATATCTTTGAACTTATCCAATTAAGGTCTCCGATTATAAGTAATAATAGGCAAAAACATGGAAAAACGGCCAGTTTTGAGATTCAATCGATTTCTTCAAAAAAGCTTGAAAAAAGGCAGTTTTAGGAAAATAAACCGTTTTTCAAACTTAGCAAGTTATTGCTCTCGAATCTAAGTAATATAAAACAAAACCTGGAAAAACGGCCGTGTTTAAGGTTTGATCCATTTCCTAAAAAAAGATTGAAAAACGGGAGTTTTTTGGATGATGCAAATATCGTCAAACCTATCCAATTAAGGTCTCCGATTATAAGTAATATTAGGCAAAAAAATGCAAAAACGGCCAGTTTTGAGATTCAATCGATTTCTTCAAAAAAGCTTGAAAAACGTCAGTTTTGGTGAAATAAATCGTTTTTTCAAACTTACAAGTTATTGCTCTCGAATCTAAGTAATATTAACCAAAACCTAGAAAAACGGCCGTTTTTGAGGTTTGATCCATTTCCTAAAAAAGATTGGAAACGGGAGTTTTTTGGACGATGCAAATATCGTCAAACCTATCCAATTAATGTCTCCGATTATAAGTAATATTAGGCAAAAACATGCAAAAACGGCCAGTTTTGAGATTCAATCGATTTCTTCAAAAAAGCTTGAAAAAAGGCAGTTTTGAAGAAAATAAACCGTTTTTTAAACTTAGCAAGTTATCGCTTTCGAATCTAAGTAATATTAACCAAAACCTGGAAAAACGGCCGTTTTTGAGGGTTAAACCATTTTCTAAAAATGATTGAAAAACGGGAGTTTTTTTGGATAATGCAAATATCTTCAAAGTTATCCAATTAAGGTCTCCGAATATAAATAATATTAGGCAAAAACATGCAAAAACGGCCAAGTTTTGAGATTCAATCGATTTCTTCAAAAAAGCTTTAAAAACGTCAGTTTGGGAAAAAAATAAACCGTTTTTCAAACTTAGCAGGTAATTGCTCTCGAAGCTAAGTAATTTTAACTAAAACCTGGAAAAACAGCCGTATTTAAGGTTTGATCCATTTTCTAATAAAGATTGAAAACGGGAGTTTTTTTGGATGATGCAAATATCGTCAAACCTATCCAATTAAGGTCTCCGATTATGAGTAATATTAGGCAAAAACATGCAAAAACGACCAGTTTTGAGATTGAATCGATTTCTTAAAAAAAGCTTGAAAAACGTCAATTTTGGGAAAATAAACCGTTTTTCAAACTTAGCAAGTTATTGCTCTCGAATCTAAGTAATATTAACCAAAACCTGGAAAAACGGCCGTTTTTAAGATTTGATCCATTTCTTAAAAAAGATTGAAAAACGGGAGTTTTTTATACGGTGCAAATGATTTCAAACCTATCCAATTAAGGTCTCTGATTATGAGTAATATTAGGCAAAAACATGCAAAAACTGCCAATTTGAGATTCAATCGATTTCTTCAAAAAAGCTTGAAAAACGTCAGTTTTGGGAAAATAAACCGTTTTTTAAAATTTGCAAGTTATTGCTCTCGAATCTAAGGAATATGAACCAAAACCTGGAAAAACGGCCGTTTTTCAAGGGTTAAACCATTTCCTAAAAAGGATTGAAAAACGGGAGTTTTTTGGATGATGCAAATATCTTCAAACCTATCCAATTAAGGTCTCCGAATATAATAATAATTAGGCAAAAACATGCAAAAATGGCCAGTTTTGAGATCCAATCGATTTCTTCAAAAAAGCTTGAAAAACGTCAGTTTTGGGAAAATAAACCGTTTTTCAAACTTAGCAAGTTATTGCTCTCGAATCAAAGGAATATGAACTAAAACCTAGAAAAACGGCCGTTTTTAGGGTTTGATCCATTTCTAAAAAAGATAGAAAAACGGGAGTTTTTTTGGATAATGCAAATATCTTTGAACTTATCCAATTAAGGTTTCCGTTTTTAAGTAATAATAGGCAAAACATGTTAAAACGGCCAGTTTTGAGATTCAATTGATTTCTTAAAAAAAAGCTTGAAAAACGTCAGTTTTGGGGAAATAAACCGTTTTTCAAACTTAGCAAGTTATTGCTCTCGAATCTAAGTAATATTAACCAAAACCTGGAAAAAACGGCCATTTTGAGGGTTAAACCTTTTTACTAAAAACGATTGAAAAACGGGAGTTTTCTGGAAGGTGCAAATAATTTCAAAACCTATCCAATTAAGGTCTCCGATTATGAGTAATATTAGGCAAAAACATGCAAAAACGGCCAATTTGAGATTCAATCGATTTCTTCAAAAAAAGCTTGAAAAACGTCAGTTTTGAGAAAATAAACCGTTTTTTCAAACTTAGCAAGTTATTGCTCTCGAATCTAAGTAATTTTAACTAAAACCTGGAAAAACGGCCGTTTTTTAGGTTTGATCCATTTCCTAAAAAAGATTGAAAACGGGAGTTTTTTGGAAGATGCAAATATCGTCAAACATATCCAATTAAGGTCTCCGATTATGAGTAATATTAGGCAAAAACATGCAAAAACGGCCAGTTTTGAGATTCAATCGATTTTCTTCAAAAAAAGCTTTAAAAACGTCAGTTTTCGGAAAATAAACCGTTTTTTCAAACTTAGCAAGTTATAGCTCTCGAATCAAAGGAATATGAACTAAAACCTAGAAAAACGGCCGTTTTTAAGGTTTCATCCATTTCTAAAAAGGATTGAAAAACGGGAGTTTTTTGGATAATGCAAATATCTTTGAACTTATCCAATTAAGGTCTCCGATTATAAGTAATAATAGGCAAAAACATGTTAAAACGGCCAGTTTTGAGATTGAATCTTTTTCTTAAAAAAAGCTTGAAAAACGTCAGTTTTGGGAAAATAAACCGTTTTTCAAAATTAGCAAGTTATTGCTCTCGAATCTAAGTAATATTAACCAAAACCTAGAAAAACGGCCGTTTTTGAGGTTTGATCCATTTCCTAAAAAAAATTGAAAAACGGGAGTTTTTTGGATGATGCGAATATCGTCAAACCTATCCAATTAAGGTCTCCGATTATAAGTAATATTAGGTAAAAACATGGAAAAACGGCCAGTTTTGAGATTCAATCGATTTTTTTCAAAAAAGCTTAAAAAAAGGCAGTTTTAGGAAAATATACCGTTTTTCAAACTTAGCAAGTTATTGCTCTCGAATCTAAGTAATATAAAACAAAACCTGGAAAAACGGCCGTGTTTAAGGTTTGATCCATTTCCTAAAAAAAGATTGAAAAACGGGAGTTTTTTGGATGATGCAAATATCGTCAAACCTATCCAATTAAGGTCTCCGATTATAAGTAATATTAGGCAAAAAAATGCAAAAACGGCCAGTTTTGAGATTCAATCGATTTCTTCAAAAAAGCTTGAAAAACGTCAGTTTTGGTGAAATAAACCGTTTTTTCAAACTTACAAGTTATTGCTCTCGAATCTAAGTAATATTAACCAAAAACCTAGAAAAACGGCCGTTTTTGAGGTTTCATCCATTTCCTAAAAAAGATTGAAAACGGGAGTTTTTTTGGACGATGCAAATATCGTCAAACCTATCCAATTAATGTCTCCGATTATAAGTAATATTAGGCAAAAACATGCAAAAACGGCCAGTTTTGAGATTCAATCGATTTCTTAAAAAAAACTTGAAAAACGTCAGTTTTGGGGAAATAAACCGTTTTTCAAACTTAGCAAGTTATTGCTCTCGAATCTAAGTAATATTAACCAAAACCTGGAAAAACGGCCGTTTTTGAGGGTTAAACCATTTCCTAAAAATGATTTCAAAACGGGAGTTTTTTGGATAATGCAAATATCTACAAACCTATCCAATTAAGGTCTCCGAATATAAGTAATATTAGGCAAAAAAATGCAAAAACGGCCAGTTTTGAGATTCAATCGATTTCTTCAAAAAAGCTTGAAAAACGTCAGTTTTGGTGAAATAAATCGTTTTTTCAAACTTACAAGTTATTGCTCTCGAATCTAAGTAATATTAACCAAAACCTAGAAAAACGGCCGTTTTTGAGGTTTGATCCATTTCCTAAAAAAGATTGGAAACGGGAGTTTTTTGGACGATGCAAATATCGTCAAACCTATCCAATTAATGTCTCCGATTATAAGTAATATTAGGCAAAAACATGCAAAAACGGCCAGTTTTGAGATTCAATCGATTTCTTCAAAAAAAGCTTGAAAAACGTCAGTTTTGGTGAAATAAATCGTTTTTTCAAACTTACAAGTTATTGCTCTCGAATCTAAGTAATATTAACCAAAACCTAGAAAAACGGCCGTTTTTGAGGTTTGATCCATTTCCTAAAAAAGATTGGAAACGGGAGTTTTTTGGACGATGCAAATATCGTCAAACCTATCCAATTAATGTCTCCGATTATAAGTAATATTAGGCAAAAACATGCAAAAACGGCCAGTTTTGAGATTCAATCGATTTCTTCAAAAAAGCTTTAAAAACGTCAGTTTGGGAAAAAAATAAACCGTTTTTCAAACTTAGCAGGTAATTGCTCTCGAAGCTAAGTAATTTTAACTAAAACCTGGAAAAACAGCCGTATTTAAGGTTTGATCCATTTTCTAATAAAGATTGAAAACGGGAGTTTTTTTGGATGATGCAAATATCGTCAAACCTATCCAATTAAGGTCTCCGATTATAAGTAATATTAGGCAAAAACATGCAAAAACGACCAGTTTTGAGATTGAATCGATTTCTTAAAAAAAGCTTGAAAAACGTCAATTTTGGGAAAATAAACCGTTTTTCAAACTTAGCAAGTTATTGCTCTCGAATCTAAGTAATATTAACCAAAACCTGGAAAAACGGCCGTTTTTAAGGTTTGATCCATTTCTTAAAAAAGATTGAAAAACGGGAGTTTTTTATACGGTGCAAATAATTTCAAACCTATCCAATTAAGGTCTCTGATTATGAGTAATATTAGGCAAAAACATGCAAAAACTGCCAATTTGAGATTCAATCGATTTCTTCAAAAAAGCTTGAAAAACGTCAGTTTTGAGAAAATAAACCGTTTTTCAATCTTAGCAAGTTATTGCTCTCGAATCTAAGTAATATAAACCAAAACCTGGAAAAACGGCCGCTTTTAAGGTTTGATCCATTTTCTAAAAAAGATTGAAAAACGGGAGTTTTTTGGAAGATGCAAATATCGTCAAACATATCCAATTAAGGTCTCCGATTATGAGTAATATTAGGCAAAAACATGCAAAAACGGCCAGTTTTGAGATTCAATCGATTTCTTCAAAAAAGCTTTAAAAACGTCAGTTTTCGGAAAATAAACCGTTTTTCAAACTTAGCAAGTTATAGCTCTCGAATCAAAGGAATATGAACTAAAACCTAGAAAAACGGCCGTTTTTAAGGTTTCATCCATTTTCTAAAAAGGATTGAAAAACGGGAGTTTTTTGGATAATGCAAATATCTTTGAACTTATCCAATTAAGGTCTCCGATTATAAGTAATAATAGGCAAAAACATGTTAAAACGGCCAGTTTTGAGATTGAATCTTTTTCTTAAAAAAAGCTTGAAAAACGTCAGTTTTGGGAAAATAAACCGTTTTTCAAAATTAGCAAGTTATTGCTCTCGAATCTAAGTAATATTAACCAAAACCTAGAAAAACGGCCGTTTTTGAGGTTTGATCCATTTCCTAAAAAAAATTGAAAAACGGGAGTTTTTTGGATGATGCGAATATCGTCAAACCTATCCAATTAAGGTCTCCGATTATAAGTAATATTAGGTAAAAACATGGAAAAACGGCCAGTTTTGAGATTCAATCGATTTTTTTCAAAAAAGCTTAAAAAAAGGCAGTTTTAGGAAAATATACCGTTTTTCAAACTTAGCAAGTTATTGCTCTCGAATCTAAGTAATATAAAACAAAACCTGGAAAAACGGCCGTGTTTAAGGTTTGATCCATTTCCTAAAAAAAGATTGAAAAACGGGAGTTTTTTGGATGATGCAAATATCGTCAAACCTATCCAATTAAGGTCTCCGATTATAAGTAATATTAGGCAAAAAAATGCAAAAACGGCCAGTTTTGAGATTCAATCGATTTCTTCAAAAAAGCTTGAAAAACGTCAGTTTTGGTGAAATAAACCGTTTTTTCAAACTTACAAGTTATTGCTCTCGAATCTAAGTAATATTAACCAAAACCTAGAAAAACGGCCGTTTTTGAGGTTTCATCCATTTCCTAAAAAAGATTGAAAACGGGAGTTTTTTGGACGATGCAAATATCGTCAAACCTATCCAATTAATGTCTCCGATTATAAGTAATATTAGGCAAAAACATGCAAAAACGGCCAGTTTTGAGATTCAATCGATTTCTTAAAAAAACTTGAAAAACGTCAGTTTTGGGGAAATAAACCGTTTTTCAAACTTAGCAAGTTATTGCTCTCGAATCTAAGTAATATTAACCAAAACCTGGAAAAACGGCCGTTTTTGAGGGTTAAACCATTTCCTAAAAATGATTTCAAAACGGGAGTTTTTTGGATAATGCAAATATCTACAAACCTATCCAATTAAGGTCTCCGAATATAAGTAATATTAGGCAAAAAAATGCAAAAACGGCCAGTTTTGAGATTCAATCGATTTCTTCAAAAAAGCTTGAAAAACGTCAGTTTTGGTGAAATAAATCGTTTTTTCAAACTTACAAGTTATTGCTCTCGAATCTAAGTAATATTAACCAAAACCTAGAAAAACGGCCGTTTTTGAGGTTTGATCCATTTCCTAAAAAAGATTGGAAACGGGAGTTTTTTGGACGATGCAAATATCGTCAAACCTATCCAATTAATGTCTCCGATTATAAGTAATATTAGGCAAAAACATGCAAAAACGGCCAGTTTTGAGATTCAATCGATTTCTTCAAAAAAAGCTTGAAAAACGTCAGTTTTGGTGAAATAAATCGTTTTTTCAAACTTACAAGTTATTGCTCTCGAATCTAAGTAATATTAACCAAAACCTAGAAAAACGGCCGTTTTTGAGGTTTGATCCATTTCCTAAAAAAGATTGGAAACGGGAGTTTTTTGGACGATGCAAATATCGTCAAACCTATCCAATTAATGTCTCCGATTATAAGTAATATTAGGCAAAAACATGCAAAAACGGCCAGTTTTGAGATTCAATCGATTTCTTCAAAAAAGCTTTAAAAACGTCAGTTTGGGAAAAAAATAAACCGTTTTTCAAACTTAGCAGGTAATTGCTCTCGAAGCTAAGTAATTTTAACTAAAACCTGGAAAAACAGCCGTATTTAAGGTTTGATCCATTTTCTAATAAAGATTGAAAACGGGAGTTTTTTTGGATGATGCAAATATCGTCAAACCTATCCAATTAAGGTCTCCGATTATAAGTAATATTAGGCAAAAACATGCAAAAACGACCAGTTTTGAGATTGAATCGATTTCTTAAAAAAAGCTTGAAAAACGTCAATTTTGGGAAAATAAACCGTTTTTCAAACTTAGCAAGTTATTGCTCTCGAATCTAAGTAATATTAACCAAAACCTGGAAAAACGGCCGTTTTTAAGGTTTGATCCATTTCTTAAAAAAGATTGAAAAACGGGAGTTTTTTATACGGTGCAAATAATTTCAAACCTATCCAATTAAGGTCTCTGATTATGAGTAATATTAGGCAAAAACATGCAAAAACTGCCAATTTGAGATTCAATCGATTTCTTCAAAAAAGCTTGAAAAACGTCAGTTTTGAGAAAATAAACCGTTTTTCAATCTTAGCAAGTTATTGCTCTCGAATCTAAGTAATATAAACCAAAACCTGGAAAAACGGCCGCTTTTAAGGTTTGATCCATTTTCTAAAAAAGATTGAAAAACGGGAGTTTTTTTGGATAATGCAAATATCTTTGAACTTATCCAATTAAGGTCTCCGATTATAAGTAATAATAGGCAAAAACATGTTAAAACGGCCAGTTTTGAGATTGAATCGATTTCTTAAAAAAAGCTTGAAAAACGTCAGTTTTGGGAAAATAAACCGTTTTTTAAAATTAGCAAGTTATTGCTCTCGAATCTAAGGAATATGAACCAAAACCTGGAAAAACGGCCGTTTTTGAGGGTTAAACCATTTCCTAAAAAGGATTGAAAAACGGGAGTTTTTTGGATGATGCAAATATCGTTAAACCTATCCAATTAAGGTCTCCGATTATAAGTAATATTATGCAAAAACATGCAAAAACGGCCGGTTTTGAGATTCAATCGATTTCTTCAAAAAAGCTTGAAAAAAGGCAGTTTTGAAGAAAATAAACCGTTTTTTAAACTTAGGAGGTTATCGCTTTCGAATCTAAGTAATATTAACCAAAACCTGGAAAAACGGCCGTTTTTGAGGGTTAAACCATTTTCTAAAAATGATTGAAAAACGGGAGTTTTTTTGGATGATGCAAATATCTTCAAACTTATCCAATTAAGGTCTCCGAATATAAGTAATATTAGGCAAAAACATGCAAAAACGGCCAAGTTTTGAGATTCAATCGATTTCTTAAAAAAAGCTTGAAAAAGGTCAATTTTGGGAAAATAAACCGTTTTTCAAACTTAGCAGGTTATTGCTCTCGAATCTAAGTAATATTAACCCAAACCTAGAAAAACGGCCGTTTTTAAGGTTTGATCCATTTCTTAAAAAAGATTGAAAAACGGGAGTTTTTTATACGGTGCAAATAATTTCAAACCTATCCAATTAAGGTCTCTGATTATAAGTAATATTAGGCAAAAACATGCAAAAACTGCCAATTTGAGATTCAATCGATTTCTTCAAAAAAGCTTGAAAAACGTCAGTTTTGAGAAAATAAACCGTTTTTCAATCTTAACAAGTTATTGCTCTCGAATCTAAGTAATATAAACCAAAACCTGGAAAAACGGCCGTTTTTAAGGTTTGATCCATTTTCTAAAAAAGATTGAAAAACGGGAGTTTTTTGGATAATGCAAATATCTTTGAACTTATCCAATTAAGGTCTCCGATTAGAAGTAATAATAGGCAAAAACATGCAAAAATGGCCAGTTTTGAGATCCAATCGATTTCTTCAAAAAAGCTTGAAAAACGTCAGTTTTGGGAAAATAAACCGTTTTTCAAACTTAGCAAGTTATTGCTCTCGAATCAAAGGAATATGAACTAAAACCTAGAAAAACGGCCGTTTTTAGGGTTTGATCCATTTTCTAAAAAAAGATAGAAAAACGGGAGTTTTTTGGATAATGCAAATATCTTTGAACTTATCCAATTAAGGTTTCCGATTATAAGTAATAATAGGCAAAAACATGTTAAAACGGCCAGTTTTGAGATTCAATTGATTTCTTAAAAAAAGCTTGAAAAACGTCAGTTTTGGGGAAATAAACCGTTTTTCAAACTTAGCAAGTAATTGCTCTCGAATCTAAGTAATATTAACCAAAACCTGGAAAAACGGCCATTTTTGAGGGTTAAACCTTTTTACTAAAAACGATTGAAAAACGGGAGTTTTCTGGAAGGTGCAAATATTTTCAAAACCTATCCAATTAAGGTCTCCGATTATGAGTAATATTAGGCAAAAACATGCAAAAACGGCCAATTTGAGATTCAATCGATTTCTTCAAAAAAGCTTGAAAAACGTCAGTTTTGAGAAAATAAACCGTTTTTCAAACTTAGCAAATTATTGCTCTCGAATCTAAGTAATTTTAACTAAAACCAGGAAAAACGGCCGTTTTTTAGGTTTGATCCATTTCCTAAAAAAGATGGAAAACGGGAGTTTTTTGGATGATGCAAATATCGTCAAACCTATCCAATTAAGGTCTCCGATTATGAGTAATATTATGCAAAAACATGCAAAAACGGCCAGTTTTGAGATTCAATCGATTTCTTCAAAAAAGCTTTAAAAACGTCAGTTTTCGGGAAATAAACCGTTTTTCAAACTTAGCAAGTTATAGCTCTCGAATCAAAGGAATATGAACTAAAACCTAGAAAAACGGCCGTTATTAAGGTTTGATCAGTTTCTAAAAAAGATTGAAAAACGGGAGTTTTTTGGATAATGCAAATATCTTTGAACTTATCCAATTAAGGTCTCCGATTATAAGTAATAATAGGCAAAAACATGGAAAAACGGCCAGTTTTGAGATTCAATCGATTTCTTCAAAAAAGCTTGAAAAAAGGCAGTTTTAGGAAAATAAACCGTTTTTCAAACTTAGCAAGTTATTGCTCTCGAATCTAAGTAATATAAAACAAAACCTGGAAAAACGGCCGTGTTTAAGGTTTGATCCATTTCCTAAAAAAAGATTGAAAAACGGGAGTTTTTTGGATGATGCAAATATCGTCAAACCTATCCAATTAAGGTCTCCGATTATAAGTAATATTAGGCAAAAAAATGCAAAAACGGCCAGTTTTGAGATTCAATCGATTTCTTCAAAAAAGCTTGAAAAACGTCAGTTTTGGTGAAATAAATCGTTTTTTCAAACTTACAAGTTATTGCTCTCGAATCTAAGTAATATTAACCAAAACCTAGAAAAACGGCCGTTTTTGAGGTTTGATCCATTTCCTAAAAAAGATTGGAAACGGGAGTTTTTTGGACGATGCAAATATCGTCAAACCTATCCAATTAATGTCTCCGATTATAAGTAATATTAGGCAAAAACATGCAAAAACGGCCAGTTTTGAGATTCAATCGATTTCTTCAAAAAAGCTTGAAAAAAGGCAGTTTTGAAGAAAATAAACCGTTTTTTAAACTTAGCAAGTTATCGCTTTCGAATCTAAGTAATATTAACCAAAACCTGGAAAAACGGCCGTTTTTGAGGGTTAAACCATTTTCTAAAAATGATTGAAAAACGGGAGTTTTTTTGGATAATGCAAATATCTTCAAACTTATCCAATTAAGGTCTCCGAATATAAATAATATTAGGCAAAAACATGCAAAAACGGCCAAGTTTTGAGATTCAATCGATTTCTTCAAAAAAGCTTTAAAAACGTCAGTTTGGGAAAAAAATAAACCGTTTTTCAAACTTAGCAGGTAATTGCTCTCGAAGCTAAGTAATTTTAACTAAAACCTGGAAAAACAGCCGTATTTAAGGTTTGATCCATTTTCTAATAAAGATTGAAAACGGGAGTTTTTTTGGATGATGCAAATATCGTCAAACCTATCCAATTAAGGTCTCCGATTATGAGTAATATTAGGCAAAAACATGCAAAAACGACCAGTTTTGAGATTGAATCGATTTCTTAAAAAAAGCTTGAAAAACGTCAATTTTGGGAAAATAAACCGTTTTTCAAACTTAGCAAGTTATTGCTCTCGAATCTAAGTAATATTAACCAAAACCTGGAAAAACGGCCGTTTTTAAGATTTGATCCATTTCTTAAAAAAGATTGAAAAACGGGAGTTTTTTATACGGTGCAAATAATTTCAAACCTATCCAATTAAGGTCTCTGATTATGAGTAATATTAGGCAAAAACATGCAAAAACTGCCAATTTGAGATTCAATCGATTTCTTCAAAAAAGCTTGAAAAACGTCAGTTTTGGGAAAATAAACCGTTTTTTAAAATTTGCAAGTTATTGCTCTCGAATCTAAGGAATATGAACCAAAACCTGGAAAAACGGCCGTTTTTCAAGGGTTAAACCATTTCCTAAAAAGGATTGAAAAACGGGAGTTTTTTGGATGATGCAAATATCTTCAAACCTATCCAATTAAGGTCTCCGAATATAAGTAATATTAGGCAAAAACATGCAAAAATGGCCAGTTTTGAGATCCAATCGATTTCTTCAAAAAAGCTTGAAAAACGTCAGTTTTGGGAAAATAAACCGTTTTTCAAACTTAGCAAGTTATTGCTCTCGAATCAAAGGAATATGAACTAAAACCTAGAAAAACGGCCGTTTTTAGGGTTTGATCCATTTTCTAAAAAAAGATAGAAAAACGGGAGTTTTTTGGATAATGCAAATATCTTTGAACTTATCCAATTAAGGTTTCCGTTTTTAAGTAATAATAGGCAAAAACATGTTAAAACGGCCAGTTTTGAGATTCAATTGATTTCTTAAAAAAAGCTTGAAAAACGTCAGTTTTGGGGAAATAAACCGTTTTTCAAACTTAGCAAGTTATTGCTCTCGAATCTAAGTAATATTAACCAAAACCTGGAAAAACGGCCATTTTTGAGGGTTAAACCTTTTTACTAAAAACGATTGAAAAACGGGAGTTTTCTGGAAGGTGCAAATAATTTCAAAACCTATCCAATTAAGGTCTCCGATTATGAGTAATATTAGGCAAAAACATGCAAAAACGGCCAATTTGAGATTCAATCGATTTCTTCAAAAAAGCTTTAAAAACGTCAGTTTGGGAAAAAAATAAACCGTTTTTCAAATTTAGCAGGTAATTGCTCTCGAAGCTAAGTAATTTTAACTAAAACCTGGAAAAACAGCCGTATTTAAGGTTTGATCCATTTTCTAAAAAAGATTGAAAACGGGAGTTTTTTTGGATGATGCAAATATCGTCAAACTTATCCAATTAAGGTCTCCGATTATGAGTAATATTAGGCAAAAACATGCAAAAACGACCAGTTTTGAGATTGAATTGATTTCTTAAAAAAAGCTTGAAAAACGTCAATTTTGGGAAAATAAACCGTTTTTCAAACTTAGCAAGTTATTGCTCTCGAATCTAAGTAATATTAACCAAAACCTGGAAAAACGGCCGTTTTTAAGGTTTGATCCATTTCTTAAAAAAGATTGAAAAACGGGAGTTTTTTATACGGTGCAAATAATTTCAAACCTATCCAATTAAGGTCTCTGATTATGAGTAATATTAGGCAAAAACATGCAAAAACTGCCAATTTGAGATTCAATCGATTTCTTCAAAAAAGCTTGAAAAACGTCAGTTTTGAGAAAATAAACCGTTTTTCAATCTTAGCAAGTTATTGCTCTCGAATCTAAGTAATATAAACCAAAACCTGGAAAAACGGCCGCTTTTAAGGTTTGATCCATTTTCTAAAAAAGATTGAAAAACGGGAGTTTTTTTGGATAATGCAAATATCTTTGAACTTATCCAATTAAGGTCTCCGATTATAAGTAATAATAGGCAAAAACATGTTAAAACGGCCAGTTTTGAGATTCAATCGATTTCTTAAAAAAAGCTTGAAAAACGTCAGTTTTGGGAAAATAAACCGTTTTTTAAAATTAGCAAGTTATTGCTCTCGAATCTAAGGAATATGAACCAAAACCTGGAAAAACGGCCGTTTTTGAGGGTTAAACCATTTCCTAAAAAGGATTGAAAAACGGGAGTTTTTTGGATGATGCAAATATCGTTAAACCTATCCAATTAAGGTCTCCGATTATAAGTAATATTATGCAAAAACATGCAAAAACGGCCGGTTTTGAGATTCAATCGATTTCTTCAAAAAAGCTTGAAAAAAGGCAGTTTTGAAGAAAATAAACCGTTTTTTAAACTTAGGAGGTTATCGCTTTCGAATCTAAGTAATATTAACCAAAACCTGGAAAAACGGCCGTTTTTGAGGGTTAAACCATTTTCTAAAAATGATTGAAAAACGGGAGTTTTTTTGGATGATGCAAATATCTTCAAACTAATCCAATTAAGGTCTCCGAATATAAGTAATATTAGGCAAAAACATGCAAAAACGGCCAAGTTTTGAGATTCAATCGATTTCTTAAAAAAAGCTTGAAAAAGGTCAATTTTGGGAAAATAAACCGTTTTTCAAACTTAGCAGGTTATTGCTCTTGAATCTAAGTAATATTAACCCAAACCTAGAAAAACGGCCGTTTTTAAGGTTTGATCCATTTCTTAAAAAAGATTGAAAAACGGGAGTTTTTTATACGGTGCAAATAATTTCAAACCTATCCAATTAAGGTCTCTGATTATGAGTAATATTAGGCAAAAACATGCAAAAACTGCCAATTTGAGATTCAATCGATTTCTTCAAAAAAGCTTGAAAAACGTCAGTTTTGAGAAAATAAACCGTTTTTCAATCTTAACAAGTTATTGCTCTCGAATCTAAGTAATATAAACCAAAACCTGGAAAAACGGCCGTTTTTAAGGTTTGATCCATTTTCTAAAAAAGATTGAAAAACGGGAGTTTTTTTGGATAATGCAAATATCTTTGAACTTATCCAATTAAGGTCTCCGATTAGAAGTAATAATAGGCAAAAACATGCAAAAATGGCCAGTTTTGAGATCCAATCGATTTCTTCAAAAAAGCTTGAAAAACGTCAGTTTTGGGAAAATAAACCGTTTTTCAAACTTAGCAAGTTATTGCTCTCGAATCAAAGGAATATGAACTAAAACCTAGAAAAACGGCCGTTTTTAGGGTTTGATCCATTTTCTAAAAAAAGATAGAAAAACGGGAGTTTTTTGGATAATGCAAATATCTTTGAACTTATCCAATTAAGGTTTCCGATTATAAGTAATAATAGGCAAAAACATGTTAAAACGGCCAGTTTTGAGATTCAATTGATTTCTTAAAAAAAGCTTGAAAAACGTCAGTTTTGGGGAAATAAACCGTTTTTCAAACTTAGCAAGTAATTGCTCTCGAATCTAAGTAATATTAACCAAAACCTGGAAAAACGGCCATTTTTGAGGGTTAAACCTTTTTACTAAAAACGATTGAAAAACGGGAGTTTTCTGGAAGGTGCAAATAATTTCAAAACCTATCCAATTAAGGTCTCCGATTATGAGTAATATTAGGCAAAAACATGCAAAAACGGCCAATTTGAGATTCAATCGATTTCTTCAAAAAAGCTTGAAAAACGTCAGTTTTGAGAAAATAAACCGTTTTTCAAACTTAGCAAATTATTGCTCTCGAATCTAAGTAATTTTAACTAAAACCAGGAAAAACGGCCGTTTTTTAGGTTTGATCCATTTCCTAAAAAAGATGGAAAACGGGAGTTTTTTGGATGATGCAAATATCGTCAAACCTATCCAATTAAGGTCTCCGATTATGAGTAATATTAGGCAAAAACATGCAAAAACGGCCAGTTTTGAGATTCAATCGATTTCTTCAAAAAAGCTTTAAAAACGTCAGTTTTCGGGAAATAAACCGTTTTTCAAACTTAGCAAGTTATAGCTCTCGAATCAAAGGAATATGAACTAAAACCTAGAAAAACGGCCGTTATTAAGGTTTGATCAGTTTCTAAAAAAGATTGAAAAACGGGAGTTTTTTGGATAATGCAAATATCTTTGAACTTATCCAATTAAGGTCTCCGATTATAAGTAATAATAGGCAAAAACATGGAAAAACGGCCAGTTTTGAGATTCAATCGATTTCTTCAAAAAAGCTTGAAAAAAGGCAGTTTTAGGAAAATAAACCGTTTTTCAAACTTAGCAAGTTATTGCTCTCGAATCTAAGTAATATAAAACAAAACCTGGAAAAACGGCCGTGTTTAAGGTTTGATCCATTTCCTAAAAAAAGATTGAAAAACGGGAGTTTTTTGGATGATGCAAATATCGTCAAACCTATCCAATTAAGGTCTCCGATTATAAGTAATATTAGGCAAAAAAATGCAAAAACGGCCAGTTTTGAGATTCAATCGATTTCTTCAAAAAAGCTTGAAAAACGTCAGTTTTGGTGAAATAAATCGTTTTTTCAAACTTACAAGTTATTGCTCTCGAATCTAAGTAATATTAACCAAAACCTAGAAAAACGGCCGTTTTTGAGGTTTGATCCATTTCCTAAAAAAGATTGGAAACGGGAGTTTTTTGGACGATGCAAATATCGTCAAACCTATCCAATTAATGTCTCCGATTATAAGTAATATTAGGCAAAAACATGCAAAAACGGCCAGTTTTGAGATTCAATCGATTTCTTCAAAAAAGCTTGAAAAAAGGCAGTTTTGAAGAAAATAAACCGTTTTTTAAACTTAGCAAGTTATCGCTTTCGAATCTAAGTAATATTAACCAAAACCTGGAAAAACGGCCGTTTTTGAGGGTTAAACCATTTTCTAAAAATGATTGAAAAACGGGAGTTTTTTTGGATAATGCAAATATCTTCAAAGTTATCCAATTAAGGTCTCCGAATATAAATAATATTAGGCAAAAACATGCAAAAACGGCCAAGTTTTGAGATTCAATCGATTTCTTCAAAAAAGCTTTAAAAACGTCAGTTTGGGAAAAAAATAAACCGTTTTTCAAACTTAGCAGGTAATTGCTCTCGAAGCTAAGTAATTTTAACTAAAACCTGGAAAAACAGCCGTATTTAAGGTTTGATCCATTTTCTAATAAAGATTGAAAACGGGAGTTTTTTTGGATGATGCAAATATCGTCAAACCTATCCAATTAAGGTCTCCGATTATGAGTAATATTAGGCAAAAACATGCAAAAACGACCAGTTTTGAGATTGAATCGATTTCTTAAAAAAAGCTTGAAAAACGTCAATTTTGGGAAAATAAACCGTTTTTCAAACTTAGCAAGTTATTGCTCTCGAATCTAAGTAATATTAACCAAAACCTGGAAAAACGGCCGTTTTTAAGATTTGATCCATTTCTTAAAAAAGATTGAAAAACGGGAGTTTTTTATACGGTGCAAATGATTTCAAACCTATCCAATTAAGGTCTCTGATTATGAGTAATATTAGGCAAAAACATGCAAAAACTGCCAATTTGAGATTCAATCGATTTCTTCAAAAAAGCTTGAAAAACGTCAGTTTTGGGAAAATAAACCGTTTTTTAAAATTTGCAAGTTATTGCTCTCGAATCTAAGGAATATGAACCAAAACCTGGAAAAACGGCCGTTTTTCAAGGGTTAAACCATTTCCTAAAAAGGATTGAAAAACGGGAGTTTTTTGGATGATGCAAATATCTTCAAACCTATCCAATTAAGGTCTCCGAATATAAGTAATATTAGGCAAAAACATGCAAAAATGGCCAGTTTTGAGATCCAATCGATTTCTTCAAAAAAGCTTGAAAAACGTCAGTTTTGGGAAAATAAACCGTTTTTCAAACTTAGCAAGTTATTGCTCTCGAATCAAAGGAATATGAACTAAAACCTAGAAAAACGGCCGTTTTTAGGGTTTGATCCATTTTCTAAAAAAAGATAGAAAAACGGGAGTTTTTTGGATAATGCAAATATCTTTGAACTTATCCAATTAAGGTTTCCGTTTTTAAGTAATAATAGGCAAAAACATGTTAAAACGGCCAGTTTTGAGATTCAATTGATTTCTTAAAAAAAGCTTGAAAAACGTCAGTTTTGGGGAAATAAACCGTTTTTCAAACTTAGCAAGTTATTGCTCTCGAATCTAAGTAATATTAACCAAAACCTGGAAAAACGGCCATTTTTGAGGGTTAAACCTTTTTACTAAAAACGATTGAAAAACGGGAGTTTTCTGGAAGGTGCAAATAATTTCAAAACCTATCCAATTAAGGTCTCCGATTATGAGTAATATTAGGCAAAAACATGCAAAAACGGCCAATTTGAGATTCAATCGATTTCTTCAAAAAAGAAAAACGTCAGTTTTGAGAAAATAAAACCGTTTTTCAAACTTAGCAAGTTATTGCTCTCGAATCTAAGTAATTTTAACTAAAACCTGGAAAAACGGCCGTTTTTTAGGTTTGATCCATTTCCTAAAAAAGATTGAAAACGGGAGTTTTTTGGAAGATGCAAATATCGTCAAACATATCCAATTAAGGTCTCCGATTATGAGTAATATTAGGCAAAAACATGCAAAAACGGCCAGTTTTGAGATTCAATCGATTTCTTCAAAAAAGCTTTAAAAACGTCAGTTTTCGGAAAATAAACCGTTTTTCAAACTTAGCAAGTTATAGCTCTCGAATCAAAGGAATATGAACTAAAACCTAGAAAAAACGGCCGTTTTTTAAGGTTTCATCCATTTTCTAAAAAGGATTGAAAAACGGGAGTTTTTTGGATAATGCAAATATCTTTGAACTTATCCAATTAAGGTCTCCGATTATAAGTAATAATAGGCAAAAACATGTTAAAACGGCCAGTTTTGAGATTGAATCTTTTTCTTAAAAAAAGCTTGAAAAACGTCAGTTTTGGGAAAATAAACCGTTTTTCAAAATTAGCAAGTTATTGCTCTCGAATCTAAGTAATAATTAACCAAAACCTAGAAAAACGGCCGTTTTTGAGGTTTGATCCATTTCCTAAAAAAAATTGAAAAACGGGAGTTTTTTGGATGATGCGAATATCGTCAAACCTATCCAATTAAGGTCTCCGATTATAAGTAATATTAGGTAAAAACATGGAAAAACGGCCAGTTTTGAGATTCAATCGATTTTTTCAAAAAAGCTTAAAAAAAGGCAGTTTTAGGAAAATATACCGTTTTTCAAACTTAGCAAGTTATTGCTCTCGAATCTAAGTAATATAAAACAAAACCTGGAAAAACGGCCGTGTTTAAGGTTTGATCCATTTCCTAAAAAAAGATTGAAAAACGGGAGTTTTTTTGGATGATGCAAATATCGTCAAACCTATCCAATTAAGGTCTCCGATTATAAGTAATATTAGGCAAAAAAATGCAAAAACGGCCAGTTTTGAGATTCAATCGATTTCTTCAAAAAAGCTTGAAAAACGTCAGTTTTGGTGAAATAAACCGTTTTTTCAAACTTACAAGTTATTGCTCTCGAATCTAAGTAATATTAACCAAAACCTAGAAAAACGGCCGTTTTTGAGGTTTCATCCATTTCCTAAAAAAGATTGAAAACGGGAGTTTTTTGGACGATGCAAATATCGTCAAACCTATCCAATTAATGTCTCCGATTATAAGTAATATTAGGCAAAAACATGCAAAAACGGCCAGTTTTGAGATTCAATCGATTTCTTAAAAAAACTTGAAAAACGTCAGTTTTGGGGAAATAAACCGTTTTTCAAACTTAGCAAATTATTGCTCTCGAATCTAAGTAATATTAACCAAAACCTGGAAAAACGGCCGTTTTTGAGGGTTAAACCATTTTCTAAAAATGATTTCAAAACGGGAGTTTTTTGGATAATGCAAATATCTACAAACCTATCCAATTAAGGTCTCCGAATATAAGTAATATTAGGCAAAAAAATGCAAAAACGGCCAGTTTTGAGATTCAATCGATTTCTTCAAAAAAGCTTGAAAAACGTCAGTTTTGGTGAAATAAATCGTTTTTTCAAACTTACAAGTTATTGCTCTCGAATCTAAGTAATATTAACCAAAACCTAGAAAAACGGCCGTTTTTGAGGTTTGATCCATTTCCTAAAAAAGATTGGAAACGGGAGTTTTTTGGACGATGCAAATATCGTCAAACCTATCCAATTAATGTCTCCGATTATAAGTAATATTAGGCAAAAACATGCAAAAACGGCCAGTTTTGAGATTCAATCGATTTCTTCAAAAAAAGCTTGAAAAACGTCAGTTTTGGTGAAATAAATCGTTTTTTCAAACTTACAAGTTATTGCTCTCGAATCTAAGTAATATTAACCAAAACCTAGAAAAACGGCCGTTTTTGAGGTTTGATCCATTTCCTAAAAAAGATTGGAAACGGGAGTTTTTTGGACGATGCAAATATCGTCAAACCTATCCAATTAATGTCTCCGATTATAAGTAATATTAGGCAAAAACATGCAAAAACAACCAGTTTTGAGATTCAATCGATTTCTTCAAAAAAGCTTTAAAAACGTCAGTTTGGGAAAAAAATAAACCGTTTTTCAAACTTAGCAGGTAATTGCTCTCGAAGCTAAGTAATTTTAACTAAAACCTGGAAAAACAGCCGTATTTAAGGTTTGATCCATTTTCTAATAAAGATTGAAAACGGGAGTTTTTTTGGATGATGCAAATATCGTCAAACCTATCCAATTAAGGTCTCCGATTATGAGTAATATTAGGCAAAAACATGCAAAAACGACCAGTTTTGAGATTGAATCGATTTCTTAAAAAAGCTTGAAAAACGTCAATTTTGGGAAAATAAACCGTTTTTCAAACTTAGCAAGTTATTGCTCTCGAATCTAAGTAATATTAACCAAAACCTGGAAAAACGGCCGTTTTTAAGATTTGATCCATTTCTTAAAAAAGATTGAAAAACGGAAGTTTTTTATACGGTGCAAATAATTTCAAACCTATCCAATTAAGGTCTCTGATTATGAGTAATATTAGGCAAAAACATGCAAAAACTGCCAATTTGAGATTCAATCGATTTCTTCAAAAAAGCTTGAAAAACGTCAGTTTTGGGAAAATAAACCGTTTTTTAAAATTTGCAAGTTATTGCTCTCGAATCTAAGGAATATGAACCAAAACCCTGAAAAACGGCCGTTTTTCAAGGGTTAAACCATTTCCTAAAAAGGATTGAAAAACGGGAGTTTTTTGGATGATGCAAATATCTTCAAACCTATCCAATTAAGGTCTCCGAATATAAGTAATATTAGGCAAAAACATGCAAAAATGGCCAGTTTTGAGATCCAATCGATTTTTTCAAAAAAGCTTGAAAAACGTCAGTTTTGGGAAAATAAACCGTTTTTCAAACTTAGCAAGTTATTGCTCTCGAATCAAAGGAATATGAACTAAAACCTAGAAAAACGGCCGTTTTTTAGGGTTTGATCCATTTTCTAAAAAAAGATAGAAAAACGGGAGTTTTTGGATAATGCAAATATCTTTGAACTTATCCAATTAAGGTTTCCGTTTTTAAGTAATAATAGGCAAAAACATGTTAAAACGGCCAGTTTTGAGATTCAATTGATTTCTTAAAAAAAGCTTGAAAAACGTCAGTTTTGGGGAAATAAACCGTTTTTCAAACTTAGCAAGTTATTGCTCTCGAATCTAAAGTAATATTAACCAAAACCTGGAAAAACGGCCATTTTTGAGGGTTAAACCTTTTTACTAAAAACGATTGAAAAACGGGAGTTTTCTGGAAGGTGCAAATAATTTCAAAACCTATCCAATTAAGGTCTCCGATTATGAGTAATATTAGGCAAAAACATGCAAAAACGGCCAATTTGAGATTCAATCGATTTCTTCAAAAAAAGCTTGAAAAACGTCAGTTTTGAGAAAATAAACCGTTTTTCAAAACTTAGCAAGTTATTGCTCTCGAATCTAAGTAATTTTAACTAAAACCTGGAAAAACGGCCGTTTTTTAGGTTTGATCCATTTCCTAAAAAAGATTGAAAACGGGAGTTTTTTGGAAGATGCAAATATCGTCAAACATATCCAATTAAGGTCTCCGATTATGAGTAATATTAGGCAAAAACATGCAAAAACGGCCAGTTTTGAGATTCAATCGATTTCTTCAAAAAAGCTTTAAAAACGTCAGTTTTCGGAAAATAAACCGTTTTTCAAACTTAGCAAGTTATAGCTCTCGAATCAAAGGAATATGAACTAAAACCTAGAAAAACGGCCGTTTTTAAGGTTTCATCCATTTTCTAAAAAAGATTGAAAAACGGGAGTTTTTTGGATAATGCAAATATCTTTGAACTTATCCAATTAAGGTCTCCGATTATAAGTAATAATAGGCAAAAACATGTTAAAACGGCCAGTTTGAGATTGAATCTTTTTCTTAAAAAAAGCTTGAAAAACGTCAGTTTTGGGAAAATAAACCGTTTTTCAAAATTAGCAAGTTATTGCTCTCGAATCTAAGTAATATTAACCAAAAACCTAGAAAAACGGCCGTTTTTGAGGTTTGATCCATTTCCTAAAAAAAATTGAAAAACGGGAGTTTTTTGGATGATGCGAATATCGTCAAACCTATCCAATTAAGGTCTCCGATTATAAGTAATATTAGGTAAAAACATGGAAAAACGGCCAGTTTTGAGATTCAATCGATTTTTTCAAAAAAGCTTAAAAAAAGGCAGTTTTAGGAAAATAAACCGTTTTTCAAACTTAGCAAGTTATTGCTCTCGAATCTAAGTAATATAAAACAAAACCTGGAAAAACGGCCGTGTTTAAGGTTTGATCCATTTCCTAAAAAAAGATTGAAAAACGGGAGTTTTTTGGATGATGCAAATATCGTCAAACCTATCCAATTAAGGTCTCCGATTATAAGTAATATTAGGCAAAAAAATGCAAAAACGGCCAGTTTTGAGATTCAATCGATTTCTTCAAAAAAGCTTGAAAAACGTCAGTTTTGGTGAAATAAACCGTTTTTTCAAACTTACAAGTTATTGCTCTCGAATCTAAGTAATATTAACCAAAACCTAGAAAAACGGCCGTTTTTGAGGTTTGATCCATTTCCTAAAAAAGATTGAAAACGGGAGTTTTTTGGACGATGCAAATATCGTCAAACCTATCCAATTAATGTCTCCGATTATAAGTAATATTAGGCAAAAACATGCAAAAACGGCCAGTTTTGAGATTCAATCGATTTCTTCAAAAAAAGCTTGAAAAAAGGCAGTTTTGAAGAAAATAAACCGTTTTTTAAACTTAGCAAGTTATCGCTTTCGAATCTAAGTAATATTAACCAAAACCTGGAAAAACGGCCGTTTTTGAGGGTTAAACCATTTTCTAAAAATGATTGAAAAACGGGAGTTTTTTTGGATAATGCAAATATCTTCAAACTTATCCAATTAAGGTCTCCGAATATAAATAATATTAGGCAAAAACATGCAAAAACGGCCAAGTTTTGAGATTCAATCGATTTCTTCAAAAAAGCTTTAAAAACGTCAGTTTGGGAAAAAAATAAACCGTTTTTCAAACTTAGCAGGTAATTGCTCTCGAAGCTAAGTAATTTTAAATAAAACCTGGAAAAACAGCCGTATTTAAGGTTTGATCCATTTTCTAATAAAGATTGAAAACGGGTGTTTCTTTGGATGATGCAAATATCTTTGAACTTATCCAATTAAGGTCTCCGATTATGAGTAATATTAGGCAAAAACATGCAAAAACGACCAGTTTTGAGATTGAATCGATTTCTTAAAAAAAGCTTGAAAAACGTCAATTTTGGGAAAATAAACCGTTTTTCAAACTTAGCAAGTTATTGCTCTCGAATCTAAGTAATATTAACCAAAACCTGGAAAAACGGCCGTTTTAAAGATTTGATCCATTTCTTAAAAAAGATTGAAAAACGGGAGTTTTTTATACGGTGCAAATAATTTTAAACCTATCCAATTAAGGTCTCTGATTATGAGTAATATTAGGCAAAAACATGCAAAAACTGCCAATTTGAGATTCAATCGATTTCTTCAAAAAAGCTTGAAAAACGTCAGTTTTGGGAAAATAAACCGTTTTTTAAAATTTGCAAGTTATTGCTCTCGAATCTAAGGAATATGAACCAAAACCTGGAAAAACGGCCGTTTTTCAAGGGTTAAACCATTTCCTAAAAAGGATTGAAAAACGGGAGTTTTTTGGATGATGCAAATATCTTCAAACCTATCCAATTAAGGTCTCCGAATATAAGTAATATTAGGCAAAAACATGCAAAAATGGCCAGTTTTGAGATCCAATCGATTTCTTCAAAAAAGCTTGAAAAACGTCAGTTTTGGGAAAATAAACCGTTTTTCAAACTTAGCAAGTTATTGCTCTCGAATCAAAGGAATATGAACTAAAACCTAGAAAAACGGCCGTTTTTAGGGTTTGATCCATTTTCTAAAAAAAGATAGAAAAACGGGAGTTTTTTGGATAATGCAAATATCTTTGAACTTATCCAATTAAGGTTTCCGATTATAAGTAATAATAGGCAAAAACATGTTAAAACGGCCAGTTTTGAGATTCAATTGATTTCTTAAAAAAAGCTTGAAAAACGTCAGTTTTGGGGAAATAAACCGTTTTTCAAACTTAGCAAGTTATTGCTCTCGAATCTAAGTAATATTAACCAAAACCTGGAAAAACGGCCATTTTTGAGGGTTAAACCTTTTTACTAAAAACGATTGAAAACCGGGAGTTTTCTGGAAGGTGCAAATAATTTCAAAACCTATCCAATTAAGGTCTCCGATTATGAGTAATATTAGGCAAAAACATGCAAAAACGGCCAATTTGAGATTCAATCGATTTCTTCAAAAAAAGCTTGAAAAACGTCAGTTTTGAGAAAATAAACCGTTTTTCAAACTTAGCAAGTTATTGCTCTCGAATCTAAGTAATTTTAACTAAAACCTGGAAAAACGGCCGTTTTTTAGGTTTGATCCATTTCCTAAAAAAGATTGAAAACGGGAGTTTTTTGGAAGATGCAAATATCGTCAAACATATCCAATTAAGGTCTCCGATTATGAGTAATATTAGGCAAAAACATGCAAAAACGGCCAGTTTTGAGATTCAATCGATTTCTTCAAAAAAGCTTTAAAAACGTCAGTTTTCGGAAAATAAACCGTTTTTCAAACTTAGCAAGTTATAGCTCTCGAATCAAAGGAATATGAACTAAAACCTAGAAAAACGGCCGTTTTTAAGGTTTGATCCATTTTCTAAAAAAGATTGAAAAACAGGAGTTTTTTGGATAATGCAAATATCTTTGAACTTATCCAATTAAGGTCTCCGATTATAAGTAATAATAGGCAAAAACATGTTAAAACGGCCAGTTTTGAGATTAAATCTTTTTCTTAAAAAAAGCTTGAAAAACGTCAGTTTTGGGAAAATAAACCGTTTTTCAAAATTAGCAAGTTATTGCTCTCGAATCTAAGTAATATTAACCAAAACCTAGAAAAACGGCCGTTTTTGAGGTTTGATCCATTTCCCTAAAAAAAATTGAAAAACGGGAGTTTTTTGGATGATGCGAATATCGTCAAACCTATCCAATTAAGGTCTCCGATTATAAGTAATATTAGGTAAAAACATGGAAAAACGGCCAGTTTTGAGATTCAATCGATTTCTTCAAAAAAGCTTAAAAAAAGGCAGTTTTAGGAAAATAAACCGTTTTTCAAAATTAGCAAGTTATTGCTCTCGAATCTAAGTAATATAAAACAAAACCTGGAAAAACGGCCGTGTTTAAGGTTTGATCCATTTCCTAAAAAAAGATTGAAAAACGGGAGTTTTTTGGATGATGCAAATATCGTCAAACCTATCCAATTAAGGTCTCCGATTATAAGTAATATTAGGCAAAAAAATGCAAAAACGGCCAGTTTTGAGATTCAATCGATTTCTTTAAAAAAGCTTGAAAAACGTCAGTTTTGGTGAAATAAACCGTTTTTTCAAACTTACAAGTTATTGCTCTCGAATCTAAGTAATATTAACCAAAACCTAGAAAAACGGCCGTTTTTGAGGTTTCATCCATTTCCTAAAAAAGATTGAAAACGGGAGTTTTTTGGACGATGCAAATATCGTCAAACCTATCCAATTAATGTCTCCGATTATAAGTAATATTAGGCAAAAACATGCAAAAACGGCCAGTTTTGAGATTCAATCGATTTCTTCAAAAAAGCTTGAAAAACGTCAGTTTTGGGGAAATAAACCGTTTTTCAAACTTAGCAAGTTATTGCTCTCGAATCTAAGTAATATTAACCAAAACCTGGAAAAACGGCCGTTTTGGAGGGTTAAACCATTTCCTAAAAATGATTTCAAAACGGGAGTTTTTTGGATAATGCAAATATCTACAAACCTATCCAATTAAGGTCTCCGAATATAAGTAATATTAGGCAAAAACATGCAAAAACGGCCAAGTTTTGAGATTCAATCGATTTCTTCAAAAAAGCTTTAAAAACGTCAGTTTGGGAAAAAAATAAACCGTTTTTCAAACTTAGCAGGTAATTGCTCTCGAAGCTAAGTAATTTTAACTAAAACCTGGAAAAACAGCCGTATTTAAGGTTTGATCCATTTTCTAAAAAAGATTGAAAAACGGGAGTTTTTTGGATGATGCAAATATCGTTAAACCTATCCAATTAAGGTCTCCGATTATAAGTAATATTATGCAAAAACATGCAAAAACGGCCAGTTTTGAGATTCAATCGATTTCTTCAAAAAAGCTTGAAAAAAGGCAGTTTTGAAGAAAATAAACCGTTTTTCAAACTTAGCAAGTTATCGCTTTCGAATCTAAGTAATATTAACCAAAACCTGGAAAAACGGCCGTTTTAAAGATTTGATCCATTTCTTAAAAAAGATTGAAAAACGGGAGTTTTTTATACGGTGCAAATAATTTTAAACCTATCCAATTAAGGTCTCTGATTATGAGTAATATTAGGCAAAAACATGCAAAAACTGCCAATTTGAGATTCAATCGATTTCTTCAAAAAAGCTTGAAAAACGTCAGTTTTGGGAAAATAAACCGTTTTTTAAAATTTGCAAGTTATTGCTCTCGAATCTAAGGAATATGAACCAAAACCTGGAAAAACGGCCGTTTTTCAAGGGTTAAACCATTTCCTAAAAAGGATTGAAAAACGGGTGTTTTTTGGATGATGCAAATATCTTCAAACCTATCCAATTAAGGTCTCCGAATATAAGTAATATTAGGCAAAAACATGCAAAAATGGCCAGTTTTGAGATCCAATCGATTTCTTCAAAAAAGCTTGAAAAACGTCAGTTTTGGGAAAATAAACCGTTTTTCAAACTTAGCAAGTTATTGCTCTCGAATCAAAGGAATATGAACTAAAACCTAGAAAAACGGCCGTTTTTAGGGTTTGATCCATTTTCTAAAAAAAGATAGAAAAACGGGAGTTTTTTGGATAATGCAAATATCTTTGAACTTATCCAATTAAGGTTTCCGATTATAAGTAATAATAGGCAAAAACATGTTAAAACGGCCAGTTTTGAGATTCAATTGATTTCTTAAAAAAAGCTTGAAAAACGTCAGTTTTGGGGAAATAAACCGTTTTTCAAACTTAGCAAGTTATTGCTCTCGAATCTAAGTAATATTAACCAAAACCTGGAAAAACGGCCATTTTTGAGGGTTAAACCTTTTTACTAAAAACGATTGAAAACCGGGAGTTTTCTGGAAGGTGCAAATAATTTCAAAACCTATCCAATTAAGGTCTCCGATTATGAGTAAAATTAGGCAAAAACATGCAAAAACGGCCAATTTGAGATTCAATCGATTTCTTCAAAAAAAGCTTGAAAAACGTCAGTTTTGAGAAAATAAACCGTTTTTCAAACTTAGCAAGTTATTGCTCTCGGATCTAAGTAATTTTAACTAAAACCTGGAAAAACGGCCGTTTTTTAGGTTTGATCCATTTCCTAAAAAAGATTGAAAACGGGAGTTTTTTGGAAGATGCAAATATCGTCAAACATATCCAATTAAGGTCTCCGATTATGAGTAATATTAGGCAAAAACATGCAAAAACGGCCAGTTTTGAGATTCAATCGATTTCTTCAAAAAAGCTTTAAAAACGTCAGTTTTCGGAAAATAAACCGTTTTTCAAACTTAGCAAGTTATAGCTCTCGAATCAAAGGAATATGAACTAAAACCTAGAAAAACGGCCGTTTTTAAGGTTTGATCCATTTTCTAAAAAAGATTGAAAAACGGGAGTTTTTTGGATAATGCAAATATCTTTGAACTTATCCAATTAAGGTCTCCGATTATAAGTAATAATAGGCAAAAACATGTTAAAACGGCCAGTTTTGAGATTGAATCTTTTTCTTAAAAAAAGCTTGAAAAACGTCAGTTTTGGGAAAATAAACCGTTTTTCAAAATTAGCAAGTTATTGCTCTCGAATCTAAGTAATATTAACCAAAACCTAGAAAAACGGCCGTTTTTGAGGTTTGATCCATTTCCCTAAAAAAAATTGAAAAACGGGAGTTTTTTGGATGATGCGAATATCGTCAAACCTATCCAATTAAGGTCTCCGATTATAAGTAATATTAGGCAAAAAAATGCAAAAACGGCCAGTTTTGAGATTCAATCGATTTCTTCAAAAAAGCTTGAAAAACGTCAGTTTTGGTGAAATAAACCGTTTTTTCAAACTTACAAGTTATTGCTCTCGAATCTAAGTAATATTAACCAAAACCTAGAAAAACGGCCGTTTTTGAGGTTTCATCCATTTCCTAAAAAAGATTGAAAACGGGAGTTTTTTGGACGATGCAAATATCGTCAAACCTATCCAATTAATGTCTCCGATTATAAGTAATATTAGGCAAAAACATGCAAAAACGGCCAGTTTTGAGATTCAATCGATTTCTTCAAAAAAGCTTGAAAAACGTCAGTTTTGGGGAAATAAACCGTTTTTCAAACTTAGCAAGTTATTGCTCTCGAATCTAAGTAATATTAACCAAAACCTGGAAAAACGGCCGTTTTTGAGGGTTAAACCATTTCCTAAAAATGATTTCAAAACGGGAGTTTTTTGGATAATGCAAATATCTACAAACCTATCCAATTAAGGTCTCCGAATATAAGTAATATTAGGCAAAAAAATGCAAAAACGGCCAGTTTTGAGATTCAATCGATTTCTTCAAAAAAGCTTGAAAAACGTCAGTTTTGGTGAAATAAATCGTTTTTTCAAACTTACAAGTTATTGCTCTCGAATCTAAGTAATATTAACCAAAACCTAGAAAAACGGCCGTTTTTGAGGTTTGATCCATTTCCTAAAAAAGATTGGAAACGGGAGTTTTTTGGACGATGCAAATATCGTCAAACCTATCCAATTAATGTCTCCGATTATAAGTAATATTAGGCAAAAACATGCAAAAACGGCCAGTTTTGAGATTCAATCGATTTCTTCAAAAAAAGCTTGAAAAAAGGCAGTTTTGAAGAAAATAAACCGTTTTTTAAACTTAGCAAGTTATCGCTTTCGAATCTAAGTAATATTAACCAAAACCTGGAAAAACGGCCGTTTTTGAGGGTTAAACCATTTTCTAAAAATGATTGAAAAACGGGAGTTTTTTTGGATAATGCAAATATCTTCAAACTTATCCAATTAAGGTCTCCGAATATAAATAATATTAGGCAAAAACATGCAAAAACGGCCAAGTTTTGAGATTCAATCGATTTCTTCAAAAAAGCTTTAAAAACGTCAGTTTGGGAAAAAAATAAACCGTTTTTCAAACTTAGCAGGTAATTGCTCTCGAAGCTAAGTAATTTTAACTAAAACCTGGAAAAACAGCCGTATTTAAGGTTTGATCCATTTTCTAAAAAAGATTGAAAACGGGAGTTTTTTTGGATGATGCAAATATCGTCAAACCTATCCAATTAAGGTCTCCGATTATGAGTAATATTAGGCAAAAACATGCAAAAACGACTAGTTTTGAGATTGAATCGATTTCTTAAAAAAAGCTTGAAAAACGTCAATTTTGGGAAAATAAACCGTTTTTCAAACTTAGCAAGTTATTGCTCTCAAATCTAAGTAATATTAACCAAAACCTGGAAAAACGGCCGTTTTTAAGGTTTGATCCATTTCTTAAAAAAGATTGAAAAACGGGAGTTTTTTATACGGTGCAAATAATTTCAAACCTATCCAATTAAGGTCTCTGATTATGAGTAATATTAGGCAAAAACATGCAAAAACTGCCAATTTGAGATTCAATCGATTTCTTCAAAAAAGCTTGAAAAACGTCAGTTTTGAGAAAATAAACCGTTTTTCAATCTTAGCAAGTTATTGCTCTCGAATCTAAGTAATATAAACCAAAACCTGGAAAAACGGCCGCTTTTAAGGTTTGATCCATTTTCTAAAAAAGATTGAAAAACGGGAGTTTTTTGGATAATGCAAATATCTTTGAACTTATCCAATTAAGGTCTCCGATTATAAGTAATAATAGGCAAAAACATGTTAAAACGGCCAGTTTTGAGATTGAATCGATTTCTTAAAAAAAGCTTTAAAAACGTCAGTTTTCGGAAAATAAACCGTTTTTCAAACTTAGCAAGTTATAGCTCTCGAATCAAAGGAATATGAACTAAAACCTAGAAAAACGGCCGTTATTAAGGTTTGATCCATTTTCTAAAAAAGATTGAAAAACGGGAGTTTTTTGGATAATGCAAATATCTTTGAACTTATCCAATTAAGGTCTCCGATTATAAGTAATAATAGGCAAAAACATGTTAAAACGGCCAGTTTTGAGATTGAATCTTTTTCTTAAAAAAAGCTTGAAAAACGTCAGTTTTGGTGAAATAAACCGTTTTTTCAAACTTACAAGTTATTGCTCTCGAATCTAAGTAATATTAACCAAAACCTAGAAAAACGGCCGTTTTTGAGGTTTGATCCATTTCCTAAAAAAGATTGAAAACGGGAGTTTTTTGGACGATGCAAATATCGTCAAACCTATCCAATTAATGTCTCCGATTATAAGTAATATTAGGCAAAAACATGCAAAAACGGCCAGTTTTGAGATTCAATCGATTTCTTCAAAAAAGCTTGAAAAAAGGCAGTTTTGAAGAAAATAAACCGTTTTTTAAACTTAGCAAGTTATCGCTTTCGAATCTAAGTAATATTAACCAAAACCTGGAAAAACGGCCGTTTTTGAGGGTTAAACCATTTTCTAAAAATGATTGAAAAACGGGAGTTTTTTTGGATAATGCAAATATCTTCAAACTTATCCAATTAAGGTCTCCGAATATAAATAATATTAGGCAAAAACATGCAAAAACGGCCAAGTTTTGAGATTCAATCGATTTCTTCAAAAAAGCTTTAAAAACGTCAGTTTGGGAAAAAAATAAACCGTTTTTCAAACTTAGCAGGTAATTGCTCTCGAAGCTAAGTAATTTTAACTAAAACCTGGAAAAACAGCCGTATTTAAGGTTTGATCCATTTTCTAATAAAGATTGAAAACGGGAGTTTCTTTGGATGATGCAAATATCTTTGAACTTATCCAATTAAGGTCTCCGATTATGAGTAATATTAGGCAAAAACATGCAAAAACGACCAGTTTTGAGATTGAATCGATTTCTTAAAAAAAGCTTGAAAAACGTCAATTTTGGGAAAATAAACCGTTTTTCAAACTTAGCAAGTTATTGCTCTCGAATCTAAGTAATATTAACCAAAACCTGGAAAAACGGCCGTTTTAAAGATTTGATCCATTTCTTAAAAAAGATTGAAAAACGGGAGTTTTTTATACGGTGCAAATAATTTTAAACCTATCCAATTAAGGTCTCTGATTATGAGTAATATTAGGCAAAAACATGCAAAAACTGCCAATTTGAGATTCAATCGATTTCTTCAAAAAAGCTTGAAAAACGTCAGTTTTGGGAAAATAAACCGTTTTTTAAAATTTGCAAGTTATTGCTCTCGAATCTAAGGAATATGAACCAAAACCTGGAAAAACGGCCGTTTTTCAAGGGTTAAACCATTTCCTAAAAAGGATTGAAAAACGGGAGTTTTTTGGATGATGCAAATATCTTCAAACCTATCCAATTAAGGTCTCCGAATATAAGTAATATTAGGCAAAAACATGCAAAAATGGCCAGTTTTGAGATCCAATCGATTTCTTCAAAAAAGCTTGAAAAACGTCAGTTTTGGGAAAATAAACCGTTTTTCAAACTTAGCAAGTTATTGCTCTCGAATCAAAGGAATATGAACTAAAACCTAGAAAAACGGCCGTTTTTAGGGTTTGATCCATTTTCTAAAAAAAGATAGAAAAACGGGAGTTTTTTGGATAATGCAAATATCTTTGAACTTATCCAATTAAGGTTTCCGATTATAAGTAATAATAGGCAAAAACATGTTAAAACGGCCAGTTTTGAGATTCAATTGATTTCTTAAAAAAAGCTTGAAAAACGTCAGTTTTGGGGAAATAAACCGTTTTTCAAACTTAGCAAGTTATTGCTCTCGAATCTAAGTAATATTAACCAAAACCTGGAAAAACGGCCATTTTTGAGGGTTAAACCTTTTTACTAAAAACGATTGAAAACCGGGAGTTTTCTGGAAGGTGCAAATAATTTCAAAACCTATCCAATTAAGGTCTCCGATTATGAGTAATATTAGGCAAAAACATGCAAAAACGGCCAATTTGAGATTCAATCGATTTCTTCAAAAAAAGCTTGAAAAACGTCAGTTTTGAGAAAATAAACCGTTTTTCAAACTTAGCAAGTTATTGCTCTCGAATCTAAGTAATTTTAACTAAAACCTGGAAAAACGGCCGTTTTTTAGGTTTGATCCATTTCCTAAAAAAGATTGAAAACGGGAGTTTTTTGGAAGATGCAAATATCGTCAAACATATCCAATTAAGGTCTCCGATTATGAGTAATATTAGGCAAAAACATGCAAAAACGGCCAGTTTTGAGATTCAATCGATTTCTTCAAAAAAGCTTTAAAAACGTCAGTTTTCGGAAAATAAACCGTTTTTCAAACTTAGCAAGTTATAGCTCTCGAATCAAAGGAATATGAACTAAAACCTAGAAAAACGGCCGTTTTTAAGGTTTGATCCATTTTCTAAAAAAGATTGAAAAACGGGAGTTTTTTGGATAATGCAAATATCTTTGAACTTATCCAATTAAGGTCTCCGATTATAAGTAATAATAGGCAAAAACATGTTAAAACGGCCAGTTTTGAGATTGAATCTTTTTCTTAAAAAAAGCTTGAAAAACGTCAGTTTTGGGAAAATAAACCGTTTTTCAAAATTAGCAAGTTATTGCTCTCGAATCTAAGTAATATTAACCAAAACCTAGAAAAACGGCCGTTTTTGAGGTTTGATCCATTTCCCTAAAAAAAATTGAAAAACGGGAGTTTTTTGGATGATGCGAATATCGTCAAACCTATCCAATTAAGGTCTCCGATTATAAGTAATATTAGGTAAAAAAATGGAAAAACGGCCAGTTTTGAGATTCAATCGATTTCTTCAAAAAAGCTTAAAAAAAGGCAGTTTTAGGAAAATAAACCGTTTTTCAAAATTAGCAAGTTATTGCTCTCGAATCTAAGTAATATAAAACAAAACCTGGAAAAACGGCCGTGTTTAAGGTTTGATCCATTTCCTAAAAAAAGATTGAAAAACGGGAGTTTTTTGGATGATGCAAATATCGTCAAACCTATCCAATTAAGGTCTCCAATTATAAGTAATATTAGGCAAAAAAATGCAAAAACGGCCAGTTTTGAGATTCAATCGATTTCTTCAAAAAAGCTTGAAAAACGTCAGTTTTGGTGAAATAAACCGTTTTTTCAAACTTACAAGTTATTGCTCTCGAATCTAAGTAATATTAACCAAAACCTAGAAAAACGGCCGTTTTTGAGGTTTCATCCATTTCCTAAAAAAGATTGAAAACGGGAGTTTTTTGGACGATGCAAATATCGTCAAACCTATCCAATTAATGTCTCCGATTATAAGTAATATTAGGCAAAAACATGCAAAAACGGCCAGTTTTGAGATTCAATCGATTTCTTCAAAAAAGCTTGAAAAACGTCAGTTTTGGGGAAATAAACCGTTTTTCAAACTTAGCAAGTTATTGCTCTCGAATCTAAGTAATATTAACCAAAACCTGGAAAAACGGCCGTTTTTGAGGGTTAAACCATTTCCTAAAAATGATTTCAAAACGGGAGTTTTTTGGATAATGCAAATATCTACAAACCTATCGAATTAAGGTCTCCGAATATAAGTAATATTAGGCAAAAACATGCAAAAACGGCCAAGTTTTGAGATTCAATCGATTTCTTCAAAAAAGCTTTAAAAACGTCAGTTTGGGAAAAAAAAAACCGTTTTTCAAACTTAGCAGGTAATTGCTCTCGAAGCTAAGTAATTTTAACTAAAACCTGGAAAAACAGCCGTATTTAAGGTTTGATCCATTTTCTAAAAAAGATTGAAAAACGGGAGTTTTTTGGATGATGCAAATATCGTTAAACCTATCCAATTAAGGTCTCCGATTATAAGTAATATTATGCAAAAACATGCAAAAACGGCCAGTTTTGAGATTCAATCGATTTCTTCAAAAAAGCTTGAAAAAAGGCAGTTTTGAAGAAAATAAACCGTTTTTCAAACTTAGCAAGTTATCGCTTTCGAATCTAAGTAATATTAACCAAAACCTGGAAAAACGGCCGTTTTTGAGGGTTAAACCATTTTCTAAAAATGATTGAAAAACGGGAGTTTTTTTGGATAATGCAAATATCTTTGACCCTATCCAATTAAGGTCTTCGAATATAAGTAATATTAGGCAAAAACATGCAAAAACGGCCAAGTTTTGAGATTCAATCGATTTCTTCAAAAAAGCTTGAAAAACGTCAGTTTTGAGAAAATAAACCGTTTTTCAATCTTAGCAAGTTATTGCTCTCGAATCTAAGTAATATTAACCAAAACCTGGAAAAACGACCGTTTTTGAGGGTTAAACCATTTCCTAAAAATGATTGAAAACTAGAGTTTTTTTGGATAATGCAAATATCTTCAAACCTATCCGATTAAGGTCTCTGAATATAAGTTATTTTAGGCAAAAACATGCAAAAACGGCCAGTTTTGAGATTCAATCGATTTCTTCAAAAAAGCTTGAAAAACGTCAGTTTTGGTGAAATAAACCGTTTTTTCAAACTTACAAGTTATTGCTCTCGAATCTAAGTAATATTAACCAAAACCTAGAAAAACGGCCGTTTTTGAGGTTTGATCCATTTCCTAAAAAAGATTGAAAACGGGAGTTTTTTGGACGATGCAAATATCGTCAAACCTATCCAATTAATGTCTCCGATTATAAGTAATATTATGCAAAAACATGCAAAAACGGCCAGTTTTGAGATTCAATCGATTTATTCAAAAAAGCTTGAAAAACGTCAGTTTTGAGAAAATAAACCGTTTTTCAATCTTAGCAAGTTATTGCTCTCGAATCTAAGTAATATAAACCAAAACCTGGAAAAACGGCCGCTTTTAAGGTTTGATCCATTTTCTAAAAAAGATTGAAAAACGGGAGTTTTTTGGATAATGCAAATATCTTTGAACTTATCCAATTAAGGTCTCCGAATATAAATAATATTAGGCAAAAACATGCAAAAACGGCCAAGTTTTGAGATTCAATCGATTTCTTCAAAAAAGCTTTAAAAACGTCAGTTTGGAAAAAAAATAAACCGTTTTTCAAACTTAGCAGGTAATTGCTCTCGAAGCTAAGTAATTTTAACTAAAACCTGGAAAAACAGCCGTATTTAAGGTTTGATCCATTTTCTAAAAAAGATTGAAAACGGGAGTTTTTTTGGATGATGCAAATATCGTCAAACCTATCCAATTAAGGTCTCCGATTATGAGTAATATTAGGCAAAAACATGCAAAAACGACCAGTTTTGAGATTGAATCGATTTCTTAAAAAAAGCTTTAAAAACGTCAATTTTGGGAAAATAAACCGTTTTTCAAACTTAGCAAGTTATTGCTCTCGAATCTAAGTAATATTAACCAAAACCTGGAAAAACGGCCGTTTTTAAGGTTTGATCCATTTCTTAAAAAAGATTGAAAAACGGGAGTTTTTTATACGGTGCAAATAATTTCAAACCTATCCAATTAAGGTCTCTGATTATGAGTAATATTAGGCAAAAACATGCAAAAACTGCCAATTTGAGATTCAATCGATTTCTTCAAAAAAGCTTGAAAAACGTCAGTTTTGAGAAAATAAACCGTTTTTCAATCTTAGCAAGTTATTGCTCTCGAATCTAAGTAATATAAACCAAAACCTGGAAAAACGGCCGCTTTTAAGGTTTGATCCATTTTCTAAAAAAGATTGAAAAACGGGAGTTTTTTGGATAATGCAAATATCTTTGAACTTATCCAATTAAGGTCTCCGATTATAAGTAATAATAGGCAAAAACATGTTAAAACGGCCAGTTTTGAGATTGAATCGATTTCTTAAAAAAAGCTTTAAAAACGTCAGTTTTCGGAAAATAAACCGTTTTTCAAACTTAGCAAGTTATAGCTCTCGAATCAAAGGAATATGAACTAAAACCTAGAAAAACGGCCGTTATTAAGGTTTGATCCATTTTCTAAAAAAGATTGAAAAACGGGAGTTTTTTGGATAATGCAAATATCTTTGAACTTATCCAATTAAGGTCTCCGATTATAAGTAATAATAGGCAAAAACATGTTAAAACGGCCAGTTTTGAGATTGAATCTTTTTCTTAAAAAAAGCTTGAAAAACGTCAGTTTTGGTGAAATAAACCGTTTTTTCAAACTTACAAGTTATTGCTCTCGAATCTAAGTAATATTAACCAAAACCTAGAAAAACGGCCGTTTTTGAGGTTTCATCCATTTCCTAAAAAAGATTGAAAACGGGAGTTTTTTGGACGATGCAAATATCGTCAAACCTATCCAATTAATGTCTCCGATTATAAGTAATATTAGGCAAAAACATGCAAAAACGGCCAGTTTTGAGATTCAATCGATTTCTTCAAAAAAGCTTGAAAAACGTCAGTTTTGGGGAAATAAACCGTTTTTCAAACTTAGCAAGTTATTGCTCTCGAATCTAAGTAATATTAACCAAAACCTGGAAAAACGGCCGTTTTTGAGGGTTAAACCATTTCCTAAAAATGATTTCAAAACGGGAGTTTTTTGGATAATGCAAATATCTACAAACCTATCCAATTAAGTTCTCCGAATATAAGTAATATTAGGCAAAAACATGCAAAAACGGCCAAGTTTTGAGATTCAATCGATTTCTTCAAAAAAGCTTTAAAAACGTCAGTTTGGGAAAAAAATAAACCGTTTTTCAAACTTAGCAGGTAATTGCTCTCGAAGCTAAGTAATTTTAACTAAAACCTGGAAAAACAGCCGTATTTAAGGTTTGATCCATTTTCTAAAAAAGATTGAAAAACGGGAGTTTTTTGGATGATGCAAATATCGTTAAACCTATCCAATTAAGGTCTCCGATTATAAGTAATATTATGCAAAAACATGCAAAAACGGCCAGTTTTGAGATTCAATCGATTTCTTCAAAAAAGCTTGAAAAAAGGCAGTTTTGAAGAAAATAAACCGTTTTTCAAACTTAGCAAGTTATCGCTTTCGAATCTAAGTAATATTAACCAAAACCTGGAAAAACGGCCGTTTTTGAGGGTTAAACCATTTTCTAAAAATGATTGAAAAACGGGAGTTTTTTTGGATAATGCAAATATCTTTGACCCTATCCAATTAAGGTCTTCGAATATAAGTAATATTAGGCAAAAACATGCAAAAACGGCCAAGTTTTGAGATTCAATCGATTTCTTCAAAAAAGCTTGAAAAACGTCAGTTTTGAGAAAATAAACCGTTTTTCAATCTTAGCAAGTTATTGCTCTCGAATCTAAGTAATATTAACCAAAACCTGGAAAAACGACCGTTTTTGAGGGTTAAACCATTTCCTAAAAATGATTGAAAACTAGAGTTTTTTTGGATAATGCAAATATCTTCAAACCTATCCGATTAAGGTCTCTGAATATAAGTTATTTTAGGCAAAAACATGCAAAAACGGCCAGTTTTGAGATTCAATCGATTTCTTCAAAAAAGCTTGAAAAACGTCAGTTTTGGTGAAATAAACCGTTTTTTCAAACTTACAAGTTATTGCTCTCGAATCTAAGTAATATTAACCAAAACCTAGAAAAACGGCCGTTTTTGAGGTTTGATCCATTTCCTAAAAAAGATTGAAAACGGGAGTTTTTTGGACGATGCAAATATCGTCAAACCTATCCAATTAATGTCTCCGATTATAAGTAATATTATGCAAAAACATGCAAAAACGGCCAGTTTTGAGATTCAATCGATTTATTCAAAAAAGCTTGAAAAAAGGCAGTTTTGAAGAAAATAAACCGTTTTTTAAACTTAGCAAGTTATCGCTTTCGAATCTAAGTAATATTAACCAAAACCTGGAAAAACGGCCGTTTTTGAGGGTTAAACCATTTTCTAAAAATGATTGAAAAACGGGAGTTTTTTTGGATAATGCAAATATCTTCAAACTTATCCAATTAAGGTCTCCGAATATAAATAATATTAGGCAAAAACATGCAAAAACGGCCAAGTTTTGAGATTCAATCGATTTCTTCAAAAAAGCTTTAAAAACGTCAGTTTGGAAAAAAAATAAACCGTTTTTCAAACTTAGCAGGTAATTGCTCTCGAAGCTAAGTAATTTTAAGTAAAACCTCGAAAAACAGCCGTATTTAAGGTTTGATCCATTTTCTAAAAAAGATTGAAAACGGGAGTTTTTTTGGATGATGCAAATATCGTCAAACCTATCCAATTAAGGTCTCCGATTATGAGTAATATTAGGCAAAAACATGCAAAAACGACCAGTTTTGAGATTGAATCGATTTCTTAAAAAAAGCTTGAAAAACGTCAATTTTGGGAAAATAAACCGTTTTTCAAACTTAGCAAGTTATTGCTCTCGAATCTAAGTAATATTAACTAAAACCTGGAAAAACGGCCGTTTTTAAGGTTTGATCCATTTCTTAAAAAAGATTGAAAAACGGGAGTTTTTTATACGGTGCAAATAATTTCAAACCTATCCAATTAAGGTCTCTGATTATGAGTAATATTAGGCAAAAACATGCAAAAACTGCCAATTTGAGATTCAATCGATTTCTTCAAAAAAGCTTGAAAAACGTCAGTTTTGAGAAAATAAACCGTTTTTCAATCTTAGCAAGTTATTGCTCTCGAATCTAAGGTAATATAAACCAAAACCTGGAAAAACGGCCGCTTTTAAGGTTTGATCCATTTTCTAAAAAAGATTGAAAAACGGGAGTTTTTTGGATAATGCAAATATCTTTGAACTTATCCAATTAAGGTCTCCGATTATAAGTAATAATAGGCAAAAACATGTTAAAACGGCCAGTTTTGAGATTGAATCGATTTCTTAAAAAAAGCTTTAAAAACGTCAGTTTTCGGAAAATAAACCGTTTTTCAAACTTAGCAAGTTATAGCTCTCGAATCAAAGGAATATGAACTAAAACCTAGAAAAACGGCCGTTATTAAGGTTTGATCCATTTTCTAAAAAAGATTGAAAAACGGGAGTTTTTTGGATAATGCAAATATCTTTAAACTTATCCAATTAAGGTCTCCGATTATAAGTAATAATAGGCAAAAACATGTTAAAACGGCCAGTTTTGAGATTGAATCTTTTTCTTAAAAAAAGCTTGAAAAACGTCAGTTTTGGTGAAATAAACCGTTTTTTCAAACTTACAAGTTATTGCTCTCGAATCTAAGTAATATTAACCAAAACCTAGAAAAACGGCCGTTTTTGAAGTTTCATCCATTTCCTAAAAAAGATTGAAAACGGGAGTTTTTTGGACGATGCAAATATCGTCAAACCTATCCAATTAATGTCTCCGATTATAAGTAATATTAGGCAAAAACATGCAAAAACGGCCAGTTTTGAGATTCAATCGATTTCTTCAAAAAAGCTTGAAAAACGTCAGTTTTGGGGAAATAAACCGTTTTTCAAACTTAGCAAGTTATTGCTCTCGAATCTAAGTAATATTAACCAAAACCTGGAAAAACGGCCGTTTTTGAGGGTTAAACCATTTCCTAAAAATGATTTCAAAACGGGAGTTTTTTGGATAATGCAAATATCTACAAACCTATCCAATTAAGGTCTCCGAATATAAGTAATATTAGGCAAAAACATGCAAAAACGGCCAAGTTTTGAGATTCAATCGATTTCTACAAAAAAGCTTTAAAAACGTCAGTTTGGGAAAAAAAAAAACCGTTTTTCAAACTTAGCAGGTAATTGCTCTCGAAGCTAAGTAATTTTAACTAAAACCTATAAAAACAGCCGTATTTAAGGTTTGATCCATCTTCTAAAAAAGATTGAAAAACGGGAGTTTTTTGGATGATGCAAATATCGTTAAACCTATCCAATTAAGGTCTCCGATTATAAGTAATATTATGCAAAAACATGCAAAAACGGCCAGTTTTGAGATTCAATCGATTTCTTCAAAAAAGCTTGAAAAAAGGCAGTTTTGAAGAAAATAAACCGTTTTTCAAACTTAGCAAGTTATCGCTTTCGAATCTAAGTAATATTAACCAAAACCTGGAAAAACGGCCGTTTTTGAGGGTTAAACCATTTTCTAAAAATGATTGAAAAACGGGAGTTTTTTTGGATAATGCAAATATCTTTGACCCTATCCAATTAAGGTCTTCGAATATAAGTAATATTAGGCAAAAACATGCAAAAACGGCCAAGTTTTGAGATTCAATCGATTTCTTCAAAAAAGCTTGAAAAACGTCAGTTTTGAGAAAATAAACCGTTTTTCAATCTTAGCAAGTTATTGCTCTCGAATCTAAGTAATATTAACCAAAACCTGGAAAAACGACCGTTTTTGAGGGTTAAACCATTTCCTAAAAATGATTGAAAACTAGAGTTTTTTTGGATAATGCAAATATCTTCAAACCTATCCGATTAAGGTCTCTGAATATAAGTTATTTTAGGCAAAAACATGCAAAAACGGCCAGTTTTGAGATTCAATCGATTTCTTCAAAAAAGCTTGAAAAACGTCAGTTTTGGTGAAATAAACCGTTTTTTCAAACTTACAAGTTATTGCTCTCGAATCTAAGTAATATTAACCAAAACCTAGAAAAACGGCCGTTTTTGAGGTTTGATCCATTTCCTAAAAAAGATTGAAAACGGGAGTTTTTTGGACGATGCAAATATCGTCAAACCTATCCAATTAATGTCTCCGATTATAAGTAATATTATGCAAAAACATGCAAAAACGGCCAGTTTTGAGATTCAATCGATTTATTCAAAAAAGCTTGAAAAAAGGCAGTTTTGAAGAAAATAAACCGTTTTTTAAACTTAGCAAGTTATCGCTTTCGAATCTAAGTAATATTAACCAAAACCTGGAAAAACGGCCGTTTTTGAGGGTTAAACCATTTTCTAAAAATGATTGAAAAACGGGAGTTTTTTTGGATAATGCAAATATCTTCAAACTTATCCAATTAAGGTCTCCGAATATAAATAATATTAGGCAAAAACATGCAAAAACGGCCAAGTTTTGAGATTCAATCGATTTCTTCAAAAAAGCTTTAAAAACGTCAGTTTGGAAAAAAAATAAACCGTTTTTCAAACTTAGCAGGTAATTGCTCTCGAAGCTAAGTAATTTTAAGTAAAACCTCGAAAAACAGCCGTATTTAAGGTTTGATCCATTTTCTAAAAAAGATTGAAAACGGGAGTTTTTTTGGATGATGCAAATATCGTCAAACCTATCCAATTAAGGTCTCCGATTATGAGTAATATTAGGCAAAAACATGCAAAAACGACCAGTTTTGAGATTGAATCGATTTCTTAAAAAAAGCTTGAAAAACGTCAATTTTGGGAAAATAAACCGTTTTTCAAACTTAGCAAGTTATTGCTCTCGAATCTAAGTAATATTAACTAAAACCTGGAAAAACGGCCGTTTTTAAGGTTTGATCCATTTCTTAAAAAAGATTGAAAAACGGGAGTTTTTTATACGGTGCAAATAATTTCAAACCTATCCAATTAAGGTCTCTGATTATGAGTAATATTAGGCAAAAACATGCAAAAACTGCCAATTTGAGATTCAATCGATTTCTTCAAAAAAGCTTGAAAAACGTCAGTTTTGAGAAAATAAACCGTTTTTCAATCTTAGCAAGTTATTGCTCTCGAATCTAAGGTAATATAAACCAAAACCTGGAAAAACGGCCGCTTTTAAGGTTTGATCCATTTTCTAAAAAAGATTGAAAAACGGGAGTTTTTTGGATAATGCAAATATCTTTGAACTTATCCAATTAAGGTCTCCGATTATAAGTAATAATAGGCAAAAACATGTTAAAACGGCCAGTTTTGAGATTGAATCGATTTCTTAAAAAAAGCTTTAAAAACGTCAGTTTTCGGAAAATAAACCGTTTTTCAAACTTAGCAAGTTATAGCTCTCGAATCAAAGGAATATGAACTAAAACCTAGAAAAACGGCCGTTATTAAGGTTTGATCCATTTTCTAAAAAAGATTGAAAAACGGGAGTTTTTTGGATAATGCAAATATCTTTAAACTTATCCAATTAAGGTCTCCGATTATAAGTAATAATAGGCAAAAACATGTTAAAACGGCCAGTTTTGAGATTGAATCTTTTTCTTAAAAAAAGCTTGAAAAACGTCAGTTTTGGTGAAATAAACCGTTTTTTCAAACTTACAAGTTATTGCTCTCGAATCTAAGTAATATTAACCAAAACCTAGAAAAACGGCCGTTTTTGAAGTTTCATCCATTTCCTAAAAAAGATTGAAAACGGGAGTTTTTTGGACGATGCAAATATCGTCAAACATATCCAATTAATGTCTCCGATTATAAGTAATATTAGGCAAAAACATGCAAAAACGGCCAGTTTTGAGATTCAATCGATTTCTTCAAAAAAGCTTGAAAAACGTCAGTTTTGGGGAAATAAACCGTTTTTCAAACTTAGCAAGTTATTGCTCTCGAATCTAAGTAATATTAACCAAAACCTGGAAAAACGGCCGTTTTTGAGGGTTAAACCATTTCCTAAAAATGATTTCAAAACGGGAGTTTTTTGGATAATGCAAATATCTACAAACCTATCCAATTAAGGTCTCCGAATATAAGTAATATTAGGCAAAAACATGCAAAAACGGCCAAGTTTTGAGATTCAATCGATTTCTTCAAAAAAGCTTTAAAAACGTCAGTTTGGGAAAAAAAAAAACCGTTTTTCAAACTTAGCAGGTAATTGCTCTCGAAGCTAAGTAATTTTAACTAAAACCTATAAAAACAGCCGTATTTAAGGTTTGATCCATCTTCTAAAAAAGATTGAAAAACGGGAGTTTTTTGGATGATGCAAATATCGTTAAACCTATCCAATTAAGGTCTCCGATTATAAGTAATATTATGCAAAAACATGCAAAAACGGCCAGTTTTGAGATTCAATCGATTTCTTCAAAAAAGCTTGAAAAAAGGCAGTTTTGAAGAAAATAAACCGTTTTTCAAACTTAGCAAGTTATCGCTTTCGAATCTAAGTAATATTAACCAAAACCTGGAAAAACGGCCGTTTTTGAGGGTTAAACCATTTTCTAAAAATGATTGAAAAACGGGAGTTTTTTTGGATAATGCAAATATCTTTGACCCTATCCAATTAAGGTCTTCGAATATAAGTAATATTAGGCAAAAACATGCAAAAACGGCCAAGTTTTGAGATTCAATCGATTTCTTCAAAAAAGCTTGAAAAACGTCAGTTTTGAGAAAATAAACCGTTTTTCAATCTTAGCAAGTTATTGCTCTCGAATCTAAGTAATATTAACCAAAACCTGGAAAAACGACCGTTTTTGAGGGTTAAACCATTTCCTAAAAATGATTGAAAACTAGAGTTTTTTTGGATAATGCAAATATCTTCAAACCTATCCGATTAAGGTCTCTGAATATAAGTTATTTTAGGCAAAAACATGCAAAAACGGCCAGTTTTGAGATTCAATCGATTTCTTCAAAAAAGCTTGAAAAACGTCAGTTTTGGTGAAATAAACCGTTTTTTCAAACTTACAAGTTATTGCTCTCGAATCTAAGTAATATTAACCAAAACCTAGAAAAACGGCCGTTTTTGAGGTTTGATCCATTTCCTAAAAAAGATTGAAAAACGGGAGTTTTTTATACGGTGCAAATAATTTCAAACCTATCCAATTAAGGTCTCTGATTATGAGTAATATTAGGCAAAAACATGCAAAAACTGCCAATTTGAGATTCAATCGATTTCTTCAAAAAAGCTTGAAAAACGTCAGTTTTGAGAAAATAAACCGTTTTTCAATCTTAGCAAGTTATTGCTCTCGAATCTAAGTAATATAAACCAAAACCTGGAAAAACGGCCGCTTTTAAGGTTTGATCCATTTTCTAAAAAAGATTGAAAAACGGGAGTTTTTTGGATAATGCAAATATCTTTGAACTTATCCAATTAAGGTCTCCGATTATAAGTAATAATAGGCAAAAACATGTTAAAACGGCCAGTTTTGAGATTGAATCGATTTCTTAAAAAAAGCTTTAAAAACGTCAGTTTTCGGAAAATAAACCGTTTTTCAAACTTAGCAAGTTATAGCTCTCGAATCAAAGGAATATGAACTAAAACCTAGAAAAACGGCCGTTATTAAGGTTTGATCCATTTTCTAAAAAAGATTGAAAAACGGGAGTTTTTTGGATAATGCAAATATCTTTGAACTTATCCAATTAAGGTCTCTGATTATAAGTAATAATAGGCAAAAACATGTTAAAACGGCCAGTTTTGAGATTGAATCTTTTTCTTAAAAAAAGCTTGAAAAACGTCAGTTTTGGTGAAATAAACCGTTTTTTCAAACTTACAAGTTATTGCTCTTGAATCTAAGTAATATTAACCAAAACCTAGAAAAACGGTCGTTTTTGAGGTTTCATCCATTTCCTAAAAAAGATTGAAAACGGGAGTTTTTTGGACGATGCAAATATCGTCAAACCTATCCAATTAATGTCTCCGATTATAAGTAATATTAGGCAAAAACATGCAAAAACGGCCAGTTTTGAGATTCAATCGATTTCTTCAAAAAAGCTTGAAAAACGTCAGTTTTGGGGAAATAAACCGTTTTTCAAACTTAGCAAGTTATTGCTCTCGAATCTAAGTAATATTAACCAAAACCTGGAAAAACGGCCGTTTTTGAGGGTTAAACCATTTCCTAAAAATGATTTCAAAACGGGAGTTTTTTGGATAATGCAAATATCTACAAACCTATCCAATTAAGTTCTCCGAATATAAGTAATATTAGGCAAAAACATGCAAAAACGGCCAAGTTTTGAGATTCAATCGATTTCTTCAAAAAAGCTTTAAAAACGTCAGTTTGGGAAAAAAATAAACCGTTTTTCAAACTTAGCAGGTAATTGCTCTCGAAGCTAAGTAATTTTAACTAAAACCTGGAAAAACAGCCGTATTTAAGGTTTGATCCATTTTCTAAAAAAGATTGAAAAACGGGAGTTTTTTGGATGATGCAAATATCGTTAAACCTATCCAATTAAGGTCTCCGATTATAAGTAATATTATGCAAAAACATGCAAAAACGGCCAGTTTTGAGATTCAATCGATTTCTTCAAAAAAGCTTGAAAAAAGGCAGTTTTGAAGAAAATAAACCGTTTTTCAAACTTAGCAAGTTATCGCTTTCGAATCTAAGTAATATTAACCAAAACCTGGAAAAACGGCCGTTTTTGAGGGTTAAACCATTTTCTAAAAATGATTGAAAAACGGGAGTTTTTTTGGATAATGCAAATATCTTTGACCCTATCCAATTAAGGTCTTCGAATATAAGTAATATTAGGCAAAAACATGCAAAAACGGCCAAGTTTTGAGATTCAATCGATTTCTTCAAAAAAGCTTGAAAAACGTCAGTTTTGAGAAAATAAACCGTTTTTCAATCTTAGCAAGTTATTGCTCTCGAATCTAAGTAATATTAACCAAAACCTGGAAAAACGACCGTTTTTGAGGGTTAAACCATTTCCTAAAAATGATTGAAAACTAGAGTTTTTTTGGATAATGCAAATATCTTCAAACCTATCCGATTAAGGTCTCTGAATATAAGTTATTTTAGGCAAAAACATGCAAAAACGGCCAGTTTTGAGATTCAATCGATTTCTTCAAAAAAGCTTGAAAAACGTCAGTTTTGGTGAAATAAACCGTTTTTTCAAACTTACAAGTTATTGCTCTCGAATCTAAGTAATATTAACCAAAACCTAGAAAAACGGCCGTTATTGAGGTTTGATCCATTTCCTAAAAAAGATTGAAAACGGGAGTTTTTTGGACGATGCAAATATCGTCAAACCTATCCAATTAATGTCTCCGATTATAAGTAATATTATGCAAAAACATGCAAAAACGGCCAGTTTTGAGATTCAATCGATTTATTCAAAAAAGCTTGAAAAAAGGCAGTTTTGAAGAAAATAAACCGTTTTTTAAACTTAGCAAGTTATCGCTTTCGAATCTAAGTAATATTAACCAAAACCTGGAAAAACGGCCGTTTTTGAGGGTTAAACCATTTTCTAAAAATGATTGAAAAACGGGAGTTTTTTTGGATAATGCAAATATCTTCAAACTTATCCAATTAAGGTCTCCGAATATAAATAATATTAGGCAAAAACATGCAAAAACGGCCAAGTTTTGAGATTCAATCGATTTCTTCAAAAAAGCTTTAAAAACGTCAGTTTGGAAAAAAAATAAACCGTTTTTCAAACTTAGCAGGTAATTGCTCTCGAAGCTAAGTAATTTTAACTAAAACCTCGAAAAACAGCCGTATTTAAGGTTTGATCCATTTTCTAAAAAAGATTGAAAACGGGAGTTTTTTTGGATGATGCAAATATCGTCAAACCTATCCAATTAAGGTCTCCGATTATGAGTAATATTAGGCAAAAACATGCAAAAACGACCAGTTTTGAGATTGAATCGATTTCTTAAAAAAAGCTTGAAAAACGTCAATTTTGGGAAAATAAACCGTTTTTCAAACTTAGCAAGTTATTGCTCTCGAATCTAAGTAATATTAACTAAAACCTGGAAAAACGGCCGTTTTTAAGGTTTGATCCATTTCTTAAAAAAGATTGAAAAACGGGAGTTTTTTATACGGTGCAAATAATTTCAAACCTATCCAATTAAGGTCTCTGATTATGAGTAATATTAGGCAAAAACATGCAAAAACTGCCAATTTGAGATTCAATCGATTTCTTCAAAAAAGCTTGAAAAACGTCAGTTTTGAGAAAATAAACCGTTTTTCAATCTTAGCAAGTTATTGCTCTCGAATCTAAGTAATATAAACCAAAACCTGGAAAAACGGCCGCTTTTAAGGTTTGATCCATTTTCTAAAAAAGATTGAAAAACGGGAGTTTTTTGGATAATGCAAATATCTTTGAACTTATCCAATTAAGGTCTCCGATTATAAGTAATAATAGGCAAAAACATGTTAAAACGGCCAGTTTTGAGATTGAATCGATTTCTTAAAAAAAGCTTTAAAAACGTCAGTTTTCGGAAAATAAACCGTTTTTCAAACTTAGCAAGTTATAGCTCTCGAATCAAAGGAATATGAACTAAAACCTAGAAAAACGGCCGTTATTAAGGTTTGATCCATTTTCTAAAAAAGATTGAAAAACGGGAGTTTTTTGGATAATGCAAATATCTTTGAACTTATCCAATTAAGGTCTCCGATTATAAGTAATAATAGGCAAAAACATGTTAAAACGGCCAGTTTTGAGATTGAATCTTTTTCTTAAAAAAAGCTTGAAAAACGTCAGTTTTGGTGAAATAAACCGTTTTTTCAAACTTACAAGTTATTGCTCTCGAATCTAAGTAATATTAACCAAAACCTAGAAAAACGGCCGTTTTTGAAGTTTCATCCATTTCCTAAAAAAGATTGAAAACGGGAGTTTTTTGGACGATGCAAATATCGTCAAACCTATCCAATTAATGTCTCCGATTATAAGTAATATTAGGCAAAAACATGCAAAAACGGCCAGTTTTGAGATTCAATCGATTTCTTCAAAAAAGCTTGAAAAACGTCAGTTTTGGGGAAATAAACCGTTTTTCAAACTTAGCAAGTTATTGCTCTCGAATCTAAGTAATATTAACCAAAACCTGGAAAAACGGCCGTTTTTGAGGGTTAAACCATTTCCTAAAAATGATTTCAAAACGGGAGTTTTTTGGATAATGCAAATATCTACAAACCTATCCAATTAAGGTCTCCGAATATAAGTAATATTAGGCAAAAACATGCAAAAACGGCCAAGTTTTGAGATTCAATCGATTTCTTCAAAAAAGCTTTAAAAACGTCAGTTTGGGAAAAAAAAAACCGTTTTTCAAACTTAGCAGGTAATTGCTCTCGAAGCTAAGTAATTTTAACTAAAACCTGGAAAAACAGCCGTATTTAAGGTTTGATCCATTTTCTAAAAAAGATTGAAAAACGGGAGTTTTTTGGATGATGCAAATATCGTTAAACCTATCCAATTAAGGTCTCCGATTATAAGTAATATTATGCAAAAACATGCAAAAACGGCCAGTTTTGAGATTCAATCGATTTCTTCAAAAAAGCTTGAAAAAAGGCAGTTTTGAAGAAAATAAACCGTTTTTCAATCTTAGCAAGTTATTGCTCTCGAATCTAAGTAATATTAACCAAAACCTGGAAAAACGACCGTTTTTGAGGGTTAAACCATTTCCTAAAAATGATTGAAAACTAGAGTTTTTTTGGATAATGCAAATATCTTCAAACCTATCCGATTAAGGTCTCTGAATATAAGTTATTTTAGGCAAAAACATGCAAAAACGGCCAGTTTTGAGATTCAATCGATTTCTTCAAAAAAGCTTGAAAAACGTCAGTTTTGGTGAAATAAACCGTTTTTTCAAACTTACAAGTTATTGCTCTCGAATCTAAGTAATATTATACAAAACCTAGAAAAACGGCCGTTTTTGAGGTTTGATCCATTTCCTAAAAAAGATTGAAAACGGGAGTTTTTTGGACGATGCAAATATCGTCAAACCTATCCAATTAATGTCTCCGATTATAAGTAATATTATGCAAAAACATGCAAAAACGGCCAGTTTTGAGATTCAATCGATTTATTCAAAAAAGCTTGAAAAAAGGCAGTTTTGAAGAAAATAAACCGTTTTTTAAACTTAGCAAGTTATCGCTTTCGAATCTAAGTAATATTAACCAAAACCTGGAAAAACGGCCGTTTTTGAGGGTTAAACCATTTTCTAAAAATGATTGAAAAACGGGAGTTTTTTTGGATAATGCAAATATCTTCAAACTTATCCAATTAAGGTCTCCGAATATAAATAATATTAGGCAAAAACATGCAAAAACGGCCAAGTTTTGAGATTCAATCGATTTCTTCAAAAAAGCTTTAAAAACGTCAGTTTGGAAAAAAAATAAACCGTTTTTCAAACTTAGCAGGTAATTGCTCTCGAAGCTAAGTAATTTTAACTAAAACCTGGAAAAACAGCCGTATTTAAGGTTTGATCCATTTTCTAAAAAAGATTGAAAACGGGAGTTTTTTTGGATGATGCAAATATCGTCAAACCTATCCAATTAAGGTCTCCGATTATGAGTAATATTAGGCAAAAACATGCAAAAACGACCAGTTTTGAGATTGAATCGATTTCTTAAAAAAAGCTTGAAAAACGTCAATTTTGGGAAAATAAACCGTTTTTCAAACTTAGCAAGTTATTGCTCTCGAATCTAAGTAATATTAACCAAAACCTGGAAAAACGGCCGTTTTTAAGGTTTGATCCATTTCTTAAAAAAGATTGAAAAACGGGAGTTTTTTATACGGTGCAAATAATTTCAAACCTATCCAATTAAGGTCTCTGATTATGAGTAATATTAGGCAAAAACATGCAAAAACTGCCAATTTGAGATTCAATCGATTTCTTCAAAAAAGCTTGAAAAACGTCAGTTTTGAGAAAATAAACCGTTTTTCAATCTTAGCAAGTTATTGCTCTCGAATCTAAGTAATATAAACCAAAACCTGGAAAAACGGCCGCTTTTAAGGTTTGATCCATTTTCTAAAAAAGATTGAAAAACGGGAGTTTTTTGGATAATGCAAATATCTTTGAACTTATCCAATTAAGGTCTCCGATTATAAGTAATAATAGGCAAAAACATGTTAAAACGGCCAGTTTTGAGATTGAATCGATTTCTTAAAAAAAGCTTTAAAAACGTCAGTTTTCGGAAAATAAACCGTTTTTCAAACTTAGCAAGTTATAGCTCTCGAATCAAAGGAATATGAACTAAAACCTAGAAAAACGGCCGTTATTAAGGTTTGATCCATTTTCTAAAAAAGATTGAAAAACTGGAGTTTTTTGGATAATGCAAATATCTTTGAACTTATCCAATTAAGGTCTCCGATTATAAGTAATAATAGGCAAAAACATGTTAAAACGGCCAGTTTTGAGATTGAATCTTTTCTTAAAAAAAGCTTGAAAACGTCAGTTTTGGTGAAATAAACCGTTTTTTCAAACTTACAAGTTATTGCTCTCGAATCTAAGTAATATTAACCAAAACCTAGAAAAACGGCCGTTTTTGAGGTTTCATCCATTTCCTAAAAAAGATTGAAAACGGCCGTTTTTGAGGTTTCATCCATTTCCTAAAAAAGATTGAAAACGGGAGTTTTTTGGACGATGCAAATATCGTCAAACCTATCCAATTAATGTCTCCGATTATAAGTAATATTAGGCAAAAACATGCAAAAACGGCCAGTTTTGAGATTCAATCGATTTCTTCAAAAAAGCTTGAAAAAAGGCAGTTTTGAAGAAAATAAACCGTTTTTCAAACTTAGCAAGTTATCGCTTTCGAATCTAAGTAATATTAACCAAAACCTGGAAAAACGGCCGTTTTTGAGGGTTAAACCATTTTCTAAAAATGATTGAAAAACGGGAGTTTTTTTGGATAATGCAAATATCTTTGACCCTATCCAATTAAGGTCTTCGAATATAAGTAATATTAGGCAAAAACATGCAAAAACGACCAGTTTTGAGATTGAATCGATTTCTTAAAAAAAGCTTGAAAAACGTCAATTTTGGGAAAATAAACCGTTTTTCAAACTTAGCAAGTTATTGCTCTCGAATCTAAGTAATATTAACCAAAACCTGGAAAAACGGCCGTTTTTAAGATTTGATCCATTTCTTAAAAAAGATTGAAAAACGGGAGTTTTTTATACGGTGCAAATAATTTCAAACCTATCCAATTAAGGTCTCTGATTATGAGTAATATTAGGCAAAAACATGCAAAAACTGCCAATTTGAGATTCAATCGATTTCTTCAAAAAAGCTTGAAAAACGTCAGTTTTGGGAAAATAAACCGTTTTTTAAAATTAGCAAGTTATTGCTCTCGAATCTAAGGAATATGAACCAAAACCTGGAAAAACGGCCGCTTTTAAGGTTTGATCCATTTTCTAAAAAAGATTGAAAAACGGGAGTTTTTTGGATCATGCAAATATCTTTGAACTTATCCAATTAAGGTCTCCGATTATAAGTAATAATAGGCAAAAACATGTTAAAACGGCCAGTTTTGAGATTGAATCGATTTCTTAAAAAAAGCTTTAAAAACGTCAGTTTTCGGAAAATAAACCGTTTTTCAAACTTAGCAAGTTATAGCTCTCGAATCAAAGGAATATGAACTAAAACCTAGAAAAACGGCCGTTATTAAGGTTTGATCCATTTTCTAAAAAAGATTGAAAAACGGGAGTTTTTTGGATAATGCAAATATCTTTGAACTTATCCAATTAAGGTCTCCGATTATAAGTAATAATAGGCAAAAACATGTTAAAACGGCCAGTTTTGAGATTGAATCTTTTTCTTAAAAAAAGCTTGAAAAACGTCAGTTTTGGTGAAATAAACCGTTTTTTCAAACTTACAAGTTATTGCTCTCGAATCTAAGTAATATTAACCAAAACCTAGAAAAACGGCCGTTTTTGAGGTTTCATCCATTTCCTAAAAAAGATTGAAAACGGGAGTTTTTTGGACGATGCAAATATCGTCAAACCTATCCAATTAATGTCTCCGATTATAAGTAATATTAGGCAAAAACATGCAAAAACGGCCAGTTTTGAGATTCAATCGATTTCTTCAAAAAAGCTTGAAAAACGTCAGTTTTGGGGAAATAAACCGTTTTTCAAACTTAGCAAGTTATTGCTCTCGAATCTAAGTAATATTAACCAAAACCTGGAAAAACGGCCGTTTTTGAGGGTTAAACCATTTCCTAAAAATGATTTCAAAACGGGAGTTTTTTGGATAATGCAAATATCTACAAACCTATCCAATTAAGGTCTCCGAATATAAGTAATATTAGGCAAAAACATGCAAAAACGGCCAAGTTTTGAGATTCAATCGATTTCTTCAAAAAAGCTTTAAAAACGTCAGTTTGGGAAAAAAATAAACCGTTTTTCAAACTTAGCAGGTAATTGCTCTCGAAGCTAAGTAATTTTAACTAAAACCTGGAAAAACAGCCGTATTTAAGGTTTGATCCATTTTCTAAAAAAGATTGAAAAACGGGAGTTTTTTGGATGATGCAAATATCGTTAAACCTATCCAATTAAGGTCTCCGATTATAAGTAATATTATGCAAAAACATGCAAAAACGGCCAGTTTTGAGATTCAATCGATTTCTTCAAAAAAGCTTGAAAAAAGGCAGTTTTGAAGAAAATAAACCGTTTTTCAAACTTAGCAAGTTATCGCTTTCGAATCTAAGTAATATTAACCAAAACCTGGAAAAACGGCCGTTTTTGAGGGTTAAACCATTTTCTAAAAATGATTGAAAAACGGGAGTTTTTTTGGATAATGCAAATATCTTTGACCCTATCCAATTAAGGTCTTCGAATATAAGTAATATTAGGCAAAAACATGCAAAAACGGCCAAGTTTTGAGATTCAATCGATTTCTTCAAAAAAGCTTGAAAAACGTCAGTTTTGAGAAAATAAACCGTTTTTCAATCTTAGCAAGTTATTGCTCTCGAATCTAAGTAATATTAACCAAAACCTGGAAAAACGACCGTTTTTGAGGGTTAAACCATTTCCTAAAAATGATTGAAAACTAGAGTTTTTTTGGATAATGCAAATATCTTCAAACCTATCCGATTAAGGTCTCTGAATATAAGTTATTTTAGGCAAAAACATGCAAAAACGGCCAGTTTTGAGATTCAATCGATTTCTTCAAAAAAGCTTGAAAAACGTCAGTTTTGGTGAAATAAACCGTTTTTTCAAACTTACAAGTTATTGCTCTCGAATCTAAGTAATATTAACCAAAACCTAGAAAAACGGCCGTTTTTGAGGTTTGATCCATTTCCTAAAAAAGATTGAAAACGGGAGTTTTTTGGACGATGCAAATATCGTCAAACCTATCCAATTAATGTCTCCGATTATAAGTAATATTATGCAAAAACATGCAAAAACGGCCAGTTTTGAGATTCAATCGATTTATTCAAAAAAGCTTGAAAAAAGGCAGTTTTGAAGAAAATAAACCGTTTTTTAAACTTAGCAAGTTATCGCTTTCGAATCTAAGTAATATTAACCAAAACCTGGAAAAACGGCCGTTTTTGAGGGTTAAACCATTTTCTAAAAATGATTGAAAAACGGGAGTTTTTTTGGATAATGCAAATATCTTCAAACTTATCCAATTAAGGTCTCCGAATATAAATAATATTAGGCAAAAACATGCAAAAACGGCCAAGTTTTGAGATTCAATCGATTTCTTCAAAAAAGCTTTAAAAACGTCAGTTTGGAAAAAAAATAAACCGTTTTTCAAACTTAGCAGGTAATTGCTCTCGAAGCTAAGTAATTTTAACTAAAACCTGGAAAAACAGCCGTATTTAAGGTTTGATCCATTTTCTAAAAAAGATTGAAAAACGGGAGTTTTTTGGATAATGCAAATATCTTTGAACTTATCCAATTAAGGTCTCCGATTATAAGTAATAATAGGCAAAAACATGTTAAAACGGCCAGTTTTGAGATTGAATCGATTTCTTAAAAAAAGCTTGAAAAACGTCAGTTTTGGGAAAATAAACCGTTTTTTAAAATTAGCAAGTTATTGCTCTCGAATCTAAGGAATATGAACCAAAACCTGGAAAAACGGCCGTTTTTGAGGGTTAAACCATTTCCTAAAAAGGATTGAAAAACGGGAGTTTTTTGGATGATGCAAATATCGTTAAACCTATCCAATTAAGGTCTCCGATTATAAGTAATATTATGCAAAAACATGCAAAAACGGCCAGTTTTGAGATTCAATCGATTTCTTCAAAAAAGCTTGAAAAAAGGCAGTTTTGAAGAAAATAAACCGTTTTTAAACTTAGGAGGTTATCGCTTTCGAATCTAAGTAATATTAACCAAAACCTGGAAAAACGGCCGTTTTTGAGGGTTAAACCATTTTCTAAAAATGATTGAAAAACGGGAGTTTTTTTGGATGATGCAAATATCTTCAAACTTATCCAATTAAGGTCTCCGAATATAAGTAATATTAGGCAAAAACATGCAAAAACGGCCAAGTTTTGAGATTCAATCGATTTCTTAAAAAAAGCTTGAAAAACGTCAATTTTGGGAAAATAAACCGTTTTTCAAACTTAGCAAGTTATTGCTCTCGAATCTAAGTAATATTAACCCAAACCTTGAAAAACGGCCGTTTTTAAGGTTTGATCCATTTCTTAAAAAAGATTGAAAAACGGGAGTTTTTTATACGGTGCAAATAATTTCAAACCTATCCAATTAAGGTCTCTGATTATAAGTAATATTAGGCAAAAACATGCAAAAACTGCCAATTTGAGATTCAATCGATTTCTCCAAAAAAGCTTGAAAAACGTCAGTTTTGAGAAAATAAACCGTTTTTCAATCTTAACAAGTTATTGCTCTCGAATCTAAGTAATATAAACCAAAACCTGGAAAAACGGCCGTTTTTAAGGTTTGATCCATTTTCTAAAAAAGATTGAAAAACGGGAGTTTTTTGGATAATGCAAATATCTTTGAACTTATCCAATTAAGGTCTCCGATTATAAGTAATAATAGGCAAAAACATGTTAAAACGGCCAGTTTTGAGATTGAATCGATTTCTTAAAAAAAGCTTGAAAAACGTCAGTTTTGGGAAAATAAACCGTTTTTTAAAATTAGCAAGTTATTGCTCTCGAATCTAAGGAATATGAACCAAAACCTGGAAAAACGGCCGTTTTTGAGGGTTAAACCATTTCCTAAAAAGGATTGAAAAACGGGAGTTTTTTGGATGATGCAAATATCTTCAAACCTATCCAATTAAGGTCTCCGAATATAAGTAATATTAGGCAAAAACATGCAAAAATGGCCAGTTTTGAGATCCAATCGATTTCTTCAAAAAAGCTTGAAAAACGTCAGTTTTGGGAAAATAAACCGTTTTTCAAACTTAGCAAGTTATTGCTCTCGAATCAAAGGAATATGAACTAAAACCTAGAAAAACGGCCGTTTTTAGGGTTTGATCCATTTTCTAAAAAAAGATAGAAAAACGGGAGTTTTTTGGATAATGCAAATATCTTTGAACTTATCCAATTAAGGTTTCCGATTATAAGTAATAATAGGCAAAAACATGTTAAAACGGCCAGTTTTAAGATTCAATTGATTTCTTAAAAAAAGCTTGAAAAACGTCAGTTTTGAGAAAATAAACCGTTTTTCAAAATTAGCAAGTTATTGCTCTCGAATCTAAGTAATTTTAACTAAAACCTGGAAAAACGGCCGTTTTTTAAGATTGATCCATTTCCTAAAAAAGATTGAAAACGGGAGTTTTTTGGAAGATGCAAATATCGTCAAACCTATCCAATTAAGGTCTCTGATTATGAGTAATATTTTGCAAAAACATGCAAAAACGGCCAGTTTTGAGATTCAATCGATTTCTTCAAAAAAGCTTTAAAAACGTCAGTTTTCGGAAAATAAACCGTTTTTCAAACTTAGCAAGTTATAGCTCTCGAATCAAAGGAATATGAACTAAAACCTAGAAAAACGGCCGTTTTTAAGGTTTGATCCATTTTCTAAAAAAGATTGAAAAACGGGAGTTTTTTGGATAATGCAAATATCTTTGAACTTATCCAATTAAGGTCTCCGATTATAAGTAATAATAGGCAAAAACATGTTAAAACGGCCAGTTTTGAGATTGAATCTTTTTCTTAAAAAAAGCTTGAAAAACGTCAGTTTTGGGAAAATAAACCGTTTTTCAAAATTAGCAGGTTATTGCTCTCGAATCTAAGTAATATTAACCAAAACCTAGAAAAACGGCCGTTTTTGAGGTTTGATCCATTTCCTAAAAAAGATTGAAAAACGGGAGTTTTTTGGATAATGCAAATATCTTTGAACTTATCCAATTAAGGTCTCCGATTAGAAGTAATAATAGGCAAAAACATGCAAAAATGGCCAGTTTTGAGATCCAATCGATTTCTTCAAAAAAGCTTGAAAAACGTCAGTTTTGGGAAAATAAACCGTTTTTCAAACTTAGCAAGTTATTGCTCTCGAATCAAAGGAATATGAACTAAAACCTAGAAAAACGGCCGTTTTTAGGGTTTGATCCATTTTCTAAAAAAAGATAGAAAAACGGGAGTTTTTTGGATAATGCAAATATCTTTGAACTTATCCAATTAAGGTTTCCGATTATAAGTAATAATAGGCAAAAACATGTTAAAACGGCCAGTTTTAAGATTCAATTGATTTCTTAAAAAAAGCTTGAAAAACGTCAGTTTTGGGGAAATAAACCGTTTTTCAAACTTAGCAAGTTATTGCTCTCGAATCTAAGTAATATTAACCAAAACCTGGAAAAACGGCCATTTTTGAGGGTTAAACCTTTTTACTAAAAACGATTGAAAAACGGGAGTTTTCTGGAAGGTGCAAATAATTTCAAAACCTATCCAATTAAGGTCTCCGATTATGAGTAATATTAGGCAAAAACATGCAAAAACGGCCAATTTGAGATTCAATCGATTTCTTCAAAAAAGCTTGAAAAACGTCAGTTTTGGTGAAATAAACGTTTTTTCAAACTTACAAGTTATTGCTCTCGAATCTAAGTAATATTAACCAAAACCTAGAAAAACGGCCGTTTTTGAGGTTTGATCCATTTCCTAAAAAAGATTGAAAACGGGAGTTTTTTGGACGATGCAAATATCGTCAAACCTATCCAATTAATGTCTCCGATTATAAGTAATATTATGCAAAAACATGCAAAAACGGCCAGTTTTGAGATTCAATCGATTTATTCAAAAAAGCTTGAAAAAAGGCAGTTTTGAAGAAAATAAACCGTTTTTTAAACTTAGCAAGTTATCGCTTTCGAATCTAAGTAATATTAACCAAAACCTGGAAAAACGGCCGTTTTTGAGGGTTAAACCATTTTCTAAAAATGATTGAAAAACGGGAGTTTTTTTGGATAATGCAAATATCTTCAAACTTATCCAATTAAGGTCTCCGAATATAAATAATATTAGGCAAAAACATGCAAAAACGGCCAAGTTTTGAGATTCAATCGATTTCTTCAAAAAAGCTTTAAAAACGTCAGTTTGGAAAAAAAATAAACCGTTTTTCAAACTTAGCAGGTAATTGCTCTCGAAGCTAAGTAATTTTACCTAAAACCTGGAAAAACAGCCGTATTTAAGGTTTGATCCATTTTCTAAAAAAGATTGAAAACGGGAGTTTTTTTGGATGATGCAAATATCGTCAAACCTATCCAATTAAGGTCTCCGATTATGAGTAATATTAGGCAAAAACATGCAAAAACGACCAGTTTTGAGATTGAATCGATTTTTTAAAAAAAAGCTTGAAAAACGTCAATTTTGGGAAAATAAACCGTTTTTCAAACTTAGCAAGTTATTGCTCTCGAATCTAAGTAATATTAACCAAAACCTGGAAAAACGGCCGTTTTTAAGGTTTGATCCATTTCTTAAAAAAGATTGAAAAACGGGAGTTTTTTATACGGTGCAAATAATTTCAAACCTATCCAATTAAGGTCTCTGATTATGAGTAATATTAGGCAAAAACATGCAAAAACTGCCAATTTGAGATTCAATCGATTTCTTCAAAAAAGCTTGAAAAACGTCAGTTTTGAGAAAATAAACCGTTTTTCAATCTTAGCAAGTTATTGCTCTCGAATCTAAGTAATATAAACCAAAACCTGGAAAAACGGCCGCTTTTAAGGTTTGATCCATTTTCTAAAAAAGATTGAAAAACGGGAGTTTTTTGGATCATGCAAATATCTTTGAACTTATCCAATTAAGGTCTCCGATTATAAGTAATAATAGGCAAAAACATGTTAAAACGGCCAGTTTTGAGATTGAATCGATTTCTTAAAAAAAGCTTTAAAAACGTCAGTTTTCGGAAAATAAACCGTTTTTCAAACTTAGCAAGTTATAGCTCTCGAATCAAAGGAATATGAACTAAAACCTAGAAAAACGGCCGTTATTAAGGTTTGATCCATTTTCTAAAAAAGATTGAAAAACGGGAGTTTTTTGGATAATGCAAATATCTTTGAACTTATCCAATTAAGGTCTCCGATTATAAGTAATAATAGGCAAAAACATGTTAAAACGGCCAGTTTTGAGATTGAATCTTTTTCTTAAAAAAAGCTTGAAAAACGTCAGTTTTGGTGAAATAAACCGTTTTTTCAAACTTACAAGTTATTGCTCTCGAATCTAAGTAATATTAACCAAAACCTAGAAAAACGGCCGTTTTTGAGGTTTCATCCATTTCCTAAAAAAGATTGAAAACGGGAGTTTTTTGGACGATGCAAATATCGTCAAACCTATCCAATTAATGTCTCCGATTATAAGTAATATTAGGCAAAAACATGCAAAAACGGCCAGTTTTGAGATTCAATCGATTTCTTCAAAAAAGCTTGAAAAACGTCAGTTTTGGGGAAATAAACCGTTTTTCAAACTTAGCAAGTTATTGCTCTCGAATCTAAGTAATATTAACCAAAACCTGGAAAAACGGCCGTTTTTGAGGGTTAAACCATTTCCTAAAAATGATTTCAAAACGGGAGTTTTTTGGATAATGCAAATATCTACAAACCTATCCAATTAAGGTCTCCGAATATAAGTAATATTAGGCAAAAACATGCAAAAACGGCCAAGTTTTGAGATTCAATCGATTTCTTCAAAAAAGCTTTAAAAACGTCAGTTTGGGAAAAAAATAAACCGTTTTTCAAACTTAGCAGGTAATTGCTCTCGAAGCTAAGTAATTTTAACTAAAACCTGGAAAAACAGCCGTATTTAAGGTTTGATCCATTTTCTAAAAAAGATTGAAAAACGGGAGTTTTTTGGATGATGCAAATATCGTTAAACCTATCCAATTAAGGTCTCCGATTATAAGTAATATTATGCAAAAACATGCAAAAACGGCCAGTTTTGAGATTCAATCGATTTCTTCAAAAAAGCTTGAAAAAAGGCAGTTTTGAAGAAAATAAACCGTTTTTCAAACTTAGCAAGTTATCGCTTTCGAATCTAAGTAATATTAACCAAAACCTGGAAAAACGGCCGTTTTTGAGGGTTAAACCATTTTCTAAAAATGATTGAAAAACGGGAGTTTTTTTGGATAATGCAAATATCTTTGACCCTATCCAATTAAGGTCTTCGAATATAAGTAATATTAGGCAAAAACATGCAAAAACGGCCAAGTTTTGAGATTCAATCGATTTCTTCAAAAAAGCTTGAAAAACGTCAGTTTTGAGAAAATAAACCGTTTTTCAATCTTAGCAAGTTATTGCTCTCGAATCTAAGTAATATTAACCAAAACCTGGAAAAACGACCGTTTTTGAGGGTTAAACCATTTCCTAAAAATGATTGAAAACTAGAGTTTTTTTGGATAATGCAAATATCTTCAAACCTATCCGATTAAGGTCTCTGAATATAAGTTATTTTAGGCAAAAACATGCAAAAACGGCCAGTTTTGAGATTCAATCGATTTCTTCAAAAAAGCTTGAAAAACGTCAGTTTTGGTGAAATAAACCGTTTTTTCAAACTTACAAGTTATTGCTCTCGAATCTAAGTAATATTAACCAAAACCTAGAAAAACGGCCGTTTTTGAGGTTTGATCCATTTCCTAAAAAAGATTGAAAACGGGAGTTTTTTGGACGATGCAAATATCGTCAAACCTATCCAATTAATGTCTCCGATTATAAGTAATATTATGCAAAAACATGCAAAAACGGCCAGTTTTGAGATTCAATCGATTTATTCAAAAAAGCTTGAAAAAAGGCAGTTTTGAAGAAAATAAACCGTTTTTTAAACTTAGCAAGTTATCGCTTTCGAATTTAAGTAATATTAACCAAAACCTGGAAAAACGGCCGTTTTTGAGGGTTAAACCATTTTCTAAAAATGATTGAAAAACGGGAGTTTTTTTGGATAATGCAAATATCTTCAAACTTATCCAATTAAGGTCTCCGAATATAAATAATATTAGGCAAAAACATGCAAAAACGGCCAAGTTTTGAGATTCAATCGATTTCTTCAAAAAAGCTTTAAAAACGTCAGTTTGGAAAAAAAATAAACCGTTTTTCAAACTTAGCAGGTAATTGCTCTCGAAGCTAAGTAATTTTAACTAAAACCTGGAAAAACAGCCGTATTTAAGGTTTGATCCATTTTCTAAAAAAGATTGAAAACGGGAGTTTTTTTGGATGATGCAAATATCGTCAAACCTATCCAATTAAGGTCTCCGATTATGAGTAATATTAGGCAAAAACATGCAAAAACGACCAGTTTTGAGATTGAATCGATTTCTTAAAAAAAGCTTGAAAAACGTCAATTTTGGGAAAATAAACCGTTTTTCAAACTTAGCAAGTTATTGCTCTCGAATCTAAGTAATATTAACCAAAACCTGGAAAAACGGCCGTTTTTAAGATTTGATCCATTTCTTAAAAAAGATTGAAAAACGGGAGTTTTTTATACGGTGCAAATAATTTCAAACCTATCCAATTAAGGTCTCTGATTATGAGTAATATTAGGCAAAAACATGCAAAAACTGCCAATTTGAGATTCAATCGATTTCTTCAAAAAAGCTTGAAAAACGTCAGTTTTGGGAAAATAAACCGTTTTTTAAAATTAGCAAGTTATTGCTCTCGAATCTAAGGAATATGAACCAAAACCTGGAAAAACGGCCGCTTTTAAGGTTTGATCCATTTTCTAAAAAAGATTGAAAAACGGGATTTTTTTGGATCATGCAAATATCTTTGAACTTATCCAATTAAGGTCTCCGATTATAAGTAATAATAGGCAAAAACATGTTAAAACGGCCAGTTTTGAGATTGAATCGATTTCTTAAAAAAAGCTTTAAAAACGTCAGTTTTCGGAAAATAAACCGTTTTTCAAACTTAGCAAGTTATAGCTTTCGAATCAAAGGAATATGAACTAAAACCTAGAAAAACGGCCGTTATTAAGGTTTGATCCATTTTCTAAAAAAGATTGAAAAACGGGAGTTTTTTGGATAATGCAAATATCTTTGAACTTATCCAATTAAGGTCTCCGATTATAAGTAATAATAGGCAAAAACATGTTAAAACGGCCAGTTTTGAGATTGAATCTTTTTCTTAAAAAAAGCTTGAAAAACGTCAGTTTTGGTGAAATAAACCGTTTTTTCAAACTTACAAGTTATTGCTCTCGAATCTAAGTAATATTAACCAAAACCTAGAAAAACGGCCGTTTTTGAGGTTTCATCCATTTCCTAAAAAAGATTGAAAACGGGAGTTTTTTGGACGATGCAAATATCGTCAAACCTATCCAATTAATGTCTCCGATTATAAGTAATATTAGGCAAAAACATGCAAAAACGGCCAGTTTTGAGATTCAATCGATTTCTTCAAAAAAGCTTGAAAAACGTCAGTTTTGGGGAAATAAACCGTTTTTCAAACTTAGCAAGTTATTGCTCTCGAATCTAAGTAATATTAACCAAAACCTGGAAAAACGGCCGTTTTTGAGGGTTAAACCATTTCCTAAAAATGATTTCAAAACGGGAGTTTTTTGGATAATGCAAATATCTACAAACCTATCCAATTAAGGTCTCCGAATATAAGTAATATTAGGCAAAAACATGCAAAAACGGCCAAGTTTTGAGATTCAATCGATTTCTTCAAAAAAGCTTTAAAAACGTCAGTTTGGGAAAAAAATAAACCGTTTTTCAAACTTAGCAGGTAATTGCTCTCGAAGCTAAGTAATTTTAACTAAAACCTGGAAAAACAGCCGTATTTAAGGTTTGATCCATTTTCTAAAAAAGATTGAAAAACGGGAGTTTTTTGGATGATGCAAATATCGTTAAACCTATCCAATTAAGGTCTCCGATTATAAGTAATATTATGCAAAAACATGCAAAAACGGCCAGTTTTGAGATTCAATCGATTTCTTCAAAAAAGCTTGAAAAAAGGCAGTTTTGAAGAAAATAAACCGTTTTTCAAACTTAGCAAGTTATCGCTTTCGAATCTAAGTAATATTAACCAAAACCTGGAAAAACGGCCGTTTTTGAGGGTTAAACCATTTTCTAAAAATGATTGAAAAACGGGAGTTCTTTTGGATAATGCAAATATCTTTGACCCTATCCAATTAAGGTCTTCGAATATAAGTAATATTAGGCAAAAACATGCAAAAACGGCCAAGTTTTGAGATTCAATCGATTTCTTCAAAAAAGCTTGAAAAACGTCAGTTTTGAGAAAATAAACCGTTTTTCAATCTTAGCAAGTTATTGCTCTCGAATCTAAGTAATATTAACCAAAACCTGGAAAAACGACCGTTTTTAAGGGTTAAACCATTTCCTAAAAATGATTGAAAACTAGAGTTTTTTTGGATAATGCAAATATCTTCAAACCTATCCGATTAAGGTCTCTGAATATAAGTTATTTTAGGCAAAAACATGCAAAAACGGCCAGTTTTGAGATTCAATCGATTTCTTCAAAAAAGCTTGAAAAACGTCAGTTTTGGTGAAATAAACCGTTTTTTCAAACTTACAAGTTATTGCTCTCGAATCTAAGTAATATTAACCAAAACCTAGAAAAACGGCCGTTTTTGAGGTTTGATCCATTTCCTAAAAAAGATTGAAAACGGGAGTTTTTTGGACGATGCAAATATCGTCAAACCTATCCAATTAATGTCTCCGATTATAAGTAATATTATGCAAAAACATGCAAAAACGGCCAGTTTTGAGATTCAATCGATTTATTCAAAAAAGCTTGAAAAAAGGCAGTTTTGAAGAAAATAAACCGTTTTTTAAACTTAGCAAGTTATCGCTTTCGAATCTAAGTAATATTAACCAAAACCTGGAAAAACGGCCGTTTTTGAGGGTTAAACCATTTTCTAAAAATGATTGAAAAACGGGAGTTTTTTTGGATAATGCAAATATCTTCAAACTTATCCAATTAAGGTCTCCGAATATAAATAATATTAGGCAAAAACATGCAAAAACGGCCAAGTTTTGAGATTCAATCGATTTCTTCAAAAAAGCTTTAAAAACGTCAGTTTGGAAAAAAAATAAACCGTTTTTCAAACTTAGCAGGTAATTGCTCTCGAAGCTAAGTAATTTTAACTAAAACCTGGAAAAACAGCCGTATTTAAGGTTTGATCCATTTTCTAAAAAAGATTGAAAACGGGAGTTTTTTTGGATGATGCAAATATCGTCAAACCTATCCAATTAAGGTCTCCGATTATGAGTAATATTAGGCAAAAACATGCAAAAACGACCAGTTTTGAGATTGAATCGATTTCTTAAAAAAAGCTTGAAAAACGTCAATTTTGGGAAAATAAACCGTTTTTCAAACTTAGCAAGTTATTGCTCTCGAATCTAAGTAATATTAACCAAAACCTGGAAAAACGGCCGTTTTTAAGATTTGATCCATTTCTTAAAAAAGATTGAAAAACGGGAGTTTTTTATACGGTGCAAATAATTTCAAACCTATCCAATTAAGGTCTCTGATTATGAGTAATATTAGGCAAAAACATGCAAAAACTGCCAATTTGAGATTCAATCGATTTCTTCAAAAAAGCTTGAAAAACGTCAGTTTTGGGAAAATAAACCGTTTTTTAAAATTAGCAAGTTATTGCTCTCGAATCTAAGGAATATGAACCAAAACCTGGAAAAACGGCCGCTTTTAAGGTTTGATCCATTTTCTAAAAAAGATTGAAAAACGGGATTTTTTTGGATCATGCAAATATCTTTGAACTTATCCAATTAAGGTCTCCGATTATAAGTAATAATAGGCAAAAACATGTTAAAACGGCCAGTTTTGAGATTGAATCGATTTCTTAAAAAAAGCTTTAAAAACGTCAGTTTTCGGAAAATAAACCGTTTTTCAAACTTAGCAAGTTATAGCTTTCGAATCAAAGGAATATGAACTAAAACCTAGAAAAACGGCCGTTATTAAGGTTTGATCCATTTTCTAAAAAAGATTGAAAAACGGGAGTTTTTTGGATAATGCAAATATCTTTGAACTTATCCAATTAAGGTCTCCGATTATAAGTAATAATAGGCAAAAACATGTTAAAACGGCCAGTTTTGAGATTGAATCTTTTTCTTAAAAAAAGCTTGAAAAACGTCAGTTTTGGTGAAATAAACCGTTTTTTCAAACTTACAAGTTATTGCTCTCGAATCTAAGTAATATTAACCAAAACCTAGAAAAACGGCCGTTTTTGAGGTTTCATCCATTTCCTAAAAAAGATTGAAAACGGGAGTTTTTTGGACGATGCAAATATCGTCAAACCTATCCAATTAATGTCTCCGATTATAAGTAATATTAGGCAAAAACATGCAAAAACGGCCAGTTTTGAGATTCAATCGATTTCTTCAAAAAAGCTTGAAAAACGTCAGTTTTGGGGAAATAAACCGTTTTTCAAACTTAGCAAGTTATTGCTCTCGAATCTAAGTAATATTAACCAAAACCTGGAAAAACGGCCGTTTTTGAGGGTTAAACCATTTCCTAAAAATGATTTCAAAACGGGAGTTTTTTGGATAATGCAAATATCTACAAACCTATCCAATTAAGGTCTCCGAATATAAGTAATATTAGGCAAAAACATGCAAAAACGGCCAAGTTTTGAGATTCAATCGATTTCTTCAAAAAAGCTTTAAAAACGTCAGTTTGGGAAAAAAATAAACCGTTTTTCAAACTTAGCAGGTAATTGCTCTCGAAGCTAAGTAATTTTAACTAAAACCTGGAAAAACAGCCGTATTTAAGGTTTGATCCATTTTCTAAAAAAGATTGAAAAACGGGAGTTTTTTGGATGATGCAAATATCGTTAAACCTATCCAATTAAGGTCTCCGATTATAAGTAATATTATGCAAAAACATGCAAAAACGGCCAGTTTTGAGATTCAATCGATTTCTTCAAAAAAGCTTGAAAAAAGGCAGTTTTGAAGAAAATAAACCGTTTTTCAAACTTAGCAAGTTATCGCTTTCGAATCTAAGTAATATTAACCAAAACCTGGAAAAACGGCCGTTTTTGAGGGTTAAACCATTTTCTAAAAATGATTGAAAAACGGGAGTTCTTTTGGATAATGCAAATATCTTTGACCCTATCCAATTAAGGTCTTCGAATATAAGTAATATTAGGCAAAAACATGCAAAAACGGCCAAGTTTTGAGATTCAATCGATTTCTTCAAAAAAGCTTGAAAAACGTCAGTTTTGAGAAAATAAACCGTTTTTCAATCTTAGCAAGTTATTGCTCTCGAATCTAAGTAATATTAACCAAAACCTGGAAAAACGACCGTTTTTAAGGGTTAAACCATTTCCTAAAAATGATTGAAAACTAGAGTTTTTTTGGATAATGCAAATATCTTCAAACCTATCCGATTAAGGTCTCTGAATATAAGTTATTTTAGGCAAAAACATGCAAAAACGGCCAGTTTTGAGATTCAATCGATTTCTTCAAAAAAGCTTGAAAAACGTCAGTTTTGGTGAAATAAACCGTTTTTTCAAACTTACAAGTTATTGCTCTCGAATCTAAGTAATATTAACCAAAACCTAGAAAAACGGCCGTTTTTGAGGTTTGATCCATTTCCTAAAAAAGATTGAAAACGGGAGTTTTTTGGACGATGCAAATATCGTCAAACCTATCCAATTAATGTCTCCGATTATAAGTAATATTATGCAAAAACATGCAAAAACGGCCAGTTTTGAGATTCAATCGATTTATTCAAAAAAGCTTGAAAAAAGGCAGTTTTGAAGAAAATAAACCGTTTTTTAAACTTAGCAAGTTATCGCTTTCGAATCTAAGTAATATTAACCAAAACCTGGAAAAACGGCCGTTTTTGAGGGTTAAACCATTTTCTAAAAATGATTGAAAAACGGGAGTTTTTTTGGATAATGCAAATATCTTCAAACTTATCCAATTAAGGTCTCCGAATATAAATAATATTAGGCAAAAACATGCAAAAACGGCCAAGTTTTGAGATTCAATCGATTTCTTCAAAAAAGCTTTAAAAACGTCAGTTTGGAAAAAAAATAAACCGTTTTTCAAACTTAGCAGGTAATTGCTCTCGAAGCTAAGTAATTTTAACTAAAACCTGGAAAAACAGCCGTATTTAAGGTTTGATCCATTTTCTAAAAAAGATTGAAAACGGGAGTTTTTTTGGATGATGCAAATATCGTCAAACCTATCCAATTAAGGTCTCCGATTATGAGTAATATTAGGCAAAAACATGCAAAAACGACCAGTTTTGAGATTGAATCGATTTCTTAAAAAAAGCTTGAAAAACGTCAATTTTGGGAAAATAAACCGTTTTTCAAACTTAGCAAGTTATTGCTCTCGAATCTAAGTAATATTAACCAAAACCTGGAAAAACGGCCGTTTTTAAGATTTGATCCATTTCTTAAAAAAGATTGAAAAACGGGAGTTTTTTATACGGTGCAAATAATTTCAAACCTATCTAATTAAGGTCTCTGATTATGAGTAATATTAGGCAAAAACATGCAAAAACTGCCAATTTGAGATTCAATCGATTTCTTCAAAAAAGCTTGAAAAACGTCAGTTTTGGGAAAATAAACCGTTTTTTAAAATTAGCAAGTTATTGCTCTCGAATCTAAGGAATATGAACCAAAACCTGGAAAAACGGCCGCTTTTAAGGTTTGATCCATTTTCTAAAAAAGATTGAAAAACGGGAGTTTTTTGGATCATGCAAATATCTTTGAACTTATCCAATTAAGGTCTCCGATTATAAGTAATAATAGGCAAAAACATGTTAAAACGGCCAGTTTTGAGATTGAATCGATTTCTTAAAAAAAGCTTTAAAAACGTCAGTTTTCGGAAAATAAACCGTTTTTCAAACTTAGCAAGTTATAGCTCTCGAATCAAAGGAATATGAACTAAAACCTAGAAAAACGGCCGTTATTAAGGTTTGATCCATTTTCTAAAAAAGATTGAAAAACGGGAGTTTTTTGGATAATGCAAATATCTTTGAACTTATCCAATTAAGGTCTCCGATTATAAGTAATAATAGGCAAAAACATGTTAAAACGGCCAGTTTTGAGATTGAATCTTTTTCTTAAAAAAAGCTTGAAAAACGTCAGTTTTGGTGAAATAAACCGTTTTTTCAAACTTACAAGTTATTGCTCTCGAATCTAAGTAATATTAACCAAAACCTAGAAAAACGGCCGTTTTTGAGGTTTCATCCATTTCCTAAAAAAGATTGAAAACGGGAGTTTTTTGGACGATGCAAATATCGTCAAACCTATCCAATTAATGTCTCCGATTATAAGTAATATTAGGCAAAAACATGCAAAAACGGCCAGTTTTGAGATTCAATCGATTTCTTCAAAAAAGCTTGAAAAACGTCAGTTTTGGGGAAATAAACCGTTTTTCAAACTTAGCAAGTTATTGCTCTCGAATCTAAGTAATATTAACCAAAACCTGGAAAAACGGCCGTTTTTGAGGGTTAAACCATTTCCTAAAAATGATTTCAAAACGGGAGTTTTTTGGATAATGCAAATATCTACAAACCTATCCAATTAAGGTCTTCGAATATAAGTAATATTAGGCAAAAACATGCAAAAACGGCCAAGTTTTGAGATTCAATCGATTTCTTCAAAAAAGCTTTAAAAACGTCAGTTTGGGAAAAAAATAAACCGTTTTTCAAACTTAGCAGGTAATTGCTCTCGAAGCTAAGTAATTTTAACTAAAACCTGGAAAAACAGCCGTATTTAAGGTTTGATCCATTTTCTAAAAAAGATTGAAAAACGGGAGTTTTTTGGATGATGCAAATATCGTTAAACCTATCCAATTAAGGTCTCCGATTATAAGTAATATTATGCAAAAACATGCAAAAACGGCCAGTTTTGAGATTCAATCGATTTCTTCAAAAAAGCTTGAAAAAAGGCAGTTTTGAAGAAAATAAACCGTTTTTCAAACTTAGCAAGTTATCGCTTTCGAATCTAAGTAATATTAACCAAAACCTGGAAAAACGGCCGTTTTTGAGGGTTAAACCATTTTCTAAAAATGATTGAAAAACGGGAGTTCTTTTGGATAATGCAAATATCTTTGACCCTATCCAATTAAGGTCTTCGAATATAAGTAATATTAGGCAAAAACATGCAAAAACGGCCAAGTTTTGAGATTCAATCGATTTCTTCAAAAAAGCTTGAAAAACGTCAGTTTTGAGAAAATAAACCGTTTTTCAATCTTAGCAAGTTATTGCTCTCGAATCTAAGTAATATTAACCAAAACCTGGAAAAACGACCGTTTTTAAGGGTTAAACCATTTCCTAAAAATGATTGAAAACTAGAGTTTTTTTGGATAATGCAAATATCTTCAAACCTATCCGATTAAGGTCTCTGAATATAAGTTATTTTAGGCAAAAACATGCAAAAACGGCCAGTTTTGAGATTCAATCGATTTCTTCAAAAAAGCTTGAAAAACGTCAGTTTTGGTGAAATAAACCGTTTTTTCAAACTTACAAGTTATTGCTCTCGAATCTAAGTAATATTAACCAAAACCTAGAAAAACGGCCGTTTTTGAGGTTTGATCCATTTCCTAAAAAAGATTGAAAACGGGAGTTTTTTGGACGATGCAAATATCGTCAAACCTATCCAATTAATGTCTCCGATTATAAGTAATATTATGCAAAAACATGCAAAAACGGCCAGTTTTGAGATTCAATCGATTTATTCAAAAAAGCTTGAAAAAAGGCAGTTTTGAAGAAAATAAACCGTTTTTTAAACTTAGCAAGTTATCGCTTTCGAATCTAAGTAATATTAACCAAAACCTGGAAAAACGGCCGTTTTTGAGGGTTAAACCATTTTCTAAAAATGATTGAAAAACGGGAGTTTTTTTGGATAATGCAAATATCTTCAAACTTATCCAATTAAGGTCTCCGAATATGAATAATATTAGGCAAAAACATGCAAAAACGGCCAAGTTTTGAGATTCAATCGATTTCTTCAAAAAAGCTTTAAAAACGTCAGTTTGGAAAAAAAATAAACCGTTTTTCAAACTTAGCAGGTAATTGCTCTCGAAGCTAAGTAATTTAAACTAAAACCTGGAAAAACAGCCGTATTTAAGGTTTGATCCATTTTCTAAAAAAGATTGAAAACGGGAGTTTTTTTGGATGATGCAAATATCGTCAAACCTATCCAATTAAGGTCTCCGATTATAAGTAATATTAGGCAAAAACATGCAAAAACGACCAGTTTTGAGATTGAATCGATTTCTTAAAAAAAGCTTGAAAAACGTCAATTTTGGGAAAATAAACCGTTTTTCAAACTTAGCAAGTTATTGCTCTCGAATCTAAGTAATATTAACCAAAACCTGGAAAAACGGCCGTTTTTAAGATTTGATCCATTTCTTAAAAAAGATTGAAAAACGGGAGTTTTTTATACGGTGCAAATAATTTCAAACCTATCCAATTAAGGTCTCTGATTATGAGTAATATTAGGCAAAAACATGCAAAAACTGCCAATTTGAGATTCAATCGATTTCTTCAAAAAAGCTTGAAAAACGTCAGTTTTGGGAAAATAAACCGTTTTTTAAAATTAGCAAGTTATTGCTCTCGAATCTAAGGAATATGAACCAAAACCTGGAAAAACGGCCGTTTTTGAGGGTTAAACCATTTCCTAAAAAGGATTGAAAAACGGGAGTTTTTTGGATGATGCAAATATCTTCAAACCTATCCAATTAAGGTCTCCGAATATAAGTAATATTAGGCAAAAACATGCAAAAATGGCCAGTTTTGAGATCCAATCGATTTCTTCAAAAAAGCTTGAAAAACGTCAGTTTTGGGAAAATAAACCGTTTTTCAAACTTAGCAAGTTATTGCTCTCGAATCAAAGGAATATGAACTAAAACCTAGAAAAACGGCCGTTTTTAGGGTTTGATCCATTTTCTAAAAAAAGATAGAAAAACGGGAGTTTTTTGGATAATGCAAATATCTTTGAACTTATCCAATTAAGGTTTCCGATTATAAGTAATAATAGGCAAAAACATGCAAAAACGGCGAGTTTTGAGGTTCAATCGATTTCTTCAAAAAAGCTTGAAAAACGTCAGTTTTGAGAAAATAAACCGTTTTTCAAACTTAGCAAGTTATTGCTCTCGAATCTAAGTAATTTTAACCAAAACCTGGAAAAACGGCCGTTTTTTAGGTTTGATCCATTTCCTAAAAAAGATTGAAAACGGGAGTTTTTTGGAAGATGCAAATATCGTCAAACCTATCCAATTAAGGTCTCCGATTATGAGTAATATTAGGCAAAAACATGCAAAAACGGCCAAGTTTTGAGATTCAATCGATTTCTTCAAAAAAGCTTGAAAAACGTCAGTTTGGGGAAAATAAACCGTTTTTCAAACTTAGCAAGTAATTGCTCTCGAATCTAAGTAATATTAACCAAAACCGGGATAAACGACCGTTTTTGAGGGTTAAACCATTTCCTAAAAATGATTGAAAACTAGAGTTTTTTTGGATAATGCAAATATCTTCAAACCTATCCGATTAAGGTCTCTGAATATAAGTTATTTTAGGCAAAAACATGCAAAAACGGCCAGTTTTGAGATTCAATCGATTTCTTCAAAAAAGCTTGAAAAACGTCAGTTTTGGGAAAATAGGCCGTTTTTTCAAACTTAGCAAGTTATTGCTCTCGAATCTAAGTAATATTAACCAAAACCTGGAAATCAGCCGTGTTTAAGGTTTGATCCATTTCCTAAAAAAAGATTGAAAAACGGGAGTTTTTTGGATGATGCAAATATCGTCAAACCTATCCAATTAAGGTCTCCGATTATAAGTAATATTAGGCAAAAAAATGCAAAAACGGCCAGTTTTGAGATTCAATCGATTTCTTCAAAAAAGCTTGAAAAACGTCAGTTTTGGTGAAATAAACAGTTTTTTCAAACTTACAAGTTATTGCTCTCGAATCTAAGTAATATTAACCAAAACCTAGAAAAACGGCCGTTTTTGAGGTTTGATCCATTTCCTAAAAAAAATTGAAAACGGGAGTTTTTTGGACGATGCAATATCGTCAAACCTATCCAATTAATGTCTCCGATTATAAGTAATATTAGGCAAAAACATGCAAAAACGGCCAGTTTTGAGATTCAATCGATTTATTCAAAAAAGCTTGAAAAAAGGCAGTTTTGAAGAAAATAAACCGTTTTTTAAACTTAGCAAGTTATCGCTTTCGAATCTAAGTAATATTAACCAAAACCTGGAAAAAGGGCCGTTTTTGAGGGTTAAACCATTTTCTAAAAAAGATTGAAAACGGGAGTTTTTTTGGATGATGCAAATATCGTCAAACCTATCCAATTAAGGTCTCCGATTATGAGTAATATTAGGCAAAAACATGCAAAAACGACCAGTTTTGAGATTGAATCGATTTCTTAAAATAAGCTTGAAAAACGTCAATTTTGGGAAAATAAACCGTTTTTCAAACTTAGCAAGTTATTGCTCTCGAATCTAAGTAATATTAACCAAAACCTGGAAAAACGGCTGTTTTTAAGGTTTGATCCATTTCTTAAAAAAGATTGAAAAACGGGAGTTTTTTATACGGTGCAAATAATTTCAAACCTATCCAATTAAGGTCTCTGATTATGAGTAATATTAGGCAAAAACATGCAAAAACTGCCAATTTGAGATTCAATCGATTTCTTCAAAAAAGCTTGAAAAACGTCAGTTTTGAGAAAATAAACCGTTTTGAATCTTAGCAAGTTATTGCTCTCGAATCTAAGTAATATAAACCAAAACCTGGAAAAACAGCCGCTTTTAAGGTTTGATCCATTTTCTAAAAAAGATTGAAAAACGGGAGTTTTTTGGATAATGCAAATATCTTTGAACTTATCCAATTAAGGTCTCCGATTATAAGTAATAATAGGCAAAAACATGTTAAAACGGCCAGTTTTGAGATTGAATCGATTTCTTAAAAAAAGCTTGAAAAACGTCAGTTTTGGGAAAATAAACCGTTTTTTAAAATTAGCAAGTTATTGCTCTCGAATCTAAGGAATATGAACCAAAACCTGGAAAAACGGCCGTTTTTGAGGGTTAAACCATTTCCTAAAAAGGATTGAAAAACGGGAGTTTTTTGGATGATGCAAATATCTTCAAACCTATCCAATTAAGGTCTCCGAATATAAGTAATATTAGGCAAAAACATGCAAAAATGGCCAGTTTTGAGATCCAATCGATTTCTTCAAAAAAGCTTGAAAAACGTCAGTTTTGGGAAAATAAACCGTTTTTCAAACTTAGCAAGTTATTGCTCTCGAATCAAAGGAATATGAACTAAAACCTAGAAAAACGGCCGTTTTTAGGGTTTGATCCATTTTCTAAAAAAAGATAGAAAAACGGGAGTTTTTTGGATAATGCAAATATCTTTGAACTTATCCAATTAAGGTTTCCGATTATAAGTAATAATAGGCAAAAACATGTTAAAACGGCCAGTTTTGAGATTCAATTGATTTCTTAAAAAAAGCTTGAAAAACGTCAGTTTTGGGGAAATAAACCGTTTTTCAAACTTAGCAAGTTATTGCTCTCGAATCTAAGTAATATTAACCAAAACCTGGAAAAACGGCCATTTTTGAGGGTTAAACCTTTTTACTCAAAAACGATTGAAAAACGGGAGTTTTCTGGAAGGTGCAAATAATTTCAAAACCTATCCAATTAAGGTCTCCGATTATGAGTAATATTAGGCAAAAACATGCAAAAACGGCCAATTTGAGATTCAATCGATTTCTTCAAAAAAGCTTGAAAAACGTCAGTTTTGAGAAAATAAACCGTTTTTCAAACTTAGCAAGTTATTGCTCTCGAATCTAAGTAATTTTAACTAAAACCTGGAAAAACGGCCGTTTTTTAGGTTTGATCCATTTCCTAAAAAAGATTGAAAACGGGAGTTTTTTGGAAGATGCAAATATCGTCAAACCTATCCAATTAAGGTCTCCGATTATGAGTAATAATAGGCAAAAACATGCAAAAACGGCCAGTTTTGAGATTCAATCGATTTCTTCAAAAAAGCTTTAAAAACGTCAGTTTTCGGGAAATAAACCTTTTTTCAAACTTAGCAAGTTATAGCTCTCGAATCAAAGGAATATGAACTAAAACCTAGAAAAACGGCCGTTTTTAAGGTTTGATCCATTTTCTAAAAAAGATTGAAAAACGGGAGTTTTTTTGGATAATGCAAATATCTTTGAACTTATCCAATTAAGGTCTCCGATTATAAGTAATAATAGGCAAAAACATGTTAAAACGGCCAGTTTTGAGATTGAATCTTTTTCTTAAAAAAAGCTTGAAAAACGTCAGTTTTGGGAAAATAAACCGTTTTTCAAACTTAGCAAGTTATTGCTCTCGAATCTAAGTAATATAAAACAAAACCTGGAAAAACGGCCGTGTTTAGGGTTTGATCCATTTCCTAAAAAAAGATTGAAAAACGGGAGTTTTTTGGATGATGCAAATATCGTCAAACCTATCCAATTAAGGTCTCTGAATATAAGTTATTTTAGGCAAAAACATGCAAAACCGGCCAGTTTTGAGATTCAATCGATTTCTTCAAAAAAGCTTGAAAAACGTCAATTTTGGGAAAATAAACCGTTTTAAAAACTTAGCAAGTTATTGCTCTCGAATCTAAGTAATATTAACCAAAACCTGGAAAAACGGCCGTTTTTAAGGTTTGATCCATTTCCTAAAAAAGATTGAAAAACGGGAGTTTTTTGGATGATGCAAATATCTTTGAACTTATCCAATTAAGGTCTCGGATTATAAGTAATAATAGGCAAAAACATGTTAAAACGGCCAGTTTTGAGATTGAATCGATTTCTTAAAAAAAAGCTTAAAAAACGTCAGTTTGGGGAAAATAAACCGTTTTTCAAACTTAGCAAGTGATTGCTCTCGAATCTAGGTAATTTTAACCAAAACCCGGAAAAACGGCCGTTTTTGAGGGTTAAACCATTTCCTTAATCGATTGAAAAACGGGAGTTTTTTTCTTTAAACCTATCCAATTAAGGTCTCCGAATATAAGTAATATTAGGCAAAAACATGCAAAAATGGCCAGTTTTGAGATTCAATCGATTTCTTCAAAAAAGCTTGAAAAACGTCAGTTTTGGGAAAATAAACTGTTTTTCAAACTTAGCAAGTTATTGCTCTCGAATCTAAGTAATATAAATCAAAACCTAGAAAAACGGCCGTTTTAAGGGTTTGATCCATTTCCTAAAAAAGATTGAAAAACGGGAGTTTTTTGGATGATGCAAATATCGTTAAACCTATCCAATTAAGGTCTCCGATTATAAGTAATATTAGGCAAAAACATGCAAAACCGGCCAGTTTTGAGATTCAATCGATTTCTTCAAAAAAGCTTGAAAAACGTCAATTTTGGGAAAATAAACCGTTTTTCAAACTTAGCAAGTTATTGCTCTCGAATCTAAGTAATATTAACCAAAACCTGGAAAAACGGCCGTTTTTAAGGTTTGATCCATTTCCTAAAAAAGATTGAAAAACGGGAGTTTTTTATACGGTGCAAATAATTTCAAACCTATTCAATTAAGGTCTCTGATTATGAGTAATATTAGGCAAAAACATGCAAAAACTGCCAATTTGAGATTCAATCGATTTCTTCAAAAAAGCTTGAAAAACGTCAGTTTTGGGAAAATAAACCGTTTTTCAATCTTAGCAAGTTATTGCTCTCGAATCTAAGTAATATAAACCAAAACCTGGAAAAACGGCCGTTTTTAAGGTTTGATCCATTTCCTAAAAAATATTGAAAATCGGGAGTTTTTGGGATGATGCAAATATCGTGAAACCTATCCAATTAAGGTCTCCGATTATTATTAATATTAGGCAAAAACATGGAAAAACGACCAGTTTTGAGATTCAATCGATTTCTTCAAAAAAGATTGAAAAAAGGCAGTTTTAGGAAAATAAACCGTTTTTCAAACTTAGCAAGTTATTGCTCTCGAATCTAAGTAATATAAAACAAAACCTGGAAAAACGGCCGTTTTTAAGGTTTGATCCATTTCCTAAAAAAAGATTGAAAAACGGGAGTTTTTTGGATGATGCAAATTTCGTCAAACCTATCCAATTAAGGTCTCCGATTATAAGTAATATTAGGCAAAAACATGCAAAAACGGCCAGTTTTAAGATTCAATCGATTTCTTCAAAAAAGCTTGAAAAACGTCAGTTTTGGTGAAATAATCCGTTTTTTCAAACTTTCAAGTTATTGCTCTCGAATATAAGTAATATTAACCAAAACCTGGAAAAACGGCCGTTTTTGAGGGTTAAACCATTTCCTAAAAATGATTGAAAATGGGAGTTTTTTGAAAAATGCAAATATCTTCAAACCTATCCGATTAAGGTCTCCGAATATAAGTTATATTAGGCAAAAACATGCAAAAACAGCCGGTTTTGAGATTCAATTGATTTCTCCACAAAAGCTTGAAAAAGGCAGTTTTAGGAAAATAAACCGTTTTTCAAACTTAGCAAGTTATTGCTCTCGAATCTAAGTAATATTAACTAAAACCTGGAAAAACGGCCGTTTTTAAGGTTTGATCCATTTCCTAAAAAAATTGAAAACGGGAGTTTTCTGGATGATGCAAATATCGTCAAACCTATCCAATTAATGTCTCCGATTATAAGTAATATTAGGCAAAAACATGCAAAAACGGCCAGTTTTGAGATTCAATCGATTTCTTCAAAAAAGCTTGAAAAACGTCAGTTTTGGGGAAATAAACCGTTTTTGAAACTTAGCAAGTTATTACTCTCGAATCTAAGTAATATTACCCAAAACCTGGAAAAACGGCCGTTTTTAAAGTAAGATCCATTTCCTAAAAAAGATTGAAAAACGGGAGTTTTTTGGATGATTCAAATATCGTTAAACCTATCCAATTAAGGTCTCCGATTATAAGTAATATTAGGCAAAAACATGCAAAACCGGCCAGTTTTGAGATTCAATCGATTTCTTCAAAGAAAGCTTGAAAAACGTCAATTTTGGGAAAATAAACCGTTTTTCAAACTTAGCAAGTTATTGCTCTCGAACCTAAGTAATATTAACCAAAACCGAGAAAAACGGCCGTTTTTAAGGTTTGATCCATTTCCTAAAAAAAGATTGAAAAACGGGAGTTTTTTGGATGATGCAAATATCGTTAAACCTATCCAATTAAGGTCTCCGAATAAAGGTAATATTAGGCAAAAACATGCGAAAACGGCGAGTTTTGAGATTCAATCGATTTCTTCAAAAAAGCTTGAAAAAAGGCAGTTCTGAGAAAATAAACCCTTTTTCAAACTTAGCAGGTTATTGCTCTCGAAACTAAGTAATATTAAGCTAAACCTGAGAAAAACGGCCGTTTTCAAGGTTCGATCCATTTTCTAAAAAAGATTTAAAAACGGGATTATTTTAGATAATGCGAATATCTTCAAACCTATCCAATTAAGGTCTCCGATTATAAGTAATATTAGGTAAAAACATGGAAAAAGGCCGCTTTCGAGATTTGATCGATTTCTTAAAAAAAGCTTGAAAAATGTCAGTTTTGGGAAAACAAACCGTTTTTCAAACTTAGCAAGTTATTGGTTTTGAATCTAAGTAATATTAACCAAAACCTTGAAAAACGGCCGTTTTGGAGAGTAAACCATTTCCTAAAAAAAGATTGAAAAACGAGAGTTTTTTAGATAATGCAAATATCTTATGACTTGTCCAATTAGGTCTCCGATTATAAGTAATATTAGGCAAAAACATGCAAAAACGGCCAGTTTTGAGATTCAATCGATTTCTTCAAAAAAAGCATTAAAAACGTCAGTTTTCGGAAAATAAACCGTTTTTCAAACTTAGCAAGTTATAGCTCTCGAATCAAAGGAATATGAACTAAAACCTAGAAAAACGGCCGTTTTTAAGGTTTGATCCATTTTCTAAAAAAGATTGAAAAACGGGAGTTTTTTGGATAATGCAAATATCTTTGAACTTATCCAATTGAGGTCTCCGATTATAAGTAATATTAGGCAAAAACATGGAAAAAGAGCCAGTTTTGAGATTCAATCGATTTCTTCAAAAAAGCTTAAAAAACGTCAATGTTGGGAAAATAAACCGTTTTTCAAACTTAGCAAGTTATTGCTCTCGAATCTAGGTAATTTTAACCAAAACCTGGAAAAACGGCCGTTTTTGAGGGTTAAACCATTTCCTAAATATGATTGAAAAAACGGGAGTTTTTTGGATAATGCAAATATCTTCAAACCTATCTAATTGAGAGCTCCGAATATAAGTAATATTAGGCAAAAACATGCAAAAACGGCCAGTTTTGAGATTCAATCGATTTCTTCCAAAAAGCTTGAAAAACGTCAGTTTTGGGAAAATAAACCGTTTTTCAAACTCAGCAAGTTATTGCTCTCGAATCTAAGTAATATAAACCCAAACCTGGAAAAACGGACGTTTTTAAGGTTTGATCCATTTCCTAAAAAAGATTGAAAAACGGGAGTTTTTTGGATGATGCAAATATCGTCAAACCTATCCAATTAAGGTCTCCGATTATAAGTAATATTAGGCAAAAACATGGAAAAACCGCCAGTTTTGAGATTCAATCGATTTCTTCAAAAAAGCTTGAAAAACGTCAGTTTTGGGAAAATAAACCGTTTTTCAAACTTAGCAAGTTATTGCTCTCGAATCTAAGTAATATATACGAAAACCTGGAAAAACGGCCGTTTTTAAGGTAAGATCCATTTCCTAAATATGATTGAAAAACGGGAGTTTTTTGGATAATGCAAATATCTTCAAACCTATCCAATTAAGGTCTCCGAATATAAGTAATATTAGGCAAAAACATGCAAAAACGGTCAGTTTTGAGATTCAATGGATTTCTTCCAAAAAGCTTGAAAAAAGGCAGTTGTGAGAAAATAAACCGTTTTTTCAAACGTAGCAAGTTATTGCTCTCGAAACTAAGTAATATTAAGCGAAACCTGAGAAAAACGGCCGTTTTCAAGGTTCATCCATTTCCTAAAAAAGATTTAAAAACGGGAGTATTTTGGATAACTTGAATATCTTCAAACCTATCCAATTAAGGTCTCCGATTATAAGTAATATTAGGTAAAAACATGGAAAAACGGCCGGTTCTGAGATTCGATCGATTTCTTAAAAAAAGCTTGAAAAACGTCAGTTTTGGGAAAATAAACCGTTTTTCAAACTTAGCAAGTTATTGCTTTTAAATCTAAGTAATATTAACCAAAACCTGGAAAAACGGCCGTTTTTGAGAGTAAACCATTTCCTAAAAAAGATTGAAAAACGGGAGTTTTTTTGGATGATGCAAATATCGTTAAACCTATCCAATTAAGGTCTCCGTTATAAGTAATATTAGGCAAAAACATGCAAAACCGGCCAGTTTTAAGTTCCAATCGATTTCTTCAAAAAAGCTTGAAAAACGTCAATTTTGGGAAAATAAACCGTTTTTCAAACTTAGCAAGTTATTGCTCTCGAATCTAAGTAATATTAACCAAAACCTGGAAAAACGGCTGTTTTTGAGGGTTAAACCATTTCCTAAAAATGATTAAAAACGGGAGTTTTTTTGGATGATGCAAATATCGTTAAACCTATCCAATTAAGGTCTCCGTTATAAGTAATATTAGGCAAAAACATGCAAAACCGGCCAGTTTTAAGATTCAATCGATTTCTTCAAAAAAGCTTGAAAAACGTCAATTTTGGGAAAATAAACCGTTTTTCAAACTTAGCAAGTTATTGCTCTCGAATCTAAGTAATATTAACCAAAACCTGGAAAAACGGCTGTTTTTGAGGGTTAAACCATTTCCTAAAAATGATTAAAAACGGGAGTTTTTTTGGATAATGCAAATATCTTCAAACCTATCCAATTAAGGTTTCCGAATATAAGTAATATTAGGCAAAAACATGCAAAAACGGCGAGTTTTGAGATTCAATCGATTTCTTCAAAAAAGCTTGAAAAAAGGCAGTTCTGAGAAAATAAACCATTTTTCAAACGTAGCAAGTTATTGCTCTCGAAACTAAGTAATATTAAGCCAAACCTGAGAAAAACGGCCGTTTTCAAGGTTCGATCCATTTCCTAAAAAAGATTTAAAAACGGGAGTATTTTGGATAACTTGAATATCTTCAAACCTATCCAATTAAGGTCTCCGATTATAAGTAATATTAGGCAAAAACATGCAAAAACGGCCAGTTTTGAGATTCAATCGATTTCTTCAAAAAAGCCGTAAAAACGTCAATTTTGGGAAAATAAACCGTTTTTCAAACTTATCAAGTTATTGCTTTTGAATCTAAGTAATATTAACCAAAACCTGGAAAAACTGCCGTTTTTGAGAGTAAACCATTTCCTAAAAAAGATTGAAAAACGAGAGTTTTTTAGATAATGCAAATATCTCATGACTTGTCCAATTAAGATCTTTGATTATAAGTAATATTAGGCAAAAACATGCAAAAACGGCCAGTTTTGAGATTCAATCGATTTCTTCAAAAAAAGATTTAAAAACGTCAGTTTTCGGAAAATAAACCGTTTTTCAAACTTAGAAGTTATAGCTCTCGAATCAAAGGAATATGAACTAAAACCTAGAAAAACGTCCGTTTTTAAGGTTTGATTCATTTTCTAAAAAAGATTGAAAAACGGGAGTTTTTTGGATAATGCAAATATCTTTGAACTTATCCAATTAAGGTCTCCGATTATAAGTAATAATAGGCAAAAACATGTTAAAACGGCCAGTTTTGAGATTGAATCGATTTCTTAAAAAAAGCTTGAAAAACGTCAGTTTTGGGAAAATAAACCGTTTTTCAAACTAAGCAAGTTATTGCTCTCGAATCTAAGTAATATTAACCAAAACCTGGAAAAACGGCCGTTTTTAAGGTAAGATCCATTTCCTAAAAAAGATTGAAAAACGGGAGTTTTTTGGATGATGCAAATATCGTTAAACCTATCCAATTAAGGTCTCCGATTATAAGTAATATTATGCAAAAACATGCAAAAAAGGCCGGTTTTGAGATTCAAATCGATTTCTTCATAAAAGCTTGAAAAACGTCAGTTTTGGGAAAATAAACCGTTTTTCCTACTTAGCAAGTTATAGCTCTCGAATCAAAGGAATATGAACTAAAACCTAGAAAAACGGCCGTTTTTAAGGTTTGATCCATTTTCTAAAAAAGATTAAAAAACGGGAGTTTTTTGGATGATGCAAATATCGTTAAACCTATCCAATTAAGGTCTCCGATTATAAGTAATATTATGCAAAAACATGCAAAAACGGCCAGTTTTGAGATTCAATCGATTTCTTCAAAAAAGCTTGAAAAAAGGCAGTTTTGAAGAAAATAAACCGTTTTTCAAACTTAGCAAGTTATCGCTTTCGAATCTAAGTAATATTAACCAAAACCTGGAAGAACGGCCGTTTTTGAGGGTTAAACCATTTCCTAAATATGATTTCAAAACGGGAGTTTTTTGGATAATGCAAATATCTACAAACCTATCCAATTAAGGTCTCCGATTATAAGTAATAATAGGCAAAAACATGCACAAAAGGCCAGTTTTGAGATTCAAATCGATTTCTTCAAAAAAGCTTGAAAAACGTCGGTTTGGGAAAATAAACCGTTTTTCAAACTTAGCAAGTTATAGCTCTCGAATCAAAGGAATATGAACTAAAACCTAGAAAAACGGCCGTTTTGAAGGTTTGATCCATTTTCTAAAAAAGATTGAAAAACGGGAGTTTTTTGGATGATGCAAATATCGTTAAACCTATCCAATTAAGGTCTCCGATTATAAGTAATATTATGCAAAAACATGCAAAAACGGCCAGTTTTGAGATTCAATCGATTTCTTCAAAAAAGCTTGAAAAAAGGCAGTTTTGAAGAAAATAAACCGTTTTTCAAACTTAGCAAGTTATCGCTTTTGAATCTAAGTAATATTAACCAAAGCCTGGAAAAACGGCCGTTTTTGAGGGTTAAACCATTTTCTAAAAATGATTGAAAAACGGGAGTTTTTTTGGATAATGCAAATATCTTCAAACCTATCCAATTAAGGTCTCCGAATATAAGTAATATCAGGCAAAAACATGCAAAAACGGCCAAGTTTTGAGATTCAATCGATTTCTTCAAAAAAGCTTGAAAAACGTCAGTTTGGGGAAAATAAACCGTTTTTCAAACTTAGCAAGTAATTGCTCTCGAATCTAAGTAATATTAACCAAAACCTGGAAAAACGACCGTTTTTGAGGGTTAAACCATTTCCTAAAAATGATTGAAAACTAGAGTTTTTTTGGATAATGCAAATATCTTCAAACCTATCCGATTAAGGTCTCTGAATATAAGTTATTTTAGGCAAAAACATGCAAAAACGGCCAGTTTTGAAATTCAATCGATTTCTTCAAAAAAGCTTGAAAAACGTCAGTTTTGAAAAAATAAGCCGTTTTTTCAAACTTAGCAAGTTATTGCTCTCGAATCTAAGTAATATAAACCAAAACCTTGAAAAACGGGAGTTTTTTATACGGTGCAAATAATTTCAAACCTATCCAATTAAGGTCTCTGATTATAAGTAATATTAGGCAAAAACATGCAAAAACTGCCAATTTGAGATTCAATCGATTTCTTCAAAAAAGCTTGAAAAAGGTCAGTTTTGAGAAAATAAACCGTTTTTCAATCTTAGCAAGTTATTGCTCTCGAATCTAAGTAATATATACCAAAACCTGGAAAAACGGCCGTTTTTAAGGTTTGATCCATTTCCTAAAAAAGATTGAAAAACGGGAGTTTTTTGGATGATGCAAATATCGTGAAACCTATCCAATTAAGGTCTCCGATTATTATTAATATTAGGCAAAAACGGAAAAACGACCAGTTTTGAGATTCAATCGATTTCTACAAAAAAGAATGAAAAAAGGCAGTTTTAGGAAAATAAACCGTTTTTCAAACTTAGCAAGTTATTGCTTTCGAATCTAAGTAATATAAAACAAAACCTGGAAAAACGGCCGTTTTTAAGGTTTGATCCATTTCCTAAAAAAAGATTGAAAAACGGGAGTTTTTTGGATGATGCAAATTTCGTCAAACCTATCCAATTAAGGTCTCCGATTATAAGTAATATTAGGCAAAAACATGCAAAAACGGCCAGTTTTGAGATTCAATCGATTTCTTCAAAAAAGTTTGAAAAACGTCAGTTCTGGGGAAATAAACCGTTTTTCAAACTTAGCAAGTTATTGCTCTCGAATCTAAGTAATATTAACCAAAACCTGGAAAAACGGCCGTTTTTGAGGGTTAAACCATTTCCTAAAAAGATTTCAAAACGGGAGTTTTTTGGATAATGCAAATATCTTTGAACTTATCCAATTAAGGTCTCCGAATATAAGTAATATTAGGCAAAACATGCAAAAACGGCGAGTTTTGAGGTTCAATCGATTTCTTCAAAAAAGCTTGAAAAACGTCAATTTTGGGAAAATAAACCGTTTTTCAAACTTAGCAAGTTATTGCTCTCGAATCTAAGTAATATTAACCAAAACCTGGAAAAACGGCCGTTTTTGAGGGTTAAACCATTTCCTAAATATGATTGAAAAACGGGAGTTTTTTGGATAATGCAAATATCTTCAAACCTATCCAATTAAGGTCTCCGATTATAAGTAATATTAGGCAAAAAATATGCAAAAACGGCGAGTTTTGAGATTCAATCGATTTCTTCAAAAAAGCTTGAAAAAAGGCAGTTCTGAGAAAATAAACCGTTTTTCAAATTTAGCAAGTTATTGCTCTCGAAACTACGTAATATTAAGCCAAACCTGAGAAAAACGGCCGTTTTCAAGGTTCGATCCATTTCCCAAAAAAGATTGAAAAACGGGAGTATTTTGGATAATGCGAATATCTTCAAACCTATCCAATTAAGGTCTCCGATTATAAGTAATATTAGGCAAAAACATGCAAAAACGGTTAGTTTTGAGATTCAATCGATTTCTTCAAAAAAGCTTAAAAAACGTCAATTTTGGGAAAATATACCGTTTTTTAAACTTAGCAATTTATTGCTCTCGAATCTAAGTAATATTAGCCAAAACCTGGAAAAACGGCCTTTTTTAAGGTTTGATCCATTTCCTAAAAAAGATTGAAAAACGGGAGTTTTTTGATGATGCAAATATCTTCAAACCTATCCAATATAGGTCTCCGAATATAAGTAATATTAGGCAAAAACATGCAAAAACGGCCAGTTTTGAGATTCAATCGATTTCTTCCAAAAAGCTTGAAAAACGTCAGTTTTGGGAAAATAAACCGTTTTTTAAACTTAGCAAGTTATTGCTCTCGAATCTAAGTAATATAAACCAAAACTTTCAAAAACGGCCGTTTTTAAGGGTTGATCCATTTCCTAAAAATGATTGAAAAACGGGAGTTTTTTGGATAATACAAATATCGTCAAACCTATCCAATTAAGGTCTCCTATTATAAGTAATATTAGGCAAAAACATTGAAAAACGGCCAGTTTTGAGATTCAATCGATTTCTTCAAAAAAGCTTGAAAAACGTCAATTTTGGGAAAATAAACCGTTTTTCAAACTTAGCAAGTTATTGCTCTCGAATCTAAGTAATATTAACCAAAACCTGGAAAAACGGCCGTTTTTGAGAGTTAAACTATTTCCTAAATATGATTGAAAAACGGGAGTTTTTCGGATAATGCAAATATCTTTAAACCTATCCAATTAAGGTCTCCGAATATAAGTAATATTAGGCAAAAACATGCAAAAACGGCCAGTTTTGAGATTGAATGGATTTCTTCCAAAAAGCTTGAAAAACGTCAGTTTTGGGAAAATAAACCGTTTTTCAAACTTAGCAAGTTATTGCTCTCGAATCTAAGTAATATAAACCAAAACCTGGAAAAACGGCCGTTTTTAAGGTAAGATCCATTTCCTAAAAAAGATTGAAAAACGGGAGTTTTTTGGATGATGCAAATATCGTTAAACCTATCCAATTAAGGTCTCCGATTATAAGTAATAATAGGCAAAAACATGCAAAAAAGGCCGGTTTGGAGATTCAAATCGATTTCTTCATAAAAGCTTGAAAAACGTCAGTTTTGGGAAAATAAACCGTTTTTCAAATTTAGCAAGTTATTGCTCTCGAAACTACGTAATATTAAGCCAAACCTGAGAAAAACGGCCGTTTTCAAGGTTCGATCCATTTCCCAAAAAAGATTGAAAAACGGGAGTATTTTGGATAATGCGAATATCTTCAAACCTATCCAATTAAGGGCTCCGAATATAAGTAATATTAGGCAAAAACATGCAAAACCGGCCAGTTTTAAGATTCAATCGATTTCTTCAAAAAAGCTTGAAAAACGTCAATTTTGGGAAAATAAACCGTTTTTCAAACTTAGCAAGTTATTGCTCTCGAATCTAAGTAATATTAACCAAAACCTGGAAAAACGGCTGTTTTTGAGGGTTAAACCATTTCCTAAAAATGATTAAAAACGGGAGTTTTTTTGGATAATGCAAATATCTTCAAACCTATCCAATTAAGGTTTCCGAATATAAGTAATATTAGGCAAAAACATGCAAAAAAGGCCAGTTTTGAGATTCAAATCGATTTCTTAAAAAAAGCTTGAAAAACGTCAATTTTTGGAAAATAAACCGTTTTTCAATCTTAGCAAGTTATTGCTCTCGAATCTAAGTAATATAAACCAAAACCTGGAAAAACGTCCGTTTTTAAGGTTTGATCCATTTCCTAAAAAAGATTGAAAAACGGGAGTTTTTTGGATAATGCAAATATCGTGAAACCTATCCAATAAAGGTCTCCGATTATTATTAATATTAGGCAAAAACATGGAAAAACGACCAGTTTTGAGATTCACTCGATTTCTACAAAAAAGATTGAAAAAAGGCAGTTTTAGGAAAATAAACCGTTTTTCAAACTTAGCAAGTTATTGCTCTCGAATCTAAGTAATATAAAACAAAACCTGGAAAAACGGCCGTTTTTAAGTTTGATCCATTTCCTAAAAAAAGATTGAAAAACGGGAGTTTTTTGGATGATGCAAATATCGTAAACCTATCCAATTAAGGTCTCCGATTATTATTAATATTAGGGAAAAACATGGAAAAACGACCAGTTTTGAGATTCAATCGATTTCTTCAAAAAAGATTGAAAAAAGGCAGTTTTAGGAAAATAAACCGTTTTTCAAACTTAGCAAGTTATTGCTCTCGAATCTAAGTAATATAAAACAAAACCTGGAAAAACGGCCGTTTTTAAGGTTTGATCCATTTCCTAAAAAAAGATTGAAAAACGGGAGTTTTTTGGATGATGCAAATTTCGTCAAACCTATCCAATTAAGGTCTCCGATTATAAGTAATATTAGGCAAAAACATGCAAATACGGCCAGTTTTGAGATTCAATCGATTTCTTCAAAAAAGCTTGAAAAACGTCAGTTTTGGTGAAATAATCCGTTTTTAAACCTTAGCAAGTTATTGCTCTCGAATCTAAGTAATATTAACTAAAACCTGGAAAAACGGCCGTTTTTAAGGTTTGATCCATTTCCTAAAATAGATTGAAAACGGGAGTTTTTTGGATGATGCAAATATCGTCAAACCTATCCAATTAATGTCTCCGATTATAAGTAATATTATGCAAAAACATGCAAAAACTGCCAGTTTTGAGATTCAATTGATTTCTTCAAAAAAGCTTGAAAAACGTCAGTTCTGGGGAAATAAACCGTTTTCTAAACTTAGCAAGTTATTGCTCTCAAATCTAAGTAATATTAACCAAAACCTGGAAAAACGGCCGTTTTTGAGGGTTAAACCATTTCCTAAAAAGATTTCAAAACGGGAGTTTTTTGGATAATGCAAATATCTTTGAACTTATCCAATTAAGGTCTCCGAATATAAGTAATATTAGGCAAAACATGCAAAAACGGCGAGTTTTGAGGTTCAATCGATTTCTTCAAAAAAGCTTGAAAAACGTCAATTTTGGGAAAATAAACCGTTTTTCAAACTTAGCAAGTTATTGCTCTCGAATCTAAGTAATATTAACCAAAACCTGGAAAAACGGCCGTTTTTGAGGGTTAAACCATTTCCTAAATATGATTGAAAAACGGGAGTTTTTTGGATAATGCAAATATCTTTGAACTTATCCAATTAAGGTCTCCGATTATAAGTAATATTAGGCAAAAAATATGCAAAAACGGCGAGTTTTGAGATTCAATCGATTTCTTCAAAAAAACTTGAAAAAAGGCAGTTCTGAGAAAATAAACCGTTTTTCAAACTTAGCAAGTTATTGCTCTCGAAACTACGTAATATTAAGGCAAACCTGAGAAAAACGGCCGTTTTCAAGGTTCGATCCATTTCCCAAAAAAGATTGAAAAACGGGAGTATTTTGGATAATGCGAATATCTTCAAACCTATCCAATTAAGGTCTCCGATTATAAGTAATATTAGGCAAAAACATGCAAAAACGGTTAGTTTTTGAGATTCAATCGATTTCTTTAAAAAAGCTTAAAAAACGTCAATTTTGGGAAAATATACCGTTTTTTAAATTAGCAATTTATTGCTCTCGAATCTAAGTAATATTAACCAAAACCTGGAAAAACGGCCTTTTTTAAGGTTTGATCCATTTCCTAAAAAAGATTGAAAAACGGGAGTTTTTTGGATGATGCAAATATCGTTAAACCTATCCAATTAAGGTCTCCGATTATAAGTAATATTAGGCAAAAACATGCAAAAACGGCAAGTTTTGAGATTCAATCGATTTCTTCAAAAAAGCTTGAAAAACGTCAATTTTGGGAAAATAAACCGTTTTTCAAACTTAGCAAGTTATTGCTCTCGAATCTAAGTAATATTAACCAAAACCTGGAAAAACGGCCGTTTTTAAGGTTTGATCCATTTCCTAAAAAAGATTGAAAGCGGGAGTTTTTTGGATAATGCAAATATCTACAAACCTATTCAATTAAGGTCTCCGAATATAAGTAATATTAGGCAAAAGATGCAAAAACGGCGAGTTTTGAGATTCAATCGATTTCTTCAAAAAAGCTTAAAAACGTTTTTTAAACTTAGCAAGTTATTGCTCTCGAATCTAAGTAATATAAACCAAAACTTTCAAAAACGGCCGTTTTTAAGGGTTGATCCATTTCCTAAAAATGATTGAAAAACGGGAGTTTTTTGGATAATACAAATATCGTCAAACCTATCCAATTAAGGTCTCCTATTATAAGTAATATTAGGCAAAAACATTGAAAAACGGCCAGTTTTGAGATTCAATCGATTTCTTCAAAAAAGCTTGAAAAACGTCAGTTTTGGGGAAATAAACCGTTTTTCAAACTAAGCAAGTTATTGCTCTCGAATCTAAGTAATATTAACCAAAACCTGGAAAAATGGCCGTTTTTGAGGGTTAAACCATTTCCTAAAAATAATTGAAAAATGAGAGTTTTTTAGATAATGCAAATATCTTATGACTTGTCCAATTAAGATCTCCGATTATAAGTAATATTAGGCAAAAACATGCAAAAACGGCCAGTTTTGAGATTCAATCGATTTCTTCAAAAAAAGCTTTAAAAACGTCAGTTTTCGGAAAATAAACCGTTTTTTAAACTTAGCAAGTTATAGCTCTCGAATCAAAGGAATATGAACTAAAACCTATAAAAACGGCCGTTTTTAATGTTTGATCCGATTTCTTAAAAAGAGTGAAAAACGGGAGTTTTTTTGGATAATGCAAATATCTTTGAACTTATCCAATTAAGGTCTCCGATTATATGTAATAATAGGCAAAAACATGTTAAAACGGCCAGTTTTGAGATTGAATCGATTTCTTAAAAAAAGCTTGAAAAACGTCAGTTTTGAAGAAAAAAAAACCGTTTTTCAAACTTAGCAAGTTATCGCTTTCGAATCTAAGTAATATTAACCGAAACCTGGAAAAACGGCCGTTTTTGAGGGTTAAACCATTTTCTAAAAATGATTGAAAAACGGGAGTTTTTTTATATAATGCAAATATCTTTAAACCTATCCAATATAGGTCTCCGAATATAAGTAATATTAGGCAAAAACATGCAAAAACGGCCAGTTTTGAGATTCAATCGATTTCTTCCAAAAAGCTTGAAAAACGTCAGTTTTGGGAAAATAAACCGTTTTTCAAACTTAGCAAGATTGAAAAACGGGAGTTTTTTGGATGATGCAAATATCTTCAAACCTATCCAATTAAGGTCTCCGATTATAAGTAATATTAGGCAAAAACATGCAAAACCGGCCAGTTTTGAGATTCAATCGATTTCTTCAAAAAAGCTTGAAAAAAGGCGGTTTGAAGAAAAAAAAACCGTTTTTCAAACTTAGCAAGTTATCGCTTTCGAATCTAAGTAATATTAACCAAAACCTGGAAAAACGGCCGTTTTTGAGGGTTAAACCATTTTCTAAAAATGATTGAAAAACGGGAGTTTTTTTATATAATGCAAATATCTTTAAACCTATCCAATTAAGGTCTCCGAATATAAGTAATATTAGGCAAAAACATGCGAAAACGGCCAAGTTTTGAGATTCAATCGATTTCTTCAAAAAAGCTTGAAAAACGTCAGTTTTGAAGAAAATAAACCGTTTTTCAAACTTAGCAAGTTATTGCTCTCGAATCTAAGTAATATTAACCAAAACCTGGAAAAACGGCCGTTTTTGAGGGTTAAACCATTTCCTAAAAATGATTTCAAAACGGGAGTTTTTTGGATAATGCAAATATCTACAAACCTATCCAATTAAGGTCTCCGATTATAAGTAATAATAGGCAAAAACATGCAAGAAAGGCCAGTTTTGAGATTCAAATCGATTTCTTCAAAAAAGCTTAAAAAACGTCAGTTTTGGGAAAATAAACCGTTTTTCAAACTTAGCAAGTTAAAGCTCTTGAATCAAAGGAATATGAACTAAAACCTAGAAAAACGGCCGTTTTTAAGGTTTGATCCATTTTCTAAAAAAGATTGAAAAACGGGAGTTTTTTTGGATGATGCAAATATCGTTAAACCTATCCAATTAAGGTCTCCGATTATAAGTAATATTATGCAAAAACATGCAAAAACGGCCAGTTTTGAGATTTAGTCGATTTCTTCAAAAAAGCTTGAAAAAAGGCAGTTATGAAGAAAATAAACCGTTTTTCAAACTTAGCAAGTTATCGCTTTCGAATCTAAGTAATATTAACCAAAACCTGGAAAAACGGCCGTTTTTGAGGGTTAAACCATTTTCTAAAAATGATTGAAAAACGGGAGTTTTTTTTGGATAATGCAAATATCTTCAAACCTATCCAATTAAGGTCTCCGAATATAAGTAATATTAGGCAAAAACATGCAAAAACGGCCAAGTTTTGAGATTCAATCGATTTCTTCAAAAAAGCTTGAAAAACGTCAATTTTGGGAAAATAAACCGTTTTTCAAACTTAGCAAGTTATTGCTCTCGAATCTAAGTAATATTAACCAAAACTTGGAAAAACGGCCGTTTTTAAGGTTTGATCCATTTCCTAAAAAAGATTGAAAAACGGGAGTTTTTTATACGGTGCAAATAATTTCAAACCTATCCAATTAAGGTCTCTGATTATGAGTAATATTAGGCAAAAACATGCAAACACGGCCAAGTTTTGAGATTCAATCGATTTCTTCAAAAAAGCTTGAAAAACGTCAGTTTGGGGAAAAAAAACCGTTTTTCAATCTTAGCAAGTTATTGCTCTCGAATCTAAGTAATATAAACCAAAACCTGGAAAAACGGCCGTTTTTAAGGTTTGATCCATTTCCTAAAAAAGATTGAAAAACGGGAGTTTTTTGGATGATGCAAATATCGTGAAACCTATCCAATTAAGGTTTCCGATTATTATTAATATTAGGCAAAAACATGGAAAAACGACCAGTTTTGAGATTCAATCGATTTCTTTAAAAAAGATTGAAAAAAGGCAGTTTTAGGAAAATAAACCGTTTTTCAAACTTAGCAAGTTATTGCTCTCGAATCTAAGTAATATAAAACAAAACCTGGAAAAACGGCCGTTTTTAAGGTTTGATCCATTTCCTAAAAAAAGATTGAAAAACGGGAGTTTTTTGGATGATGCAAATTTCGTCAAACCTATCCAATTAAGGTCTCCGATTATAAGTAATATTAGGCAAAAACATTCAAAAACGGCCAGTTTTGAGATTCAATGGATTTCTTCAAAAAAGCTTGAAAAAAGGCAGTTCTGAGAAAATAATCCGTTTTTTCAAACTTACAAGTTATTGCTCTCGAATATAAGTAATATTAATCAAAACCTGGAAAAACGGCCGTTTTTGAGGGTTAAACCATTTCCTAAAAATGATTGAAAATGGGAGTTTTTTGGATAATGCAAATATCTTCAAACCTATCCGATTAAGGTCTCCGAATATAAGTTATATTAGGCAAAAACATGCAAAAACAGCCAGTTTTGAGATTCAATTGATTTCTTCACAAAAGCTTGAAAAAGGCAGTTTTAGGAAAATAAACCGTTTTTCAAACTTAGCAAGTTATTGCTCTCGATTCTAAGTAATATTAACTAAAACCTGGAAAAACGGCCGTTTTTAAGGTTTGATCCATTTCCTAAAATAGATTGAAAACGGGAGTTTTTTGGATGATGCAAATATCGTCAAACCTATCCAATTAATGTCTCCGATTATAAGTAATATTATGCAAAAACATGCACAAACGGGCAGTTTTGAGATTGAATCGATTTCTTAAAAAAAGCTTGAAAAACGTCAGTTTTGGGAAAATAAACCGTTTTTCAAACTAAGCAAGTTATTGCTCTCGAATCTAAGTAATATTAACCAAAACCTGGAAAAACTGCCGTTTTTGAGAGTAAACCATTTCCTAAAAAAGATTGAAAAACGAGAGTTTTTTAGATAATGCAAATATCTTATGACTTGTCCAATTAAGATCTCTGATTATAAGTAATATTAGGCAAAAACATGCAAAAACGGCCAGTTTTGAGATTCAATCGATTTCTTCAAAAAAAGCTTTAAAAACGTCAGTTTTCGGAAAATAAACCGTTTTTCAAACTTAGAAGTTATAGCTCTCGAATCAAAGGAATATGAACTAAAACCTAGAAAAACGTCCATTTTTAAGGTTTGATTCATTTTCTAAAAAAGATTGAAAAACGGGAGTTTTTTGGATAATGCAAATATCTACAAACCTATTCAATTAAGGTCTCCGAATATAAGTAATATTAGGCAAAAGAGGCAAAAACGGCGAGTTTTGAGATTCAATCGATTTCTTCAAAAAAGCTTGAAAAACGTCAATTTTGGGAAAATAAACCGTTTTTCAAACTTAGCAAGTTATTGCTCTCGAATCTAAGTAATATTAACCAAAACCTGGAAAAATGGCCGTTTTTGAGGGTTAAACCATTTCCTAAAAATAATTGAAAAACGAGAGTTTTTTAGATAATGCAAATATCTTATGACTTGTCCAATTAAGATCTCCGATTATAAGTAATATTAGGCAAAAACATGCAAAAACAGCCAGTTTTGAGATTCAATCGATTTCTTCAAAAAAAGCTTTAAAAACGTCAGTTTTCGGAAAATAAACCGTTTTTCAAACTTAGCAAGTTTTAGCTCTCGAATTAAAGGAATATGAACTAAAACCTAGAAAAACGGCCGTTTTTAATGTTTGATCCGATTTCTTAAAAAGATTGAAAAACGGGAGTTTTTTGGATAATGCAAATATCTTTGAACTTATCCAATTAAGGTCTCCGATTATAGGTAATAATAGGCAAAAACATGTTAAAACGGCCAGTTTTGAGATTCAATCGATTTCTTAAAAAAAGCTTGAAAAACGTCAGTTTTGGGAAAATAAACCGTTTTTCAAACTTAGCAAGTTATTGCTCTCGAATCTAGGTAATTTTAACCATAACCTGGAAAAACGGCCGTTTTTGAGGGTTAAACCATTTCCTAAATATGATTGAAAAACGGGAGTTTTTTGGATAATGCAAATATCTTCAAACCTATCCAATATAGGTCTCCGAATATAAGTAATATTAGGCAAAAACATGCAAAAACGGCCAGTTTTGAGATTCAATCGATTTCTTCAAAAAAGCTTGAAAAACGTCAGTTTTAGGAAAATAAACCGTTTTTTAAACTTAGCAAGTTATTGCTCTCGAATCTAAGTAATATAAACCAAAACTTTCAAAAACGGCCATTTTTAAGGGTTGATCCATTTCCTAAAAAAGATTGAAAAACGGGAGTTTTTTGGATAATACAAATATCGTCAAACCTATCCAATTAAGGTCTCCTATTATAAGTAATATTAGGCAAAAACATTGAAAAACGGCCAGTTTTGAGATTCAATCGATTTCTTCAAAAAAGCTTGAAAAACGTCAATTTTGGGAAAATAAACCGTTTTTCAAACTTAGCAAGTTATTGCTCTCAAATCTAAGTAATATTAACCAAAACCTGGAAAAACGGCCGTTTTTGAGGGTTAAACTATTTCCTAAATATGATTGAAAAACGAGAGTTTTTCGGATAATGCAAATATCTTCAAACCTATCCAATTAAGGTCTCCGAATATAAGTAATATTAGGCAAAAACATGCAAAAACGGCCAGTTTTGAGATTCAATGGATTTCTTCCAAAAAGCTTGAAAAAAGGCAGTTCTGAGAAAATAAACCGTTTTTTCAAACGTAGCAAGTTATTGCTCTCGAAACTAAGTAATATTAAGCGAAACCTGAGAAAAACGGCCGTTTTCAAGGTTCGATCCATTTCCTAAAAAAGATTGAAAACGGGAGTTTTTTGGACGATGCAAATATCGTCAAACCTATCCAATTAATGTCTCCGATTATAAGTAATATTAGGCAAAAACATGCAAAAACGGCCAGTTTTGAGATTCAATCGATTTCTTCAAAAAAGCTTGAAAAACGTCAGTTTTGGGAAAATAAACCGTTTTTCAAACTTAGCAAGTTATTGCTTTTGAATCTAAGTAATATTAACCAAAACCTGGAAAAACGGCCGTTTTTGAGAGTAAACCATTTCCTAAAAAAGATTGAAAAACGAGAGTTTTTTGGATAATACAAATATCGTCAAACCTATCCAATTAAGGTCTCCTATTATAAGTAATATTAGGCAAAAACATTGAAAAACGGCCAGTTTTGAGGTTCAATCGATTTCTTCAAAAAAAGCTTTAAAAACGTCAGTTTTGGGAAAATAAACCGTTTTTCCTACTTAGCAAGTTATACATAGCTCTCGAATCAAAGGAATATGAACTAAAACCTAGAAAAACGTCCGTTTTTAAGGTTTGATTCATTTTCTAAAAAAGATTGAAAAACGGGAGTTTTTTGGATGATGCAAATATCGTTAAACCTATCCAATTAAGGTCTCCGATTATAAGTAATAATAGGCAAAAACATGCAAAAAAGGCCAGTTTTGAGATTCAAATCGATTTCTTCATAAATGCTTGAAAAACGTCAGTTTTGGGAAAATAAACCGTTTTTCCTACTTAGCAAGTTATACATAGCTCTCGAATCAAAGGAATATGAACTAAAATCTAGAAAAACGGCCTTTTTTAAGGTTTGATCCATTTTCTAAAAAAGATTGAAAAACGGGAGTTTTTTGGATGATGCAAATATCGTTAAACCTATCCAATTAAGGTCTCCGATTATAAGTAATATTATGCAAAAACATGCAAAAACGGCCAGTTTTGAGATTCAATCGATTTCTTCAAAAAAGCTTGAAAAAAGGCAGTTTTGAAGAAAATAAACCGTTTTTCAAACTTAGCAAGTTATCACTTTCGAATCTAAGTAATATTAACCAAAACCTGGAAAAACGGCCGTTTTTGAGGGTTAAACCATTTCCTAAATATGATTTCAAAACGGGAGTTTTTTGGATAATGCAAATATCTTCAAACCTATCCAATTAAGGTCTCCGATTATAAGTAATAATAGGCAAAAACATGCAAAAAAGGCCAGTTTTGAGATTCAAATCGATTTCTTCAAAAAAGCTTGAAAAACGTCAGTTTTGGGAAAATAAACCGTTTTTCAAACTTAGCAAGTTATAGCTCTCGAATCAAAGGAATATGAACTAAAACCTAGAAAAACGGCCGTTTTTAAAGTTTGATCCATTTTCTAAAAAAGATTGAAAAACGGGAGTTTTTTTGGATGATGCAAATATCGTTAAACCTATCCAATTAAGGTCTCCGATTATAAGTAATATTATGCAAAAACATGCAAAAACGGCCAGTTTTGAGATTTAGTCGATTTCTTCAAAAAAGCTTGAAAAAAGGCAGTTATGAAGAAAATAAACCGTTTTTCAAACTTAGCAAGTTATCGCTTTCGAATCTAAGTAATATTAACCAAAACCTGGAAAAACGGCCGTTTTTGAGGGTTAAACCATTTTCTAAAAATGATTGAAAAACGGGAGTTTTTTTTGGATAATGCAAATATCTTCAAACCTATCTAATTAAGGTCTCCGAATATAAGTAATATTAGGCAAAAACATGCAAAAACGGCCAAGTTTTGAGATTCAATCGATTTCTTCAAAAAAGCTTGAAAAACGTCAATTTTGGGAAAATAAACCGTTTTTCAAACTCAGCAAGTTATTGCTCTCGAATCTAAGTAATATTAACCAAAACTTGGAAAAACGGCCGTTTTTAAGGTTTGATCCATTTCCTAAAAAAGATTGAAAAACGGGAGTTTTTTATACGGTGCAAATAATTTCAAACCTATCCAATTAAGGTCTCTGATTATGAGTAATATTAGGCAAAAACATGCAAACACGGCCAAGTTTTGAGATTCAATCGATTTCTTCAAAAAAGCTTGAAAAACGTCAGTTTGGGGAAAATAAACCGTTTTTCAATCTTAGCAAGTTATTGCTCTCGAATCTAAGTAATATAAACCAAAACCTGGAAAAACGGCCGTTTTTAAGGTTTGATCCATTTCCTAAAAAAGATTGAAAAACGGGAGTTTTTTGGATGATGCAAATATCGTGAAACCTATCCAATTAAGGTTTCCGATTATTATTAATATTAGGCAAAAACATGAAAAAACGACCAGTTTTGAGATTTAATCGATTTCTTCAAAAAAGATTGAAAAAAGGCAGTTTTAGGAAAATAAACCGTTTTTCAAACTTAGCAAGTTATTGCTCTCGAATCTAAGTAATATAAAACAAAACCTGGAAAAACGGCCGTTTTTAAGGTTTGATCCATTTCCTAAAAAAAGATTGAAAAACGGGAGTTTTTTGGATGATGCAAATTTCGTCAAACCTATCCAATTAAGGTCTCCGATTATAAGTAATATTAGGCAAAAACATGCAAAAACGGCCAGTTTTGAGATTCAATGGATTTCTTCAAAAAAGCTTGAAAAAAGGCAGTTCTGAGAAAATAATCCGTTTTTTCAAACTTACAAGTTATTGCTCTCGAATATAAGTAATATTAACCAAAACCTGGAAAAACGGCCGTTTTTGAGGGTTAAACCATTTCCTAAAAATGATTGAAAATGGGAGTTTTTTGGATAATGCAAATATCTTCAAACCTATCCGATTAAGGTCTCCGAATATAAGTTATATTAGGCAAAAACATGCAAAAACAGCCAGTTTTGAGATTCAATTGATTTCTTCACAAAAGCTTGAAAAAGGCAGTTTTAGGAAAATAAACCGTTTTTCAAACTTAGCAAGTTATTGCTCTCGATTCTAAGTAATATTAACTAAAACCTGGAAAAACGGCCGTTTTTAAGGTTTGATCCATTTCCTAAAATAGATTGAAAACGGGAGTTTTTTGGATGATGCAAATATCGTCAAACCTATCCAATTAATGTCTCCGATTATAAGTAATATTAGGCAAAAACATGCAAAAACGGCCAGTTTTGAGATTCAATCGATTTCTTCAAAAAAGCTTGAAAAACGTCAGTTTTGTGGAAATAAACCGTTTTTCAAACTAAGCAAGTTATTGCTCTCGAATCTAAGTAATATTAACCAAAACCTGGAAAAACTGCCGTTTTTGAGAGTAAACCATTTCCTAAAAAAGATTGAAAAACGAGAGTTTTTTAGATAATGCAAATATCTTATGACTTGTCCAATTAAGATCTCTGATTATAAGTAATATTAGGCAAAAACATGCAAAAACGGCCAGTTTTGAGATTCAATCGATTTCTTCAAAAAAAGCTTTAAAAACGTCAGTTTTCGGAAAATAAACCGTTTTTCAAACTTAGAAGTTATAGCTCTCGAATCAAAGGAATATGAACTAAAACCTAGAAAAACGTCCGTTTTTAAGGTTTGATTCATTTTCTAAAAAAGATTGAAAAACGGGAGTTTTTTGGATAATGCAAATATCTACAAACCTATTCAATTAAGGTCTCCGAATATAAGTAATATTAGGCAAAAGATGCAAAAACGGCGAGTTTTGAGATTCAATCGATTTCTTCAAAAAAGCTTGAAAAACGTCAATTTTGGGAAAATAAACCGTTTTTCAAACTTAGCAAGTTATTGCTCTCGAATCTAAGTAATATTAACCAAAACCTGGAAAAATGGCCGTTTTTGAGGGTTAAACCATTTCCTAAAAATAATTGAAAAACGAGAGTTTTTTAGATAATGCAAATATCTTATGACTTGTCCAATTAAGATCTCTGATTATAAGTAATATTAGGCAAAAACATGCAAAAACGGCCAGTTTTGAGATTCAATCGATTTCTTCAAAAAAAGCTTTAAAAACGTCAGTTTTCGGAAAATAAACCGTTTTTCAAACTTAGAAGTTATAGCTCTCGAATCAAAGGAATATGAACTAAAACCTAGAAAAACGTCCGTTTTTAAGGTTTGATTCATTTTCTAAAAAAGATTGAAAAACGGGAGTTTTTTATATAATGCAAATATCTACAAACCTATTCAATTAAGGTCTCCGAATATAAGTAATATTAGGCAAAAGATGCAAAAACGGCGAGTTTTGAGATTCAATCGATTTCTTCAAAAAAGCTTGAAAAACGTCAATTTTGGGAAAATAAACCGTTTTTCAAACTTAGCAAGTTATTGCTCTCGAATCTAAGTAATATTAACCAAAACCTGGAAAAATGGCCGTTTTTGAGGGTTAAACCATTTCCTAAAAATAATTGAAAAACGAGAGTTTTTTAGATAATGCAAATATCTTATGCCTTGTCCAATTAAGATCTCCGATTATAAGTAATATTAGGCAAAAACATGCAAAAACAGCCAGTTTTGAGATTCAATCGATTTCTTCAAAAAAAGCTTTAAAAACGTCAGTTTTCGGAAAATAAACCGTTTTTCAAACTTAGCAAGTTATAGCTCTCGAATTAAAGGAATATGAACTAAAACCTAGAAAAACGGCCGTTTTTAATGTTTGATCCGATTTCTTAAAAAGATTGAAAAACGGGAGTTTTTTGGATAATGCAAATATCTTTGAACTTATCCAATTAAGGTCTCCGATTATAGGTAATAATAGGCAAAAACATGTTAAAACGGCCAGTTTTGAGATTCAATCGATTTCTTAAAAAAAGCTTGAAAAACGTCAGTTTTGGGAAAATAAACCGTTTTTCAAACTAAGCAAGTTATTGCTCTCGAATCTAAGTAATATTAACCAAAACCTGGAAAAACTGCCGTTTTTGAGAGTAAACCATTTCCTAAAAAAGATTGAAAAACGAGAGTTTTTTAGATAATGCAAATATCTTATGACTTGTCCAATTAAGATCTCTGATTATAAGTAATATTAGGCAAAAACATGCAAAAACGGCCAGTTTTGAGATTCAATCGATTTCTTCAAAAAAAGCTTTAAAAACGTCAGTTTTCGGAAAATAAACCGTTTTTCAAACTTAGAAGTTATAGCTCTCGAATCAAAGGAATATGAACTAAAACCTAGAAAAACGTCCGTTTTTAAGGTTTGATTCATTTTCTAAAAAAGATTGAAAAACGGGAGTTTTTTGGATAATGCAAATATCTACAAATCTATTCAATTAAGGTCTCCGAATATAAGTAATATTAGGCAAAAGAGGCAAAAACGGCGAGTTTTGAGATTCAATCGATTTCTTCAAAAAAGCTTGAAAAACGTCAATTTTGGGAAAATAAACCGTTTTTCAAACTTAGCAAGTTAATGCTCTCGAATCTAAGTAATATTAACCAAAACCTGGAAAAACGGCCGTTTTTGAGGGTTAAACTATTTCCTAAATATGATTGAAAAACGAGAGTTTTTCGGATAATGCAAATATCTTCAAACCTATCCAATTAAGGTCTCCGAATATAAGTAATATTAGGCAAAAACATGCAAAAACGGCCAGTTTTGAGATTCAATGGATTTCTTCCAAAAAGCTTGAAAAAAGGCAGTTCTGAGAAAATAAACCGTTTTTTCAAACGTAGCAAGTTATTGCTCTCGAAACTAAGTAATATTAAGCGAAACCTGAGAAAAACGGCCGTTTTCAAGGTTCGATCCATTTCCTAAAAAAGATTGAAAACGGGAGTTTTTTGGACGATGCAAATATCGTCAAACCTATCCAATTAATGTCTCCGATTATAAGTAATATTAGGCAAAAACATGCAAAAACGGCCAGTTTTGAGATTCAATCGATTTCTTCAAAAAAGCTTGAAAAACGTCAGTTTTGGGAAAATAAACCGTTTTTCAAACTTAGCAAGTTATTGCTTTTGAATCTAAGTAATATTAACCAAAACCTGGAAAAACGGCCGTTTTTGAGAGTAAACCATTTCCTAAAAAAGATTGAAAAACGAGAGTTTTTGGATAATACAAATATCTTCAAACCTATCCAATTAAGGTCTCCTATTATAAGTAATATTAGGCAAAAACATTGAAAAACGGCCAGTTTTGAGGTTCAATCGATTTCTTCAAAAAAAGCTTTAAAAACGTCAGTTTTCGGAAAATAAACCGTTTTTCAAACTTAGAAGTTATAGCTCTCGAATCAAAGGAATATGAACTAAAACCTAGAAAAACGTCCGTTTTCTAAGGTTTGATTCATTTTCTAAAAAAGATTGAAAAACGGGAGTTTTTTGGATGATGCAAATATCGTTAAACCTATCCAATTAAGGTCTCCGATTATAAGTAATAATAGGCAAAAACATGCAAAAAAGGCCAGTTTTGAGATTCAAATCGATTTCTTCATAAATGCTTGAAAAACGTCAGTTTTGGGAAAATAAACCGTTTTTCCTACTTAGCAAGTTATACATAGCTCTCGAATCAAAGGAATATGAACTAAAACCTAGAAAAACGGCCTTTTTTAAGGTTTGATCGATTTTCTAAAAAAGATTGAAAAACGGGAGTTTTTTGGATGATGCAAATATCGTTAAACCTATCCAATTAAGGTCTCCGATTATAAGTAATATTAGGCAAAAACATGCAAAAACGGCCAGTTTTGAGATTCAAACGATTTCTTCAAAAAAGCTTGAAAAAAGGAAGTTTCGAAGAAAATAAACCGTTTTTCAAACTTAGCAAGTTATCGCTTTCGAATCTAAGTAATATTAACCAAAACATGGAAAAACGGCCGTTTTTGAGGGTTAAACCATTTCCTAAATATGATTTCAAAACGGGAGTTTTTTGGATAATGCAAATATCTACAAACCTATCCAATTAAGGTCTCCCAAAATAAGTAATAATAGGCAAAAACATGCAAAAAAGGCCAGTTTTGAGATTCAAATCGATTTCTTCAAAAAAGCTTGAAAAACGTCAGTTTTGGGAAAATAAACCGTTTTTCAAACTTAGCAAGTTATAGCTCTCGAATCAAAGGAATATGAACTAAAACCTGGAAAAACGGCCGTTTTTAAGGTTTGATCCATTTCCTAAAATAGATTGAAAACGGGAGTTTTTTGGATGATGCAAATATCGTCAAACCTATCCAATTAATGTCTCCGATTATAAGTAATATTAGGCAAAAACATGCAAAAACGGCCAGTTTTGAGATTCAATCGATTTCTTCAAAAAAGCTTGAAAAACGTCAGTTTTGGGGAAATAAACCGTTTTTCAAACTAAGCAAGTTATTGCTCTCGAATCTAAGTAATATTAACCAAAACCTGGAAAAACTGCCGTTTTTGAGAGTAAACCATTTCCTAAAAAAGATTGAAAAACGAGAGTTTTTTAGATAATGCAAATATCTTATGACTTGTCCAATTAAGATCTCTGATTATAAGTAATATTAGGCAAAAACATGCAAAAACGGCCAGTTTTGAGATTCAATCGATTTCTTCAAAAAAAGCTTTAAAAACGTCAGTTTTCGGAAAATAAACCGTTTTTCAAACTTAGAAGTTATAGCTCTCGAATCAAAGGAATATGAACTAAAACCTAGAAAAACGTCCGTTTTTAAGGTTTGATTCATTTTCTAAAAAAGATTGAAAAACGGGAGTTTTTTGGATAATGCAAATATCTACAAACCTATTCAATTAAGGTCTCCGAATATAAGTAATATTAGGCAAAAGATGCAAAAACGGCGAGTTTTGAGATTCAATCGATTTCTTCAAAAAAGCTTGAAAAACGTCAATTTTGGGAAAATAAACCGTTTTTCAAACTTAGCAAGTTATTGCTCTCGAATCTAAGTAATATTAACCAAAACCTGGAAAAATGGCCGTTTTTGAGGGTTAAACCATTTCCTAAAAATAATTGAAAAACGAGAGTTTTTTAGATAATGCAAATATCTTATGACTTGTCCAATTAAGATCTCCGATTATAAGTAATATTAGGCAAAAACATGCAAAAACAGCCAGTTTTGAGATTCAATCGATTTCTTCAAAAAAAGCTTTAAAAACGTCAGTTTTCGGAAAATAAACCATTTTTCAAACTTAGCAAGTTATAGCTCTCGAATTAAAGGAATATGAACTAAAACCTAGAAAAACGGCCGTTTTTAATGTTTGATCCGATTTCTTAAAAAGATTGAAAAACGGGAGTTTTTTGGATAATGCAAATATCTTTGAACTTATCCAATTAAGGTCTCCGATTATAAGTAATAATAGGCAAAAACATGTTAAAACGGCCAGTTTTGAGATTCAATCGATTTCTTAAAAAAAGCTTGAAAAACGTCAGTTTTGGGAAAATAAACCGTTTTTCAAACTTAGCAAGTTATTGCTCTCGAATCTAGGTAATTTTAACCATAACCTGGAAAAACGGCCGTTTTTGAGGGTTAAACCATTTCCTAAATATGATTGAAAAACGGGAGTTTTTTGGATAATGCAAATATCTTCAAACCTATCCAATATAGGTCTCCGAATATAAGTAATATTAGGCAAAAACATGCAAAAACGGCCAGTTTTGAGATTCAATCGATTTCTTCAAAAAAGCTTGAAAAACGTCAGTTTTGGGAAAATAAACCGTTTTTTAAACTTAGCAAGTTATTGCTCTCGAATCTAAGTAATATAAACCAAAACTTTCAAAAACGGCCGTTTTTAAGGGTTGATCCATTTCCTAAAAAAGATTGAAAAACGGGAGTTTTTTGGATAATACAAATATCGTCAAACCTATCCAATTAAGGTCTCCTATTATAAGTAATATTAGGCAAAAACATTGAAAAACGGCCAGTTTTGAGATTCAATCGATTTCTTCAAAAAAGCTTGAAAAACGTCAATTTTGGGAAAATAAACCGTTTTTCAAACTTAGCAAGTTATTGCTCTCGAATCTAAGTAATATTAAGCCAAACCTGGAAAAACGGCCGTTTTTGAGGGTTAAACTATTTCCTAAATATGATTGAAAAACGAGAGTTTTTCGGATAATGCAAATATCTTCAAACCTATCCAATTAAGGTCTCCGAATATAAGTAATATTAGGCAAAAACATGCAAAAACGGCCAGTTTTGAGATTCAATGGATTTCTTCCAAAAAGCTTGAAAAAAGGCAGTTCTGAGAAAATAAACCGTTTTTTCAAACGTAGCAAGTTATTGCTCTCGAAACTAAGTAATATTAAGCGAAACCTGAGAAAAACGGCCGTTTTCAAGGTTCGATCCATTTCCTAAAAAAGATTGAAAACGGGAGTTTTTTGGACGATGCAAATATCGTCAAACCTATCCAATTAATGTCTCCGATTATAAGTAATATTAGGCAAAAACATGCAAAAACGGCCAGTTTTGAGATTCAATCGATTTCTTCAAAAAAGCTTGAAAAACGTCAGTTTGGGGAAAATAAACCGTTTTTCAAACTTAGCAAGTAATTGCTCTCGAATCTAAGTAATATTAACCAAAACCTGGAAAAACGGCCGTTTTTAAGGTTTGATCCATTTCCTAAAATAGATTGAAAACGGGAGTTTTTTGGATGATGCAAATATCGTCAAACCTATCCAATTAATGTCTCCGATTATAAGTAATATTAGGCAAAAACATGCAAAAACTGCCAGTTTTGAGATTCAATCGATTTCTTCAAAAAAGCTTGAAAAACGTCAGTTTTGGGGAAATAAACCGTTTTTCAAACTAAGCAAGTTATTGCTCTCGAATTTAAGTAATATTAACCAAAACCTGGAAAAACGGCCGTTTTTGAGGGTTAAACCATTTCCTAAAAATGATTGAAAACGGGAGTTTTTTTTGGATAATGCAAATATCTTCAAACCTATCCAATTAAGGTCTCCGAATATAGGTAATATTAGGCAAAAACATGCAAAAACTGCCAGTTTTGAGATTCAATCGATTGATCAAAAAAGCTTGAAAAACGTCAGTTCTGGGGAAATAAACCGTTTTTCAAACTTAGCAAGTTATTGCTCTCGAATCTAAGTAATATTAACCAAAACCTGGAAAAACGGCCGTTTTTGAGGGTTAAACCATTTCCTAAAAAGATTTCAAAACGGGAGTTTTTTGGTTAATGCAAATATCTTTGAACTTATCCAATTAAGGTCTCCGAATATAAGTAATATTAGGCAAAACATGCAAAAACGGCGAGTTTTGAGGTTCAATCGATTTCTTCAAAAAAGCTTGAAAAACGTCAATTTTGGGAAAATAAACCGTTTTTCAAACTTAGCAAGTTATTGCTCTCGAATCTAAGTAATATTAACCAAAACCTGGAAAAACGGCCGTTTTTGAGGGTTAAACCATTTCCTAAATATGATTGAAAAACGGGAGTTTTTTGGATAATGCAAATATCTTCAAACCTATCCAATTAAGGTCTCCAATTATAAGTAATATTAGGCAAAAAATATGCAAAAACGGCGAGTTTTGAGATTCAATCGATTTCTTCAAAAAAGCTTGAAAAAAGGCAGTTCTGAGAAAATAAACCGTTTTTCAAACTTAGCAAGTTATTGCTCTCGAAACTACGTAATATTAAGCCAAACCTGAGAAAAACGGCCGTTTTCAAGGTTCGATCCATTTCCCAAAAAAGATTGAAAAACGGGAGTATTTTGGATAATGCGAATATCTTCAAACCTATCCAATTAAGGTCTCCGAATATAAGTAATATCAGGCAAAAACATGCAAACACGGCCAAGTTTTGAGATTCAATCGATTTCTTCAAAAAAGCTTGAAAAACGTCAGTTTGGGGAAAATAAACCGTTTTTCAAACTTAGCAAGTAATTGCTCTCGAATCTAAGTAATATAAACCAAAACCTGGAAAAACGGCCGTTTTTAAAGTTTGATCCATTTCCTAAAAAAGATTGAAAAACGGGAGTTTTTTGGATAATGCAAATATCTTTGAACTCATCCAATTAAGGTCTCCGATTATAAGTAATAATAGGCAAAAACATGTTAAAACGGCCAGTTTTGAGATTGAATCGATTTCTTAAAAAAAGCTTGAAAAACGTCAATTTTTGAAAAATAAACCGTTTTTCAATCTTAGCAAGTTATTGCTCTCGAATCTAAGTAATATAAAACAAAACCTGGAAAAACGGCCGTTTTTAAGGTTTGATCCATTTCCTAAAAAAAGATTGAAAAACGGGAGTTTTTTGGATGATGCAAATATCGTAAACCTATCCAATTAAGGTCTCCGATTATTATTAATATTAGGGAAAAACATGGAAAAACGACCAGTTTTGAGATTCAATCGATTTCTTCAAAAAAGATTGAAAAACGTCAGTTTTGGTGAAATAATCCGTTTTTAAAACTTAGCAAGTTATTGCTCTCGAATCTAAGTAATATAAAACAAAACCTGGAAAAACGGCCGTTTTTAAGGTTTGATCCATTTCCTAAAAAAAGATTGAAAAACGGGAGTTTTTTGGATGATGCAAATTTCGTCAAACCTATCCAATTAAGGTCTCCGATTATAAGTAATATTAGGCAAAAACATGCAAAAACGGCCAGTTTTGAGATTCAATCGATTTCTTCAAAAAAGCTTGAAAAACGTCAGTTTTGGTGAAATAATCCGTTTTTAAAACTTAGCAAGTTATTGCTCTCGAATCTAAGTAATATTAACTAAAACCTGGAAAAACGGCCGTTTTTAAGGTTTGATCCATTTCCTAAAATAGATTAAAAACGGGAGTTTTTTTTGGATAATGCAAATATCTTCAAACCTATCCAATTAAGGTCTCCGAATATAAGTAATATTAGGCAAAAACATGCAAAAACTGCCAGTTTTGAGATTCAATCGATTGCTTCAAAAAAGCTTGAAAAACGTCAGTTCTGGGGAAATAAACCGTTTTTCAAACTTAGCATGTTATTGCTCTCGAATCTAAGTAATATTAACCAAAACCTGGAAAAACGGCCGTTTTTGAGGGTTAAACCATTTCCTAAAAAGATTTCAAAACGGGAGTTTTTTGGATAATGTAAATATCTTTGAACTTATCCAATTAAGGTCTCCGAATATAAGTAATATTAGGCAAAACATGCAAAAACGGCGAGTTTTGAGGTTCAATCGATTTCTTCAAAAAAGCTTGAAAAACGTCAATTTTGGGAAAATAAACCGTTTTTCAAACTTAGCAAGTTATTGCTCTCGAATCTAAGTAATATTAACCAAAACCTGGAAAAACGGCCGTTTTTGAGGGTTAAACCATTTCCTAAATATGATTGAAAAACGGGAGTTTTTTGGATAATGCAAATATCTTCAAACCTATCCAATTAAAATCTCCAATTATAAGTAATATTAGGCAAAAAATATGCAAAAACGGCGAGTTTTGAGATTCAATCGATTTCTTCAAAAAAGCTTGAAAAAAGGCAGTTCTGAGAAAATAAACCGTTTTTCAAACTTAGCAAGTTATTGCTCTCGAAACTACGTAATATTAAGCCAAACCTGAGAAAAACGGCCGTTTTCAAGGTTCGATCCATTTCCCAAAAAAGATTGAAAAACGGGAGTATTTTGGATAATGCGAATATCTTCAAACCTATCCAATTAAGGTCTCCGATTATAAGTAATATTAGGCAAAAACATGCAAAAACGGTTAGTTTTGAGATTCAATCGATTTCTTTAAAAAAGCTTAAAAAACGTCAATTTTGGGAAAATATACCGTTTTTTAAAATTAGCAATTTATTGCTCTCGAATCTAAGTAATATTAACCAAAACCTGGAAAAACGGCCTTTTTTAAGGTTTGATCCATTTCCTAAAAAAGATTGAAAAACGGGAGTTTTTTGGATGATGCAAATATCGTTAAACCTATCCAATTTATGTCTCCGATTATAAGTAATATTAGGCAAAAACATGCAAAAACGGCAAGTTTTGAGATTCAATCGATTTCTTCAAAAAAGCTTGAAAAACGTCAATTTTGGGAAAATAAACCGTTTTTCAAACTTAGCAAGTTATTGCTCTCGAATCTAAGTAATATTAACCAAACCTGGAAAAACGGCCGTTTTTAAGGTTTGATCCATTTCCTAAAAAAGATTGAAAACGGGAGTTTTTTGGATAATGCAAATATCTACAGCCCTATTCAATTAAGGTCTCCGAATATAAGTAATATTAGGCAAAAGATGCAAAAACGGCGAGTTTTGAGATTCAATCGATTTCTTCAAAAAAGCTTGAAAAACGTCAATTTTGGGAAAATAAACCGTTTTTCAAACTTAGCAAGTTATTGCTCTCGAATCTAAGTAATATTAACCAAAACCTGGAAAAATGGCCGTTTTTGAGGGTTAAACCATTTCCTAAAAATAATTGAAAAACGAGAGTTTTTTAGATAATGCAAATATCTTATGACTTGTCCAATTAAGATCTCCGATTATAAGTAATATTAGGCAAAAACATGCAAACACGGCCAAGTTTTGAGATTCAATCGATTTCTTCAAAAAAGCTTGAAAAACGTCAGTTTGGGGAAAATAAACCGTTTTTCAAACTTAGCAAGTAATTGCTCTCGAATCTAAGTAATATAAACCAAAACCTGGAAAAACGGCCGTTTTTAAAGTTTGATCCATTTCCTAAAAAAGATTGAAAAACGGGAGTTTTTTGGATAATGCAAATATCTTTGAACTCATCCAATTAAGGTCTCCGATTATAAGTAATAATAGGCAAAAACATGTTAAAACGGCCAGTTTTGAGATTGAATCGATTTCTTAAAAAAAGCTTGAAAAACGTCAATTTTTGGAAAATAAACCGTTTTTCAATCTTAGCAAGTTATTGCTCTCGAATCTAAGTAATATAAAACAAAACCTGGAAAAACGGCCGTTTTTAAGGTTTGATCCATTTCCTAAAAAAAGATTGAAAAACGGGAGTTTTTTGGATGATGCAAATATCGTAAACCTATCCAATTAAGGTCTCCGATTATTATTAATATTAGGGAAAAACATGGAAAAACGACCAGTTTTGAGATTCAATCGATTTCTTCAAAAAAGATTGAAAAACGTCAGTTTTGGTGAAATAATCCGTTTTTAAAACTTAGCAAGTTATTGCTCTCGAATCTAAGTAATATAAAACAAAACCTGGAAAAACGGCCGTTTTTAAGGTTTGATCCATTTCCTAAAAAAAGATTGAAAAACGGGAGTTTTTTGGATGATGCAAATTTCGTCAAACCTACCCAATTAAGGTACCCAATATAAGTAATATTAGGCAAAAACATGCAAAAACGGCCAGTTTTGAGATTCAATCGATTTCTTCAAAAAAGCTTGAAAAACGTCAGTTTTGGTGAAATAATCCGTTTTTAAAACTTAGCAAGTTATTGCTCTCGAATCTAAGTAATATTAACTAAAACCTGGAAAAACGGCCGTTTTTAAGGTTTGATCCATTTCCTAAAATAGATTGAAAACGGGAGTTTTTTTTGGATAATGCAAATATCTTCAAACCTATCCAATTAAGGTCTCCGAATATAAGTAATATTAGGCAAAAACATGCAAAAACTGCCAGTTTTGAGATTCAATCGATTGCTTCAAAAAAGCTTGAAAAACGTCAGTTCTGGGGAAATAAACCGTTTTTCAAACTTAGCATGTTATTGCTCTCGAATCTAAGTAATATTAACCAAAACCTGGAAAAACGGCCGTTTTTGAGGGTTAAACTATTTCCTAAAAAGATTTCAAAACGGGAGTTTTTTGGATAATGCAAATATCTTTGAACTTATCCAATTAAGGTCTCCGAATATAAGTAATATTAGGCAAAACATGCAAAAACGGCGAGTTTTGAGGTTCAATCGATTTCTTCAAAAAAGCTTGAAAAACGTCAATTTTGGGAAAATAAACCGTTTTTCAAACTTAGCAAGTTATTGCTCTCGAATCTAAGTAATATTAACCAAAACCTGGAAAAACGGCCGTTTTTGAGGGTTAAACCATTTCCTAAATATGATTGAAAAACGGGAGTTTTTTGGATAATGCAAATATCTTCAAACCTATCCAATTAAGGTCTCCAATTATAAGTAATATTAGGCAAAAAATATGCAAAAACGGCGAGTTTTGAGATTCAATCGATTTCTTCAAAAAAGCTTGAAAAAAGGCAGTTCTGAGAAAATAAACCGTTTTTCAAACTTAGCAAGTTATTGCTCTCGAAACTACGTAATATTAAGCCAAACCTGAGAAAAACGGCCGTTTTCAAGGTTCGATCCATTTCCCAAAAAAGATTGAAAAACGGGAGTATTTTGGATAATGCGAATATCTTCAAACCTATCCAATTAAGGTCTCCGATTATAAGTAATATTAGGCAAAAACATGCAAAAACGGTTAGTTTTGAGATTCAATCGATTTCTTTAAAAAAGCTTAAAAAACGTCAATTTTGGGAAAATATACCGTTTTTTAAAATTAGCAATTTATTGCTCTCGAATCTAAGTAATATTAACCAAAACCTGGAAAAACGGCCTTTTTTAAGGTTTGATCCATTTCCTAAAAAAGATTGAAAAACGGGAGTTTTTTGGATGATGCAAATATCGTTAAACCTATCCAATTTATGTCTCCGATTATAAGTAATATTAGGCAAAAACATGCAAAAACGGAAAGTTTTGAGATTCAATCGATTTCTTCAAAAAAGCTTGAAAAACGTCAATTTTGGGAAAATAAACCGTTTTTCAAACTTAGCAAGTTATTGCTCTCGAATCTAAGTAATATTAACCAAAACCTGGAAAAACGGCCGTTTTTAAGGTTTGATCCATTTCCTAAAAAAGATTGAAAACGGGAGTTTTTTGGATAATGCAAATATCTACAGCCCTATTCAATTAAGGTCTCCGAATATAAGTAATATTAGGCAAAAGATGCAAAAACGGCGAGTTTTGAGATTCAATCGATTTCTTCAAAAAAGCTTGAAAAACGTCAATTTTGGGAAAATAAACCGTTTTTCAAACTTAGCAAGTTATTGCTCTCGAATCTAAGTAATATTAACCAAAACCTGGAAAAATGGCCGTTTTTGAGGGTTAAACCATTTCCTAAAAATAATTGAAAAACGAGAGTTTTTTAGATAATGCAAATATCTTATGACTTGTCCAATTAAGATCTCCGATTATAAGTAATATTAGGCAAAAACATGCAAAAACTGCCAGTTTTGAGATTCAATCGATTGCTTCAAAAAAACTTGAAAAACGTCAGTTCTGGGGAAATAAACCGTTTTTCAAACTTAGCATGTTATTGCTCTCGAATCTAAGTAATATTAACCAAAACCTGGAAAAACGGCCGTTTTTGAGGGTTAAACCATTTCCTAAAAAGATTTCAAAACGGGAGTTTTTTGGATAATGCAAATATCTTTGAACTTATCCAATTAAGGTCTCCGAATATAAGTAATATTAGGCAAAACATGCAAAAACGGCGAGTTTTGAGGTTCAATCGATTTCTTCAAAAAAGCTTGAAAAACGTCAATTTTGGGAAAATAAACCGTTTTTCAAACTTAGCAAGTTATTGCTCTCGAATCTAAGTAATATTAACCAAAACCTGGAAAAACGGCCGTTTTTGAGGGTTAAACCATTTCCTAAATATGATTGAAAAACGGGAGTTTTTTGGATAATGCAAATATCTTCAAACCTATCCAATTAAGGTCTCCAATTATAAGTAATATTAGGCAAAAAATATGCAAAAACGGCGAGTTTTGAGATTCAATCGATTTCTTCAAAAAAGCTTGAAAAAAGGCAGTTCTGAGAAAATAAACCGTTTTTCAAACTTAGCAAGTTATTGCTCTCGAAACTACGTAATATTAAGCCAAACCTGAGAAAAACGGCCGTTTTCAAGGTTCGATCCATTTCCCAAAAAAGATTGAAAAACGGGAGTATTTTGGATAATGCGAATATCTTCAAACCTATCCAATAAGGTCTCCGATTATAAGTAATATTAGGCAAAAACATGCAAAAACGGTTAGTTTTGAGATTCAATCGATTTCTTTAAAAAAGCTTAAAAAACGTCAATTTTGGGAAAATATACCGTTTTTTAAAATTAGCAATTTATTGCTCTCGAATCTAAGTAATATTAACCAAAACCTGGAAAAACGGCCTTTTTTAAGGTTTGATCCATTTCCTAAAAAAGATTGAAAACGGGAGTTTTTTGGATAATGCAAATATCTACAGCCCTATTCAATTAAGGTCTCCGAATATAAGTAATATTAGGCAAAAGATGCAAAAACGGCGAGTTTTGAGATTCAATCGATTTCTTCAAAAAAGCTTGAAAAACGTCAATTTTGGGAAAATAAACCGTTTTTCAAACTTAGCAAGTTATTGCTCTCGAATCTAAGTAATATTAACCAAAACCTGGAAAAACGGCCGTTTTTAAGGTTTGATCCATTTCCTAAAAAAGATTGAAAACGGGAGTTTTTTTGGATAATGCAAATATCTACAGCCCTATTCAATTAAGGTCTCCGAATATAAGTAATATTAGGCAAAAGATGCAAAAACGGCGAGTTTTGAGATTCAATCGATTTCTTCAAAAAAGCTTGAAAAACGTCAATTTTGGGAAAATAAACCGTTTTTCAAACTTAGCAAGTTATTGCTCTCGAATCTAAGTAATATTAACCAAAACCTGGAAAAATGGCCGTTTTTGAGGGTTAAACCATTTCCTAAAAATAATTGAAAAACGAGAGTTTTTTAGATAATGCAAATATCTTATGACTTGTCCAATTAAGATCTCCGATTATAAGTAATATTAGGCAAAAACATGCAAAAACGGCCAGTTTAGAGATTCAATCGATTTCTTCAAAAAAAGCTTTAAAAACGTCAGTTTTCGGAAAATAAACCGTTTTTCAAACTTAGCAAGTTATAGCTCTCGAATCAAAGGAATATGAACTAAAACCTATAAAAACGGCCGTTTTTAATGTTTGATCCGATTTCTTAAAAAGAGTGAAAAACGGGAGTTTTTTGGATAATGCAAATATCTTTGAACTTATCCAATTAAGGTCTCCGATTATAAGTAATAATAGGCAAAAACATGTTAAAACGGCCAGTTTTGAGATTGAATCGATTTCTTAAAAAAAGCTTGAAAAACGTCAGTTTTGGGAAAATAAACCGTTTTTCAAACTTAGCAAGTTATTGCTCTCGAATCTAGGTAATTTTAACCATAACCGGAAAAACGGCCGTTTTTGAGGGTTACACCATTTCCTAAATATGATTGAATAACGGGAGTTTTTTGGATAATGCAAATATCTTCAAACCTATCCAATATAGGTCTCCGAATATAAGTAATATTAGGCAAAAACATGCAAAAACGGCCAGTTTTGAGATTCAATCGATTTCTTCCAAAAAGTTTGAAAAACGTCAGTTTTGGGAAAATAAACCGTTTTTCAAACTTAGCAAGATTGAAAAACGGGAGTTTTTTGGATGATGCAAATATCGTTAAACCTATCCAATTAAGGTCTCCGATTATAAGTAATATTAGGGAAAAACATACAAAACCGGCCAGTTTTGAGATTCAATCGATTTCTTCAAAAAAGCTTGAAAAAAGGCAGTTTTAGGAAAATAAACCGTTTTTCAAACTTAACAAGTTATTTCTCTCGAATCTAAGTAATATAAAACAAAACCTGGAAAAACGGCCGTTTTTAAGGTTTGATCCATTTCCTAAAAAAAGATTGAAAAACGGGAGTTTTTTGGATGATGCAAATTTCGTCAAACCTATCCAATTAAGGTCTCCGATTATAAGTAATATTAGGCAAAAACATGCAAAACCGGCCAGTTTTGAGATTCAATCGATTTCTTCAAAAAAGCTTGAAAAAAGGCAGTTTTGAAGAAAAAAAACCGTTTTTCAAACTTAGCAAGTTATCGCTTTCGAATCTAAGTAATATTAACCAAAACCTGGAAAAACGGCCGTTTTTGAGGGTTAAACCATTTTCTAAAAATGATTGAAAAACGGGAGTTTTTTTATATAATGCAAATATCTTTAAACCTATCCAATTAAGGTCTCCGAATATAAGTAATATTAGGCAAAAACATGCAAACACGGCCAAGTTTTGAGATTCAATCGATTTCTTCAAAAAAGCTTGAAAAACTTCAGTTTTGAAGAAAATAAACCGTTTTTCAAACTTAGCAAGTTATTGCTCTCGAATCCAAGTAATATTAACCAAAACCTGGAAAAACGGCCGTTTTTGAGGGTTAAACCATTTCCTAAAAATGATTTCAAAACGGGAGTTTTTTGGATAATGCAAATATCTACAAACCTATCCAATTAAGGTCTCCGATTATAAGTAATAATAGGCAAAAACATGCAAGAAAGGCCAGTTTTGAGATTCAAATCGATTTCTTCAAAAAAGCTTGAAAAACGTCAGTTTTGGGAAAATAAACCGTTTTTCAAACTTAGCAAGTTAAAGCTCTCGAATCAAAGGAATATGAACTAAAACCTAGAAAAACGGCCGTTTTTAAGGTTTGATCCATTTTCTAAAAAAGATTGAAAAACGGGAGTTTTTTTGGATGATGCAAATATCGTTAAACCTATCCAATTAAGGTCTCCGATTATAAGTAATATTATGCAAAAACATGCAAAAACGGCCAGTTTTGAGATTCAATCGATTTCTTCAAAAAAGCTTGAAAAAAGGCAGTTTTGAAGAAAATAAACCGTTTTTCAAACTTAGCAAGTTATCGCTTTCGAATCTAAGTAATATTAACCAAAACCTGGAAAAACGGCCGTTTTTGAGGGTTAAACCATTTTCTAAAAATGATTGAAAAACGGGAGTTTTTTTGGATAATGCAAATATCTTCAAACCTATCCAATTAAGGTCTCCGAATATAAGTAATATCAGGCAAAAACATGCAAACACGGCCAAGTTTTGAGATTCAATCGATTTCTTCAAAAAAGCTTGAAAAACGTCAGTTTGGGGAAAATAAACCGTTTTTCAAACTTAGCAAGTAATTGCTCTCGAATCTAAGTAATATTAACTAAAACCTGGAAAAACGGCCGTTTTTAAGGTTTGATCCATTTCGTAAAATAGATTGAAAACGGGAGTTTTTTTTGGATAATGCAAATATCTTCAAACCTATCCAATTAAGGTCTCCGAATATAAGTAATATTAGGCAAAAACATGCAAAAACTGCCAGTTTTGAGATTCAATCGATTGCTTCAAAAAAGCTTGAAAAACGTCAGTTCTGGGAAAAAAACCGTTTTTCAAACTTAGCAAGTTATTGCTCTCGAATCTAAGTAATATTAACCAAAACCTGGAAAAACGGCCGTTTTTGAGGGTTAAACCATTTCCTAAAAAGATTTCAAAACGGGAGTTTTTTGGATAATGCAAATATCTTTGAACTTATCCAATTAAGGTCTCCGAATATAAGTAATATTAGGCAAAACATGCAAAAACGGCGAGTTTTGAGGTTCAATCGATTTCTTCAAAAAAGCTTGAAAAAAGGCAGTTTTAGGAAAATAAACCGTTTTTCAAACTTAACAAGTTATTTCTCTCGAATCTAAGTAATATAAAACAAAACCTGGAAAAACGGCCGTTTTTAAGGTTTGATCCATTTCCTAAAAAAAGATTGAAAAACGGGAGTTTTTTGGATGATGCAAATTTCGTCAAACCTATCCAATTAAGGTCTCCGATTATAAGTAATATTAGGCAAAAACATGCAAAAACGGCCAGTTTTGAGATTCAATCGATTTCTTCAAAAAAGCTTGAAAAACGTCAGTTTTGGGGAAATAAACCGTTTTTCAAACTAAGCAAGTTATTGCTCTCGAATCTAAGTAATATTAACCAAAACCTGGAAAAACGGCCGTTTTTGAGGGTTAAACCATTTCCTAAAAATGATTGAAAACGGGAGTTTTTTTTGGATAATGCAAATATCTTCAAACCTATCCAATTAAGGTCTCCGAATATAAGTAATATTAGGCAAAAACATGCAAAAACTGCCAGTTTTGAGATTCAATCGAGTGCTTCAAAACAGCTTGAAAAACGTCAGTTCTGGGGAAATAAACCGTTTTTCAAACTTAGCAGGTTATTGCTCTCGAATCTAAGTAATATTAATCAAAACCTGGAAAAACGGCCGTTTTTGAGGGTTAAACCATTTCCTAAAAAGATTTCAAAACGGGAGTTTTTTGGATAATGCAAATATCTTTGAACTTATCCAATTAAGGTCTCCGAATATAAGTAATATTAGGCAAAACATGCAAAAACGGCGAGTTTTGAGGTTCAATCGATTTCTTCAAAAAAGCTTGAAAAAAGGCAGTTTTAGGAAAATAAACCGTTTTTCAAACTTAACAAGTTATTTCTCTCGAATCTAAGTAATATAAAACAAAACCTGGAAAAACGGCCGTTTTTAAGGTTTGATCCATTTCCTAAAAAAAGATTGAAAAACGGGAGTTTTTTGGATGATGCAAATTTCGTCAAACCTATCCAATTAAGGTCTCCGATTATAAGTAATATTAGGCAAAAACATGCAAAACCGGCCAGTTTTGAGATTCAATCGATTTCTTCAAAAAAGCTTGAAAAAAGGCAGTTTTGAAGAAAAAAAAACCGTTTTTCAAACTTAGCAAGTTATCGCTTTCGAATCTAAGTAATATTAACCAAAACCTGGAAAAACGGCCGTTTTTGAGGGTTAAACCATTTTCTAAAAATGATTGAAAAACGGGAGTTTTTTTATATAATGCAAATATCTTTAAACCTATCCAATTAAGGTCTCCGAATATAAGTAATATTAGGCAAAAACATGCAAACACGGCCAAGTTTTAAGATTCAATCGATTTCTTCAAAAAAGCTTGAAAAACTTCAGTTTTGAAGAAAATAAACCGTTTTTCAAACTTAGCAAGTTATTGCTCTCGAATCCAAGTAATATTAACCAAAACCTGGAAAAACGGCCGTTTTTGAGGGTTAAACCATTTCCTAAAAATGATTTCAAAACGGGAGTTTTTTGGATAATGCAAATATCTACAAACCTATCCAATTAAGTTCTCCGATTATAAGTAATAATAGGCAAAAACATGCAAGAAAGGCCAGTTTTGAGATTCAATCGATTTCTTCAAAAAAGCTTGAAAAACGTCAATTTTGGGAAAATAAACCGTTTTTCAAACTTAGCAAGTTATTGCTCTCGAATCTAAGTAATATTAACCAAAACCTGGAAAAACGGCCGTTTTTAAGGTTTGATCCATTTCCTAAAAAAGATTGAAAACGGGAGTTTTTTGGATAATGCAAATATCTACAGCCCTATTCAATTAAGGTCTCCGAATATAAGTAATATTAGGCAAAAGATGCAAAAACGGCGAGTTTTGAGATTCAATCGATTTCTTCAAAAAAGCTTGAAAAACGTCAATTTTGGGGAAATAAACCGTTTTTCAAACTTAGCAAGTTATTGCTCTCGAATCTAAGTAATATTAACCAAAACCTGGAAAAATGGCCGTTTTTGAGGGTTAAACCATTTCCTAAAAATAATTGAAAAACGAGAGTTTTTTAGATAATGCAAATATCTTATGACTTGTCCAATTAAGATCTCCGATTATAAGTAATATTAGGCAAAACATGCAAAAACGGCCAGTTTTGAGATTCAATCGATTTCTTCAAAAAAAGCTTTAAAAACGTCAGTTTTCGGAAAATAAACCGTTTTTCAAACTTAGCAAGTTATAGCTCTCGAATCAAAGGAATATGAACTAAAACCTATAAAAACGGCCGTTTTTAATGTTTGATCCGATTTCTTAAAAAGAGTGAAAAACGGGTTTTTTTTTGGATAATGCAAATATCTTTGAACTTATCCAATTAAGGTCTCCGATTATAAGTAATAATAGGCAAAAACATGTTAAAACGGCCAGTTTTGAGATTGAATCGATTTCTTAAAAAAAGCTTGAAAAACGTCAGTTTTGGGAAAATAAACCGTTTTTCAAACTTAGCAAGATATTGCTCTCGAATCTAGGTAGTTTTAACCATAACCTGGAAAAACGGCCGTTTTTGAGGGTTAAACCATTTCCTAAATATGATTGAAAAACGGGAGTTTTTTGGATAATGCAAATATCTTCAAACCTATCCAATATAGGTCTCCGAATATAAGTAATATTAGGCAAAAACATGCAAAAACGGCCAGTTTTGAGATTCAATCGATTTCTTCCAAAAAGTTTGAAAAACGTCAGTTTTGGGAAAATAAACCGTTTTTCAAACTTAGCAAGATTGAAAAACGGGAGTTTTTTGGATGATGCAAATATCGTTAAACCTATCCAATTAAGGTCTCCGATTATAAGTAATATTAGGCAAAAACATACAAAACCGGCCAGTTTTGAGATTCAATCGATTTCTTCAAAAAAGCTTGAAAAAAGGCAGTTTTAGGAAAATAAACCGTTTTTCAAACTTAACAAGTTATTTCTCTCGAATCTAAGTAATATAAAACAAAACCTGGAAAAACGGCCGTTTTTAAGGTTTGATCCATTTCCTAAAAAAAGATTGAAAAACGGGAGTTTTTTGGATGATGCAAATTTCGTCAAACCTATCAAATTAAGGTCTCCGATTATAAGTAATATTAGGCAAAAACATGCAAAACCGGCCAGTTTTGAGATTCAATCGATTTCTTCAAAAAAGCTTGAAAAAAGGCAGTTTTGAAAAAAAAAAACCGTTTTTCAAACTTAGCAAGTTATCGCTTTCGAATCTAAGTAATATTAACCAAAACCTGGAAAAACGGCCGTTTTTGAGGGTTAAACCATTTTCTAAAAATGATTGAAAAACGGGAGTTTTTTTATATAATGCAAATATCTTTAAACCTATAAAATTAAGGTCTCCGAATATAAGTAATATTAGGCAAAAACATGCAAACACGGCCAAGTTTTGAGATTCAATCGATTTCTTCAAAAAAGCTTGAAAAACTTCAGTTTTGAAGAAAATAAACCGTTTTTCAAACTTAGCAAGTTATTGCTCTCGAATCTAAGTAATATTAACCAAAACCTGGAAAAACGGCCGTTTTTGAGGGTTAAACCATTTCCTAAAAATGATTTCAAAACGGGAGTTTTTTGGATAATGCAAATATCTACAAACCTATCCAATTAAGGTCTCCGATTATAAGTAATAATAGGCAAAAACATGCAAGAAAGGCCAGTTTTGAGATTCAATCGATTTCTTCAAAAAAGCTTGAAAAAAGGCAGTTTTGAAGAAAAAAAAACCGTTTTTCAAACTTAGCAAGTTATCGCTTTCGAATCTAAGTAATATTAACCAAAACCTGGAAAAACGGCCGTTTTTGAGGGTTAAACCATTTCCTAAAAATGATTGAAAACGGGAGTTTTTTTTGGATAATGCAAATATCTTCAAACCTATCCAATTAAAGTCTCCGATTATAAGTAATATTAGGCAAAAAATATGCAAAAACGGCGAGTTTTGAGATTCAATCGATTTCTTCAAAAAAGCTTGAAAAAAGGCAGTTCTGAGAAAATAAACCGTTTTTCAAACTTAGCAAGTTATTGCTCTCGAAACTACGTAATATTAAGCCAAACCTGAGAAAAACGGCCGTTTTCAAGGTTCGATCCATTTCCCAAAAAAGATTGAAAAACGGGAGTATTTTGGATAAATGCGAATATCTTCAAACCTATCCAATTAAGGTCTCCGATTATAAGTAATATTAGGCAAAAACATGCAAAAACGGTTAGTTTTGAGATTCAATCGATTTCTTTAAAAAAGCTTAAAAAACGTCAATTTTGGGAAAATATACCGTTTTTTAAACTTAGCAATTTATTGCTCTCGAATCTAAGTAATATTAACCAAAACCTGGAAAAACGGCCTTTTTTAAGGTTTGATCCATTTCCTAAAAAAGATTGAAAAACGGGAGTTTTTTGGATGATTCAAATATCGTTAAACCTATCCAATTAAGGTCTCCGATTATAAGTAATATTAGGCAAAAACATGCAAAAACGGCAAGTTTTGAGATTTAATCGATTTCTTCAAAAAAGCTTGAAAAACGTCAATTTTGGGAAAATAAACCGTTTTTTAAACTTAGCAAGTTATTGCTCTCGAATCTAAGTAATATTAACCAAAACCTGGAAAAATGGCCGTTTTTGAGGGTTAAACCATTTCCTAAAAATAATTGAAAAACGAGAGTTTTTTAGATAATGCAAATATCTTATGACTTGTCCAATTAAGATCTCCGATTATAAGTAATATTAGGCAAAAACATGCAAAAACGGCCAGTTTTGAGATTCAATCGATTTCTTCAAAAAAAGCTTTAAAAACGTCAGTTTTCGGAAAATAAACCGTTTTTCAAACTTAGCAAGTTATAGCTCTCGAATCAAAGGAATATGAACTAAAACCTAGAAAAACGGCCGTTTTTAAGGTTTGATCCATTTTCTAAAAAAGATTGAAAAACGGGAGTTTTTTTGGATGATGCAAATATCGTTAAACCTATCCAATTAAGGTCTCCGATTATAAGTAATATTATGCAAAAACATGCAAAAACGGCCGGTTTGAGATTCAATCGATTTCTTCAAAAAAGCTTGAAAAAAGGCAGTTATGAAGAAAATAAACCGTTTTTCAAACTTACCAAGTTATCGCTTTCGAATCTAAGTAATATTAACCAAAACCTGGAAAAACGGCCATTTTTGAGGGTTAAACCATTTTCTAAAAATGATTGAAAAACGGGAGTTTTTTTGGATAATGCAAATATCTTCAAACCTATCCAATCAAGGTCTCCGAATATAAGTAATATCAGGCAAAAACATGCAAACACGGCCAAGTTTTCAGATTCAATCGATTTCTTCAAAAAAGCTTGAAAAACGTCAGTTTGGGGAAAATAAACCGTTTTTCAAACTTAGCAAGTAATTGCTCTCGAATCTAAGTAATATAAACCAAAACCTGGAAAAACGGCCGTTTTTAAAGTTTGATCCATTTCCTAAAAAAGATTGAAAAACGGGAGTTTTTTGGATAATGCAAATATCTTTGAACTTATCCAATTAAGGTCTCCGATTATAAGTAATAATAGGCAAAAACATGTTAAAACGGCCAGTTTTGAGATTGAATCGATTTCTTAAAAAAAGCTTGAAAAACGTCAATTTTTGGAAAATAAACCGTTTTTCAATCTTAGCAAGTTATTGCTCTCGAATCTAAGTAATATAAACCAAAACCTGGAAAAACGTCCGTTTTTAAGGTTTGATCCATTTCCTAAAAAAGATTGAAAAACGGGAGTTTTTTGGATAATGCAAATATCGTGAAACCTATCCAATTAAGGTCTCCGATTATTATTAATATTAGGCAAAAACATGGAAAAACGACCAGTTTTGAGATTCAATCGATTTCTTTAAAAAAGCTTAAAAAACGTCAATTTTGGGAAAATATACCGTTTTTTAAACTTAGCAATTTATTGCTCTCGAATCTAAGTAATATTAACCAAAACCTGGAAAAACGGCCTTTTTTAAGGTTTGATCCATTTCCTAAAAAAGATTGAAAAACGGGAGTTTTTTGGATGATTCAAATATCGTGAAACCTATCCAATTAAGGTCTCCGATTATTATTAATATTAGGCAAAAACATGGAAAAACGACCAGTTTTGAGATTCAATCGATTTCTACAAAAAAGATTGAAAAAAGGCAGTTTTAGGAAAATGAACCGTTTTTCAAACTTAGCAAGTTATTGCTCTCGAATCTAAGTAATATTAACCAAAACCTGGAAAAACAGCCGTTTTTAAGGTTTGATCCATTTCCTAAAAAAAGATTGAAAAACGGGAGTTTTTTGGATGATGCAAATTTCGTCAAACCTATCCAATTAAGGTCTCCGATTATAAGTAATATTAGGCAAAAACATGCAAAACCGGCCAGTTTTGAGATTCAATCGATTTCTTCAAAAAAGCTTGAAAAAAGGCAGTTTTGAAAAAAAAAAACCGTTTTTCAAACTTAGCAAGTTATCGCTTTCGAATCTAAGTAATATTAACCAAAACCTGGAAAAACGGCCGTTTTTGAGGGTTAAACCATTTTCTAAAAATGATTGAAAAACGGGAGTTTTTTTATATAATGCAAATATCTTTAAACCTATAAAATTAAGGTCTCCGAATATAAGTAATATTAGGCAAAAACATGCAAACACGGCCAAGTTTTGAGATTCAATCGATTTCTTCAAAAAAGCTTGAAAAACTTCAGTTTTGAAGAAAATAAACCGTTTTTCAAACTTAGCAAGTTATTGCTCTCGAATCTAAGTAATATTAACCAAAACCTGGAAAAACGGCCGTTTTTGAGGGTTAAACCATTTCCTAAAAATGATTTCAAAACGGGAGTTTTTTGGATAATGCAAATATCTACAAACCTATCCAATTAAGGTCTCCGATTATAAGTAATAATAGGCAAAAACATGTAAGAAAGGCCAGTTTTGAGATTCAATCGATTTCTTCAAAAAAGCTTGAAAAAAGGCAGTTTTGAAGAAAAAAAAACCGTTTTTCAAACTTAGCAAGTTATCGCTTTCGAATCTAAGTAATATTAACCAAAACCTGGAAAAACGGCCGTTTTTGAGGGTTAAACCATTTCCTAAAAATGATTGAAAACGGGAGTTTTTTTTGGATAATGCAAATATCTTCAAACCTATCCAATTAAAGTCTCCGATTATAAGTAATATTAGGCAAAAAATATGCAAAAACGGCGAGTTTTGAGATTCAATCGATTTCTTCAAAAAAGCTTGAAAAAAGGCAGTTCTGAGAAAATAAACCGTTTTTCAAACTTAGCAAGTTATTGCTCTCGAAACTACGTAATATTAAGCCAAACCTGAGAAAAACGGCCGTTTTCAAGGTTCGATCCATTTCCCAAAAAAGATTGAAAAACGGGAGTATTTTGGATAAATGCGAATATCTTCAAACCTATCCAATTAAGGTCTCCGATTATAAGTAATATTAGGCAAAAACATGCAAAAACGGTTAGTTTTGAGATTCAATCGATTTCTTTAAAAAAGCTTAAAAAACGTCAATTTTGGGAAAATATACCGTTTTTTAAACTTAGCAATTTATTGCTCTCGAATCTAAGTAATATTAACCAAAACCTGGAAAAACGGCCTTTTTTAAGGTTTGATCCATTTCCTAAAAAAGATTGAAAAACGGGAGTTTTTTGGATGATTCAAATATCGTTAAACCTATCCAATTAAGGTCTCTGATTATAAGTAATATTAGGCAAAAACATGCAAAAACGGCAAGTTTTGAGATTCAATCGATTTCTTCAAAAAAGCTTGAAAAACGTCAATTTTGGGAAAATAAACCGTTTTTTAAACTTAGCAAGTTATTGCTCTCGAATCTAAGTAATATTAACCAAAACCTGGAAAAATGGCCGTTTTTGAGGGTTAAACCATTTCCTAAAAATAATTGAAAAACGAGAGTTTTTTAGATAATGCAAATATCTTATGACTTGTCCAATTAAGATCTCCGATTATAAGTAATATTAGGCAAAAACATGCAAAAACGGCCAGTTTTGAGATTCAATCGATTTCTTCAAAAAAAGCTTTAAAAACGTCAGTTTTCGGAAAATAAACCGTTTTTCAAACTTAGCAAGTTATAGCTCTCGAATCAAAGGAATATGAACTAAAACCTAGAAAAACGGCCGTTTTTAAGGTTTGATCCATTTTCTAAAAAAGATTGAAAAACGGGAGTTTTTTTGGATGATGCAAATATCGTTAAACCTATCCAATTAAGGTCTCCGATTATAAGTAATATTATGCAAAAACATGCAAAAACGGCCGGTTTGAGATTCAATCGATTTCTTCAAAAAAGCTTGAAAAAAGGCAGTTATGAAGAAAATAAACCGTTTTTCAAACTTACCAAGTTATCGCTTTCGAATCTAAGTAATATTAACCAAAACCTGGAAAAACGGCCATTTTTGAGGGTTAAACCATTTTCTAAAAATGATTGAAAAACGGGAGTTTTTTTGGATAATGCAAATATCTTCAAACCTATCCAATTAAGGTCTCCGAATATAAGTAATATCAGGCAAAAACATGCAAACACGGCCAAGTTTTCAGATTCAATCGATTTCTTCAAAAAAGCTTGAAAAACGTCAGTTTGGGGAAAATAAACCGTTTTTCAAACTTAGCAAGTAATTGCTCTCGAATCTAAGTAATATAAACCAAAACCTGGAAAAACGGCCGTTTTTAAAGTTTGATCCATTTCCTAAAAAAGATTGAAAAACGGGAGTTTTTTGGATAATGCAAATATCTTTGAACTTATCCAATTAAGGTCTCCGATTATAAGTAATAATAGGCAAAAACATGTTAAAACGGCCAGTTTTGAGATTGAATCGATTTCTTAAAAAAAGCTTGAAAAACGTCAATTTTTGGAAAATAAACCGTTTTTCAATCTTAGCAAGTTATTGCTCTCGAATCTAAGTAATATAAACCAAAACCTGGAAAAACGTCCGTTTTTAAGGTTTGATCCATTTCCTAAAAAAGATTGAAAAACGGGAGTTTTTTGGATAATGCAAATATCGTGAAACCTATCCAATTAAGGTCTCCGATTATTATTAATATTAGGCAAAAACATGGAAAAACGACCAGTTTTGAGATTCAATCGATTTCTTTAAAAAAGCTTAAAAAACGTCAATTTTGGGAAAATATACCGTTTTTTAAACTTAGCAATTTATTGCTCTCGAATCTAAGTAATATTAACCAAAACCTGGAAAAACGGCCTTTTTTAAGGTTTGATCCATTTCCTAAAAAAGATTGAAAAACGGGAGTTTTTTGGATGATTCAAATATCGTGAAACCTATCCAATTAAGGTCTCCGATTATTATTAATATTAGGCAAAAACATGGAAAAACGACCAGTTTTGAGATTCAATCGATTTCTACAAAAAAGATTGAAAAAAGGCAGTTTTAGGAAAATGAACCGTTTTTCAAACTTAGAAAGTTATTGCTCTCGAATCTAAGTAATATTAACCAAAACCTGGAAAAACAGCCGTTTTTAAGGTTTGATCCATTTCCTAAAAAAAGATTGAAAAACGGGAGTTTTTTGGATGATGCAAATTTCGTCAAACCTATCCAATTAAGGTCTCCGATTATAAGTAATATTAGGCAAAAACATGCAAAACCGGCCAGTTTTGAGATTCAATCGATTTCTTCAAAAAAGCTTGAAAAAAGGCAGTTTTGAAAAAAAAAAACCGTTTTTCAAACTTAGCAAGTTATCGCTTTCGAATCTAAGTAATATTAACCAAAACCTGGAAAAACGGCCGTTTTTGAGGGTTAAACCATTTTCTAAAAATGATTGAAAAACGGGAGTTTTTTTATATAATGCAAATATCTTTAAACCTATAAAATTAAGGTCTCCGAATATAAGTAATATTAGGCAAAAACATGCAAACACGGCCAAGTTTTGAGATTCAATCGATTTCTTCAAAAAAGCTTGAAAAACTTCAGTTTTGAAGAAAATAAACCGTTTTTCAAACTTAGCAAGTTATTGCTCTCGAATCTAAGTAATATTAACCAAAACCTGGAAAAACGGCCGTTTTTGAGGGTTAAACCATTTCCTAAAAATGATTTCAAAACGGGAGTTTTTTGGATAATGCAAATATCTACAAACCTATCCAATTAAGGTCTCCGATTATAAGTAATAATAGGCAAAAACATGTAAGAAAGGCCAGTTTTGAGATTCAATCGATTTCTTCAAAAAAGCTTGAAAAAAGGCAGTTTTGAAGAAAAAAAAACCGTTTTTCAAACTTAGCAAGTAATCGCTTTCGAATCTAAGTAATATTAACCAAAACCTGGAAAAACGGCCGTTTTTGAGGGTTAAACCATTTCCTAAAAATGATTGAAAACGGGAGTTTTTTTTGGATAATGCAAATATCTTCAAACCTATCCAATTAAAGTCTCCGATTATAAGTAATATTAGGCAAAAAATATGCAAAAACGGCGAGTTTTGAGATTCAATCGATTTCTTCAAAAAAGCTTGAAAAAAGGCAGTTCTGAGAAAATAAACCGTTTTTCAAACTTAGCAAGTTATTGCTCTCGAAACTACGTAATATTAAGCCAAACCTGAGAAAAACGGCCGTTTTCAAGGTTCGATCCATTTCCCAAAAAAGATTGAAAAACGGGAGTATTTTGGATAAATGCGAATATCTTCAAACCTATCCAATTAAGGTCTCCGATTATAAGTAATATTAGGCAAAAACATGCAAAAACGGTTAGTTTTGAGATTCAATCGATTTCTTTAAAAAAGCTTAAAAAACGTCAATTTTGGGAAAATATACCGTTTTTTAAACTTAGCAATTTATTGCTCTCGAATCTAAGTAATATTAACCAAAACCTGGAAAAACGGCCTTTTTTAAGGTTTGATCCATTTCCTAAAAAAGATTGAAAAACGGGAGTTTTTTGGATGATTCAAATATCGTTAAACCTATCCAATTAAGGTCTCTGATTATAAGTAATATTAGGCAAAAACATGCAAAAACGGCAAGTTTTGAGATTCAATCGATTTCTTCAAAAAAGCTTGAAAAACGTCAATTTTGGGAAAATAAACCGTTTTTTAAACTTAGCAAGTTATTCCTCTCAATTCTAAGTAATATTAACCAAAACCTGGAAAAATGGCCGTTTTTGAGGGTTAAACCATTTCCTAAAAATAATTGAAAAACGAGAGTTTTTTAGATAATGCAAATATCTTATGACTTGTCCAATTAAGATCTCCGATTATAAGTAATATTAGGCAAAAACATGCAAAAACGGCCAGTTTTGAGATTCAATCGATTTCTTCAAAAAAAGCTTTAAAAACGTCAGTTTTCGGAAAATAAACCGTTTTTCAAACTTAGCAAGTTATAGCTCTCGAATCAAAGGAATATGAACTAAAACCTAGAAAAACGGCCGTTTTTAAGGTTTGATCCATTTTCTAAAAAAGATTGAAAAACGGGAGTTTTTTTGGATGATGCAAATATCGTTAAACCTATCCAATTAAGGTCTCCGATTATAAGTAATATTATGCAAAAACATGCAAAAACGGCCGGTTTGAGATTCAATCGATTTCTTCAAAAAAGCTTGAAAAAAGGCAGTTATGAAGAAAATAAACCGTTTTTCAAACTTACCAAGTTATCGCTTTCGAATCTAAGTAATATTAACCAAAACCTGGAAAAACGGCCGTTTTTGAGGGTTAAACCATTTTCTAAAAATGATTGAAAAACGGGAGTTTTTTTGGATAATGCAAATATCTTCAAACCTATCCAATTAAGGTCTCCGAATATAAGTAATATCAGGCAAAAACATGCAAACACGGCCAAGTTTTCAGATTCAATCGATTTCTTCAAAAAAGCTTGAAAAACGTCAGTTTGGGGAAAATAAACCGTTTTTCAAACTTAGCAAGTAATTGCTCTCGAATCTAAGTAATATAAACCAAAACCTGGAAAAACGGCCGTTTTTAAAGTTTGATCCATTTCCTAAAAAAGATTGAAAAACGGGAGTTTTTTGGATAATGCAAATATCTTATGACTTGTCCAATTAAGATCTCCGATTATAAGTAATATTAGGCAAAAGATGCAAAAACGGCGAGTTTTGAGATTCAATCGATTTCTTCAAAAAAGCTTGAAAAACGTCAATTTTGGGAAAATAAACCGTTTTTCAATCTTAGCAAGTTATTGCTCTCGAATCTAAGTAATATAAACCAAAACCTGGAAAAACGTCCGTTTTTAAGGTTTGATCCATTTCCTAAAAAAGATTGAAAAACGGGAGTTTTTTGGATAATGCAAATATCGTGAAACCTATCCAATTAAGGTCTCCGATTATTATTAATATTAGGCAAAAACATGGAAAAACGACCAGTTTTGAGATTCAATCGATTTCTACAAAAAAGATTGAAAAAAGGCAGTTTTAGGAAAATAAACCGTTTTTCAAACTTAGCAAGTTATTGCTCTCGAATCTAAGTAATATTAACCAAAACCTGGAAAAACAGCCGTTTTTAAGGTTTGATCCATTTCCTAAAAAAAGATTGAAAAACGGGAGTTTTTTGGATGATGCAAATATCGTAAACCTATCCAATTAAGGTCTCCGATTATAAGTAATATTAGGCAAAAACATGCAAAAACGGCCAGTTTTGAGATTCAATCGATTTCTTCAAAAAAGCTTGAAAAACGTCAGTTTTGGTGAAATAATCCGTTTTAAAACTTAGCAAGTTATTGCTCTCGAATCTAAGTAATATTAACTAAAACCTGGAAAAACGGCCGTTTTTAAGGTTTGATCCATTTCCTAAAATAGATTGAAAACGGGAGTTTTTTGGATGATGCAAATATCGTCAAACCTATCCAATTAATGTCTCCGATTATAAGTAATATTAGGCAAAAACATGCAAAAACGGCCAGTTTTGAGATTCAATCGATTTCTTCAAAAAAGCCTGAAAAACGTCAGTTTTGGGGAAATAAACCGTTTTTCAAACTAAGCAGGTTATTGCTCTCGAATCTAAGTAATATTAACCAAAACCTGGAAAAACGGCCGTTTTTAAGGTTTGATCCATTTCCTAAAATAGATTGAAAACGGGAGTTTTTTGGATGATGCAAATATCGTCAAACCTATCCAATTAATGTCTCCGATTATAAGTAATATTAGGCAAAAACATGCAAAAACGGCCAGTTTTGAGATTCAATCGATTTCTTCAAAAAAGCTTGAAAAACGTCAGTTTTGGGGAAATAAACCGTTTTTCAAACTAAGCAGGTTATTGCTCTCGAATCTAAGTAATATTAACCAAAACCTGGAAAAACGGCCGTTTTTGAGGGTTAAACCATTTCCTAAATATGATTGAAAAACGGGAGTTTTTGGGATAATGCAAATATCTTCAAACCTATCCAATTAAGGTCTCCGATTATAAGTAATATTAGGCAAAAACATGCAAAAACGGTTAGTTTTGAGATTCAATCGATTTCTTCAAAAAAGCTTGAAAAAAGGCAGTTATGAAGAAAATAAACCGTTTTTCAAACTTACCAAGTTATCGCTTTCGAATCTAAGTAATATTAACCAAAACCTGGAAAAACGGCCGTTTTTGAGGGTTAAACCATTTTCTAAAAATGATTGAAAAACGGGAGTTTTTTTGGATAATGCAAATATCTTCAAACCTATCCAATTAAGGTCTCCGAATATAAGTAATATCAGGCAAAAACATGCAAACACGGCCAAGTTTTCAGATTCAATCGATTTCTTCAAAAAAGCTTGAAAAACGTCAGTTTGGTGAAAAAAAACCGTTTTTCAAACTTAGCAAGTAATTGCTCTCGAATCTAAGTAATATAAACCAAAACCTGGAAAAACGGCCGTTTTTAAAGTTTGATCCATTTCCTAAAAAAGATTGAAAAACGGGAGTTTTTTGGATAATGCAAATATCTTTGAACTTATCCAATTAAGGTCTCCGATTATAAGTAATAATAGGCAAAAACATGTTAAAACGGCCAGTTTTGAGATTGAATCGATTTCTTAAAAAAAGCTTGAAAAACGTCAATTTTTGGAAAATAAACCGTTTTTCAATCTTAGCAAGTTATTGCTCTCGAATCTAAGTAATATAAACCAAAACCTGGAAAAACGTCCGTTTTTAAGGTTTGATCCATTTCCTAAAAAAGATTGAAAAACGGGAGTTTTTTGGATAATGCAAATATCGTGAAACCTATCCAATTAAGGTCTCCGATTATTATTAATATTAGGCAAAAACATGGAAAAACGACCAGTTTTGAGATTCAATCGATTTCTACAAAAAAGATTGAAAAAAGGCAGTTTTAGGAAAATAAACCGTTTTTCAAACTTAGCAAGTTATTGCTCTCGAATCTAAGTAATATTAACCAAAACCTGGAAAAACGGCCGTTTTTAAGGTTTGATCCATTTCCTAAAAAAAGATTGAAAAACGGGAGTTTTTTGGATGATGCAAATATCGTAAACCTATCCAATTAAGGTCTCCGATTATTATTAATATTAGGGAAAAACATGGAAAAACGATCAGTTTTGAGATTCAATCGATTTCTTCAAAAAAGATTGAAAAAAGGCAGTTTTAGGAAAATAAACCGTCTTTCAAACTAAGCAAGTTATTGCTCTCGAATCTAAGTAATATAAAACAAAACCTGGAAAAACGGCCGTTTTTAAGGTTTGATCCATTTCCTAAAAAAAGATTGAAAAACGGGAGTTTTTTGGATGATGCAAATATCTTCAAACCTATCCAATTAAAGTCTCCGATTATAAGTAATATTAGGCAAAAAATATGCAAAAACGGCGAGTTTTGAGATTCAATCGATTTCTTCAAAAAAGCTTGAAAAAAGGCAGTTCTGAAAAAATAAACCGTTTTTCAAACTTAGCAAGTTATTGCTCTCGAAACTACGTAATATTAAGCCAAACCTGAGAAAAACGGCCGTTTTCAAGGTTCGATCCATTTCCCAAAAAAGATTGAAAAACGGGAGTATTTTGGATAAATGCGAATATCTTCAAACCTATCCAATTAAGGTCTCCGATTATAAGTAATATTAGGCAAAAACATGCAAAAACGGTTAGTTTTGAGATTCAATCGATTTCTTTAAAAAAGCTTAAAAAACGTCAATTTTGGGAAAATATACCGTTTTTTAAACTTAGCAATTTATTGCTCTCGAATCTAAGTAATATTAACCAAAACCTGGAAAAACGGCCTTTTTTAAGGTTTGATCCATTTCCTAAAAAAGATTGAAAAACGGGAGTTTTTTGGATGATTCAAATATCGTTAAACCTATCCAATTAAGGTCTCTGATTATAAGTAATATTAGGCAAAAACATGCAAAAACGGCAAGTTTTGAGATTCAATCGATTTCTTCAAAAAAGCTTGAAAAACGTCAATTTTGGGAAAATAAACCGTTTTTTAAACTTAGCAAGTTATTCCTCTCAATTCTAAGTAATATTAACCAAAACCTGGAAAAATGGCCGTTTTTGAGGGTTAAACCATTTCCTAAAAATAATTGAAAAACGAGAGTTTTTTAGATAATGCAAATATCTTATGACTTGTCCAATTAAGATCTCCGATTATAAGTAATATTAGGCAAAAACATGCAAAAACGGCCAGTTTTGAGATTCAATCGATTTCTTCAAAAAAAGCTTTAAAAACGTCAGTTTTCGGAAAATAAACCGTTTTTCAAACTTAGCAAGTTATAGCTCTCGAATCAAAGGAATATGAACTAAAACCTAGAAAAACGGCCGTTTTTAAGGTTTGATCCATTTTCTAAAAAAGATTGAAAAACGGGAGTTTTTTTGGATGATGCAAATATCGTTAAACCTATCCAATTAAGGTCTCCGATTATAAGTAATATTATGCAAAAACATGCAAAAACGGCCGGTTTGAGATTCAATCGATTTCTTCAAAAAAGCTTGAAAAAAGGCAGTTATGAAGAAAATAAACCGTTTTTCAAACTTACCAAGTTATCGCTTTCGAATCTAAGTAATATTAACCAAAACCTGGAAAAACGGCCGTTTTTGAGGGTTAAACCATTTTCTAAAAATGATTGAAAAACGGGAGTTTTTTTGGATAATGCAAATATCTTCAAACCTATCCAATTAAGGTCTCCGAATATAAGTAATATCAGGCAAAAACATGCAAACACGGCCAAGTTTTCAGATTCAATCGATTTCTTCAAAAAAGCTTGAAAAACGTCAGTTTGGGGAAAATAAACCGTTTTTCAAACTTAGCAAGTAATTGCTCTCGAATCTAAGTAATATAAACCAAAACCTGGAAAAACGGCCGTTTTTAAAGTTTGATCCATTTCCTAAAAAAGATTGAAAAACGGGAGTTTTTTGGATAATGCAAATATCTTTGAACTTATCCAATTAAGGTCTCCGATTATAAGTAATAATAGGCAAAAACATGTTAAAACGGCCAGTTTTGAGATTGAATCGATTTCTTAAAAAAAGCTTGAAAAACGTCAATTTTTGGAAAATAAACCGTTTTTCAATCTTAGCAAGTTATTGCTCTCGAATCTAAGTAATATAAACCAAAACCTGGAAAAACGTCCGTTTTTAAGGTTTGATCCATTTCCTAAAAAAGATTGAAAAACGGGAGTTTTTTGGATAATGCAAATATCGTGAAACCTATCCAATTAAGGTCTCCGATTATTATTAATATTAGGCAAAAACATGGAAAAACGACCAGTTTTGAGATTCAATCGATTTCTACAAAAAAGATTGAAAAAAGGCAGTTTTAGGAAAATAAACCGTTTTTCAAACTTAGCAAGTTATTGCTCTCGAATCTAAGTAATATTAACCAAAACCTGGAAAAACAGCCGTTTTTAAGGTTTGATCCATTTCCTAAAAAAAGATTGAAAAACGGGAGTTTTTTGGATGATGCAAATATCGTAAACCTATCCAATTAAGGTCTCCGATTATAAGTAATATTAGGCAAAAACATGCAAAAACGGCCAGTTTTGAGATTCAATCGATTTCTTCAAAAAAGCTTGAAAAACGTCAGTTTTGGTGAAATAATCCGTTTTAAAACTTAGCAAGTTATTGCTCTCGAATCTAAGTAATATTAACTAAAACCTGGAAAAACGGCCGTTTTTAAGGTTTGATCCATTTCCTAAAATAGATTGAAAACGGGAGTTTTTTGGATGATGCAAATATCGTCAAACCTATCCAATTAATGTCTCCGATTATAAGTAATATTAGGCAAAAACATGCAAAAACGGCCAGTTTTGAGATTCAATCGATTTCTTCAAAAAAGCCTGAAAAACGTCAGTTTTGGGGAAATAAACCGTTTTTCAAACTAAGCAGGTTATTGCTCTCGAATCTAAGTAATATTAACCAAAACCTGGAAAAACGGCCGTTTTTAAGGTTTGATCCATTTCCTAAAATAGATTGAAAACGGGAGTTTTTTGGATGATGCAAATATCGTCAAACCTATCCAATTAATGTCTCCGATTATAAGTAATATTAGGCAAAAACATGCAAAAACGGCCAGTTTTGAGATTCAATCGATTTCTTCAAAAAAGCTTGAAAAACGTCAGTTTTGGGGAAATAAACCGTTTTTCAAACTAAGCAGGTTATTGCTCTCGAATCTAAGTAATATTAACCAAAACCTGGAAAAACGGCCGTTTTTGAGGGTTAAACCATTTCCTAAATATGATTGAAAAACGGGAGTTTTTGGGATAATGCAAATATCTTCAAACCTATCCAATTAAGGTCTCCGATTATAAGTAATATTAGGCAAAAACATGCAAAAACGGTTAGTTTTGAGATTCAATCGATTTCTTCAAAAAAGCTTGAAAAAAGGCAGTTATGAAGAAAATAAACCGTTTTTCAAACTTACCAAGTTATCGCTTTCGAATCTAAGTAATATTAACCAAAACCTGGAAAAACGGCCGTTTTTGAGGGTTAAACCATTTTCTAAAAATGATTGAAAAACGGGAGTTTTTTTGGATAATGCAAATATCTTCAAACCTATCCAATTAAGGTCTCCGAATATAAGTAATATCAGGCAAAAACATGCAAACACGGCCAAGTTTTCAGATTCAATCGATTTCTTCAAAAAAGCTTGAAAAACGTCAGTTTGGTGAAAAAAAACCGTTTTTCAAACTTAGCAAGTAATTGCTCTCGAATCTAAGTAATATAAACCAAAACCTGGAAAAACGGCCGTTTTTAAAGTTTGATCCATTTCCTAAAAAAGATTGAAAAACGGGAGTTTTTTGGATAATGCAAATATCTTTGAACTTATCCAATTAAGGTCTCCGATTATAAGTAATAATAGGCAAAAACATGTTAAAACGGCCAGTTTTGAGATTGAATCGATTTCTTAAAAAAAGCTTGAAAAACGTCAATTTTTGGAAAATAAACCGTTTTTCAATCTTAGCAAGTTATTGCTCTCGAATCTAAGTAATATAAACCAAAACCTGGAAAAACGTCCGTTTTTAAGGTTTGATCCATTTCCTAAAAAAGATTGAAAAACGGGAGTTTTTTGGATAATGCAAATATCGTGAAACCTATCCAATTAAGGTCTCCGATTATTATTAATATTAGGCAAAAACATGGAAAAACGACCAGTTTTGAGATTCAATCGATTTCTACAAAAAAGATTGAAAAAAGGCAGTTTTAGGAAAATAAACCGTTTTTCAAACTTAGCAAGTTATTGCTCTCGAATCTAAGTAATATTAACCAAAACCTGGAAAAACGGCCGTTTTTAAGGTTTGATCCATTTCCTAAAAAAAGATTGAAAAACGGGAGTTTTTTGGATGATGCAAATATCGTAAACCTATCCAATTAAGGTCTCCGATTATTATTAATATTAGGGAAAAACATGGAAAAACGATCAGTTTTGAGATTCAATCGATTTCTTCAAAAAAGATTGAAAAAAGGCAGTTTTAGGAAAATAAACCGTCTTTCAAACTAAGCAAGTTATTGCTCTCGAATCTAAGTAATATAAAACAAAACCTGGAAAAACGGCCGTTTTTAAGGTTTGATCCATTTCCTAAAAAAAGATTGAAAAACGGGAGTTTTTTGGATGATGCAAATTTCGTCAAACCTATCCAATTAAGGTCTCCGATTATAAGTAATATTAGGCAAAAACATGCAAAAACGGCCTGTTTTGAGATTTAGTCGATTTCTTCAAAAAAGCTTGAAAAAAGGCAGTTTTGAAGAAAATAAACCGTTTTTCAAACTTAGCAAGTTATCGCTTTCGAATCTAAGTAATATTAACCAAAACCTGGAAAAACGGCCGTTTTTGAGGGTTAAACCATTTTCTAAAAATGATTGAAAAACGGGAGTTTTTTTTGGATAATGCAAATATCTTCAAACCTATCCAATTAAGGTCTCCGAATATAAGTAATATTAGGCAAAAACATGCAAAAACGGCCAAGTTTTGAGATTCAATCGATTTCTTCAAAAAAGCTTGAAAAACGTTAATTTTGGGAAAATAAACCGTTTTTTAAACTTAGCAAGTTATTGCTCTCGAATCTAAGTAATATTAACCAAAACTTGGAAAAACGGCCGTTTTTAAGGTTTGATCCATTTCCTAAAGAAGATTGAAAAACGGGAGTTTTTTATACGGTGCAAATAATTTCAAACCTATCCAATTAAGGTCTCTGATTATGAGTAATATTAGGCAAAAACATGCAAAAACTGCCAATTTGAGATTCAATCGATTTCTTAAAAAAGCTTGAAAAACGTCAGTTTTGGGAAAATAAACCGTTTTTCAAACTTAGCAAGTTATTGCTCTCGAATCTAGGTAATTTTAACCATAACCTGGAAAAACGGCCGTTTTTGAGGGTTAAACCATTTCCTAAATATGATTGAAAAACGGGAGTTTTTTGGATAATGCAAATATCTTCAAACCTATCCAATATAGGTCTCCGAATATAAGTAATATTAGGCAAAAACATGCAGAAACGGCCAGTTTTGAGATTCAATCGATTTCTTCCAAAAAGCTTGAAAAACGTCAGTTTTGGGAAAATAAACCGTTTTTTAAACTTAGAAAGTTATTGCTCTCGAATCTAAGTAATATAAACCAAAACTTTCAAAAAAGGCCGTTTTTAAGGGTTGATCCATTTCCTAAAAAAGATTGAAAAACGGGAGTTTTTTGGATAATACAAATATCGTCAAACCTATCCAATTAAGGTCTCCTATTATAAGTAATATTAGGCAAAAACATTGAAAAACGGCCAGTTTTGAGATTCAATCGATTTCTTCAAAAAAGCTAGAAAAACGTCAATTTTGGGAAAATAAACCGTTTTTCAAACTTAGCAAGTTATTGCTCGCGAATCTAAGTAATATTAACCAAAACCTTGAAAAACGGCCGTTTTTGAGGGTTAAACTATTTCCTAAATATGATTGAAAAACGGGAGTTTTTCGAATAATGCAAATATCTTCAAACCTATCCAATTAAGGTCTCCGAATATAAGTAATATTAGGCAAAAACATGCAAAAACGGCCAATTTTGAGATTCAATGGATTTCTTCCAAAAAGCTTGAAAAAAGGCAGTTCTGAGAAAATAAACCGTTTTTTCAAACGTAGCAAGTTATTGCTCTCGAATCTAAGTAATATTAAGCGAAACCTGAGAAAAACGGCCGTTTTTTAAGGGGTTAAACTATTTCCTAAAAAGATTTCAAAACGGTAGTTTTTTGGATAATGCAAATATCTTTGAACTTATCCAATTAAGGTCTCCGAATATAAGTAATATTAGGCCAAACATGCAAAAACGGCGAGTTTTGAGATTCAATCGATTTCTTCCAAAAAGCTTGAAAAAAGGCAGTTCTGAGAAAATAAACCGTTTTTTCAAACGTAGCAAGTTATTGCTCTCGAATCTAAGTAATATTAAGCGAAACCTGAGAAAAACGGCCGTTTTTGAGGGTTAAACCATTTCCTAAAAAGAGTTCAAAACGGGAGTTTTTTGGATAATGCAAATATCTACAAACCTATCCAATTAAGGTCTCCGATTATAAGAAATATTAGGCAAAAACATGCAAAACCGGCCAGTTTTGAGATTCAATCGATTTCTTCAAAAAAGCTTTAAAAACGTCAGTTTTCGGAAAATAGACCGTTTTTCAAACTTAGAAGTTATAGCTCTCGAATCAACGGAATATGAACTAAAACCTAGAAAAACGTCCGTTTTTAAGGTTTGATTCATTTTCTAAAAAAGATTGAAAAACGGGAGTTTTTTGGAAGATGCAAATATCTACAAACCTATTCAATTAAGGTCTCCGAATATAAGTAATATTAGGCAAAAGATGCAAAAACGGCGAGTTTTGAGATTCAATCGATTTCTTCAAAAAAGCTTGAAAAACGTCAATTTTGGGAAAATAAACCGTTTTTCAAACTTAGCAAGTTATTGCTCTCGAATCTAAGTAATATTAACCAAAACCTGGAAAAACGGCCGTTTTTGAGGGTTAAACCATTTCCTAAAAATGATTAAAAACGGGAGTTTTTTTGGATAATGCAAATATCTTCAAACCTATCCAATTAAGGTCTCCGATTGTAAGTAATATTAGGCAAAAACATGCAAAAACTGCCAGTTTTGAGATTCAATCGATTTCTTCAAAAAAGCTTGAAAAACGTCAGTTTTGGGAAAATAAACCGTTTTTCAAACTTAGCAAGTTATTGCTTTTGAATCTAAGTAATATTAACCAAAACCTGGAAAAACGGCCGTTTTTGAGAGTAAACCATTTCCTAAAAAAGATTGAAAAACGACAGTTTTTTAGATAATGCAAATATCTTATGACTTGTCCAATTAAGATCTCTGATTATAAGTAATATTAGGCAAAAACATGCAAAAACGGCCAGTTTTGAGATTCAATCGATTTCTTCAAAAAAAGCTTTAAAAACGTCAGTTTTCGGAAAATAAACCGTTTTTCAAACTTAGAAGTTATAGCTCTCGAATCAAAGGAATATGAACTAAAACCTAGAAAAACGTCCGTTTTTAAGGTTTGATTCATTTTCTAAAAAAGATTGAAAAACGGGAGTTTTTTGGATAATGCAAATATCTTTGAACTTATCCAATTAAGGTCTCCGATTATAAGTAATAATAGGCAAAAACATGTTAAAACGGCCAGTTTTGAGATTGAATCGATTTCTTAAAAAAAGCTTGAAAAACGTCAGTTTTGGGAAAATAAACCGTTTTTCAAACTTAGCAAGTTATTGCTCTCGAATCTAAGTAATATAAACCAAAACCTGGAAAAACGGCCGTTTTTAAGGTAAGATCCATTTCCTAAAAAAAGATTGAAAAACGGGAGTTTTTTGGATGATGCAAATATCGTTAAACCTATCCAATTAAGGTCTCCGATTATAAGTAATAATAGGCAAAAACATGCAAAAAAGGCCAGTTTGGAGATTCAAATCGATTTCTTCATAAAAGCTTGAAAAACGTCAGTTTTGGGAAAATAAACCGTTTTTCCTACTTAGCAAGTTATAGCTCTCGAATCAAAGGAATATAAACTAAAACCTAGAAAAACGGCCGTTTTTAAGGTTTGATCCATTTTCTAAAAAAGATTGAAAAACGGGAGTTTTTTGGATGATGCAAATATCGTTAAACCTATCCAATTAAGGTCTCCGATTATAAGTAATATTATGCAAAAACATGCAAAAACGGCCAGTTTTGAGATTCAATCGATTTCTTCAAAAAAGCTTGAAAAAAGGCAGTTTTGAAGAAAATAAACCGTTTTTCAAACTTAGCAAGTTATTGCTTTCGAATCTAAGTAATATTAACCAAAACCTGGAAAAACGGCCGTTTTTGAGGGTTAAACCATTTCCTAAATATGATTTCAAAACGGGAGTTTTTTGGATAATGCAAATATCTACAAACCTATCCAATTAAGGTCTCCGATTATAAGTAATAATAGGCAAAAACATGCAAAAAAGGCCAGTTTTGAGATTCAAATCGATTTCTTCAAAAAAGCTTGAAAAACGTCAGTTTTGGGAAAATAAACCGTTTTTAAACTTAGCAAGTTATAGCTCTCGAATCAAAGGAATATGAACTAAAACCTAGAAAAACGGCCGTTTTTAAGGTTTGATCCATTTTCTAAAAAAGATTGAAAAACGGGAGTTTTTTGGATGATGCAAATATCGTTAAACCTATCCAATTAAGGTCTCCGATTATAAGTAATATTATGCAAAAACATGCAAAAACGGCCAGTTTTGAGATTCAATCGATTTCTTCAAAAAAGCTTGAAAAAAGGCAGTTTTGAAGAAAATAAACCGTTTTTCAAACTTAGCAAGTTATCGCTTTCGAATCTAAGTAATATTAACCAAAACCTGGAAAAACGGCCGTTTTTGAGGGTTAAATCATTTTCTAAAAATGATTGAAAAACGGGAGTTTTTTTGGATAATGCAAATATCTTCAAACCTATCCAATTAAGGTCTCCGAATATAAGTAATATCAGGCAAAAACATGCAAACACGGCCAAGTTTTGAGATTCAATCGATTTCTTCAAAAAAGCTTGAAAAACGTCAGTTTGGGGAAAATAAACCGTTTTTCAAACTTAGCAAGTAATTGCTCTCGAATCTAAGTAATATTAACCAAAACCTGGAAAAACGACCGTTTTTGACGGTTAAACCATTTCCAAAAAATGATTGAAAACTAGAGTTTTTTTGGATAATGCAAATATCTTCAAACCTATCCGATTAAGGTCTCTGAATATAAGTTATTTTAGGCAAAAACATGCAAAAACGGCCAGTTTTGAGATTCAATCGATTTCTTCAAAAAAGCTTGAAAAACGTCAGTTTTGGGAAAAAAGCCGTTTTTTCAAACTTAGCAAGTTATTGCTCTCGAATCTAAGTAATATAAACCAAAACCTGGAAAAACGGCCGTTTTTAAAGTTTGATCCATTTCCTAAAAAAGATTGAAAAACGGGAGTTTTTTGGATAATGCAAATATCTTTGAACTTATCCAATTAAGGTCTCCGATTATAAGTAATAATAGGCAAAACCATGTTAAAACGGCCAGTTTTGAGATTGAATCGATTTCTTAAAAAAAGCTTGAAAAACGTCAATTCTTAGAAAATAAACCATTTTTCAATCTTAGCAAGTTATTGCTCTCGAATCTAAGTAATATAAACCAAAACCTGGAAAAACGTCCGTTTTTAAGGTTTGATCCATTTCCTAAAAAAGATTGAAAAACGGGAGTTTTTTGGATAATGCAAATATCGTGAAACCTATCCAATTAAGGTCTCCAATTATTATTAATATTAGGCAAAAACATGGAAAAACGACCAGTTTTGAGATTCAATCGATTTCTACAAAAAAGATTGAAAAAAGGCATTTTTAGGAAAATAAACCGTTTTTCAAACTTAGCAAGTTATTGCTCTCGAATCTAAGTAATATAAAACAAAACCTGGAAAAACGGCCGTTTTTAAGGTTTGATCCATTTCCTAAAAAAAGATTGAAAAACGGGAGTTTTTTGGATGATGCAAATATCGTAAACCTATCCAATTAAGGTCTCCGATTATTAACAATATTAGGGAAAAACATGGAAAAACGACCAGTTTTGAGATTCAATCGATTTCTTCAAAAAAGATTGAAAAAAGGCAGTTTTAGGAAAATAAACCGTTTTTTAAACTTAGCAAGTTATTGCTCTCGAATCTAAGTAATATAAAACAAAACCTGGAAAAACGGCCGTTTTTAAGGTTTGATCCATTTCCTAAAAAAAGATTGAAAAACGGGAGTTTTTTGGATGATGCAAATTTCGTCAAACCTATCCAATTAAGGTCTCCGATTATAAGTAATATTAGGCAAAAACATGCAAAAACCGCCAGTTTTGAGATTCAATCGATTTCTTCAAAAAAGCTTGAAAAACGTCAGTTTTGGTGAAATAATCCGTTTTTAAAACTTAGCAAGTTATTGCTCTCGAATCTAAGTAATATTAACTAAAACCTGGAAAAACGGCCGTTTTTAAGGTTTGATCCATTTCCTAAAATAGATTGAAAACGGGAGTTTTTTGGATGATGCAAATATCGTCAAACCTATAAGTAATATTAGGCAAAAACATGCAAAAACGGCCAGTTTTGAGATTCAATCGATTTCTTCAAAAAAGCTTGAAAAACGTCAGTTTTGGGGAAATAAACCGTTTTTCAAACTAAGCAAGTTATTGCTCTCGAATCTAAGTAATATTAACCAAAACCTGGAAAAACGGCCGTTTTTGAGGGTTAAACCATTTCCTAAAAATGATTGAAAACGGGAGTTTTTTTTGGATAATGCAAATATCTTCAAACCTATCCAATTAAGGTCTCCGAATATAAGTAATATTAGGCAAAAACATGCAAAAACTGCCAGTTTTGAGATTCAATCGATTTCTTCAAAAAAGCTTGAAAAACGTCAGTTCTGGGGAAATAAACCGTTTTTCAAACTTAGCAAGTTATTGCTCTCGAATCTAAGTAATATTAACCAAAACCTGGAAAAACGGCCGTTTTTGAGGGTTAAACCATTTCCTAAAAAGATTTCAAAACGGGAGTTTTTTGGATAATGCAAATATCTTTAAACTTATCCAATTAAGGTCTCCGAATATATTTGTAATATTAGGCAAAACATGCAAAAACGGCGAGTTTTGAGGTTCAATCGATTTCTTCAAAAAAGCTTGAAAAACGTCAATTTTGGGAAAATAAACCGTTTTTCAAACTTAGCAAGTTATTGCTCTCGAATCTAAGTAATATTAACCAAAACCTGGAAAAACGGCCGTTTTTGAGGGTTAAACCATTTCCTAAATATGATTGAAAAACGGGAGTTTTTTGGATAATGCAAATATCTTCAAACCTATCCAATTAAGGTCTCCGATTATAAGTAATATTAGGCAAAAAATATGCAAAAACGGCGAGTTTTGAGATTCAATCGATTTCTTCAAAAAAGCTTGAAAAAAGGCAGTTCTGAGAAAATAAACCGTTTTTCAAACTTAGCAAGTTATTGCTCTCGAAACTACGTAATATTAAGCCAAACCTGAGAAAAACGGCCGTTTTCAAGGTTCGATCCTTTTCCCAAAAAAGATTGAAAAACGGGAGTATTTTGGATGTGGCGAATATCTTCAAACCTATCCAATTAAGGTCTCCGATTATAAGTAATATTAGGCAAAAACATGCAAAAACGGTTAGTTTTGAGATTCAATCGATTTCTTTAAAAAAGCTTAAAAAACGTCAATTTTGGGAAAATATACCGTTTTTTAAACTTAGCAATTTATTGCTCTCGAATCTAAGTAATATTAACCAAAACCTGGAAAAACGGCCGTTTTTAAGGTTTGATCCATTTCCTAAAAATGATTGAAAACGGGAGTTTTTTGGATAATGCAAATATCTACAAACCTATTCAATTAAGGTCTCCGAATATAAGTAATATTAGGCAAAAGATGCAAAAACGGCGAGTTTTGAGATTCAATCGATTTCTTCAAAAAAGCTTGAAAAACGTCAATTTTGGGAAAATAAACCGTTTTTCAAACTTAGCAAGTTATTGCTCTCGAATCTAAGTAATATTAACCAAAACCTGGAAAAATGGCCGTTTTTGAGGGTTAAACCATTTCCTAAAACTAATTGAAAAACGAGAGTTTTTTAGATAATGCAAATATCTTATGACTTGTCCAATTAAGGTCTCCGAATATAAGTAATATTAGGCAAAAACATGCAAAAACGGCCAAGTTTTGAGATTCAATCGATTTCTTCAAAAAAGCTTGAAAAACGTCAATTTTGGGAAAATAAACCGTTTTTCAAACTTAGCAAGTTATTGCTCTCGAATCTAACCAAAACCTGGAAAAACGGCCGTTTTTAAGGTTTGATCCATTTCCTAAAAAAGATTGAAAAACGGGAGTTTTTTATACGGTGCAAATAATTTCAAACCTATCCAATTAAGGTCTCTGATTATGAGTAATATTAGGCAAAAACATGCAAAAACTGCCAATTTGAGATTCAATCGATTTCTTCAAAAAAGCTTGAAAAACGTCAGTTTTGAGAAAATAAACCGTTTTTCAATCTTAGCAAGTTATTGCTCTCGAATCTAAGTAATATAAACCAAAACCTGGAAAAACGGCCGTTTTTAAGGTTTGATCCATTTCCTAAAAAAGATTGAAAAACGGGAGTTTTTTGGATGATGCAAATATCGTGAAACCTATCCAATTAAGGTTTCCGATTATTATTAATATTAGGCAAAAACATGGAAAAACGACCAGTTTTGAGATTCAATCGATTTCTTCAAAAAAGATTGAAAAAAGGGAGTTTTAGGAAAATACACCGTTTTTCAAACTTAGCAAGTTATTGCTCTCGAATCTAAGTAATATAAAACAAAACCTGGAAAAACGGCCGTTTTTAAGGTTTGATCCATTTCCTAAAAAAAGATTGAAAAACGGGAGTTTTTTGGATGATGCAAATTTCGTCAAACCTATCCAATTAAGGTCTCCGATTATAAGTAATATTAGGCAAAAACATGCAAAAACGGCCAGTTTTGAGATTCAATGGATTTCTTCAAAAAAGCTTGAAAAAAGGCAGTTCTGAGAAAATAATCCGTTTTTTCAAACTTACAAGTTATTGCTCTCGAATATAAGTAATATTAACCAAAACCTGGAAAAACGGCCGTTTTTGAGGGTTAAACCATTTCCTAAAAATGATTGAAAATGGGAGTTTTTTGGATAATGTAAATATCTTCAAACCTATCCGATTAAGGTCTCCGAATATAAGTTATATTAGGCAAAAACATGCAAAAACAGCCAGTTTTGAGATTCAATTGATTTCTTCACAAAAGCTTGAAAAAGGCAGTTTTAGGAAAATAAACCGTTTTTCAAACTTAGCAAGTTATTGCTCTCGATTCTAAGTAATATTAACTAAAACCTGGAAAAACGGCCGTTTTTAAGGTTTGATCCATTTCCTAAAATAGATTGAAAACGGGAGTTTTTTGGATGATGCAAATATCGTCAAACCTATCCAATTAATGTCTCCGATTATAAGTAATTTTTAGGCAAAAACATGCAAAAACGGCCAGTTTTGAGATTCAATCGATTTCTTCAAAAAAGCTTGAAAAACGTCAGTTTTGGGGAAATAAACCGTTTTTCAAACTAAGCAAGTCATTGCTCTCGAATCTAAGTAATATTAACCAAAACCTGGAAAAACGGCCGTTTTTGAGGGTTAAACCATTTCCTAAAAATGATTGAAAACGGGAGATTTTTTTGGATAATGCAAATATCTTCAAACCTATCCAATTAAGGTTTCCGAATATAAGTAATATTAGGCAAAAACATGCAAAAACGGCCAGTTTTGAGATTCAATCGATTTCTTCAAAAAAAAAGCTTGAAAAACGTCAGTTCTGGGGAAATAAACCGTTTTTCAAACTTAGCAAGTTATTGCTCTCGAATCTAAGTAATATTAACCAAAACCTGGAAAAACGGCCGTTTTTGAGGGTTAAACCATTTCCTAAAAAGATTTCAAAACGGGAGTTTTTTGGATAATGCAAATATCTTTAAACTTACCCAATTAAGGTCTCCGAATATAAGTAATATTAGGCAAAACATGCAAAAACGGCGAGTTTTGAGATTCAATCGATTTCTTCAAAAAAGCTTGAAAAACGTCAATTTTGAGGAAAATAAACCGTTTTTCAAACTTAGCAAGTTATTGCTCTCGAATCTAAGTAATATTAACCAAAACCTGGAAAAACGGCTGTTTTTGAGGGTTAAACCATTTCCTAAATATGATTGAAAATCGGGAGTTTTTTGGATAATGCAAATATCTTTAAACCTATCCAATAAGGGTCTCCGAATATAAGTTATATTAGGCAAAAACATGCAAAAACGGCCAGTTTTGAGATTTAATGGATTTCTTTCAAAAAGCTTGAAAAAAGGCAGTTCTGAGAAAATAAACCGTTTTTTCAAACGTAGCAAGTTATTGCTCTCGAAACTAAGTAATATTAAGCGAAACCTGAGAAAAACGGCCGTTTTCAAGGTTCGATCCATTTCCTAAAAAAGATTTAAAAACGGAAGTATTTTGGATAACTTGAATATCTTCAAACCTATCCAATTAAGGTCTCCGATTATAAGTAATATTAGGTAAAAACATGGAAAAACTGCCAATTTGAGATTCAATCGATTTTTTCAAAAAAGCTTGAAAAACGTCAGTTTTGAGAAAATAAACCGTTTTTCAATCTTAGCAAGTTATTGCTTTTGAATCTAAGTAATATTAACCAAAACCTGGAAAAACGGCCGTTTTTGAGAGTAAACCATTTCCTAAAAAAGATTGAAAAACGAGAGTTTTTTAGATAATGCAAATATCTTATGACTTGTCCAATTAAGATCTCTGATTATAAGTAATATTAGGCAAAAACATGCAAAAACGGCCAGTTTTGAGATTCAATCGATTTCTTCAAAAAAAGCTTTAAAAACGTCAGTTTTCGGAAAATAGACCGTTTTTCAAACTTAGAAGTTATAGCTCTCGAATCAACGGAATATGAACTAAAACCTAGAAAAACGTCCGTTTTTAAGGTTTGATTCATTTTCTAAAAAAGATTGAAAAACGGGAGTTTTTTGGAAGATGCAAATATCTACAAACCTATTCAATTAAGATCTCCGAATATAAGTAATATTAGGCAAAAGATGCAAAAACGGCGAGTTTTGAGATTCAATCGATTTCTTCAAAAAAGCTTGAAAAACGTCAATTTTGGGAAAATAAACCGTTTTTCAAACTTAGCAAGTTATTGCTCTCGAATCTAAGTAATATTAACCAAAACCTGGAAAAATGGCCGTTTTTGAGGGTTAAACCATTTCCTAAAAATAATTGAAAAACGAGAGTTTTTTAGATAATGCAAATATCCTATGACTTGTCCAATTAAGATCTCCGATTATAAGTAATATTAGGCAAAAAACATGCAAAAACAGCCAGTTTTGAGATTCAATCGATTTCTTCAAAAAAAGCTTTAAAAACGTCAGTTTTCGGAAAATAAACCGTTTTTCAAACTTAGCAAGTTATTGCTCTCGAATCTAGGTAATTTTAACCATAACCTGGAAAAACGGCCGTTTTTGAGGGTTAAACCATTTCCTAAATATGATTGAAAAACGGGAGTTTTTTGGATGATGCAAATATCGTTAAACCTATCCAATATAGGTCTCCGAATATAAGTAATATTAGGCAAAAACATGCAGAAACGGCCAGTTTTGAGATTCAATCGATTTCTTCCAAAAAGCTTGAAAAACGTCAGTTTTGGGAAAATAAACCGTTTTTTAAACTTAGAAAGTTATTGCTCTCGAATCTAAGTAATATAAACCAAAACTTTCAAAAAAGGCCGTTTTTAAGGGTTGATCCATTTCCTAAAAAAGATTGAAAAACGGGAGTTTTTTGGATAATACAAATATCGTCAAACCTATCCAATTAAGGTCTCCTATTATAAGTAATATTAGGCAAAAACATTGAAAAACGGCCAGTTTTGAGATTCAATCGATTTCTTCAAAAAAGCTAGAAAAACGTCAATTTTGGGAAAATAAACCGTTTTTCAAACTTAGCAAGTTATTGCTCGCGAATCTAAGTAATATTAACCAAAACCTTGAAAAACGGCCGTTTTTGAGGGTTAAACTATTTCCTAAATATGATTGAAAAACGGGAGTTTTTCGAATAATGCAAATATCTTCAAACCTATCCAATTAAGGTCTCCGAATATAAGTAATATTAGGCAAAAACATGCAAAAACGGCCAGTTTTGAGATTCAATGGATTTCTTCCAAAAAGCTTGAAAAAAGGCAGTTCTGAGAAAATAAACCTTTTTTTCAAACGTAGCAAGTTATTGCTCTCGAATCTAAGTAATATTAAGCGAAACCTGAGAAAAACGGCCGTTTTTGAGGGTTAAACTATTTCCTAAAAAGATTTCAAAACGGTAGTTTTTTGGATAATGCAAATATCTTTGAACTTATCCAATTAAGGTCTCCGAATATAAGTAATATTAGGCCAAACATGCAAAAACGGCGAGTTTTGAGATTCAATCGATTTCTTCCAAAAAGCTTGAAAAAAGGCAGTTCTGAGAAAATAAACCGTTTTTTCAAACGTAGCAAGTTATTGCTCTCGAATCTAAGTAATATTAAGCGAAACCTGAGAAAAACGGCCGTTTTTGAGGGTTAAACCATTTCCTAAAAAGATTTCAAAACGGGAGTTTTTTGGATAATGCAAATATCTACAAACCTATCCAATTAAGGTCTCCGATTATAAGAAATATTAGGCAAAAACATGCAAAACCGGCCAGTTTTGAGATTCAATCGATTTCTTCAAAAAAGCTTTAAAAACGTCAGTTTTCGGAAAATAGACCGTTTTTCAAACTTAGAAGTTATAGCTCTCGAATCAACGGAATATGAACTAAAACCTAGAAAAACGTCCGTTTTTAAGGTTTGATTCATTTTCTAAAAAAGATTGAAAAACGGGAGTTTTTTGGGAGATGCAAATATCTACAAACCTATTCAATTAAGGTCTCCGAATATAAGTAATATTAGGCAAAAGATGCAAAAACGGCGAGTTTTGAGATTCAATCGATTTCTTCAAAAAAGCTTGAAAAACGTCAGTTTTGGGAAAATAAACCGTTTTTCAAACTTAGCAAGTTATTGCTCTCGAATCTAAGTAATATTAACCAAAACCTGGAAAAACGGCCGTTTTTGAGGGTTAAACCATTTCCTAAAAATGATTAAAAACGGGAGTTTTTTTGGATAATGCAAATATCTTCAAACCTATCCAATTAAGGTCTCCGATTGTAAGTAATATTAGGCAAAAACATGCAAAAACTGCCAGTTTTGAGATTCAATCGATTTCTTCAAAAAAGCTTGAAAAACGTCAGTTTTGGGAAAATAAACCGTTTTTCAAACTTAGCAAGTTATTGCTTTTGAATCTAAGTAATATTAACCAAAACCTGGAAAAACGGCCGTTTTTGAGAGTAAACCATTTCCTAAAAAGATTGAAAAACGACAGTTTTTTAGATAATGCAAATATCTTATGACTTGTCCAATTAAGATCTCTGATTATAAGTAATATTAGGCAAAAACATGCAAAAACGGCCAGTTTTGAGATTCAATCGATTTCTTCAAAAAAAGCTTTAAAAACGTCAGTTTTCGGAAAATAAACCGTTTTTCAAACTTAGAAGTTATAGCTCTCGAATCAAAGGAATATGAACTAAAACCTAGAAAAACGTCCGTTTTTAAGGTTTGATTCATTTTCTAAAAAAGATTGAAAAACGGGAGTTTTTTGGATAATGCAAATATCTTTGAACTTATCCAATTAAGGTCTCCGATTATAAGTAATAATAGGCAAAAACATGTTAAAACGGCCAGTTTTGAGATTGAATCGATTTCTTAAAAAAAGCTTGAAAAACGTCAGTTTTGGGAAAATAAACCGTTTTTCAAACTTAGCAAGTTATTGCTCTCGAATCTAAGTAATATAAACCAAAACCTGGAAAAACGGCCGTTTTTAAGGTAAGATCCATTTCCTAAAAAAAGATTGAAAAACGGGAGTTTTTTGGATGATGCAAATATCGTTAAACCTATCCAATTAAGGTCTCCGATTATAAGTAATAATAGGCAAAAACATGCAAAAAAGGCCAGTTTGGAGATTCAAATCGATTTCTTCATAAAAGCTTGAAAAACGTCAGTTTTGGGAAAATAAACCGTTTTTCCTACTTAGCAAGTTATAGCTCTCGAATCAAAGGAATATAAACTAAAACCTAGAAAAACGGCCGTTTTTAAGGTTTGATCCATTTTCTAAAAAAGATTGAAAAACGGGAGTTTTTTGGATGATGCAAATATCGTTAAACCTATCCAATTAAGGTCTCCGATTATAAGTAATATTATGCAAAAACATGCAAAAACGGCCAGTTTTGAGATTCAATCGATTTCGTCAAAAAAGCTTGAAAAAAGGCAGTTTTGAAGAAAATAAACCGTTTTTCAAACTTAGCAAGTTATTGCTTTCGAATCTAAGCAATATTAACCAAAACCTGGAAAAACGGCCGTTTTTGAGGGTTAAACCATTTCCTAAATATGATTTCAAAACGGGAGTTTTTTGGATAATGCAAATATCTACAAACCTATCCAATTAAGGTCTCCGATTATAAGTAATAATAGGCAAAAACATGCAAAAAAGGCCAGTTTTGAGATTCAAATCGATTTCTTCAAAAAAGCTTGAAAAACGTCAGTTTTGGGAAAATAAACCGTTTTTAAACTTAGCAAGTTATAGCTCTCGAATCAAAGGAATATGAACTAAAACCTAGAAAAACGGCCGTTTTTAAGGTTTGATCCATTTTCTAAAAAAGATTGAAAAACGGGAGTTTTTTGGATGATGCAAATATCGTTAAACCTATCCAATTAAGGTCTCCGATTATAAGTAATATTATGCAAAAACATGCAAAAACGGCCAGTTTTGAGATTCAATCGATTTCTTCAAAAAAGCTTGAAAAAAGGCAGTTTTGAAGAAAATAAACCGTTTTTCAAACTTAGCAAGTTATCGCTTTCGAATCTAAGTAATATTAACCAAAACCTGGAAAAACGGCCGTTTTTGAGGGTTAAATCATTTTCTAAAAATGATTGAAAAACGGGAGTTTTTTGGATGATGCAAATATCGTTAAACCTATCCAATTAAGGTCTCCTATTATAAGTAATATTAGGCAAAAACATTGAAAAACGGCCAGTTTTGAGATTCAATCGATTTCTTCAAAAAAGCTAGAAAAACGTCAATTTTGGGAAAATAAACCGTTTTTCAAACTTAGCAAGTTATTGCTCGCGAATCTAAGTAATATTAACCAAAACCTTGAAAAACGGCCGTTTTTGAGGGTTAAACTATTTCCTAAATATGATTGAAAAACGGGAGTTTTTCGAATAATGCAAATATCTTCAAACCTATCCAATTAAGGTCTCCGAATATAAGTAATATTAGGCAAAAACATGCAAAAACGGCCAGTTTTGAGATTCAATGGATTTCTTCCAAAAAGCTTGAAAAAAGGCAGTTCTGAGAAAATAAACCGTTTTTTCAAACGTAGCAAGTTATTGCTCTCGAATCTAAGTAATATTAAGCGAAACCTGAGAAAAACGGCCGTTTTTGAGGGTTAAACTATTTCCTAAAAAGATTTCAAAACGGTAGTTTTTTGGATAATGCAAATATCTTTGAACTTATCCAATTAAGGTCTCCGAATATAAGTAATATTAGGCCAAACATGCAAAAACGGCGAGTTTTGAGATTCAATCGATTTCTTCCAAAAAGCTTGAAAAAAGGCAGTTCTGAGAAAATAAACCGTTTTTTCAAACGTAGCAAGTTATTGCTCTCGAATCTAAGTAATATTAAGCGAAACCTGAGAAAAACGGCCGTTTTTGAGGGTTAAACCATTTCCTAAAAAGATTTCAAAACGGGAGTTTTTTGGATAATGCAAATATCTACAAACCTATCCAATTAAGGTCTCCGATTATAAGAAATATTAGGCAAAAACATGCAAAACCGGCCAGTTTTGAGATTCAATCGATTTCTTCAAAAAAGCTTTAAAAACGTCAGTTTTCGGAAAATAGACCGTTTTTCAAACTTAGAAGTTATAGCTCTCGAATCAACGGAATATGAACTAAAACCTAGAAAAACGTCCGTTTTTAAGGTTTGATTCATTTTCTAAAAAAGATTGAAAAACGGGAGTTTTTTGGAAGATGCAAATATCTACAAACCTATTCAATTAAGGTCTCCGAATATAAGTAATATTAGGCAAAAGATGCAAAAACGGCGAGTTTTGAGATTCAATCGATTTCTTCAAAAAAGCTTGAAAAACGTCAATTTTGGGAAAATAAACCGTTTTTCAAACTTAGCAAGTTATTGCTCTCGAATCTAAGTAATATTAACCAAAACCTGGAAAAACGGCCGTTTTTGAGGGTTAAACCATTTCCTAAAAATGATTAAAAACGGGAGTTTTTTTGGATAATGCAAATATCTTCAAACCTATCCAATTAAGGTCTCCGATTGTAAGTAATATTAGGCAAAAACATGCAAAAACTGCCAGTTTTGAGATTCAATCGATTTCTTCAAAAAAGCTTGAAAAACGTCAGTTTTGGGAAAATAAACCGTTTTTCAAACTTAGCAAGTTATTGCTTTTGAATCTAAGTAATATTTACCAAAACCTGGAAAAACGGCCGTTTTTGAGAGTAAACCATTTCCTAAAAAGATTGAAAAACGACAGTTTTTTAGATAATGCAAATATCTTATGACTTGTCCAATTAAGATCTCTGATTATAAGTAATATTAGGCAAAAACATGCAAAAACGGCCAGTTTTGAGATTCAATCGATTTCTTCAAAAAAAGCTTTAAAAACGTCAGTTTTCGGAAAATAAACCGTTTTTCAAACTTAGAAGTTATAGCTCTCGAATCAAAGGAATATGAACTAAAACCTAGAAAAACGTCCGTTTTTAAGGTTTGATTCATTTTCTAAAAAAGATTGAAAAACGGGAGTTTTTTGGATAATGCAAATATCTTTGAACTTATCCAATTAAGGTCTCCGATTATAAGTAATAATAGGCAAAAACATGTTAAAACGGCCAGTTTTGAGATTGAATCGATTTCTTAAAAAAAGCTTGAAAAACGTCAGTTTTGGGAAAATAAACCGTTTTTCAAACTTAGCAAGTTATTGCTCTCGAATCTAAGTAATATAAACCAAAACCTGGAAAAACGGCCGTTTTTAAGGTAAGATCCATTTCCTAAAAAAAGATTGAAAAACGGGAGTTTTTTGGATGATGCAAATATCGTTAAACCTATCCAATTAAGGTCTCCGATTATAAGTAATAATAGGCAAAAACATGCAAAAAAGGCCAGTTTGGAGATTCAAATCGATTTCTTCATAAAAGCTTGAAAAACGTCAGTTTTGGGAAAATAAACCGTTTTTCCTACTTAGCAAGTTATAGCTCTCGAATCAAAGGAATATAAACTAAAACCTAGAAAAACGGCCGTTTTTAAGGTTTGATCCATTTTCTAAAAAAGATTGAAAAACGGGAGTTTTTTGGATGATGCAAATATCGTTAAACCTATCCAATTAAGGTCTCCGATTATAAGTAATATTATGCAAAAACATGCAAAAACGGCCAGTTTTGAGATTCAATCGATTTCTTCAAAAAAGCTTGAAAAAAGGCAGTTTTGAAGAAAATAAACCGTTTTTCAAACTTAGCAAGTTATTGCTTTCGAATCTAAGCAATATTAACCAAAACCTGGAAAAACGGCCGTTTTTGAGGGTTAAACCATTTCCTAAATATGATTTCAAAACGGGAGTTTTTTGGATAATGCAAATATCTACAAACCTATCCAATTAAGGTCTCCGATTATAAGTAATAATAGGCAAAAACATGCAAAAAAGGCCAGTTTTGAGATTCAAATCGATTTCTTCAAAAAAGCTTGAAAAACGTCAGTTTTGGGAAAATAAACCGTTTTTAAACTTAGCAAGTTATAGCTCTCGAATCAAAGGAATATGAACTAAAACCTAGAAAAACGGCCGTTTTTAAGGTTTGATCCATTTTCTAAAAAAGATTGAAAAACGGGAGTTTTTTGGATGATGCAAATATCGTTAAACCTATCCAATTAAGGTCTCCGATTATAAGTAATATTATGCAAAAACATGCAAAAACGGCCAGTTTTGAGATTCAATCGATTTCTTCAAAAAAGCTTGAAAAAAGGCAGTTTTGAAGAAAATAAACCGTTTTTCAAACTTAGCAAGTTATCGCTTTCGAATCTAAGTAATATTAACCAAAACCTGGAAAAACGGCCGTTTTTGAGGGTTAAATCATTTTCTAAAAATGATTGAAAAACGGGAGTTTTTTTGGATAATGCAAATATCTTCAAACCTATCCAATTAAGGTCTCCGAATATAAGTAATATCAGGCAAAAACATGCAAACACGGCCAAGTTTTGAGATTCAATCGATTTCTTCAAAAAAGCTTGAAAAACGTCAGTTTGGGGAAAATAAACCGTTTTTCAAACTTAGCAAGTAATTGCTCTCGAATCTAAGTAATATTAACCAAAACCTGGAAAAACGACCGTTTTTGACGGTTAAACCATTTCCAAAAAATGATTGAAAACTAGAGTTTTTTTGGATAATGCAAATATCTTCAAACCTATCCGATTAAGGTCTCTGAATATAAGTTATTTTAGGCAAAAACATGCAAAAACGGCCAGTTTTGAGATTCAATCGATTTCTTCAAAAAAGCTTGAAAAACGTCAGTTTTGGGAAAAAAGCCGTTTTTTCAAACTTAGCAAGTTATTGCTCTCGAATCTAAGTAATATAAACCAAAACCTGGAAAAACGGCCGTTTTTAAAGTTTGATCCATTTCCTAAAAAAGATTGAAAAACGGGAGTTTTTTGGATCATGCAAATATCTTTGAACTTATCCAATTAAGGTCTCCGATTATAAGTAATAATAGGCAAAACCATGTTAAAACGGCCAGTTTTGAGATTGAATCGATTTCTTAAAAAAAGCTTGAAAAACGTCAATTTTTAGAAAATAAACCATTTTTCAATCTTAGCAAGTTATTGCTCTCGAATCTAAGTAATATAAACCAAAACCTGGAAAAACGTCCGTTTTTAAGGTTTGATCCATTTCCTAAAAAAGATTGAAAAACGGGAGTTTTTTGGATAATGCAAATATCGTGAAACATATCCAATTAAGGTCTCCAATTATTATTAATATTAGGCAAAAACATGGAAAAACGACCAGTTTTGAGATTCAATCGATTTCTACAAAAAAGATTGAAAAAAGGCATTTTTAGGAAAATAAACCGTTTTTCAAACTTAGCAAGTTATTGCTCTCGAATCTAAGTAATAAAAAACAAAACCTGGAAAAACGGCCGTTTTTAAGGTTTGATCCATTTCCTAAAAAAAGATTGAAAAACGGGAGTTTTTTGGATGATGCAAATATCGTAAACCTATCCAATTAAGGTCTCCGATTATTAACAATATTAGGGAAAAACATGGAAAAACGACCAGTTTTGAGATTCAATCGATTTCTTCAAAAAAGATTGAAAAAAGGCAGTTTTAGGAAAATAAACCGTTTTTTAAACTTAGCAAGTTATTGCTCTCGAATCTAAGTAATATAAAACAAAACCTGGAAAAACGGCCGTTTTTAAGGTTTGATCCATTTCCTAAAAAAAGATTGAAAAACGGGAGTTTTTTGGATGATGCAAATTTCGTCAAACCTATCCAATTAAGGTCTCCGATTATAAGTAATATTAGGCAAAAACATGCAAAAACCGCCAGTTTTGAGATTCAATCGATTTCTTCAAAAAAGCTTGAAAAACGTCAGTTTTGGTGAAATAATCCGTTTTTAAAACTTAGCAAGTTATTGCTCTCGAATCTAAGTAATATTAACTAAAACCTGGAAAAACGGCCTTTTTTAAGGTTTGATCCATTTCCTAAAATAGATTGAAAACGGGAGTTTTTTGGATGATGCAAATATCGTCAAACCTATAAGTAATATTAGGCAAAAACATGCAAAAACGGCCAGTTTTGAGATTCAATCGATTTCTTCAAAAAAGCTTGAAGAACGTCAGTTTTGGGGAAATAAACCGTTTTTCAAACTAAGCAAGTTATTGCTCTCGAATCTAAGTAATATTAACCAAAACCTGGAAAAACGGCCGTTTTTGAGGGTTAAACCATTTCCTAAAAATGATTGAAAACGGGATTTTTTTTTGGATAATGCAAATATCTTCAAACCTATCCAATTAAGGTCTCCGAATATAAGTAATATTAGGCAAAAACATGCAAAAACTGCCAGTTTTGAGATTCAATCGATTTCTTCAAAAAAGCTTGAAAAACGTCAGTTCTGGGGAAATAAACCGTTTTTCAAACTTAGCAAGTTATTGCTCTCGAATCTAAGTAATATTAACCAAAACCTGGAAAAACGGCCGTTTTTGAGGGTTAAACCATTTCCTAAAAAGATTTCAAAACGGGAGTTTTTTGGATAATGCAAATATCTTTGAACTTATCCAATTAAGGTCTCCGAATATAAGTAATATTAGGCAAAACATGCAAAAACGGCGAGTTTTGAGGTTCAATCGATTTCTTCAAAAAAGCTTGAAAAACGTCAATTTTGGGAAAATAAACCGTTTTTCAAACTTAGCAAGTTATTGCTCTCGAATCTAAGTAATATTAACCAAAACCTGGAAAAACGGCCGTTTTTGAGGGTTAAACCATTTCCTAAATATGATTGAAAAACGGGAGTTTTTTGGATAATGCAAATATCTTCAAACCTATCCAATTAAGGTCTCCGATTATAAGTAATATTAGGCAAAAAATATGCAAAAACGGCGAGTTTTGAGATTCAATCGATTTCTTCAAAAAAGCTTGAAAAAAGGCAGTTCTGAGAAAATAAACCGTTTTTCAAACTTAGCAAGTTATTGCTCTCGAAACTACGTAATATTAAGCCAAACCTGAGAAAAACGGCCGTTTTCAAGGTTCGATCCTTTTCCCAAAAAAGATTGAAAAACGGGAGTATTTTGGATGTGGCGAATATCTTCAAACCTATCCAATTAAGGTCTCCGATTATAAGTAATATTAAGGCAAAAACATGCAAAAACGGTTAGTTTTGAGATTCAATCGATTTCTTTAAAAAAGCTTAAAAAACGTCAATTTTGGGAAAATATACCGTTTTTTAAACTTAGCAATTTATTGCTCTCGAATCTAAGTAATATTAACCAAAACCTGGAAAAACGGCCGTTTTTAAGGTTTGATCCATTTCCTAAAAAAGATTGAAAACGGGAGTTTTTTGGATAATGCAAATATCTACAAACCTATTCAATTAAGGTCTCCGAATATAAGTAATATTAGGCAAAAGATGCAAAAACGGCGAGTTTTGAGATTCAATCGATTTCTTCAAAAAAGCTTGAAAAACGTCAATTTTGGGAAAATAAACCGTTTTTCAAACTTAGCAAGTTATTGCTCTCGAATCTAAGTAATATTAACCAAAACCTGGAAAAATGGCCGTTTTTGAGGGTTAAACCATTTCCTAAAACTAATTGAAAAACGAGAGTTTTTTAGATAATGCAAATATCTTATGACTTGTCCAATTAAGGTCTCCGAATATAAGTAATATTAGGCAAAAACATGCAAAAACGGCCAAGTTTTGAGATTCAATCGATTTCTTCAAAAAAGCTTGAAAAACGTCAATTTTGGGAAAATAAACCGTTTTTCAAACTTAGCAAGTTATTGCTCTCGAATCTAACCAAAACCTGGAAAAACGGCCGTTTTTAAGGTTTGATCCATTTCCTAAAAAAGATTGAAAAACGGGAGTTTTTTATACGGTGCAAATAATTTCAAACCTATCCAATTAAGGTCTCTGATTATGAGTAATATTAGGCAAAAACATGCAAAAACTGCCAATTTGAGATTCAATCGATTTCTTCAAAAAAGCTTGAAAAACGTCAGTTTTGAGAAAATAAACCGTTTTTCAATCTTAGCAAGTTATTGCTCTCGAATCTAAGTAATATAAACCAAAACCTGGAAAAACGGCCGTTTTTAAGGTTTGATCCATTTCCTAAAAAAGATTGAAAAACGGGAGTTTTTTGGATGATGCAAATATCGTGAAACCTATCCAATTAAGGTTTCCGATTATTATTAATATTAGGCAAAAACATGGAAAAACGACCAGTTTTGAGATTCAATCGATTTCTTCAAAAAAGATTGAAAAAAGGCAGTTTTAGGAAAATAAACCGTTTTTCAAACTTAGCAAGTTATTGCTCTCGAATCTAAGTAATATAAAACAAAACCTGGAAAAACGGCCGTTTTTAAGGTTTGATCCATTTCATAAAAAAAGATTGAAAAACGGGAGTTTTTTGGATGATGCAAATTTCGTCAAACCTATCCAATTAAGGTCTCCGATTATAAGTAATATTAGGCAAAAACATGCAAAAACGGCCAGTTTTGAGATTCAATCGATTTCTTCAAAAAAGCTTGAAAAAAGGCAGTTCTGAGAAAATAATCCGTTTTTTCAAACTTACAAGTTATTGCTCTCGAATATAAGTAATATTAACCAAAACCTGGAAAAACGGCCGTTTTTGAGGGTTAAACCATTTCCTAAAAATGATTGAAAATGGGAGTTTTTTGGATAATGCAAATATCTTCAAACCTATCCGATTAAGGTCTCCGAATACAAGTTATATTAGGCAAAAACATGCAAAAACAGCCAGTTTTGAGATTCAATTGATTTCTTCACAAAAGCTTGAAAAAGGCAGTTTTAGGAAAATAAACCGTTTTTCAAACTTAGCAAGTTATTGCTCTCGATTCTAAGTAATATTAACTAAAACCTGGAAAAACGGCCGTTTTTAAGGTTTGATCCATTTCCTAAAATAGATTGAATACGGGAGTTTTTTGGATGATGCAAATATCGTCAAACCTATCCAATTAATGTCTCCGATTATAAGTAATATTAGGCAAAAACATGCAAAAACGGCCAGTTTTGAGATTCAATCGATTTCTTCAAAAAAGCTTGAAAAACGTCAGTTTTGGGGAAATAAACCGTTTTTCAAACTAAGCAAGTTATTGCTCTCGAATCTAAGTAATATTAACCAAAACCTGGAAAAACGGCCGTTTTTAAGGTTTGATCCATTTCCTAAAAAAGATTGAAAACGGGAGTTTTTTAGATAATGCAAATATCTACAAACCTATTCAATTAAGGTCTCCGAATATAAGTAATATTAGGCAAAAGATGCAAAAACGGCGAGTTTTGAGATTCAATCGATTTCTTCAAAAAAGCTTGAAAAACGTCAATTTTGGGAAAATAAACCGTTTTTCAAACTTAGCAAGTTATTGCTCTCGAATCTAAGTAATATTAACCAAAACCTGGAAAAATGGCCGTTTTTGAGGGTTAAACCATTTCCTAAAACTAATTGAAAAACGAGAGTTTTTTAGATAATGCAAATATCTTATGACTTGTCCAATTAAGGTCTCCGAATATAAGTAATATTAGGCAAAAACATGCAAAAACGGCCAAGTTTTGAGATTCAATCGATTTCTTCAAAAAAGCTTGACAAACGTCAATTTTGGGAAAATAAACCGTTTTTCAAACTTAGCAAGTTATTGCTCTCGAATCTAACCAAAACCTGGAAAAACGGCCGTTTTTAAGGTTTGATCCATTTCCTAAAAAAGATTGAAAAACGGGAGTTTTTTATACGGTGCAAATAATTTCAAACCTATCCAATTAAGGTCTCTGATTATGAGTAATATTAGGCAAAAACATGCAAAAACTGCCAATTTGAGATTCAATCGATTTCTTCAAAAAAGCTTGAAAAACGTCAGTTTTGAGAAAATAAACCGTTTTTCAATCTTAGCAAGTTATTGCTCTCGAATCTAAGTAATATAAACCAAAACCTGGAAAAACGGCCGTTTTTAAGGTTTGATCCATTTCCTAAAAAAGATTGAAAAACGGGAGTTTTTTGGATGATGCAAATATCGTGAAACCTATCCAATTAAGGTTTCCGATGATTATTAATATTAGGCAAAAACATGGAAAAACGACCAGTTTTGAGATTCAATCGATTTCTTCAAAAAAGATTGAAAAAAGGCAGTTTTAGGAAAATAAACCCTTTTTCAAACTTAGCAAGTTATTGCTCTCGAATCTAAGTAATATAAAACAAAACCTGGAAAAACGGCCGTTTTTAAGGTTTGATCCATTTCATAAAAAAAGATTGAAAAACGGGAGTTTTTTGGATGATGCAAATTTCGTCAAACCTATCCAATTAAGGTCTCCGATTATAAGTAATATTAGGCAAAAACATGCAAAAACGGCCAGTTTTGAGATTCAATGGATTTCTTCAAAAAAGCTTGAAAAAAGGCAGTTCTGAGAAAATAATCCGTTTTTTCAAACTTACAAGTTATTGCTCTCGAATATAAGTAATATTAACCAAAACCTGGAAAAACGGCCGTTTTTGAGGGTTAAACCATTTCCTAAAAATGATTGAAAATGGGAGTTTTTTGGATAATGCAAATATCTTCAAACCTATCCGATTAAGGTCTCCGAATATAAGTTATATTAGGCAAAAACATGCAAAAACAGCCAGTTTTGAGATTCAATTGATTTCTTCACAAAAGCTTGAAAAAGGCAGTTTTAGGAAAATAAACCGTTTTTCAAACTTAGCAAGTTATTGCTCTCGATTCTAAGTAATATTAACTAAAACCTGGAAAAACGGCCGTTTTTAAGGTTTGATCCATTTCCTAAAATAGATTGAATACGGGAGTTTTTTGGATGATGCAAATATCGTCAAACCTATCCAATTAATGTCTCCGATTATAAGTAATATTAGGCAAAAACATGCAAAAACGGCCAGTTTTGAGATTCAATCGATTTCTTCAAAAAAGCTTGAAAAACGTCAGTTTTGGGGAAATCAACCGTTTTTCAAACTAAGCAAGTTATTGCTCTCGAATCTAAGTAATATTAACCAAAACCTGGAAAAACGGCTGTTTTTGAGGGTTTAACCATTTCCTAAAAATGATTGAAAACGGGAGATTTTTTTGGATAATGCAAATATCTTCAAACCTATCCAATTAAGGTTTCCGAATATAAGTAATATTAGGCGAAAACATGCAAAAACGGCCAGTTTTGAGATTCAATCGATTTCTTCAAAGAAAAAGCTTGAAAAACGTCAGTTCTGGGGAAATAAACCGTTTTTCAAACTTAGCAAGTTATTGCTCTCGAATCTAAGTAATATTAACCAAAACCTGGAAAAACGGCCGTTTTTGAGGGTTAAACCATTTCCTAAAAAGATTTCAAAACGGGAGTTTTTTAGATAATGCAAATAACTTTGAACTTACCCAATTAAGGTCTCCGAATATAAGTAATATTAGGCAAAACATGCAAAAACGGCGAGTTTTGAGATTCAATCGATTTCTTCAAAAAAGCTTGAAAAACGTCAGTTTTGAGGAAAATAAACCGTTTTTCAAACTTAGCAAGTTATTGCTCTCGAATCTAAGTAATATTAACCAAAACCTGGAAAAATGGCCGTTTTTGAGGGTTAAACCATTTCCTAAAACTAATTGAAAAACGAGAGTTTTTTAGATAATGCAAATATCTTATGACTTGTCCAATTAAGGTCTCCGAATATAAGTAATATTAGGCAAAAACATGCAAAAACGGCCAAGTTTTGAGATTCAATCGATTTCTTCAAAAAAGCTTGAAAAACGTCAATTTTGGGAAAATAAACCGTTTTTCAAACTTAGCAAGTTATTGCTCTCGAATCTAACCAAAACCTGGAAAAACGGCCGTTTTTAAGGTTTGATCCATTTCCTAAAAAGATTTCAAAACGGGAGTTTTTTAGATAATGCAAATAACTTTGAACTTACCCAATTAAGGTCTCCGAATATAAGTAATATTAGGCAAAACATGCAAAAACGGCCAGTTTTGAGATTCAATGGATTTCTTCAAAAAAGCTTGAAAAAAGGCAGTTCTGAGAAAATAATCCGTTTTTTCAAACTTACAAGTTATTGCTCTCGAATATAAGTAATATTAACCAAAACCTGGAAAAACGGCCGTTTTTGAGGGTTAAACCATTTCCTAAAAATGATTGAAAATGGGAGTTTTTTGGATAATGCAAATATCTTCAAACCTATCCGATTAAGGTCTCCGAATATAAGTTATATTAGGCAAAAACATGCAAAAACAGCCAGTTTTGAGATTCAATTGATTTCTTCACAAAAGCTTGAAAAAGGCAGTTTTAGGAAAATAAACCGTTTTTCAAACTTAGCAAGTTATTGCTCTCGATTCTAAGTAATATTAACTAAAACCTGGAAAAACGGCCGTTTTTAAGGTTTGATCCATTTCCTAAAATAGATTGAATACGGGAGTTTTTTGGATGATGCAAATATCGTCAAACCTATCCAATTAATGTCTCCGATTATAAGTAATATTAGGCAAAAACATGCAAAAACGGCCAGTTTTGAGATTCAATCGATTTCTTCAAAAAAGCTTGAAAAACGTCAGTTTTGGGGAAATCAACCGTTTTTCAAACTAAGCAAGTTATTGCTCTCGAATCTAAGTAATATTAACCAAAACCTGGAAAAACGGCTGTTTTTGAGGGTTTAACCATTTCCTAAAAATGATTGAAAACGGGAGATTTTTTTGGATAATGCAAATATCTTCAAACCTATCCAATTAAGGTTTCCGAATATAAGTAATATTAGGCGAAAACATGCAAAAACGGCCAGTTTTGAGATTCAATCGATTTCTTCAAAGAAAAAGCTTGAAAAACGTCAGTTCTGGGGAAATAAACCGTTTTTCAAACTTAGCAAGTTATTGCTCTCGAATCTAAGTAATATTAACCAAAACCTGGAAAAACGGCCGTTTTTGAGGGTTAAACCATTTCCTAAAAAGATTTCAAAACGGGAGTTTTTTAGATAATGCAAATAACTTTGAACTTACCCAATTAAGGTCTCCGAATATAAGTAATATTAGGCAAAACATGCAAAAACGGCGAGTTTTGAGATTCAATCGATTTCTTCAAAAAAGCTTGAAAAACGTCAGTTTTGAGGAAAATAAACCGTTTTTCAAACTTAGCAAGTTATTGCTCTCGAATCTAAGTAATATTAACCAAAACCTGGAAAAATGGCCGTTTTTGAGGGTTAAACCATTTCCTAAAACTAATTGAAAAACGAGAGTTTTTTAGATAATGCAAATATCTTATGACTTGTCCAATTAAGGTCTCCGAATATAAGTAATATTAGGCAAAAACATGCAAAAACGGCCAAGTTTTGAGATTCAATCGATTTCTTCAAAAAAGCTTGAAAAACGTCAATTTTGGGAAAATAAACCGTTTTTCAAACTTAGCAAGTTATTGCTCTCGAATCTAACCAAAACCTGGAAAAACGGCCGTTTTTAAGGTTTGATCCATTTCCTAAAAAAGATTGAAAAACGGGAGTTTTTTATACGGTGCAAATAATTTCAAACCTATCCAATTAAGGTCTCTGATTATGAGTAATATTAGGCAAAAACATGCAAAAACTGCCAATTTGAGATTCAATCGATTTCTTCAAAAAAGCTTGAAAAACGTCAGTTTTGAGAAAATAAACCGTTTTTCAATCTTAGCAAGTTATTGCTCTCGAATCTAAGTAATATAAACCAAAACCTGGAAAAACGGCCGTTTTTAAGGTTTGATCCATTTCCTAAAAAAGATTGAAAAACGGGAGTTTTTTGGATGATGCAAATATCGTGAAACCTATCCAATTAAGGTTTCCGATTATTATTAATATTAGGCAAAAACATGGAAAAACGACCAGTTTTGAGATTCAATCGATTTCTTCAAAAAAGATTGAAAAAAGGCAGTTTTAGGAAAATAAACCGTTTTTCAAACTTAGCAAGTTATTGCTCTCGAATCTAAGTAATATAAAACAAAACCTGGAAAAACGGCCGTTTTTAAGGTTTGATCCATTTCATAAAAAAAGATTGAAAAACGGGAGTTTTTTGGATGATGCAAATTTCGTCAAACCTATCCAATTAAGGTCTCCGATTATAAGTAATATTAGGCAAAAACATGCAAAAACGGCCAGTTTTGAGATTCAATGGATTCCTTCAAAAAAGCTTGAAAAAAGGCAGTTCTGAGAAAATAATCCGTTTTTTCAAACTTACAAGTTATTGCTCTCGAATATAAGTAATATTAACCAAAACCTGGAAAAACGGCCGTTTTTGAGGGTTAAACCATTTCCTAAAAATGATTGAAAATGGGAGTTTTTTGGATAATGCAAATATCTTCAAACCTATCCGATTAAGGTCTCCGAATATAAGTATATTAGGCAAAAACATGCAAAAACAGCCAGTTTTGAGATTCAATCGATTTCTTCACAAAAGCTTGAAAAAGGCAGTTTTAGGAAAATAAACCGTTTTTCAAACTTAGCAAGTTATTGCTCTCGATTCTAAGTAATATTAACTAAAACCTGGAAAAACGGCCGTTTTTAAGGTTTGATCCATTTCCTAAAATAGATTGAATACGGGAGTTTTTTGGATGATGCAAATATCGTCAAACCTATCCAATTAATGTCTCCGATTATAAGTAATATTAGGCAAAAACATGCAAAAACGGCCAGTTTTGAGATTCAATCGATTTCTTCAAAAAAGCTTGAAAAACGTCAGTTTTGGGGAAATAAACCGTTTTTCAAACTAAGCAAGTTATTGCTCTCGAATCTAAGTAATATTAACCAAAACCTGGAAAAACGGCCGTTTTTAAGGTTTGATCCATTTCCTAAAAAAGATTGAAAACGGGAGTTTTTTGGATAATGCAAATATCTACAAACCTATTCAATTAAGGTCTCCGAATATAAGTAATATTAGGCAAAAGATGCAAAAACGGCGAGTTTTGAGATTCAATCGATTTCTTCAAAAAAGCTTGAAAAACGTCAATTTTGGGAAAATAAACCGTTTTTCAAACTTAGCAAGTTATTGCTCTCGAATCTAAGTAATATTAACCAAAACCTGGAAAAATGGCCGTTTTTGAGGGTTAAACCATTTCCTAAAACTAATTGAAAAACGAGAGTTTTTTAGATAATGCAAATATCTTATGACTTGTCCAATTAAGGTCTCCGAATATAAGTAATATTAGGCAAAAACATGCAAAAACGGCCAAGTTTTGAGATTCAATCGATTTCTTCAAAAAAGCTTGAAAAACGTCAATTTTGGGAAAATAAACCGTTTTTCAAACTTAGCAAGTTATTGCTCTCGAATCTAACCAAAACCTGGAAAAACGGCCGTTTTTAAGGTTTGATCCATTTCCTAAAAAAGATTGAAAAACGGGAGTTTTTTATACGGTGCAAATAATTTCAAACCTATCCAATTAAGGTCTCTGATTATGAGTAATATTAGGCAAAAACATGCAAAAACTGCCAATTTGAGATTCAATCGATTTCTTCAAAAAAGCTTGAAAAACGTCAGTTTTGAGAAAATAAACCGTTTTTCAATCTTAGCAAGTTATTGCTCTCGAATCTAAGTAATATAAACCAAAACCTGGAAAAACGGCCGTTTTTAAGGTTTGATCCATTTCCTAAAAAAGATTGAAAAACGGGAGTTTTTTGGATGATGCAAATATCGTGAAACCTATCCAATTAAGGTTTCCGATTATTATTAATATTAGGCAAAAACATGGAAAAACGACCAGTTTTGAGATTCAATCGATTTCTTCAAAAAAGATTGAAAAAAGGCAGTTTTAGGAAAATAAACCGTTTTTCAAACTTAGCAAGTTATTGCTCTCGAATCTAAGTAATATAAAACAAAACCTGGAAAAACGGCCGTTTTTAAGGTTTGATCCATTTCATAAAAAAAGATTGAAAAACGGGAGTTTTTTGGATGATGCAAATTTCGTCAAACCTATCCAATTAAGGTCTCCGATTATAAGTAATATTAGGCAAAAACATGCAAAAACGGCCAGTTTTGAGATTCAATGGATTTCTTCAAAAAAGCTTGAAAAAAGGCAGTTCTGAGAAAATAATCCGTTTTTTCAAACTTACAAGTTATTGCTCTCGAATATAAGTAATATTAACCAAAACCTGGAAAAACGGCCGTTTTTGAGGGTTAAACCATTTCCTAAAAATGATTGAAAATGGGAGTTTTTTGGATAATGCAAATATCTTCAAACCTATCCGATTAAGGTCTCCGAATATAAGTTATATTAGGCAAAAACATGCAAAAACAGCCAGTTTTGAGATTCAATTGATTTCTTCACAAAAGCTTGAAAAAGGCAGTTTTAGGAAAATAAACCGTTTTTCAAACTTAGCAAGTTATTGCTCTCGATTCTAAGTAATATTAACTAAAACCTGGAAAAACGGCCGTTTTTAAGGTTTGATCCATTTCCTAAAATAGATTGAATACGGGAGTTTTTTGGATGATGCAAATATCGTCAAACCTATCCAATTAATGTCTCCGATTATAAGTAATATTAGGCAAAAACATGCAAAAACGGCCAGTTTTGAGATTCAATCGATTTCTTCAAAAAAGCTTGAAAAACGTCAGTTTTGGGGAAATCAACCGTTTTTCAAACTAAGCAAGTTATTGCTCTCGAATCTAAGTAATATTAACCAAAACCTGGAAAAACGGCTGTTTTTGAGGGTTAAACCATTTCCTAAAAATGATTGAAAACGGGAGATTTTTTTGGATAATGCAAATATCTTCAAACCTATCCAATTAAGGTTTCCGAATATAAGTAATATTAGGCGAAAACATGCAAAAACGGCCAGTTTTGAGATTCAATCGATTTCTTCAAAGAGAAAGCTTGAAAAACGTCAGTTCTGGGGAAATAAACCGTTTTTCAAACTTAGCAAGTTATTGCTCTCGAATCTAAGTAATATTAACCAAAACCTGGAAAAACGGCCGTTTTTGAGGGTTAAACCATTTCCTAAAAAGATTTCAAAACGGGAGTTTTTTAGATAATGCAAATAACTTTGAACTTACCCAATTAAGGTCTCCGAATATAAGTAATATTAGGCAAAACATGCAAAAACGGCCAGTTTTGAGATTCAATCGATTTCTTCAAAAAAGCTTGAAAAACGTCAGTTTTGAGGAAAATGAACCGTTTTTCAAACTTAGCAAGTTATTGCTCTCGAATCTAAGTAATATTAACCAAAACCTGGAAAAACGGCTGTTTTTGAGGGTTAAACCATTTCCTAAATATGATTGAAAATCGGGAGTTTTTTTGGATAATGCAAATATCTTCAAACCTATCCAATTAAGGTCTCCGAATATAAGTTATATTAGGCAAAAACATGCAAAAACGGCCAGTTTTGAGATTCAATCGATTTCTTCAAAAAAGCTTGAAAAAAGGCAGTTCTGAGAAAATAAACCATTTTTCAAACGTAGCAAGTTATTGCTCTCGAAACTAAGTAATATTAAGCCAAACCTGTGAAAAACGGCCGTTTTCAAGGTTCGATCCATTTCCTAAAAATGATTTAAAAACGGGAGTATTTTGGATAACTTGAATATCTTCAAACCTATCCAATTAAGGTCTCCGATTATGAGTAATATTAGGTAAAAACATGGAAAAACAGCCGGTTTTGAGATTCGATTGATTTCTTAAAAAAAGCTTGCAAAACGTCAGTTTTGGGAAAATAAACCGTTTTTCAAACTTAGCAACCTGGAAAAACGGCCGTTTTTGAGAGTAAACCATTTCCTAAAAAAGATTGAAAAACGAGAGTTTTTTAGATAATGCAAATATCTTATGACTTGTCCAATTAAGATCTCCGATTATAAGTAATATTAGGCAAAAACATGCAAAAACGGCTAGTTTTGAGATTCAATCGATTTCTTCAAAAAAAGCTTTAAAAACGTCAGTTTTCGGAAAATAAACCGTTTTTCAAACTTAGAAGTTATAGCTCTCGAATCAAAGGAATATGAACTAAAACCTAGAAAAACGTCCGTTTTTAAGGTTTGATTCATTTTCTAAAAAAGATTGATAAATGGGAGTTTTTTGGATAATGCAAATATCTTTGAACTTATCCAATTAAGGTCTCCGATTATAGGTAATAATAGGCAAAAACATGTTAAAACGGCCAGTTTTGAGATTGAATCGATTTCTTCAAAAAAGCTTGAAAAAAGGCAGTTTTGAAGAAAAAACAACCGTTTTTCAAACTTAGCAAGTTATCGCTTTCGAATCTAAGTAATATTAACCAAAACCTGGAAAAACGGCCGTTATTGAGGATTAAACCATTTTCTAAAAATGATTGAAAAACGGGAGTTTTTTTGGATAATGCAAATATCTTTAAACCTATCCAATTAAGGTCTCCGAATATAAGTAATATTAGGCAAAAACATGCAAAAACGGCCAAGTTTTGAGATTCAATCGATTTCTTCAAAAAAGCTTGAAAAACGTCAGTTTAGAGAAAATAAACCGTTTTTCAAACTTAGCAAGTAATTGCTCTCGAATCTAAGTAATATTAACCAAAACCTGGAAAAACGACCGTTTTTGAGGGTTAAACCATTTCCTAAAAATGATTGAAAACTAGAGTTTTTTTGGATAATGCAAATATCTTCAAACCTATCCGATTAAGGTCTCTGAATATGAGTTATTTTAGGCAAAAACATGCAAAAACGGACAGTTTTGAGATTCAATCGATTTCTTCAAAAAAGCTTGAAAAACGTCAGTTTTGAAGAAAATAAACCGTTTTTCAAACTTAGCAAGTTATTGCTCTCGAATCTAAGTAATATTAACCTAAACCTGGAAAAACGGCCGTTTTTGAGGGTTAAACCATTTCCTAAAAATGATTTCAAAACGGGAGTTTTTTGGATAATGCAAATATCTACAAACCTATCCAATTAAGGTCTCCGATTATAAGTAATAATAGGCAAAAACATGCAAAAACGGCCAGTTTTGAGATTCAATCGATTTCTTCAAAAAAGCTTGAAAAACGTCAGTTTTGGTGAAATAATCCGTTTTTTCAAACTTACAAGTTATTCTCTTGAATATAAGTAATATTAAACAAAACCTGGAAAAACGGCAGTTTTTGAGGGTTAAAACATTTCCTAAAAATGATTGAAAATGGGAGTTTTTTGGATAATGCAAATATCTTCAAACCTATCCGATAAGGTCTCCGAATATACATAAGTTATATTAGGCAAAAACATGCATAAACAGCCAGTTTTGAGATTCAATTGATTTCTTCACAAAAGCTTGAAAAAGGCAGTTTTATGAAAATAAACCGTTTTTCAAACTTAGCAAGTTATTGCTCTCGAATCTAAGTAATATTAACTAAAACCTGGAAAAACGGCCGTTTTTAAGGTTTGATCCATTTCCTAAAATAGATTGAAAACGGGAGTTTTTTGGATGATGCAAATATCGTCAAACCTATCCAATTAATGTCTCCGATTATAAGTAATATTAGGCAAAAACATGCAAAAACGGCCAGTTTTGAGATTCAATCGATTTCTTCAAAAAAGCTTGAAAAAAGTCAGTTTTGGGGAAATAAACCGTTTTTCAAACTAAGCAAGTTATTGCTCTCGAATCTAAGTAATATTAACCAAAACCTAGAAAAACGGCCGTTTTTAATGTTTGATCCATTTCCTAAAAAAAGATTGTAAAACGGGAGTTTTTTGGATGATGCAAATATCGTTAAACCTATCCAATTAAGGTCTCCGAATATAAGTAATATTATGCAAAAACATGCAAAAACGGCCAGTTTTGAGATTCAATCGATTTCTTCAAAAAAGCTTGAAAAAAGGCAGTTTTGAAGAAAAAAAAAACGTTTTTCAAACTTAGAAGTTATTGCTCTCGAATCTAAGTAATATTAACCTAACCTAGAAAAACGGCCGTTTTTAAGGTTCGATCCATTTCCTAAATAAAGATTGAAAAACGGGAGTTTTTTGGATGATGCAAATATCGTTAAACCTATCCAATTAAGGTCTCCGATTATAAGTAATATTAGGCAAAAACATGCAAAACCGGCCAGTTTTGAGATTCAATCGATTTCTTCAAAAAAGCTTGAAAAACGTCAGTTCTGGGGAAATAAACCGTTTTTCAAACTAAGCAAGTTATTGCTCTCGAATCTAAGTAATATTAACCAAAACCTGGAAAAACGGCCGTTTTTGAGGGTTAAACCATTTCCTAAAAAGATTTCAAAACGGGAGTTTTTTGGATAATGCAAATATCTTTGAACTTATCCAATTAAGGTCTCCGAATATAAGTAATATTAGGCAAAACATGCAAAAACGGCCAGTTTTGAGATTCAATCGATTTCTTCAAAAAAGCTTGAAAAACGTCAATTTTAGGAAAATAAACCGTTTTTCAAACTTAGCAAGTTATTGCTCTCGAATCTAAGTAATATTAACCACAACTTGGAAAAACGGCCGTTTTTAAGGTTTGATCCATTTCCTAATGAAGATTGAAAAACGGGAGTTTTTTATACGGTGCAAATAATTTCAAACCTATCCAATTAAGGTCTCTGATTATGAGTAATATTAGGCAAAAACATGCAAAAACTGCCAATTTGAGATTCAATCGATTTCTTCAAAAAAGCTTGAAAAACGTCAGTTCTGGGGAAATAAACCGTTTTTCAAACTAAGCAAGTTATTGCTCTCGAATCTAAGTAATATTAACCAAAACCTGGAAAAACGGCTGTTTTTGAGGGTTAAACCATTTCCTAAAAATGATTGAAAACGGGAGATTTTTTTGGATAATGCAAATATCTTCAAACCTATCCAATTAAGGTTTCCGAATATAAGTAATATTAGGCAAAAACATGCAAAAACGGCCAGTTTTGAGATTCAATCGATTTCTTCAAAAAAAAGCTTGAAAAACGTCAGTTCTGGGGAAATAAACCGTTTTTCAAACTTAGCAAGTTATTGCTCTCGAATCTAAGTAATATTAACCAAAACCTAGAAAAACGGCCGTTTTTAAGGTTTGATCCATTTCCTAAAAAAAGATTGAAAAGCGGGAGTTTTTTGGATGATGCAAATATCGTTAAACCTATCCAATTAAGGTCTCCGAATATAAGTAATATTATGCAAAAACATGCAAAAACGGCCAGTTTTGAGATTCAATCGATTTCTTCAAAAAAGCTTGAAAAAAGGCAGTTCTGAGAAAATAAACCATTTTTCAAACGTAGCAAGTTATTGCTCTCGAAACTAAGTAATATTAAGCCAAACCTGTGAAAAACGGCCGTTTTCAAGGTTCGATCCATTTCCTAAAAAAGATTTAAAAACGGGAGTATTTTGGATAACTTGAATATCTTCAAACCTATCCAATTAAGGTCTCCGATTATGAGTAATATTAGGTAAAAACATGGAAAAACAGCCGGTTTTGAGATTCGATTGATTTCTTAAAAAAAGCTTGCAAAACGTCAGTTTTGGGAAAATAAACCATTTTTCAAACTTAGCAACCTGGAAAAACGGCCGTTTTTGAGAGTAAACCATTTCCTAAAAAAGATTGAAAAACAAGAGTTTTTTAGATAATGCAAATATCTTATGACTTGTCCAATTAAGATCTCCGATTATAAGTAATATTAGGCAAAAACATGGAAAAACGGCTAGTTTTGAGATTCAATCGATTTCTTCAAAAAAAGCTTTAAAAACGTCAGTTTTCGGAAAATAAACCGTTTTTCAAACTTAAAAGTTATAGCTCTCGAATCAAAGGAATATGAACTAAAACCTAGAAAAACGTCCGTTTTTAAGGTTTGATTCATTTTCTAAAAAAGATTGATAAATGGGAGTTTTTTGGATAATGCAAATATCTTTAAACCTATCCAATTAAGGTCTCCGAATATAAGTAATATTAGGCAAAAACATGCAAAAACGGCCAAGTTTTGAGATTCAATCGATTTCTTCAAAAAAGCTTGAAAAACGTCAGTTTAGGGAAAATAAACCGTTTTTCAAACTTAGCAAGTAATTGCTCTCGAATCTAAGTAATATTAACCAAAACCTGGAAAAACGACCGTTTTTGAGGGTTAAACCATTTCCTAAAAATGATTGAAAACTAGAGTTTTTTTGGATAATGCAAATATCTTCAAACCTATCCGATTAAGGTCTCTGAATATGAGTTATTTTAGGCAAAAACATGCAAAAACGGACAGTTTTGAGATTCAATCGATTTCTTCAAAAAAGCTTGAAAAACGTCAGTTTTGAAGAAAATAAACCGTATTTCAAACTTAGCAAGTTATTGCTCTCGAATCTAAGTAATATTAACCAAAACCTGGAAAAACGGTCGTTTTTGAGGGTTAAACCATTTCCTAAAAATGATTTCAAAACGGGAGTTTTTTGGATAATGCAAATATCTACAAACCTATCCAATTAAGGTCTCCGATTATAAGTAATAATAGGCAAAAACATGCAAAAACGGCCAGTTTTGAGATTCAATCGATTTCTTCAAAAAAGCTTGAAAAACGTCAGTTTTGGTGAAATAATCCGTTTTTTCAAATATAAGTAATATTAAACAAAACCTGGAAAAACGGCCGTTTTTGAGGGTTAAACCATTTCCTAAAAATGATTGAAAATGGGAGTTTTTTGGATAATGCAAATATCTTCAAACCTATCCGATTAAGGTCTCCGAATATACATAAGTTATATTAGGCAAAAACATGCATAAACAGCCAGTTTTGAGATTCAATTGATTTCTTCACAAAAGCTTGAAAAAGGCAGTTTTAGGAAAATAAACCGTTTTTCAAACTTAGCAAGTTATTGCTCTCGAATCTAAGTAATATTAACTAAAACCTGGAAAAACGGCCGTTTTTAAGGTTTGATCCATTTCCTAAAATAGATTGAAAACGGGAGTTTTTTGGATGATGCAAATATCGTCAAACCTATCCAATTAATGTCTCCGATTATAAGTAATATTAGGCAAAAACATGCAAAAACGGATAGTTTTGAGATTCAATCGATTTCTTCAAAAAAGCTTGAAAAAAGTCAGTTTTGGGGAAATAAACCGTTTTTCAAACTAAGCAAGTTATTGCTCTCGAATCTAAGTAATATTAACCAAAACCTAGAAAAACGGCCGTTTTTAATGTTTGATCCATTTCCTAAAAAAAGATTGAAAAACGGGAGTTTTTTGGATGATGCAAATATCGTTAAACCTATCCAATTAAGGTCTCCGAATATAAGTAATATTATGCAAAAACATGCAAAAACGGCCAGTTTTGAGATTCAATCGATTTCTTCAAAAAAGCTTGAAAAAAGGCAGTTTTGAAGAAAAAAAAACCGTTTTTCAAACTTAGAAGTTATTGCTCTCGAATCTAAGTAATATTAACCTAACCTAGAAAAACGGCCGTTTTTAAGGTTCGATCCATTTCCTAAATAAAGATTGAAAAACGGGAGTTTTTTGGATGATGCAAATATCGTTAAACCTATCCAATTAAGGTCTCCGATTATAAGTAATATTAGGCAAAAACATGCAAAACCGGCCAGTTTTGAGATTCAATCGATTTCTTCAAAAAAGCTTAAAAACGTCAGTTCTGGGGAAATAAACCGTTTTTCAAACTAAGCAAGTTATTGCTCTCGAATCTAAGTAATATTAACCAAAACCTGGAAAAACGGCCGTTTTTGAGGGTTAAACCATTTCCTAAATAGATTTCAAAACGGGAGTTTTTTGGACAATGCAAATATCTTTGAACTTATCCAATTAAGGTCTCCGAATATAAGTAATATTAGGCAAAACATGCAAAAACGGCGAGTTTTGAGATTCAATCGATTTCTTCAAAAAAGCTTGAAAAACGTCAATTTTGGGAAAATAAACCGTTTTTCAAACTTAGCAAGTTATTGCTTTTAAATCTAAGTAATATTAACCAAAACCTGGAAAAACGGCCGTTTTTGAGGGTTAAACCATTTCCTAAATATGATTGAAAAACGGGAGTTTTTTGGATGATGCAAATATCGTCAAACCTATCCAATTAATGTCTCCGATTATAAGTAATATTAGGCAAAAACATGCAAAAACGGCCAGTTTGGAGATTCAATCGATTTCTTCAAAAAAGCTTGAAAAACGTCAATTTTAGGAAAATAAACCGTTTTTCAAACTTAGCAAGTTATTGCTCTCGAATCTAAGTAATATTAACCAAAACCTGGAAAAACGGCCGTTTTTAAGGGTTAAACCATTTCCTAAATATGATTGAAAAACGGGAGTTTTTTGGATAATGCAAATATCTTCAAACCTATCCAATTAAGGTCTCCGAATATAAGTAATATTAGGCAAAAACATGCAAAAACGGCCAGTTTTGAGATTCAATCGATTTCTTCAAAAAAGCTTGAAAAACGTCAGTTCTGGGGAAATAAACCGTTTTTCAAACTTAGCAAGTTATTGCTCTCGAATCTAAGTAATATTAACCAAAACCTGGAAAAACGGCCGTTTTTGAGGGTTAAACCATTTCCTAAAAAGATTTCAAAACGGGAGTTTTTTGGATAATGCAAATATCTTTGAACTTATCCAATTAAGGTCTCCGAATATAAGTAATATTAGGCCAAACATGCAAAAACGGCGAGTTTTGAGATTCAATCGATTTCTTCAAAAAAGCTTGAAAAACGTCAATTTTGGGAAAATAAACCGTTTTTCAAACTTAGCAAGTTATTGCTCTCGAATCTAAGTAATATTACCCAAAACCTGGAAAAACGGCCGTTTTTGAGGGTTAAACCATTTCCTAAATATGATTGAAAATCGGGAGTTTTTTGGATAATGCAAATATCTTTGAACTTATCCAATTAAGGTCTCCGATTATAGGTAATAATAGGCAAAAACATGTTAAAACGGCCAGTTTTGAGATTGAATCGATTTCTTAAAAAAAGCTTGAAAAACGTCAGTTTTGGGAAAATAAACCGTTTTTCATACTAAGCAAGTTATTGCTCTCGAATCTAAGTAATAGAAACCAAAACCTTGAAAAACGGCCGTTTTTAAGGTAAGATCTATTTCCTAAAAAAGATTGAAAAACGGTAGTTTTTCGGATGATGCAAATATCGTTAAACCTATCCAATTAAGGTTTCCGATTATAAGTAATTTTTAGGCAAAAACATGCAAAACCGGCCAGTTTTGAGATTCAATCGATTTCTTCAAAAAAAGCTTGAAAAACGTCAATTTTGGGAAAATAAACCGTTTTTCAAACTTAGCAAGTTATTGCTCTCGAATCTAAGTAATATTAACCAAAACCTAGAAAAACGGCCGTTTTTAAGGTTTGATCCATTTCCTAATAAAAGATTGAAAAACGGGAGTTTTTTGGATGATGCAAATATCGTTAAACCTATCCAATTAAGGTCTCCGAATATAAGTAATATTATGCAAAAACATGCAAAAACGGCCAGTTTTGAGATTCAATCGATTTCTTCAAAAAAGCTTGAAAAAAGTCAGTTTTGGGGAAATAAACCGTTTTTCAAACTAAGCAAGTTATTGCTCTCGAATCTAAGTAATATTAACCAAAACCTAGAAAAACGGCCGTTTTTAATGTTTGATCCATTTCCTAAAAAAAGATTGAAAAACGGGAGTTTTTTGGATGATGCAAATATCGTTAAACCTATCCAATTAAGGTCTCCGAATATAAGTAATATTATGCAAAAACATGCAAAAACGGCCAGTTTTGAGATTCAATCGATTTCTTCAAAAAAGCTTGAAAAAAGGCAGTTTTGAAGAAAAAAAAACCGTTTTTCAAACTTAGAAGTTATTGCTCTCGAATCTAAGTAATATTAACCTAACCTAGAAAAACGGCCGTTTTTAAGGTTCGATCCATTTCCTAAATAAAGATTGAAAAACGGGAGTTTTTTGGATGATGCAAATATCGTTAAACCTATCCAATTAAGGTCTCCGATTATAAGTAATATTAGGCAAAAACATGCAAAACCGGCCAGTTTTGAGATTCAATCGATTTCTTCAAAAAAGCTTAAAAACGTCAGTTCTGGGGAAATAAACCGTTTTTCAAACTAAGCAAGTTATTGCTCTCGAATCTAAGTAATATTAACCAAAACCTGGAAAAACGGCCGTTTTTGAGGGTTAAACCATTTCCTAAAAAGATTTCAAAACGGGAGTTTTTTGGACAATGCAAATATCTTTGAACTTATCCAATTAAGGTCTCCGAATATAAGTAATATTAGGCAAAACATGCAAAAACGGCGAGTTTTGAGATTCAATCGATTTCTTCAAAAAAGCTTGAAAAACGTCAATTTTGGGAAAATAAACCGTTTTTCAAACTTAGCAAGTTATTGCTTTTAAATCTAAGTAATATTAACCAAAACCTGGAAAAACGGCCGTTTTTGAGGGTTAAACCATTTCCTAAATATGATTGAAAAACGGGAGTTTTTTGGATGATGCAAATATCGTCAAACCTATCCAATTAATGTCTCCGATTATAAGTAATATTAGGCAAAAACATGCAAAAACGGCCAGTTTGGAGATTCAATCGATTTCTTCAAAAAAGCTTGAAAAACGTCAATTTTAGGAAAATAAACCGTTTTTCAAACTTAGCAAGTTATTGCTCTCGAATCTAAGTAATATTAACCAAAACCTGGAAAAACGGCCGTTTTTGAGGGTTAAACCATTTCCTAAATATGATTGAAAAACGGGAGTTTTTTGGATAATGCAAATATCTTCAAACCTATCCAATTAAGGTCTCCGAATATAAGTAATATTAGGCAAAAACATGCAAAAACGGCCAGTTTTGAGATTCAATCGATTTCTTCAAAAAAGCTTGAAAAACGTCAGTTCTGGGGAAATAAACCGTTTTTCAAACTTAGCAAGTTATTGCTCTCGAATCTAAGTAATATTAACCAAAACCTGGAAAAACGGCCGTTTTTGAGGGTTAAACCATTTCCTAAAAAGATTTCAAAACGGGAGTTTTTTGGATAATGCAAATATCTTTGAACTTATCCAATTAAGGTCTCCGAATATAAGTAATATTAGGCCAAACATGCAAAAACGGCGAGTTTTGAGATTCAATCGATTTCTTCAAAAAAGCTTGAAAAACGTCAATTTTGGGAAAATAAACCGTTTTTCAAACTTAGCAAGTTATTGCTCTCGAATCTAAGTAATATTAACCAAAACCTGGAAAAACGGCCGTTTTTGAGGGTTAAACCATTTCCTAAATATGATTGAAAATCGGGAGTTTTTTGGATAATGCAAATATCTTTGAACTTATCCAATTAAGGTCTCCGATTATAGGTAATAATAGGCAAAAACATGTTAAAACGGCCAGTTTTGAGATTGAATCGATTTCTTAAAAAAAGCTTGAAAAACGTCAGTTTTGGGAAAATAAACCGTTTTTCATACTAAGCAAGTTATTGCTCTCGAATCTAAGTAATAGAAACCAAAACCTTGAAAAACGGCCGTTTTTAAGGTAAGATCTATTTCCTAAAAAAGATTGAAAAACGGGAGTTTTTCGGATGATGCAAATATCGTTAAACCTATCCAATTAAGGTTTCCGATTATAAGTAATTTTTAGGCAAAAACATGCAAAACCGGCCAGTTTTGAGATTCAATCGATTTCTTCAAAAAAAGCTTGAAAAACGTCAATTTTGGGAAAATAAACCGTTTTTCAAACTTAGCAAGTTATTGCTCTCGAATCTAAGTAATATTAACCAAAACCTAGAAAAACGGCCGTTTTTAAGGTTTGATCCATTTCCTAATAAAAGATTGAAAAACGGGAGTTTTTTGGATGATGCAAATATCGTTAAACCTATCCAATTAAGGTCTCCGAATATAAGTAATATTATGCAAAAACATGCAAAAACGGCCAGTTTTGAGATTCAATCGATTTCTTCAAAAAAGCTTGAAAAAAGGCAGTTTTGAAGAAAAAAAAACCGTTTTTCAAACTTAGAAGTTATTGCTCTCGAATCTAAGTAATATTAACCAAAACCTAGAAAAACGGCCGTTTTTAAGGTTTGATCCATTTCCTAAAAAAAGATTGAAAAACGGGAGTTTTTTGGATGATGCAAATATCGTTAAACCTATCCAATTAAGGTCTCCGATTATAAGTAATATTAGGCAAAAACATGCAAAACCGGCCAGTTTTGAGATTCAATCGATTTCTTCAAAAAAAGCTTGAAAAACGTCAATTTTGGGAAAATAAACCGTTTTTCAAACTTAGCAAGTTATTGCTCTCGAATCTAAGTAATATTAACCAAAACCTAGAAAAACGGCCGTTTTTGAGGGTTAAACCATTTCCTAAATATGATTGAAAAACGGGAGTTTTTTGGATAATGCAAATATCTTCAAACCTATCCAATTAAGGTCTCCGAATATAAGTAATATTAGGCAAAAACATGCAAAAACGGCCAGTTTTTAGATTCAATCGATTTCTTCAAAAAAGCTTGAAAAACGTCAGTTTTGGGGAAATAAACCGTTTTTCAAACTTAGCAAGTTATTGCTCTCGAATCTAAGTAATATTAACCAAAACCTGGAAAAACGGCCGTTTTTGAGGGTTAAACCATTTCCTAAAAAGATTTCAAAACGGGAGTTTTTTGGATAATGCAAATATCTTTGAACTTATCCAATTAAGGTCTCCGAATATAAGTAATATTAGGCCAAACATGCAAAAACGGCGAGTTTTGAGATTCAATCGATTTCTTCAAAAAAGCTTGAAAAACGTCAATTTTGGGAAAATAAACCGTTTTTCAAACTTAGCAAGTTATTGCTCTCGAATCTAAGTAATATTAACCAAAACCTGGAAAAACGGCCGTTTTTGAGGGTTAAACCATTTCCTAAATATGATTGAAAATCGGGAGTTTTTTGGATAATGCAAATATCTTCAAACCTATCCAATTAAGGTCTCCGAATATAAGTTATATTAGGCAAAAACTTGCAAAAACGGCCAGTTTTGAGATTTAATGGATTTCTTCCAAAAAGCTTGAAAAAAGGCAGTTCTGAGAAAATAAACCGTTTTTTCAAACGTAGCAAGTTATTGCTCTCGAAACTAAGTAATATTAAGCGAAACCTGAGAAAAACGGCCGTTTTCAAGGTTCGATCCATTTCCTAAAAAGATTTTAAAACGGAAGTATTTTGGATAACTTGAATATCTTCAAACCTATCCAATTAAGGTCTCCGATTATAAGTAATATTAGGTAAAAACATGGAAAAACGGCCGGTTTTGAGATTCGATCGATTTCTTAAAAAAAGCTTGAAAAACGTCAGTTTTGGGGAAAATAAACCGTTTTTCAAACTTAACAAGTTATTGCTATAAATCTAAGTAATATTAACCAAAACCTGGAAAAACGGCCGTTTTTGAGGGTTAAACCATTTCCTAAAAAGATTTCAAAACGGGAGTTTTTTAGATAATGCAAATAACTTTGAACTTACCCAATTAAGGTCTCCGAATATAAGTAATATTAGGCAAAACATGCAAAAACGGCCAGTTTTGAGATTCAATCGATTTCTTCAAAAAAGCTTGAAAAACGTCAGTTTTGAGGAAAATGAACCGTTTTTCAAACTTAGCAAGTTATTGCTCTCGAATCTAAGTAATATTAACCAAAACCTGGAAAAACGGCTGTTTTTGAGGGTTAAACCATTTCCTAAATATGATTGAAAATCGGGAATTTTTTTGGATAATGCAAATATCTTCAAACCTATCCAATTAAGGTCTCCGAATATAAGTTATATTAGGCAAAAACATGCAAAAACGGCCAGTTTTGAGATTCAATCGATTTCTTCAAAAAAGCTTGAAAAAAGGCAGTTCTGAGAAAATAAACCATTTTTCAAACGTAGCAAGTTATTGCTCTCGAAACTAAGTAATATTAAGCCAAACCTGTGAAAAACGGCCGTTTTCAAGGTTCGATCCATTTCCTAAAAATGATTTAAAAACGGGAGTATTTTGGATAACTTGAATATCTTCAAACCTATCCAATTAAGGTCTCCGATTATGAGTAATATTAGGTAAAAACATGGAAAAACAGCCGGTTTTGAGATTCGATTGATTTCTTAAAAAAAGCTTGCAAAACGTCAGTTTTGGGAAAATAAACCGTTTTTCAAACTTAGCAACCTGGAAAAACGGCCGTTTTTGAGAGTAAACCATTTCCTAAAAAAGATTGAAAAACGAGAGTTTTTTAGATAATGCAAATATCTTATGACTTGTCCAATTAAGATCTCCGATTATAAGTAATATTAGGCAAAAACATGCAAAAACGGCTAGTTTTGAGATTCAATCGATTTCTTCAAAAAAAGCTTTAAAAACGTCAGTTTTCGGAAAATAAACCGTTTTTCAAACTTAGAAGTTATAGCTCTCGAATCAAAGGAATATGAACTAAAACCTAGAAAAACGTCCGTTTTTAAGGTTTGATTCATTTTCTAAAAAAGATTGATAAATGGGAGTTTTTTGGATAATGCAAATATCTTTGAACTTATCCAATTAAGGTCTCCGATTATAGGTAATAATAGGCAAAAACATGTTAAAACGGCCAGTTTTGAGATTGAATCGATTTCTTCAAAAAAGCTTGAAAAAAGGCAGTTTTGAAGAAAAAACAACCGTTTTTCAAACTTAGCAAGTTATCGCTTTCGAATCTAAGTAATATTAACCAAAACCTGGAAAAACGGCCGTTATTGAGGATTAAACCATTTTCTAAAAATGATTGAAAAACGGGAGTTTTTTTGGATAATGCAAATATCTTTAAACCTATCCAATTAAGGTCTCCGAATATAAGTAATATTAGGCAAAAACATGCAAAAACGGCCAAGTTTTGAGATTCAATCGATTTCTTCAAAAAAGCTTGAAAAACGTCAGTTTAGAGAAAATAAACCGTTTTTCAAACTTAGCAAGTAATTGCTCTCGAATCTAAGTAATATTAACCAAAACCTGGAAAAACGACCGTTTTTGAGGGTTAAACCATTTCCTAAAAATGATTGAAAACTAGAGTTTTTTTGGATAATGCAAATATCTTCAAACCTATCCGATTAAGGTCTCTGAATATGAGTTATTTTAGGCAAAAACATGCAAAAACGGACAGTTTTGAGATTCAATCGATTTCTTCAAAAAAGCTTGAAAAACGTCAGTTTTGAAGAAAATAAACCGTTTTTCAAACTTAGCAAGTTATTGCTCTCGAATCTAAGTAATATTAACCTAAACCTGGAAAAACGGCCGTTTTTGAGGGTTAAACCATTTCCTAAAAATGATTTCAAAACGGGAGTTTTTTGGATAATGCAAATATCTACAAACCTATCCAATTAAGGTCTCCGATTATAAGTAATAATAGGCAAAAACATGCAAAAACGGCCAGTTTTGAGATTCAATCGATTTCTTCAAAAAAGCTTGAAAAACGTCAGTTTTGGTGAAATAATCCGTTTTTTCAAACTTACAAGTTATTCTCTTGAATATAAGTAATATTAAACAAAACCTGGAAAAACGGCAGTTTTTGAGGGTTAAAACATTTCCTAAAAATGATTGAAAATGGGAGTTTTTTGGATAATGCAAATATCTTCAAACCTATCCGATAAGGTCTCCGAATATACATAAGTTATATTAGGCAAAAACATGCATAAACAGCCAGTTTTGAGATTCAATTGATTTCTTCACAAAAGCTTGAAAAAGGCAGTTTTATGAAAATAAACCGTTTTTCAAACTTAGCAAGTTATTGCTCTCGAATCTAAGTAATATTAACTAAAACCTGGAAAAACGGCCGTTTTTAAGGTTTGATCCATTTCCTAAAATAGATTGAAAACGGGAGTTTTTTGGATGATGCAAATATCGTCAAACCTATCCAATTAATGTCTCCGATTATAAGTAATATTAGGCAAAAACATGCAAAAACGGCCAGTTTTGAGATTCAATCGATTTCTTCAAAAAAGCTTGAAAAAAGTCAGTTTTGGGGAAATAAACCGTTTTTCAAACTAAGCAAGTTATTGCTCTCGAATCTAAGTAATATTAACCAAAACCTAGAAAAACGGCCGTTTTTAATGTTTGATCCATTTCCTAAAAAAAGATTGTAAAACGGGAGTTTTTTGGATGATGCAAATATCGTTAAACCTATCCAATTAAGGTCTCCGAATATAAGTAATATTATGCAAAAACATGCAAAAACGGCCAGTTTTGAGATTCAATCGATTTCTTCAAAAAAGCTTGAAAAAAGGCAGTTTTGAAGAAAAAAAAAACGTTTTTCAAACTTAGAAGTTATTGCTCTCGAATCTAAGTAATATTAACCTAACCTAGAAAAACGGCCGTTTTTAAGGTTCGATCCATTTCCTAAATAAAGATTGAAAAACGGGAGTTTTTTGGATGATGCAAATATCGTTAAACCTATCCAATTAAGGTCTCCGATTATAAGTAATATTAGGCAAAAACATGCAAAACCGGCCAGTTTTGAGATTCAATCGATTTCTTCAAAAAAGCTTGAAAAACGTCAGTTCTGGGGAAATAAACCGTTTTTCAAACTAAGCAAGTTATTGCTCTCGAATCTAAGTAATATTAACCAAAACCTGGAAAAACGGCCGTTTTTGAGGGTTAAACCATTTCCTAAAAAGATTTCAAAACGGGAGTTTTTTGGATAATGCAAATATCTTTGAACTTATCCAATTAAGGTCTCCGAATATAAGTAATATTAGGCAAAACATGCAAAAACGGCCAGTTTTGAGATTCAATCGATTTCTTCAAAAAAGCTTGAAAAACGTCAATTTTAGGAAAATAAACCGTTTTTCAAACTTAGCAAGTTATTGCTCTCGAATCTAAGTAATATTAACCACAACTTGGAAAAACGGCCGTTTTTAAGGTTTGATCCATTTCCTAATGAAGATTGAAAAACGGGAGTTTTTTATACGGTGCAAATAATTTCAAACCTATCCAATTAAGGTCTCTGATTATGAGTAATATTAGGCAAAAACATGCAAAAACTGCCAATTTGAGATTCAATCGATTTCTTCAAAAAAGCTTGAAAAACGTCAGTTCTGGGGAAATAAACCGTTTTTCAAACTAAGCAAGTTATTGCTCTCGAATCTAAGTAATATTAACCAAAACCTGGAAAAACGGCTGTTTTTGAGGGTTAAACCATTTCCTAAAAATGATTGAAAACGGGAGATTTTTTTGGATAATGCAAATATCTTCAAACCTATCCAATTAAGGTTTCCGAATATAAGTAATATTAGGCAAAAACATGCAAAAACGGCCAGTTTTGAGATTCAATCGATTTCTTCAAAAAAAAGCTTGAAAAACGTCAGTTCTGGGGAAATAAACCGTTTTTCAAACTTAGCAAGTTATTGCTCTCGAATCTAAGTAATATTAACCAAAACCTAGAAAAACGGCCGTTTTTAAGGTTTGATCCATTTCCTAAAAAAAGATTGAAAAGCGGGAGTTTTTTGGATGATGCAAATATCGTTAAACCTATCCAATTAAGGTCTCCGAATATAAGTAATATTATGCAAAAACATGCAAAAACGGCCAGTTTTGAGATTCAATCGATTTCTTCAAAAAAGCTTGAAAAAAGGCAGTTCTGAGAAAATAAACCATTTTTCAAACGTAGCAAGTTATTGCTCTCGAAACTAAGTAATATTAAGCCAAACCTGTGAAAAACGGCCGTTTTCAAGGTTCGATCCATTTCCTAAAAAAGATTTAAAAACGGGAGTATTTTGGATAACTTGAATATCTTCAAACCTATCCAATTAAGGTCTCCGATTATGAGTAATATTAGGTAAAAACATGGAAAAACAGCCGGTTTTGAGATTCGATTGATTTCTTAAAAAAAGCTTGCAAAACGTCAGTTTTGGGAAAATAAACCATTTTTCAAACTTAGCAACCTGGAAAAACGGCCGTTTTTGAGAGTAAACCATTTCCTAAAAAAGATTGAAAAACAAGAGTTTTTTAGATAATGCAAATATCTTATGACTTGTCCAATTAAGATCTCCGATTATAAGTAATATTAGGCAAAAACATGGAAAAACGGCTAGTTTTGAGATTCAATCGATTTCTTCAAAAAAAGCTTTAAAAACGTCAGTTTTCGGAAAATAAACCGTTTTTCAAACTTAAAAGTTATAGCTCTCGAATCAAAGGAATATGAACTAAAACCTAGAAAAACGTCCGTTTTTAAGGTTTGATTCATTTTCTAAAAAAGATTGATAAATGGGAGTTTTTTGGATAATGCAAATATCTTTAAACCTATCCAATTAAGGTCTCCGAATATAAGTAATATTAGGCAAAAACATGCAAAAACGGCCAAGTTTTGAGATTCAATCGATTTCTTCAAAAAAGCTTGAAAAACGTCAGTTTAGGGAAAATAAACCGTTTTTGCTCTCGAATCTAAGTAATATTAACCAAAACCTGGAAAAACGACCGTTTTTGAGGGTTAAACCATTTCCTAAAAATGATTGAAAACTAGAGTTTTTTTGGATAATGCAAATATCTTCAAACCTATCCGATTAAGGTCTCTGAATATGAGTTATTTTAGGCAAAAACATGCAAAAACGGACAGTTTTGAGATTCAATCGATTTCTTCAAAAAAGCTTGAAAAACGTCAGTTTTGAAGAAAATAAACCGTATTTCAAACTTAGCAAGTTATTGCTCTCGAATCTAAGTAATATTAACCAAAACCTGGAAAAACGGTCGTTTTTGAGGGTTAAACCATTTCCTAAAAATGATTTCAAAACGGGAGTTTTTTGGATAATGCAAATATCTACAAACCTATCCAATTAAGGTCTCCGATTATAAGTAATAATAGGCAAAAACATGCAAAAACGGCCAGTTTTGAGATTCAATCGATTTCTTCAAAAAAGCTTGAAAAACGTCAGTTTTGGTGAAATAATCCGTTTTTTCAAATATAAGTAATATTAAACAAAACCTGGAAAAACGGCCGTTTTTGAGGGTTAAACCATTTCCTAAAAATGATTGAAAATGGGAGTTTTTTGGATAATGCAAATATCTTCAAACCTATCCGATTAAGGTCTCCGAATATACATAAGTTATATTAGGCAAAAACATGCATAAACAGCCAGTTTTGAGATTCAATTGATTTCTTCACAAAAGCTTGAAAAAGGCAGTTTTAGGAAAATAAACCGTTTTTCAAACTTAGCAAGTTATTGCTCTCGAATCTAAGTAATATTAACTAAAACCTGGAAAAACGGCCGTTTTTAAGGTTTGATCCATTTCCTAAAATAGATTGAAAACGGGAGTTTTTTGGATGATGCAAATATCGTCAAACCTATCCAATTAATGTCTCCGATTATAAGTAATATTAGGCAAAAACATGCAAAAACGGATAGTTTTGAGATTCAATCGATTTCTTCAAAAAAGCTTGAAAAAAGTCAGTTTTGGGGAAATAAACCGTTTTTCAAACTAAGCAAGTTATTGCTCTCGAATCTAAGTAATATTAACCAAAACCTAGAAAAACGGCCGTTTTTAATGTTTGATCCATTTCCTAAAAAAAGATTGAAAAACGGGAGTTTTTTGGATGATGCAAATATCGTTAAACCTATCCAATTAAGGTCTCCGAATATAAGTAATATTATGCAAAAACATGCAAAAACGGCCAGTTTTGAGATTCAATCGATTTCTTCAAAAAAGCTTGAAAAAAGGCAGTTTTGAAGAAAAAAAAACCGTTTTTCAAACTTAGAAGTTATTGCTCTCGAATCTAAGTAATATTAACCTAACCTAGAAAAACGGCCGTTTTTAAGGTTCGATCCATTTCCTAAATAAAGATTGAAAAACGGGAGTTTTTTGGATGATGCAAATATCGTTAAACCTATCCAATTAAGGTCTCCGATTATAAGTAATATTAGGCAAAAACATGCAAAACCGGCCAGTTTTGAGATTCAATCGATTTCTTCAAAAAAGCTTAAAAACGTCAGTTCTGGGGAAATAAACCGTTTTTCAAACTAAGCAAGTTATTGCTCTCGAATCTAAGTAATATTAACCAAAACCTGGAAAAACGGCCGTTTTTGAGGGTTAAACCATTTCCTAAATAGATTTCAAAACGGGAGTTTTTTGGACAATGCAAATATCTTTGAACTTATCCAATTAAGGTCTCCGAATATAAGTAATATTAGGCAAAACATGCAAAAACGGCGAGTTTTGAGATTCAATCGATTTCTTCAAAAAAGCTTGAAAAACGTCAATTTTGGGAAAATAAACCGTTTTTCAAACTTAGCAAGTTATTGCTTTTAAATCTAAGTAATATTAACCAAAACCTGGAAAAACGGCCGTTTTTGAGGGTTAAACCATTTCCTAAATATGATTGAAAAACGGGAGTTTTTTGGATGATGCAAATATCGTCAAACCTATCCAATTAATGTCTCCGATTATAAGTAATATTAGGCAAAAACATGCAAAAACGGCCAGTTTGGAGATTCAATCGATTTCTTCAAAAAAGCTTGAAAAACGTCAATTTTAGGAAAATAAACCGTTTTTCAAACTTAGCAAGTTATTGCTCTCGAATCTAAGTAATATTAACCAAAACCTGGAAAAACGGCCGTTTTTAAGGGTTAAACCATTTCCTAAATATGATTGAAAAACGGGAGTTTTTTGGATAATGCAAATATCTTCAAACCTATCCAATTAAGGTCTCCGAATATAAGTAATATTAGGCAAAAACATGCAAAAACGGCCAGTTTTGAGATTCAATCGATTTCTTCAAAAAAGCTTGAAAAACGTCAGTTCTGGGGAAATAAACCGTTTTTCAAACTTAGCAAGTTATTGCTCTCGAATCTAAGTAATATTAACCAAAACCTGGAAAAACGGCCGTTTTTGAGGGTTAAACCATTTCCTAAAAAGATTTCAAAACGGGAGTTTTTTGGATAATGCAAATATCTTTGAACTTATCCAATTAAGGTCTCCGAATATAAGTAATATTAGGCCAAACATGCAAAAACGGCGAGTTTTGAGATTCAATCGATTTCTTCAAAAAAGCTTGAAAAACGTCAATTTTGGGAAAATAAACCGTTTTTCAAACTTAGCAAGTTATTGCTCTCGAATCTAAGTAATATTACCCAAAACCTGGAAAAACGGCCGTTTTTGAGGGTTAAACCATTTCCTAAATATGATTGAAAATCGGGAGTTTTTTGGATAATGCAAATATCTTTGAACTTATCCAATTAAGGTCTCCGATTATAGGTAATAATAGGCAAAAACATGTTAAAACGGCCAGTTTTGAGATTGAATCGATTTCTTAAAAAAAGCTTGAAAAACGTCAGTTTTGGGAAAATAAACCGTTTTTCATACTAAGCAAGTTATTGCTCTCGAATCTAAGTAATAGAAACCAAAACCTTGAAAAACGGCCGTTTTTAAGGTAAGATCTATTTCCTAAAAAAGATTGAAAAACGGGAGTTTTTCGGATGATGCAAATATCGTTAAACCTATCCAATTAAGGTTTCCGATTATAAGTAATTTTTAGGCAAAAACATGCAAAACCGGCCAGTTTTGAGATTCAATCGATTTCTTCAAAAAAAGCTTGAAAAACGTCAATTTTGGGAAAATAAACCGTTTTTCAAACTTAGCAAGTTATTGCTCTCGAATCTAAGTAATATTAACCAAAACCTAGAAAAACGGCCGTTTTTAAGGTTTGATCCATTTCCTAATAAAAGATTGAAAAACGGGAGTTTTTTGGATGATGCAAATATCGTTAAACCTATCCAATTAAGGTCTCCGAATATAAGTAATATTATGCAAAAACATGCAAAAACGGCCAGTTTTGAGATTCAATCGATTTCTTCAAAAAAGCTTGAAAAAAGTCAGTTTTGGGGAAATAAACCGTTTTTCAAACTAAGCAAGTTATTGCTCTCGAATATAAGTAATATTAACCAAAACCTAGAAAAACGGCCGTTTTTAATGTTTGATCCATTTCCTAAAAAAAGATTGAAAAACGGGAGTTTTTTGGATGATGCAAATATCGTTAAACCTATCCAATTAAGGTCTCCGAATATAAGTAATATTATGCAAAAACATGCAAAAACGGCCAGTTTTGAGATTCAATCGATTTCTTCAAAAAAGCTTGAAAAAAGGCAGTTTTGAAGAAAAAAAAACCGTTTTTCAAACTTAGAAGTTATTGCTCTCGAATCTAAGTAATATTAACCTAACCTAGAAAAACGGCCGTTTTTAAGGTTCGATCCATTTCCTAAATAAAGATTGAAAAACGGGAGTTTTTTGGATGATGCAAATATCGTTAAACCTATCCAATTAAGGTCTCCGATTATAAGTAATATTAGGCAAAAACATGCAAAACCGGCCAGTTTTGAGATTCGATCGATTTCTTCAAAAAAGCTTAAAAACGTCAGTTCTGGGGAAATAAACCGTTTTTCAAACTAAGCAAGTTATTGCTCTCGAATCTAAGTAATATTAACCAAAACCTGGAAAAACGGCCGTTTTTGAGGGTTAAACCATTTCCTAAAAAGATTTCAAAACGGGAGTTTTTTGGACAATGCAAATATCTTTGAACTTATCCAATTAAGGTCTCCGAATATAAGTAATATTAGGCAAAACATGCAAAAACGGCGAGTTTTGAGATTCAATCGATTTCTTCAAAAAAGCTTGAAAAACGTCAATTTTGGGAAAATAAACCGTTTTTCAAACTTAGCAAGTTATTGCTTTTAAATCTAAGTAATATTAACCAAAACCTGGAAAAACGGCCGTTTTTGAGGGTTAAACCATTTCCTAAATATGATTGAAAAACGGGAGTTTTTTGGATGATGCAAATATCGTCAAACCTATCCAATTAATGTCTCCGATTATAAGTAATATTAGGCAAAAACATGCAAAAACGGCCAGTTTGGAGATTCAATCGATTTCTTCAAAAAAGCTTGAAAAACGTCAATTTTAGGAAAATAAACCGTTTTTCAAACTTAGCAAGTTATTGCTCTCGAATCTAAGTAATATTAACCAAAACCTGGAAAAACGGCCGTTTTTGAGGGTTAAACCATTTCCTAAATATGATTGAAAAACGGGAGTTTTTTGGATAATGCAAATATCTTCAAACCTATCCAATTAAGGTCTCCGAATATAAGTAATATTAGGCAAAAACATGCAAAAACGGCCAGTTTTGAGATTCAATCGATTTCTTCAAAAAAGCTTGAAAAACGTCAGTTCTGGGGAAATAAACCGTTTTTCAAACTTAGCAAGTTATTGCTCTCGAATCTAAGTAATATTAACCAAAACCTGGAAAAACGGCCGTTTTTGAGGGTTAAACCATTTCCTAAAAAGATTTCAAAACGGGAGTTTTTTGGATAATGCAAATATCTTTGAACTTATCCAATTAAGGTCTCCGAATATAAGTAATATTAGGCCAAACATGCAAAAACGGCGAGTTTTGAGATTCAATCGATTTCTTCAAAAAAGCTTGAAAAACGTCAATTTTGGGAAAATAAACCGTTTTTCAAACTTAGCAAGTTATTGCTCTCGAATCTAAGTAATATTAACCAAAACCTGGAAAAACGGCCGTTTTTGAGGGTTAAACCATTTCCTAAATATGATTGAAAATCGGGAGTTTTTTGGATAATGCAAATATCTTTGAACTTATCCAATTAAGGTCTCCGATTATAGGTAATAATAGGCAAAAACATGTTAAAACGGCCAGTTTTGAGATTGAATCGATTTCTTAAAAAAAGCTTGAAAAACGTCAGTTTTGGGAAAATAAACCGTTTTTCATACTAAGCAAGTTATTGCTCTCGAATCTAAGTAATAGAAACCAAAACCTTGAAAAACGGCCGTTTTTAAGGTAAGATCTATTTCCTAAAAAAGATTGAAAAACGGGAGTTTTTCGGATGATGCAAATATCGTTAAACCTATCCAATTAAGGTTTCCGATTATAAGTAATTTTTAGGCAAAAACATGCAAAACCGGCCAGTTTTGAGATTCAATCGATTTCTTCAAAAAAAGCTTGAAAAACGTCAATTTTGGGAAAATAAACCGTTTTTCAAACTTAGCAAGTTATTGCTCTCGAATCTAAGTAATATTAACCAAAACCTAGAAAAACGGCCGTTTTTAAGGTTTGATCCATTTCCTAATAAAAGATTGAAAAACGGGAGTTTTTTGGATGATGCAAATATCGTTAAACCTATCCAATTAAGGTCTCCGAATATAAGTAATATTATGCAAAAACATGCAAAAACGGCCAGTTTTGAGATTCAATCGATTTCTTCAAAAAAGCTTGAAAAAAGGCAGTTTTGAAGAAAAAAAAACCGTTTTTCAAACTTAGAAGTTATTGCTCTCGAATCTAAGTAATATTAACCAAAACCTAGAAAAACGGCCGTTTTTAAGGTTTGATCCATTTCCTAAAAAAAGATTGAAAAACGGGAGTTTTTTGGATGATGCAAATATCGTTAAACCTATCCAATTAAGGTCTCCGATTATAAGTAATATTAGGCAAAAACATGCAAAACCGGCCAGTTTTGAGATTCAATCGATTTCTTCAAAAAAAGCTTGAAAAACGTCAATTTTGGGAAAATAAACCGTTTTTCAAACTTAGCAAGTTATTGCTCTCGAATCTAAGTAATATTAACCAAAACCTAGAAAAACGGCCGTTTTTGAGGGTTAAACCATTTCCTAAATATGATTGAAAAACGGGAGTTTTTTGGATAATGCAAATATCTTCAAACCTATCCAATTAAGGTCTCCGAATATAAGTAATATTAGGCAAAAACATGCAAAAACGGCCAGTTTTTAGATTCAATCGATTTCTTCAAAAAAGCTTGAAAAACGTCAGTTTTGGGGAAATAAACCGTTTTTCAAACTTAGCAAGTTATTGCTCTCGAATCTAAGTAATATTAACCAAAACCTGGAAAAACGGCCGTTTTTGAGGGTTAAACCATTTCCTAAAAAGATTTCAAAACGGGAGTTTTTTGGATAATGCAAATATCTTTGAACTTATCCAATTAAGGTCTCCGAATATAAGTAATATTAGGCCAAACATGCAAAAACGGCGAGTTTTGAGATTCAATCGATTTCTTCAAAAAAGCTTGAAAAACGTCAATTTTGGGAAAATAAACCGTTTTTCAAACTTAGCAAGTTATTGCTCTCGAATCTAAGTAATATTAACCAAAACCTGGAAAAACGGCCGTTTTTGAGGGTTAAACCATTTCCTAAATATGATTGAAAATCGGGAGTTTTTTGGATAATGCAAATATCTTCAAACCTATCCAATTAAGGTCTCCGAATATAAGTTATATTAGGCAAAAACTTGCAAAAACGGCCAGTTTTGAGATTTAATGGATTTCTTCCAAAAAGCTTGAAAAAAGGCAGTTCTGAGAAAATAAACCGTTTTTTCAAACGTAGCAAGTTATTGCTCTCGAAACTAAGTAATATTAAGCGAAACCTGAGAAAAACGGCCGTTTTCAAGGTTCGATCCATTTCCTAAAAAGATTTTAAAACGGAAGTATTTTGGATAACTTGAATATCTTCAAACCTATCCAATTAAGGTCTCCGATTATAAGTAATATTAGGTAAAAACATGGAAAAACGGCCGGTTTTGAGATTCGATCGATTTCTTAAAAAAAGCTTGAAAAACGTCAGTTTTGGGAAAATAAACCGTTTTTCAAACTTAACAAGTTATTGCTATAAATCTAAGTAATATTAACCAAAACCTGGAAAAACGGCCGTTTTTGAGAGTAAACCATTTCCTAAAAAAGATTGAAAAACGGGAGTTTTTTTGGATGATGCAAATATCGTTAAACCTATCCAATTCAGGTCTCCGATTATAAGTAATATTAGGCAAAAACATGCAAAACCGGCCAGTTTTGAGATTCAATCGATTTCTTCAAAAAAGCTTGAAAAACGTCAATTTTGGGAAAATAAACCGTTTTTCAAACTTAGCAAGTTATTGCTTTTGAATCTAAGTAATATTAACCAAAACCTAGAAAAACGGCCGTTTTTAAGGTTTGATCCATTTCTTTTTAGGAAATATATCAAACCTTGAAAACGGCGGTTTTTCCAGAGCAATAACTTGCTAGGTTTGAAAACGGTTTATTTTCCTAAAACTGACGTTTTTCAAGCTTTTTATAAGAAATCGATTGAATCTCAAACCTGCCGTTTTTGCATGTTTTTGCCTAATATTACTTATAATCGGAGACCTTAATTAGATAGGTTCGAAGATATTTGCATCATCCAAAAAACTCCCGTTTTTCAATCTTTTTTAGGAAATGGATTAAACCATAAAAACGGCCGTTTTTCCAGGTTTTGGTAAATATTACTTAGATTCGAGAGCAATAACTTGCTAAGTTTAAAAAACAGTTTATTTTACCAAAACTGACGTTTTTCAAGCTTTTTTGAAGAAATCGATTGAATCTCAAAACTGGCCGTTTTTGCATGTTTTTGCCTATTATTACTTATAATCGGAGACCTTAATTGGATAAGTTTGAAGATATCTGCATTATCCAAAAAACTCCCGTTTTTCAATCTTTTTTAGGAAATGGATCAAACCTTAAAAACGGCTGTTTTTCCAGGTTTTGGTTTATATTACTTAGATTCGAGAGCAAATACTTGGTAGTTTGAAAAATGGTTTATTTTCCAAAACTGACGTTTTTCAAGCTTTTTTTGAGAAATTCCTTGAATCTCAAAACTGGCTGTTTTTGCATGTTTTTGCTTAATATTGCTTATAATTGAAAACCTTAATTTGATAAGTTTGAAGATATTTGCATTATCCAAAAAAACTCCCGTTTTTCACTCTTTTTTAGGAAATGGATCAAACCTTAAAAACGGCTGTTTTTCCAGGTTTTGGTTTATATTACTTAGATTCGAGAGCAAATACTTGGTAGTTTGAAAAACGGTTTATTTTCCAAAAACTGACGTTTTTCAAGCTTTTTTGAAGAAATCGAACGAATCTTAAAACTGGCCGTTTTTGCATGTTTTTGCCTAATATTAATTATAATCGGAGACCTTAATTGGATGAGTTCAAAGATATTTGCATCATCCAAATAACTCCCGTTTTTAAATCTTTTTTAGGAAATGGATCAAACCTTGAAAACGTCGGTTTTTCCAGGTTTTGGTTAATATTACTTAGATTCGAGAGCAATAACTTGCTAGGTTTAAAAACGGTTTATTTTCCTAAAACTAACGTTTTTAAAGCTTTTTATAAGAAATCGATTGAATCTCAAACCTGCCGTTTTTGCATGTTTTTGGCTAATATTACTTATAATCGGAGACCTTAATTAGATAGGTTCGAAGATATTTGCATCATCTAAAAAACTCCCGTTTTTCCTTCTTTTTTTTAAGGAAATGGATCAAACCTTAAAAACGACCGTTTTTGCAGGTTTTGGTTATATTACATAGATTCGAAAGCAATACATTGCTTAGTTTACAAAACGGTTTATTTTCCCAAAACTGACGTTTTTCAAGCTTTTTATCAGAAATCGATTGAATCTTAAAACTGGCCGTTTTTGCATGTTTTTGCCTAATATTACTTATAATCTGAGACCTTAATTGGAAAGGTTTGAAGATATTTGCATCATCCAAAAACCCTTGTTTTTCAATCTTTTTTAGGAAATGGATCCAACCTTAAAAACGCCCGTTTTTCCAGGTTTTGGTTAATATTACTTAGATTAAGGTGCAAATACTTGCTAGTTTGAAAAACAGTTTATTTCTCCAAAACTGACGTTTTTCAAGCTTTTTTTGAGAAATTTCTTGAATCTCAAAACTGTCTGTTTTTGCATGTTTTTGCTTAATATTGCTTATAATCGAAACCTTAATTTGATAAGTTTGAAGATATTTGCATCATCCAAAAAACTACCGTTTTTCAATCTTTTTTAGGAAATGGATTAAACCATAAAAACGGCCGTTTTTCCAGGTTTTGGTAAATATTACTTAGATTCGAGAGCAATAACTTGCTAAGTTTAAAAAACGGTTTATTTTCCCAAAACTGACGTTTTTCAAGCTTTTTTTAAGAATTTGATTGAATCTTAAAACTGGCCGTTTTTGCATGTTTTTGACCATTATTACTTATAATCGGAGACCTTAATTGGATAAGTTTGAAGATATTTGCATTATCCAAAAAACTCCCGTTTTTCAATATTTTTAGGAAATGGATCAAAACTTAAAAACGACCGTTTTTGCAGGTTTTGGTTATATTACATAGATTCGAAAGCAATACATTGCTTAGTTTACAAAACGGTTTATTTTCCCAAAAATGACGTTTTTCAAGCTTTTTTATAAGAAATCGATCGAACCTTAAAGCTGGCCAATTTTGCGTGTTTTTGCCTAATATTACTTATAATCGAGACCTTAATTGGCTAGGTTTGAAGATATTTGCAGCATTCAAAAAACTCCCGTTTTTCAATCTTTTTTTAGGAAATGGATCCAACCTTAAAAACGCCCGTTTTTCCAGGTTTTGGTTAAAATTACTTAGATTCGAGTGCAAATACTTGCTAGTTTGAAAAACAGTTTATTTTCCCCAAACTGACGTTTTTCAATCTTTTTTTGAGAAATTCCTTGAATCTCAAAACTGGCTGTTTTTGCATGTTTTTGCTTAATATTGCTTATAATTGAAAACCTTAATTTGATAAGTTTAAAAAAATATTTGCATCATCCAAAAAACTCCCGTTTTTCAATCTTTTTTTGGAAATGGATTTAACCTTAAAAACGGCCGTTTTTCCAGGTTTTTTTTAATATTACTTAGATTCGAGTGCAAATACTTGCTAAGTTTAAAAAACGGTTTATTTTCCCAAAACTGACGTTTTTCAAGCTTTTTTTAAGTAGTGATTGAATCTCAAAACTGGCCGTTTTTGCATGTTTTTGCCTATTATTACTTATAATCGGAGACCTTAATTGGATAAGTTTGAAGATATCTGCATTATCCAAAAAACTCCCGTTTTTCAATCTTTTTTAGGAAATGGATCAAACCTTAAAAACGGCTGTTTTTCCAGGTTTTGGTTTATATTACTTAGATTCGAGAGCAAATACTTGGTAGTTTGAAAAACGGTTTATTTTCCAAAAACTGAGGTTTTTCAAGCTTTTTTTAAGAATTTGATTGAATCTCAAAACTGGGTGTTTTTGCATGTTTTTGCCTATTATTACTTATAATCGGAGACCTTAATTGAAAAAGATGGAAGATATTTGCATTATCCAAAAAAACTCCCGTTTTCCAATCTTCTTTAGGACATGGATCAAACCTTAAAAGCGGCTGTTTTTTCAGGTTTTGGTTTATATTACTTAGATTCGAGAGCAATAACTTGCTAAGTTTGAAAAACGGTTTATTTTTCACAAACTGACGTTTTTCAAGCTTTTTTGAAGAAATCGAACGAATCTCAAAACTGGCCGTTTTTGCATGTTTTTGCCTAATATTAATTATAATCGGAGACCTTAATTGGATGAGTTCGAAGATATTTGCATCATCCAAATAACTCCCGTTTTTAAATCTTTTTTAGGAAATATATCAAACCTTGAAAACGGCGGTTTTTCCAGGTTTTGGTTAATATTACTTAGATTCGAGAGCAATAACTTGCTAGGTTTAAAAACGGTTTATTTTCCTAAAACTGACGTTTTTCAAGCTTTTTATAAGAAATCGATTGAATCTCAAACCTGCCGTTTTTGCATGTTTTTGGCTAATATTACTTATAATCGGAGACCTTAATTAGATAGGTTCGAAGATATTTGCATCATCTAAAAAACTACCGTTTTTCTTTCTTTTTTTTAAGGAAATGGATCAAACCTTAAAAACGACCGTTTTTGCAGGTTTTGGTTATATTACATAGATTCGAAAGCAATGCTTTGCGTAGTTTACAAAACGTTTTATTTTCCAAAAACTGACGTTTTTCAAGCTTTTTTTAAGTAGTGATTGAATCTCAAAACTGGCCGTTTTTGCATGTTTTTGCCTATTATTACTTATAATCGGAGACCTTAATTGGATATGTTTGAAGATATCTGCATTATCCAAAAAACTCCCGTTTTTCAATCTTTTTTAGGAAATGGATCAAACATTAAAAACGGCTGTTTTTCCAGGTTTTGGTTTATATTACTTAGATTCGAGAGCAAATACTTGGTAGTTTGAAAAACGGTTTATTTTCCAAAACTGACGTTTTTCAAGCTTTTTTTGAGAAATTCCTTGAATCTCAAAACTGCCTGTTTTTGCATGTTTTTGCTTAATATTGCTCATAATTGAAAACCTTAATTTGATAAGTTTGAAGATATTTGCATTGTCCAAAAAAACTCCCGTTTTTTCAATCTTTTTTAGGAAATGGATCAAACCTTAAAAACGGCTGTTTTTCCAGGTTTTGGTTTATATTACTTAGATTCGAGAGCAAATACTTGGTAGTTTGAAAAACGGTTTATTTTCCAAAAACTGAGGTTTTTCAAGCTTTTTTTAAGAATTTGATTGAATCTCAAAACTGTGTGTTTTTGCATGTTTTTGCCTATTATTACTTATAATCGGAGACCTTAATTGGATAAGTTTGAAGATATTTGCATTATCCAAAAAAACTCCCGTTTTTCAATCTTTTTTAGGAAATGGATCAAACCTTAAAAACGGCTGTTTTTCCAGGTTTTGGTTTATATTACTTAGATTCGAGTGCAAATACTTGCTGGTTTTAAAAATAGTTTATTTTTCCAAAACTGACGTTTTTCAAGCTTTTTTTGAGAAATTCCTTGAATCTCAAAACTGGCTGTTTTTGCATATTTTTGCTTAAAATTGGTTATAATTGAAAACCTTAATTTGATAAGTTTGAAGATATTTGCATTATTCAAAAAAACTCCCGTTTTTCAATCTTTTTTAGGAAATGGATCAAACCTTAAAAACGGCTGTTTTTCCAGGTTTTGGTTTATATTACTTAGATTCGAGAGCAAATACTTGGTAGTTTGAAAAACGGTTTATTTTCCAAAAACTGAAGTTTTTCAAGCTTTTTTTAAGAATTTGATTGAATCTCAAAACTGGGTGTTTTTGCATGTTTTTGCCTATTATTACTTATAATCGGAGACCTTAATTGGATAAGTTTGAAGATATTTGCATTATCCAAAAAAACTCCCGTTTTTCAATCTTTTTTAGGAAATGGATCAAACCTTAAAAACGGCTGTTTTTCCAGGTTTTGGTTTATATTACTTAGATTCGAGAGCAATAACTTGCTAAGTTTGAAAAACGGTTTATTTTTCACAAACTGACGTTTTTCAAGCTTTTTTGAAGAAATCGAACGAATCTCAAAACTGGCCGTTTTTGCATGTTTTTGCCTAATATTAATTATAATCGGAGACCTTAATTGGATGAGTTCAAAGATATTTGCATCATCCAAATAACTCCCGTTTTTAAATCCTTTTTAGGAAATGGATCAAACCTTGAAAACGTCGGTTTTTCCAGGTTTTGGTTAATATTACTTAGATTCGAGAGCAATAACTTGCTAGGTTTAAAAACGGTTTATTTTCCTAAAACTAACGTTTTTAAAGCTTTTTATAAGAAATCGATTGAATCTCAAACCTGCCGTTTTTGCATGTTTTTGGCTAATATTACTTATAATCGGAGACCTTAATTAGATAGGTTCGAAGATATTTGCATCATCTAAAAAACTCCCGTTTTTCCTTCTTTTTTTTAAGGAAATGGATCAAACCTTAAAAACGACCGTTTTTGCAGGTTTTGGTTATATTACATAGATTCGAAAGCAATACATTGCTTAGTTTACAAAACGGTTTATTTTCCCAAAACTGACGTTTTTCAAGCTTTTTATCAGAAATCGATTGAATCTTAAAACTGGCCGTTTTTGCATGTTTTTGCCTAATATTACTTATAATCTGAGACCTTAATTGGAAAGGTTTGAAGATATTTGCATCATCCAAAAACCCTTGTTTTTCAATCTTTTTTAGGAAATGGATCCAACCTTAAAAACGCCCGTTTTTGCAGGTTTTGGTTAATATTACTTAGATTAAGGTGCAAATACTTGCTAGTTTGAAAAACAGTTTATTTCTCCAAAACTGACGTTTTTCAAGCTTTTTTTGAGAAATTTCTTGAATCTCAAAACTGTCTGTTTTTGCATGTTTTTGCTTAATATTGCTTATAATCGAAACCTTAATTTGATAAGTTTGAAGATATTTGCATCATCCAAAAAACTCCCGTTTTTCAATCTTTTTTAGGAAATGGATTAAACCATTTAAACGGCCGTTTTTCCAGGTTTTGGTAAATATTACTTAGATTCGAGAGCAATAACTTGCTAAGTTTAAAAAACGGTTTATTTTCCCAAAACTGACGTTTTTCAAGCTTTTTTTAAGAATTTGATTGAATCTTAAAACTGGCCGTTCTCGCATGTTTTTGACCATTATTACTTATAATCGGAGACCTTAATTGGATAAGTTTGAAGATATTTGCATTATCCAAAAAACTCCCGTTTTTCAATATTTTTAGGAAATGGATCAAACCTTAAAAACGACCGTTTTTGCAGGTTTTGGTTATATTACATAGATTCGAAAGCAATACATTGCTTAGTTTACAAAACGGTTTATTTTCCCAAAAATGACGTTTTTCAAGCTTTTTTATAAGAAATCGATCGAACCTTAAAGCTGGCCGATTTTGCGTGTTTTTGCCTAATATTACTTATAATCGAGACCTTAATTGGCTAGGTTTGAAGATATTTGCAGCATTCAAAAAACTCCCGTTTTTCAATCTTTTTTTAGGAAATGGATCCAACCTTAAAAACGCCCGTTTTTCCAGGTTTTGGTTAAAATTACTTAGATTCGAGTGCAAATACTTGCTAGTTTGAAAAACAGTTTATTTTCCCCAAACTGACGTTTTTCAATCTTTTTTTGAGAAATTCCTTGAATCTCAAAACTGGCTGTTTTTGCATGTTTTTGCTTAATATTGCTTATAATTGAAAACCTTAATTTGATAAGTTTAAAAAAATATTTGCATCATCCAAAAAACTCCCGTTTTTCAATCTTTTTTTGGAAATGGATTTAACCTTAAAAACGGCCGTTTTTCCAGTTTTTTTTTAATATTACTTAGATTCGAGTGCAAATACTTGCTAAGTTTAAAAAACGGTTTATTTTCCCAAAACTGACGTTTTTCAAGCTTTTTTTAAGTAGTGATTGAATCTAAAACTGGCCGTTTTTGCATGTTTTTGCCTATTATTACTTATAATCGGAGACCTTAATTGGATAAGTTTGAAGATATCTGCATTATCCAAAAAACTCCCGTTTTTCAATCTTTTTTAGAAAATGGATCAAACCTTAAAAACGGCTGTTTTTCCAGGTTTTGGTTTATATTACTTAGATTCGAGAGCAAATACTTGGTAGTTTGAAAAACGGTTTATTTTCCAAAAACTGACGTTTTTCAAGCTTTTTTGAAGAAATCGAACGAATCTCAAAACTGGCCGTTTTTGCATGTTTTTGCCTAATATTAATTATAATCGGAGACCTTAATTGGATGAGTTCGAAGATATTTGCATCATCCAAATAACTCCCGTTTTTAAATCTTTTTTAGGAAATATATCAAACCTTGAAAACGGCGGTTTTTCCAGGTTTTGGTTAATATTACTTAGATTCGAGAGCAATAACTTGCTAGGTTTAAAAACGGTTTATTTTCCTAAAACTGACGTTTTTCAAGCTTTTTATAAGAAATCGATTGAATCTCAAACCTGCCGTTTTTGCATGTTTTTGGCTAATATTACTTATAATCGGAGACCTTAATTAGATAGGTTCGAAGATATTTGCATCATCTAAAAAACTCCCGTTTTTCTTTCTTTTTTTTAAGGAAATGGATCAAACCTTAAAAACGACCGTTTTTGCAGGTTTTGGTTATATTACATAGATTCGAAAGCAATGCTTTGCGTAGTTTACAAAACGTTTTATTTTCCAAAAACTGACGTTTTTCAAGCTTTTTTTAAGTAGTGATTGAATCTCAAAACTGGCCGTTTTTGCATGTTTTTGCCTATTATTACTTATAATCGGAGACCTTAATTGGATATGTTTGAAGATATCTGCATTATCCAAAAAACTCCCGTTTTTCAATCTTTTTTAGGAAATGGATCAAACATTAAAAACGGCTGTTTTTCCAGGTTTTGGTTTATATTACTTAGATTCGAGAGCAAATACTTGGTAGTTTGAAAAACGGTTTATTTTCCAAAACTGACGTTTTTCAAGCTTTTTTTGAGAAATTCCTTGAATCTCAAAACTGCCTGTTTTTGCATGTTTTTGCTTAATATTGCTCATAATTGAAAACCTTAATTTGATAAGTTTGAAGATATTTGCATTGTCCAAAAAAACTCCCGTTTTTTCAATCTTTTTTAGGAAATGGATCAAACCTTAAAAACGGCTGTTTTTCCAGGTTTTGGTTTATATTACTTAGATTCGAGAGCAAATACTTGGTAGTTTGAAAAACGGTGTTTTTTCCAAAAACTGAAGTTTTTCAAGCTTTTTTTAAGAATTTGATTGAATCTCAAAACTGGGTGTTTTTGCATGTTTTTGCCTATTATTACTTATAATCGGAGACCTTAATTGGATAAGTTTGAAGATATTTGCATTATCCAAAAAAACTCCCGTTTTTCAATCTTTTTTAGGAAATGGATCAAACCTTAAAAACGGCTGTTTTTCCAGGTTTTGGTTTATATTACTTAGATTCGAGAGCAATAACTTGCTAAGTTTGAAAAACGGTTTATTTTTCACAAACTGACGTTTTTCAAGCTTTTTTGAAGAAATCGAACGAATCTCAAAACTGGCCGTTTTTGCATGTTTTAGCCTAATATTAATTATAATCGGAGACCTTAATTGGATGAGTTCAAAGATATTTGCATCATCCAAATAACTCCCTTTTTTTAATCTTTTTTAGGAAATGGATCAAACCTTGAAAACGTCGGTTTTTCCAGGTTTTGGTTAATATTACTTAGATTCGAGAGCAATAACTTGCTAGGTTTAAAAACGGTTTATTTTCCTAAAACTAACGTTTTTAAAGCTTTTTATAAGAAATCGATTGAATCTCAAACCTGCCGTTTTTGCATGTTTTTGGCTAATATTACTTATAATCGGAGACCTTAATTAGATAGGTTCGAAGATATTTGCATCATCTAAAAAACTCCCGTTTTTCCTTCTTTTTTTTAAGGAAATGGATCAAACCTTAAAAACGACCGTTTTTGCAGGTTTTGGTTATATTACATAGATTCGAAAGCAATACATTGCTTAGTTTACAAAACGGTTTATTTTCCCAAAACTGACGTTTTTCAAGCTTTTTATCAGAAATCGATTGAATCTTAAAACTGGCCGTTTTTGCATGTTTTTGCCTAATATTACTTATAATCTGAGACCTTAATTGGAAAGGTTTGAAGATATTTGCATCATCCAAAAACCCTTGTTTTTCAATCTTTTTTAGGAAATGGACCCAACCTTAAAAACGCCCGTTTTTCCAGGTTTTGGTTAATATTACTTAGATTAAGGTGCAAATACTTGCTAGTTTGAAAAACAGTTTATTTCTCCAAAACTGACGTTTTTCAAGCTTTTTTTGAGAAATTTCTTGAATCTCAAAACTGTCTGTTTTTGCATGTTTTTGCTTAATATTGCTTATAATCGAAACCTTAATTTGATAAGTTTGAAGATATTTGCATCATCCAAAAAACTCCCGTTTTTCAATCTTTTTTAGGAAATGGATTAAACCATAAAAACGGCCGTTTTTCCAGGTTCTGGTAAATATTACTTAGATTCGAGAGCAATAACTTGCTAAGTTTAAAAAACGGTTTATTTTCCCAAAACTGACGTTTTTCAAGCTTTTTTTAAGAATTTGATTGAATCTTAAAACTGGCCGTTCTCGCATGTTTTTGACCATTATTACTTATAATCGGAGACCTTAATTGGATAAGTTTGAAGATATTTGCATTATCCAAAAAACTCCCGTTTTTCAATATTTTTAGGAAATGGATCAAACCTTAAAAACGACCGTTTTTGCAGGTTTTGGTTATATTACATAGATTCGAAAGCAATACATTGCTTAGTTTACAAAACGGTTTATTTTCCCAAAAATGACGTTTTTCAAGCTTTTTTATAAGAAATCGATCGAACCTTAAAGCTGGCCGATTTTGCGTGTTTTTGCCTAATATTACTTATAATCGAGACCTTAATTGGCTAGGTTTGAAGATATTTGCAGCATTCAAAAAACTCCCGTTTTTCAATCTTTTTTTAGGAAATGGATCCAACCTTAAAAACGCCCGTTTTTCCAGGTTTTGGTTAAAATTACTTAGATTCGAGTGCAAATACTTGCTAGTTTGAAAAACAGTTTATTTTCCCCAAACTGACGTTTTTCAATCTTTTTTTGAGAAATTCCTTGAATCTCAAAACTGGCTGTTTTTGCATGTTTTTGCTTAATATTGCTTATAATTGAAAACCTTAATTTGATAAGTTTAAAAAAATATTTGCATCATCCAAAAAACTCCCGTTTTTCAATCTTTTTTTGGAAATGGATTTAACCTTAAAAACGGCCGTTTTTCCAGGTTTTTTTTAATATTACTTAGATTCGAGTGCAAATACTTGCTAAGTTTAAAAAACGGTTTATTTTCCCAAAACTGACGTTTTTCAAGCTTTTTTTAAGTAGTGATTGAATCTCAAAACTGGCCGTTTTTGCATGTTTTTGCCTATTATTACTTATAATCGGAGACCTTAATTGGATAAGTTTGAAGATATCTGCATTATCCAAAAAACTCCCGTTTTTCAATCTTTTTTAGGAAATGGATCAAACCTTAAAAACGGCTGTTTTTCCAGGTTTTGGTTTATATTACTTAGATTCGAGAGCAAATACTTGGTAGTTTGAAAAACGGTTTATTTTCCAAAAACTGACGTTTTTCAAGCTTTTTTGAAGAAATCGAACGAATCTCAAAACTGGCCGTTTTTGCATGTTTTTGCCTAATATTAATTATAATCGGAGACCTTAATTGGATGAGTTCGAAGATATTTGCATCATCCAAATAACTCCCGTTTTTAAATCTTTTTTAGGAAATATATCAAACCTTGAAAACGGCGGTTTTTCCAGGTTTTGGTTAATATTACTTAGATTCGAGAGCAATAACTTGCTAGGTTTAAAAACGGTTTATTTTCCTAAAACTGACGTTTTTCAAGCTTTTTATAAGAAATCGATTGAATCTCAAACCTGCCGTTTTTGCATGTTTTTAGGCTAATATTACTTATAATCGGAGACCTTAATTAGATAGGTTCGAAGATATTTGCATCATCTAAAAAACTCCCGTTTTTCTTTCTTTTTTTTAAGGAAATGGATCAAACCTTAAAAACGACCGTTTTTGCAGGTTTTGGTTATATTACATAGATTCGAAAGCAATGCTTTGCGTAGTTTACAAAACGTTTTATTTTCCAAAAACTGACGTTTTTCAAGCTTTTTTTAAGTAGTGATTGAATCTCAAAACTGGCCGTTTTTGCATGTTTTTGCCTATTATTACTTATAATCGGAGACCTTAATTGGATATGTTTGAAGATATCTGCATTATCCAAAAAACTCCCGTTTTTCAATCTTTTTTAGGAAATGGATCAAACATTAAAAACGGCTGTTTTTCTAGGTTTTGGTTTATATTACTTAGATTCGAGAGCAAATACTTGGTAGTTTGAAAAACGGTTTATTTTCCAAAACTGACGTTTTTCAAGCTTGTTTGAGAAATTCCTTGAATCTCAAAACTGCCTGTTTTTGCATGTTTTTGCTTAATATTGCTCATAATTGAAAACCTTAATTTGATAAGTTTGAAGATATTTGCATTGTCCAAAAAAACTCCCGTTTTTTCAATCTTTTTTAGGAAATGGATCAAACCTTAAAAACGGCTGTTTTTCCAGGTTTTGGTTTATATTACTTAGATTCGAGAGCAAATACTTGGTAGTTTGAAAAACGGTTTATTTTCCAAAAACTGAAGTTTCTCAAGCTTTTTTTAAGAATTTGATTGAATCTCAAAACTGGGTGTTTTTGCATGTTTTTGCCTATTATTACTTATAATCGGAGACCTTAATTGGATAAGTTTGAAGATATTTGCATTATCCAAAAAAACTCCCGTTTTTCAATCTTTTTTAGGAAATGGATCAAACCTTAAAAACGGCTGTTTTTCCAGGTTTTGGTTTATATTACTTAGATTCGAGTGCAAATACTTGCTAAGTTTGAAAAACGGTTTATTTTTCACAAACTGACGTTTTTCAAGCTTTTTTGAAGAAATCGAACGAATCTCAAAACTGGCCGTTTTTGCATGTTTTTGCCTAATATTAATTATAATCGGAGACCTTAATTGGATGAGTTCAAAGATATTTGCATCATCCAAATAACTCCCGTTTTTAAATCTTTTTTAGGAAATGGATCAAACCATGAAAACGTCGGTTTTTCCAGGTTTTGGTTAATATTACTTAGATTCGAGAGCAATAACTTGCTAAGTTTAAAAAACGGTTTATTTTCCCAAAACTGACGTTTTTCAAGCTTTTTTTAAGAATTTGATTGAATCTTAAAACTGGCCGTTCTCGCATGTTTTTGACCATTATTACTTATAATCGGAGACCTTAATTGGATAAGTTTGAAGATATTTGCATTATCCAAAAAACTCCCGTTTTTCAATATTTTTAGGAAATGGATCAAACCTTAAAAACGACCGTTTTTGCAGGTTTTGGTTATATTACATAGATTCGAAAGCAATACATTGCTTAGTTTACAAAACGGTTTATTTTCCCAAAAATGACGTTTTTCAAGCTTTTTTTAAGTAGTGATTGAATCTCAAAACTGGCCGTTTTTGCATGTTTTTGCCTATTATTACTTATAATCGGAGACCTTAATTGGATATGTTTGGAGATATCTGCATTATCCAAAAAACTCCCGTTTTTCAATCTTTTTTAGGAAATGGATCAAACATTAAAAAAAGCTGTTTTTCCAGGTTTTGGTTTATATTACTTAGATTCGAGAGCAAATACTTGGTAGTTTGAAAAACGGTTTATTTTCCAAAACTGACGTTTTTCAAGCTTTTTTTGAGAAATTCCTTGAATCTCAAAACTGCCTGTTTTTGCATGTTTTTGCTTAATATTGCTCATAATTGAAAACCTTAATTTGATAAGTTTGAAGATATTTGCATTGTCCAAAAAAACTCCCGTTTTTTCAATCTTTTTTAGGAAATGGATCAAACCTTAAAAACGGCTGTTTTTCCAGGTTTTGGTTTATATTACTTAGATTCGAGAGCAAATACTTGGTAGTTTGAAAAACGGTTTATTTTCCAAAAACTGAAGTTTTTCAAGCTTTTTTTAAGAATTTGATTGAATCTCAAAACTGGGTGTTTTTGCATGTTTTTGCCTATTATTACTTATGATCGGAGACCTTAATTGGATAAGTTTGAAGATATTTGCATTATCCAAAAAAACTCCCGTTTTTCAATCTTTTTTAGGAAATGGATCAAACCTTAAAAACGGCTGTTTTTCCAGGTTTTGGTTTATATTACTTAGATTCGAGAGCAATAACTTGCTAAGTTTGAAAAACGGTTTATTTTTCACAAACTGACGTTTTTCAAGCTTTTTTGAAGAAATCGAACGAATCTCAAAACTGGCCGTTTTTGCATGTTTTAGCCTAATATTAATTATAATCGGAGACCTTAATTGGATGAGTTCAAAGATATTTGCATCATCCAAATAACTCCCTTTTTTTAATCTTTTTTAGGAAATGGATCAAACCTTGAAAACGTCGGTTTTTCCAGGTTTTGGTTAATATTACTTAGATTCGAGAGCAATAACTTGCTAGGTTTAAAAACGGTTTATTTTCCTAAAACTAACGTTTTTAAAGCTTTTTATAAGAAATCGATTGAATCTCAAACCTGCCGTTTTTGCATGTTTTTGGCTAATATTACTTATAATCGGAGACCTTAATTAGATAGGTTCGAAGATATTTGCATCATCTAAAAAACTCCCGTTTTTCCTTCTTTTTTTTAAGGAAATGGATCAAACCTTAAAAACGACCGTTTTTGCAGGTTTTGGTTATATTACATAGATTCGAAAGCAATACATTGCTTAGTTTACAAAACGGTTTATTTTCCCAAAACTGACGTTTTTCAAGCTTTTTATCAGAAATCGATTGAATCTTAAAACTGGCCGTTTTTGCATGTTTTTGCCTAATATTACTTATAATCTGAGACCTTAATTGGAAAGGTTTGAAGATATTTGCATCATCCAAAAACCCTTGTTTTTCAATCTTTTTTAGGAAATGGATCCAACCTTAAAAACGCCCGTTTTTCCAGGTTTTGGTTAATATTACTTAGATTAAGGTGCAAATACTTGCTAGTTTGAAAAACAGTTTATTTCTCCAAAACTGACGTTTTTCAAGCTTTTTTTGAGAAATTTCTTGAATCTCAAAACTGTCTGTTTTTGCATGTTTTTGCTTAATATTGCTTATAATCGAAACCTTAATTTGATAAGTTTGAAGATATTTGCATCATCCAAAAAACTCCCGTTTTTCAATCTTTTTTAGGAAATGGATTAAACCATAAAAACGGCCGTTTTTCCAGGTTTTGGTAAATATTACTTAGATTCGAGAGCAATAACTTGCTAAGTTTAAAAAACGGTTTATTTTCCCAAAACTGACGTTTTTCAAGCTTTTTTTAAGAATTTGATTGAATCTTAAAACTGGCCGTTCTCGCATGTTTTTGACCATTATTACTTATAATCGGAGACCTTAATTGGATAAGTTTGAAGATATTTGCATTATCCAAAAAACTCCCGTTTTTCAATATTTTTAGGAAATGGATCAAACCTTAAAAACGACCGTTTTTGCAGGTTTTGGTTATATTACATAGATTCGAAAGCAATACATTGCTTTGTTTACAAAACGGTTTATTTTCCCAAAAATGACGTTTTTCAAGCTTTTTTATAAGAAATCGATCGAACCTTAAAGCTGGCCGATTTTGCGTGTTTTTGCCTAATATTACTTATAATCGAGACCTTAATTGGCTAGGTTTGAAGATATTTGCAGCATTCAAAAAACTCCCGTTTTTCAATCTTTTTTTAGGAAATGGATCCAACCTTAAAAACGCCCGTTTTTCCAGGTTTTGGTTAAAATTACTTAGATTCGAGTGCAAATACTTGCTAGTTTGAAAAACAGTTTATTTTCCCCAAACTGACGTTTTTCAATCTTTTTTTGAGAAATTCCTTGAATCTCAAAACTGGCTGTTTTTGCATGTTTTTGCTTAATATTGCTTATAATTGAAAACCTTAATTTGATAAGTTTAAAAAAATATTTGCATCATCCAAAAAACTCCCGTTTTTCAATCTTTTTTTGGAAATGGATTTAACCTTAAAAACGGCCGTTTTTCCAGTTTTTTTTTAATATTACTTAGATTCGAGTGCAAATACTTGCTAAGTTTAAAAAACGGTTTATTTTCCCAAAACTGACGTTTTTCAAGCTTTTTTTAAGTAGTGATTGAATCTCAAAACTGGCCGTTTTTGCATGTTTTTGCCTATTATTACTTATAATCGGAGACCTTAATTGGATAAGTTTGAAGATATCTGCATTATCCAAAAAACTCCCGTTTTTCAATCTTTTTTAGGAAATGGATCAAACCTTAAAAACGGCTGTTTTTCCAGGTTTTGGTTTATATTACTTAGATTCGAGAGCAAATACTTGGTAGTTTGAAAAACGGTTTATTTTCCAAAAACTGACGTTTTTCAAGCTTTTTTGAAGAAATCGAACGAATCTCAAAACTGGCCGTTTTTGCATGTTTTTGCCTAATATTAATTATAATCGGAGACCTTAATTGGATGAGTTCGAAGATATTTGCATCATCCAAATAACTCCCGTTTTTAAATCTTTTTTAGGAAATATATCAAACCTTGAAAACCGCGGTTTTTCCAGGTTTTGGTTAATATTACTTAGATTCGAGAGCAATAACTTGCTAGGTTTAAAAACGGTTTATTTTCCTAAAACTGACGTTTTTCAAGCTTTTTATAAGAAATCGATTGAATCTCAAACCTGCCGTTTTTGCATGTTTTTGGCTAATATTACTTATAATCGGAGACCTTAATTAGATAGGTTCGAAGATATTTGCATCATCTAAAAAACTCCCGTTTTTCTTTCTTTTTTTTAAGGAAATGGATCAAACCTTAAAAACGACCGTTTTTGCAGGTTTTGGTTATATTACATAGATTCGAAAGCAATGCTTTGCGTAGTTTACAAAACGTTTTATTTTCCAAAAACTGACGTTTTTCAAGCTTTTTTTAAGTAGTGATTGAATCTCAAAACTGGCCGTTTTTGCATGTTTTTGCCTATTATTACTTATAATCGGAGACCTTAATTGGATATGTTTGAAGATATCTGCATTATCCAAAAAACTCCCGTTTTTCAATCTTTTTTAGGAAATGGATCAAACATTAAAAACGGCTGTTTTTCCAGGTTTTGGTTTATATTACTTAGATTCGAGAGCAAATACTTGGTAGTTTGAAAAACGGTTTATTTTCCAAAACTGACGTTTTTCAAGCTTGTTTGAGAAATTCCTTGAATCTCAAAACTGCCTGTTTTTGCATGTTTTTGCTTAATATTGCTCATAATTGAAAACCTTAATTTGATAAGTTTGAAGATATTTGCATTGTCCAAAAAAACTCCCGTTTTTTCAATCTTTTTTAGGAAATGGATCAAACCTTAAAAACGGCTGTTTTTCCAGGTTTTGGTTTATATTACTTAGATTCGAGAGCAAATACTTGGTAGTTTGAAAAACGGTTTATTTTCCAAAAACTGAAGTTTTTCAAGCTTTTTTTAAGAATTTGATTGAATCTCAAAACTGGGTGTTTTTGCATGTTTTTGCCTATTATTACTTATAATCGGAGACCTTAATTGGATAAGTTTGAAGATATTTGCATTATCCAAAAAAACTCCCGTTTTTCAATCTTTTTTAGGAAATGGATCAAACCTTAAAAACGGCTGTTTTTCCAGGTTTTGGTTTATATTACTTAGATTCGAGTGCAAATACTTGCTAAGTTTGAAAAACGGTTTATTTTTCACAAACTGACGTTTTTCAAGCTTTTTTGAAGAAATCGAACGAATCTCAAAACTGGCCGTTTTTGCATGTTTTTGCCTAATATTAATTATAATCGGAGACCTTAATTGGATGAGTTCGAAGATATTTGCATCATCCAAATAACTCCCGTTTTTAAATCTTTTTTAGGAAATGGATCAAACCATGAAAACGTCGGTTTTTCCAGGTTTTGGTTAATATTACTTAGATTCGAGAGCAATAACTTGCTAAGTTTAAAAAACGGTTTATTTTCCCAAAACTGACGTTTTTCAAGCTTTTTTTAAGAATTTGATTGAATCTTAAAACTGGCCGTTCTCGCATGTTTTTGACCATTATTACTTATAATCGGAGACCTTAATTGGATAAGTTTGAAGATATTTGCATTATCCAAAAAACTCCCGTTTTTCAATATTTTTAGGAAATGGATCAAACCTTAAAAACGACCGTTTTTGCAGGTTTTGGTTATATTACATAGATTCGAAAGCAATACATTGCTTAGTTTACAAAACGGTTTATTTTCCCAAAAATGACGTTTTTCAAGCTTTTTTATAAGAAATCGATCGAACCTTAAAGCTGGCCGATTTTGCGTGTTTTTGCCTAATATTACTTATAATCGAGACCTTAATTGGCTAGGTTTGAAGATATTTGCAGCATTCAAAAAACTCCCGTTTTTCAATCTTTTTTTAGGAAATGGATCCAACCTTAAAAACGCCCGTTTTTCCAGGTTTTGGTTAAAATTACTTAGATTCGAGTGCAAATACTTGCTAGTTTGAAAAACAGTTTATTTTCCCCAAACTGACGTTTTTCAATCTTTTTTTGAGAAATTCCTTGAATCTCAAAACTGGCTGTTTTTGCATGTTTTTGCTTAATATTGCTTATAATTGAAAACCTTAATTTGATAAGTTTAAAAAAATATTTGCATCATCCAAAAAACTCCCGTTTTTCAATCTTTTTTTGGAAATGGATTTAACCTTAAAAACGGCCGTTTTTCCAGGTTTTTTTTAATATTACTTAGATTCGAGTGCAAATACTTGCTAAGTTTAAAAAACGGTTTATTTTCCCAAAACTGACGTTTTTCAAGCTTTTTTTAAGTAGTGATTGAATCTCAAAACTGGCCGTTTTTGCATGTTTTTGCCTATTATTACTTATAATCGGAGACCTTAATTGGATAAGTTTGAAGATATCTGCATTATCCAAAAAACTCCCGTTTTTCAATCTTTTTTAGGAAATGGATCAAACCTTAAAAACGGCTGTTTTTCCAGGTTTTGGTTTATATTACTTAGATTCGAGAGCAAATACTTGGTAGTTTGAAAAACGGTTTATTTTCCAAAAACTGAGGTTTTTCAAGCTTTTTTTAAGAATTTGATTGAATCTCAAAACTGGGTGTTTTTGCATGTTTTTGCCTATTATTACTTATAATCGGAGACCTTAATTGAAAAAGATGGAAGATATTTGCATTATCCAAAAAAACTCCCGTTTTCCAATCTTCTTTAGGACATGGAACAAACCTTAAAAGCGGCTGTTTTTTCAGGTTTTGGTTTATATTACTTAGATTCGAGAGCAATAACTTGCTAAGTTTGAAAAACGGTTTATTTTTCACAAACTGACGTTTTTCAAGCTTTTTTGAAGAAATCGAACGAATCTCAAAACTGGCCGTTTTTGCATGTTTTTGCCTAATATTAATTATAATCGGAGACCTTAATTGGATGAGTTCGAAGATATTTGCATCATCCAAATAACTCCCGTTTTTAAATCTTTTTTAGGAAATATATCAAACCTTGAAAACGGCGGTTTTTCCAGGTTTTGGTTAATATTACTTAGATTCGAGAGCAATAACTTGCTAGGTTTAAAAACGGTTTATTTTCCTAAAACTGACGTTTTTCAAGCTTTTTATAAGAAATCGATTGAATCTCAAACCTGCCGTTTTTGCATGTTTTTGGCTAATATTACTTATAATCGGAGACCTTAATTAGATAGGTTCGAAGATATTTGCATCATCTAAAAAACTCCCGTTTTTCTTTCTTTTTTTTAAGGAAATGGATCAAACCTTAAAAACGACCGTTTTTGCAGGTTTTGGTTATATTACATAGATTCGAAAGCAATGCTTTGCGTAGTTTACAAAACGTTTTATTTTCCAAAAACTGACGTTTTTCAAGCTTTTTTTAAGTAGTGATTGAATCTCAAAACTGGCCGTTTTTGCATGTTTTTGCCTATTATTACTTATAATCGGAGACCTTAATTGGATATGTTTGAAGATATCTGCATTATCCAAAAAACTCCCGTTTTTCAATCTTTTTTAGGAAATGGATCAAACATTAAAAACGGCTGTTTTTCCAGGTTTTGGTTTATATTACTTAGATTCGAGAGCAAATACTTGGTAGTTTGAAAAACGGTTTATTTTCCAAAACCGACGTTTTTCAAGCTGTTTTTGAGAAATTCCTTGAATCTCAAAACTGCCTGTTTTTGCATGTTTTTGCTTAATATTGCTCATAATTGAAAACCTTAATTTGATAAGTTTGAAGATATTTGCATTGTCCAAAAAAACTCCCGTTTTTTCAATCTTTTTTAGGAAATGGATCAAACCTTAAAAACGGCTGTTTTTCCAGGTTTTGGTTTATATTACTTAGATTCGAGAGCAAATACTTGGTAGTTTGAAAAACGGTTTATTTTCCAAAAACTGAAGTTTTTCAAGCTTTTTTTAAGAATTTGATTGAATCTCAAAACTGGGTGTTTTTGCATGTTTTTGCCTATTATTACTTATAATCGGAGACCTTAATTGGATAAGTTTGAAGATATTTGCATTATCCAAAAAAACTCCCGTTTTTCAATCTTTTTTAGGAAATGGATCAAACCTTAAAAACGGCTGTTTTTCCAGGTTTTGGTTTATATTACTTAGATTCGAGTGCAAATACTTGCTGGTTTTAAAAATAGTTTATTTTTCCAAAACTGACGTTTTTCAAGCTTTTTTTGAGAAATTCCTTGAATCTCAAAACTGGCTGTTTTTGCATGTTTTTGCTTAAAATTGGTTATAATTGAAAACCTTAATTTGATAAGTTTGAAGATATTTGCATTATTCAAAAAAACTCCCGTTTTTCAATCTTTTTTAGGAAATGGATCAAACCTTAAAAACGGCTGTTTTTCCAGGTTTTGGTTTATATTACTTAGATTCGAGAGCAAATACTTGGTAGTTTGAAAAACGGTTTATTTTCCAAAAACTGAAGTTTTTCAAGCTTTTTTTAAGAATTTGATTGAATCTCAAAACTGGGTGTTTTTGCATGTTTTTGCCTATTATTACTTATAATCGGAGACCTTAATTGGATAAGTTTGAAGATATTTGCATTATCCAAAAAAACTCCCGTTTTTCAATCTTTTTTAGGAAATGGATCAAACCTTAAAAACGGCTGTTTTTCCAGGTTTTGGTTTATATTACTTAGATTCGAGAGCAATAACTTGCTAAGTTTGAAAAACGGTTTATTTTTCACAAACTGACGTTTTTCAAGCTTTTTTGAAGAAATCGAACGAATCTCAAAACTGGCCGTTTTTGCATGTTTTTGCCTAATATTAATTATAATCGGAGACCTTAATTGGATGAGTTCAAAGATATTTGCATCATCCAAATAACTCCCGTTTTTAAATCTTTTTTAGGAAATGGATCAAACCTTGAAAACGTCGGTTTTTCCAGGTTTTGGTTAATATTACTTAGATTCGAGAGCAATAACTTGCTAGGTTTAAAAACGGTTTATTTTCCTAAAACTGACGTTTTTAAAGCTTTTTATAAGAAATCGATTGAATCTCAAACCTGCCGTTTTTGCATGTTTTTGGCTAATATTACTTATAATCGGAGACCTTAATTAGATAGGTTCGAAGATATTTGCATCATCTAAAAAACTCCCGTTTTTCCTTCTTTTTTTTAAGGAAATGGATCAAACCTTAAAAACGACCGTTTTTGCAGGTTTTGGTTATATTACATAGATTCGAAAGCAATACATTGCTTAGTTTACAAAACGGTTTATTTTCCCAAAACTGATGTTTTTCAAGCTTTTTATCAGAAATCGATTGAATCTTAAAACTGGCCGTTTTTGCATGTTTTTGCCTAATATTACTTATAATCTGAGACCTTAATTGGAAAGGTTTGAAGATATTTGCATCATCCAAAAACCCTTGTTTTTCAATCTTTTTTAGGAAATGGATCCAACCTTAAAAACGCCCGTTTTTCCAGGTTTTGGTTAATATTACTTAGATTAAGGTGCAAATACTTGCTAGTTTGAAAAACAGTTTATTTCTCCAAAACTGACGTTTTTCAAGCTTTTTTTAAGAAATTTCTTGAATCTCAAAACTGTCTGTTTTTGCATGTTTTTGCTTAATATTGCTTATAATCGAAACCTTAATTTGATAAGTTTGAAGATATTTGCATCATCCAAAAAACTCCCGTTTTTCAATCTTTTTTAGGAAATGGATTAAACCATAAAAACGGCCGTTTTTCCAGGTTTTGGTAAATATTACTTAGATTCGAGAGCAATAACTTGCTAAGTTTAAAAAACGGTTTATTTTCCCAAAACTGACGTTTTTCAAGCTTTTTTTAAGAATTTGATTGAATCTTAAAACTGGCCGTTTTCGCATGTTTTTGACCATTATTACTTATAATCGGAGACCTTAATTGGATAAGTTTGAAGATATTTGCATTATCCAAAAAACTCCCGTTTTTCAATATTTTTAGGAAATGGATCAAACCTTAAAAACGACCGTTTTTGCAGGTTTTGGTTATATTACATAGATTCGAAAGCAATACATTGCTTAGTTTACAAAACGGTTTATTTTCCCAAAAATGACGTTTTTCAAGCTTTTTTATAAGAAATAGATCGAACCTTAAAGCTGGCCGATTTTGCGTGTTTTTGCCTAATATTACTTATAATCGAGACCTTAATTGGCTAGGTTTGAAGATATTTGCAGCATTCAAAAAACTCCCGTTTTTCAATCTTTTTTTAGGAAATGGATCCAACCTTAAAAACGCCCGTTTTTCCAGGTTTTGGTTAAAATTACTTAGATTCGAGTGCAAATACTTGCTAGTTTGAAAAACAGTTTATTTTCCCCAAACTGACGTTTTTCAATCTTTTTTTGAGAAATTCCTTGAATCTCAAAACTGGCTGTTTTTGCATGTTTTTGCTTAATATTGCTTATAATTGAAAACCTTAATTTGATAAGTTTAAAAAAATATTTGCATCATCCAAAAAACTCCCGTTTTTCAATCTTTTTTTGGAAATGGATTTAACCTTAAAAACGGCCGTTTTTCCAGGTTTTTTTTAATATTACTTAGATTCGAGTGCAAATACTTGCTAAGTTTAAAAAACGGTTTATTTTCCCAAAACTGACGTTTTTCAAGCTTTTTTTAAGTAGTGATTGAATCTCAAAACTGGCCGTTTTTGCATGTTTTTGCCTATTATTACTTATAATCGGAGACCTTAATTGGATAAGTTTGAAGATATTTGCATTGTCCAAAAAAACTCCCGTTTTTTCAATCTTTTTTAGGAAATGGATCAAACCTTAAAAACGGCTGTTTTTCCAGGTTTTGGTTTATATTACTTAGATTCGAGAGCAAATACTTGGTAGTTTGAAAAACGGTTTATTTTCCAAAAACTGAAGTTTTTCAAGCTTTTTTTAAGAATTTGATTGAATCTCAAAACTGGGTGTTTTTGCATGTTTTTGCCTATTATTACTTATAATCGGAGACCTTAATTGGATAAGTTTGAAGATATTTGCATTATCCAAAAAAACTCCCGTTTTTCAATCTTTTTTAGGAAATGGATCAAACCTTAAAAACGGCTGTTTTTCCAGGTTTTGGTTTATATTACTTAGATTCGAGTGCAAATACTTGCTGGTTTTAAAAATAGTTTATTTTTCCAAAACTGACGTTTTTCAAGCTTTTTTTGAGAAATTCCTTGAATCTCAAAACTGGCTGTTTTTGCATGTTTTTGCTTAAAATTGGTTATAATTGAAAACCTTAATTTGATAAGTTTGAAGATATTTGCATTATTCAAAAAAACTCCCGTTTTTCAATCTTTTTTAGGAAATGGATCAAACCTTAAAAACGGCTGTTTTTCCAGGTTTTGGTTTATATTACTTAGATTCGAGAGCAAATACTTGGTAGTTTGAAAAACGGTTTATTTTCCAAAAACTGAAGTTTTTCAAGCTTTTTTTAAGAATTTGATTGAATCTCAAAACTGGGTGTTTTTGCATGTTTTTGCCTATTATTACTTATAATCGGAGACCTTAATTGGATAAGTTTGAAGATATTTGCATTATCCAAAAAAACTCCCGTTTTTCAATCTTTTTTAGGAAATGGATCAAACCTTAAAAACGGCTGTTTTTCCAGGTTTTGGTTTATATTACTTAGATTCGAGAGCAATAACTTGCTAAGTTTGAAAAACGGTTTATTTTTCACAAACTGACGTTTTTCAAGCTTTTTTGAAGAAATCGAACGAATCTCAAAACTGGCCGTTTTTGCATGTTTTTGCCTAATATTAATTATAATCGGAGACCTTAATTGGATGAGTTCAAAGATATTTGCATCATCCAAATAACTCCCGTTTTTAAATCTTTTTTAGGAAATGGATCAAACCTTGAAAACGTCGGTTTTTCCAGGTTTTGGTTAATATTACTTAGATTCGAGAGCAATAACTTGCTAGGTTTAAAAACGGTTTATTTTCCTAAAACTGACGTTTTTAAAGCTTTTTATAAGAAATCGATTGAATCTCAAACCTGCCGTTTTTGCATGTTTTTGGCTAATATTACTTATAATCGGAGACCTTAATTAGATAGGTTCGAAGATATTTGCATCATCTAAAAAACTCCCGTTTTTCCTTCTTTTTTTTAAGGAAATGGATCAAACCTTAAAAACGACCGTTTTTGCAGGTTTTGGTTATATTACATAGATTCGAAAGCAATACATTGCTTAGTTTACAAAACGGTTTATTTTCCCAAAACTGATGTTTTTCAAGCTTTTTATCAGAAATCGATTGAATCTTAAAACTGGCCGTTTTTGCATGTTTTTGCCTAATATTACTTATAATCTGAGACCTTAATTGGAAAGGTTTGAAGATATTTGCATCATCCAAAAACCCTTGTTTTTCAATCTTTTTTAGGAAATGGATCCAACCTTAAAAACGCCCGTTTTTCCAGGTTTTGGTTAATATTACTTAGATTAAGGTGCAAATACTTGCTAGTTTGAAAAACAGTTTATTTCTCCAAAACTGACGTTTTTCAAGCTTTTTTTGAGAAATTTCTTGAATCTCAAAACTGTCTGTTTTTGCATGTTTTTGCTTAATATTGCTTATAATCGAAACCTTAATTTGATAAGTTTGAAGATATTTGCATCATCCAAAAAACTCCCGTTTTTCAATCTTTTTTAGGAAATGGATTAAACCATAAAAACGGCCGTTTTTCCAGGTTTTGGTAAATATTACTTAGATTCGAGAGCAATAACTTGCTAAGTTTAAAAAACGGTTTATTTTCCCAAAACTGACGTTTTTCAAGCTTTTTTTAAGAATTTGATTGAATCTTAAAACTGGCCGTTTTCGCATGTTTTTGACCATTATTACTTATAATCGGAGACCTTAATTGGATAAGTTTGAAGATATTTGCATTATCCAAAAAACTCCCGTTTTTCAATATTTTTAGGAAATGGATCAAACCTTAAAAACGACCGTTTTTGCAGGTTTTGGTTATATTACATAGATTCGAAAGCAATACATTGCTTAGTTTACAAAACGGTTTATTTTCCCAAAAATGACGTTTTTCAAGCTTTTTTTATAAGAAATCGATCGAACCTTAAAGCTGGCCGATTTTGCGTGTTTTTGCCTAATATTACTTATAATCGAGACCTTAATTGGCTAGGTTTGAAGATATTTGCAGCATTCAAAAAACTCCCGTTTTTCAATCTTTTTTTAGGAAATGGATCCAACCTTAAAAACGCCCGTTTTTCCAGGTTTTGGTTAAAATTACTTAGATTCGAGTGCAAATACTTGCTAGTTTGAAAAACAGTTTATTTTCCCCAAACTGACGTTTTTCAATCTTTTTTTGAGAAATTCCTTGAATCTCAAAACTGGCTGTTTTTGCATGTTTTTGCTTAATATTGCTTATAATTGAAAACCTTAATTTGATAAGTTTAAAAAAATATTTGCATCATCCAAAAAACTCCCGTTTTTCAATCTTTTTTTGGAAATGGATTTAACCTTAAAAACGGCCGTTTTTCCAGGTTTTTTTTAATATTACTTAGATTCGAGTGCAAATACTTGCTAAGTTTAAAAAACGGTTTATTTTCCCAAAACTGACGTTTTTCAAGCTTTTTTTAAGTAGTGATTGAATCTCAAAACTGGCCGTTTTTGCATGTTTTTGCCTATTATTACTTATAATCGGAGACCTTAATTGGATAAGTTTGAAGATATTTGCATTGTCCAAAAAAACTCCCGTTTTTTCAATCTTTTTTAGGAAATGGATCAAACCTTAAAAACGGCTGTTTTTCCAGGTTTTGGTTTATATTACTTAGATTCGAGAGCAAATACTTGGTAGTTTGAAAAACGGTTTATTTTCCAAAAACTGAAGTTTTTCAAGCTTTTTTTAAGAATTTGATTGAATCTCAAAACTGGGTGTTTTTGCATGTTTTTGCCTATTATTACTTATAATCGGAGACCTTAATTGGATAAGTTTGAAGATATTTGCATTATCCAAAAAAACTCCCGTTTTTCAATCTTTTTTAGGAAATGGATCAAACCTTAAAAACGGCTGTTTTTCCAGGTTTTGGTTTATATTACTTAGATTCGAGTGCAAATACTTGCTGGTTTTAAAAATAGTTTATTTTTCCAAAACTGACGTTTTTCAAGCTTTTTTTGAGAAATTCCTTGAATCTCAAAACTGGCTGTTTTTGCATGTTTTTGCTTAAAATTGGTTATAATTGAAAACCTTAATTTGATAAGTTTGAAGATATTTGCATTATTCAAAAAAACTCCCGTTTTTCAATCTTTTTTAGGAAATGGATCAAACCTTAAAAACGGCTGTTTTTCCAGGTTTTGGTTTATATTACTTAGATTCGAGAGCAAATACTTGGTAGTTTGAAAAACGGTTTATTTTCCAAAAACTGAAGTTTTTCAAGCTTTTTTTAAGAATTTGATTGAATCTCAAAACTGGGTGTTTTTGCATGTTTTTGCCTATTATTACTTATAATCGGAGACCTTAATTGGATAAGTTTGAAGATATTTGCATTATCCAAAAAAACTCCCGTTTTTCAATCTTTTTTAGGAAATGGATCAAACCTTAAAAACGGCTGTTTTTCCAGGTTTTGGTTTATATTACTTAGATTCGAGAGCAATAACTTGCTAAGTTTGAAAAACGGTTTATTTTTCACAAACTGACGTTTTTCAAGCTTTTTTGAAGAAATCGAACGAATCTCAAAACTGGCCGTTTTTGCATGTTTTTGCCTAATATTAATTATAATCGGAGACCTTAATTGGATGAGTTCAAAGATATTTGCATCATCCAAATAACTCCCGTTTTTAAATCTTTTTTAGGAAATGGATCAAACCTTGAAAACGTCGGTTTTTCCAGGTTTTGGTTAATATTACTTAGATTCGAGAGCAATAACTTGCTAGGTTTAAAAACGGTTTATTTTCCTAAAACTGACGTTTTTAAAGCTTTTTATAAGAAATCGATTGAATCTCAAACCTGCCGTTTTTGCATGTTTTTGGCTAATATTACTTATAATCGGAGACCTTAATTAGATAGGTTCGAAGATATTTGCATCATCTAAAAAACTCCCGTTTTTCCTTCTTTTTTTTAAGGAAATGGATCAAACCTTAAAAACGACCGTTTTTGCAGGTTTTGGTTATATTACATAGATTCGAAAGCAATACATTGCTTAGTTTACAAAACGGTTTATTTTCCCAAAACTGATGTTTTTCAAGCTTTTTTTAAGAATTTGATTGAATCTTAAAACTGGCCGTTTTCGCATGTTTTTGACCATTATTACTTATAATCGGAGACCTTAATTGGATAAGTTTGAAGATATTTGCATTATCCAAAAAACTCCCGTTTTTCAATATTTTTAGGAAATGGATCAAACCTTAAAAACGACCGTTTTTGCAGGTTTTGGTTATATTACATAGATTCGAAAGCAATACATTGCTTAGTTTACAAAACGGTTTATTTTCCCAAAAATGACGTTTTTCAAGCTTTTTTATAAGAAATCGATCGAACCTTAAAGCTGGCCGATTTTGCGTGTTTTTGCCTAATATTACTTATAATCGAGACCTTAATTGGCTAGGTTTGAAGATATTTGCAGCATTCAAAAAACTCCCGTTTTTCAATCTTTTTTTAGGAAATGGATCCAACCTTAAAAACGCCCGTTTTTCCAGGTTTTGGTTAAAATTACTTAGATTCGAGTGCAAATACTTGCTAGTTTGAAAAACAGTTTATTTTCCCCAAACTGACGTTTTTCAATCTTTTTTTGAGAAATTCCTTGAATCTCAAAACTGGCTGTTTTTGCATGTTTTTGCTTAATATTGCTTATAATTGAAAACCTTAATTTGATAAGTTTAAAAAAATATTTGCATCATCCAAAAAACTCCCGTTTTTCAATCTTTTTTTGGAAATGGATTTAACCTTAAAAACGGCCGTTTTTCCAGGTTTTTTTTAATATTACTTAGATTCGAGTGCAAATACTTGCTAAGTTTAAAAAACGGTTTATTTTCCCAAAACTGACGTTTTTCAAGCTTTTTTTAAGTAGTGATTGAATCTCAAAACTGGCCGTTTTTGCATGTTTTTGCCTATTATTACTTATAATCGGAGACCTTAATTGGATAAGTTTGAAGATATCTGCATTATCCAAAAAACTCCCGTTTTTCAATCTTTTTTAGGAAATGGATCAAACCTTAAAAACGGCTGTTTTTCCAGGTTTTGGTTTATATTACTTAGATTCGAGAGCAAATACTTGGTAGTTTGAAAAACGTTTATTTTCCAAAAACTGAGGTTTTTCAAGCTTTTTTTAAGAATTTGATTGAATCTCAAAACTGGGTGTTTTTGCATGTTTTTGCCTATTATTACTTATAATCGGAGACCTTAATTGAAAAAGATGGAAGATATTTGCATTATCCAAAAAAAACTCCCGTTTTCCAATCTTCTTTAGGACATGGATCAAACCTTAAAAGCGGCTGTTTTTTCAGGTTTTGGTTTATATTACTTAGATTCGAGAGCAATAACTTGCTAAGTTTGAAAAACGGTTATTTTTCACAAACTGACGTTTTTCAAGCTTTTTTGAAGAAATCGAACGAATCTCAAAACTGGCCGTTTTTGCATGTTTTTTGCCTAATATTAATTATAATCGGAGACCTTAATTGGATGAGTTCGAAGATATTTGCATCATCCAAATAACTCCCGTTTTTAAATCTTTTTTAGGAAATATATCAAACCTTGAAAACGGCGGTTTTTCCAGGTTTTGGTTAATATTACTTAGATTCGAGAGCAATAACTTGCTAGGTTTAAAAAACGGTTTATTTTCCTAAAACTGACGTTTTTCAAGCTTTTTATAAGAAATCGATTGAATCTCAAACCTGCCGTTTTTGCATGTTTTTGGCTAATATTACTTATAATCGGAGACCTTAATTAGATAGGTTCGAAGATATTTGCATCATCTAAAAAACTCCCGTTTTTCTTTCTTTTTTTTAAGGAAATGGATCAAACCTTAAAAACGACCGTTTTTGCAGGTTTTGGTTATATTACATAGATTCGAAAGCAATGCTTTGCGTAGTTTACAAAACGTTTTATTTTCCAAAAACTGACGTTTTTCAAGCTTTTTTTAAGTAGTGATTGAATCTCAAAACTGGCCGTTTTTGCATGTTTTTGCCTATTATTACTTATAATCGGAGACCTTAATTGGATATGTTTGAAGATATCTGCATTATCCAAAAAACTCCCGTTTTTCAATCTTTTTTAGGAAATGGATCAAACATTAAAAACGGCTGTTTTTCCAGGTTTTGGTTTATATTACTTAGATTCGAGAGCAAATACTTGGTAGTTTGAAAAACGGTTTATTTTCCAAAACTGACGTTTTTCAAGCTTTTTTTGAGAAATTCCTTGAATCTCAAAACTGCCTGTTTTTGCATGTTTTGCTTAATATTGCTCATAATTGAAAACCTTAATTTGATAAGTTTGAAGATATTTGCATTGTCCAAAAAAACTCCCGTTTTTTCAATCTTTTTTAGGAAATGGATCAAACCTTAAAAACGGCTGTTTTTCCAGGTTTTGGTTTATATTACTTAGATTCGAGAGCAAATACTTAGGAGTTTGAAAAACGGTTTATTTCCAAAAACTGAAGTTTTTCAAGCTTTTTTTAAGAATTTGATTGAATCTCAAAACTGGGTGTTTTTGCATGTTTTTGCCTATTATTACTTATAATCGGAGACCTTAATTGGATAAGTTTGAAGATATTTGCATTATCCAAAAAAACTCCCGTTTTTCAATCTTTTTTAGGAAATGGATCAAACCTTAAAAAACGGCTGTTTTTCCAGGTTTTGGTTTATATTACTTAGATTCGAGTGCAAATACTTGCAAGTTTTAAAAATAGTTTATTTTTCCAAAACTGACGTTTTCAAGCTTTTTTTGAGAAATTCCTTGAATCTCAAAACTGGCTGTTTTTGCATGTTTTTGCTTAAAATTGGTTATAATTGAAAACCTTAATTTGATAAGTTTGAAGATATTTGCATTATTCAAAAAAACTCCCGTTTTTCAATCTTTTTTAGGAAAGGGATCAAACCTTAAAAACGGCTGTTTTTCAGGTTTTGGTTTATATTACTTAGATTCGAGAGCAAATACTTGGTAGTTTGAAAAACGGTTTATTTTCCAAAAACTGAAGTTTTCAAGCTTTTTTTAAGAATTTGATTGAATCTCAAAACTGGGTGTTTTTGCATGTTTTTGCCTTTTATTACTTATAATCGGAGACCTTAATTGGATAAGTTTGAAGATATTTGCATTATCCAAAAAAACTCCCGTTTTTCAATCTTTTTTAGGAAATGGATCAAACCTTAAAAACGGCTGTTTTTCCAGGTTTTGGTTTATATTACTTAGATTCGAGAGCAATAACTTGCTAAGTTTAAAAAACGGTTTATTTTCCCAAAACTGACGTTTTTCAAGCTTTTTTTAAGAATTTGATTGAATCTCAAAACTGGCCGTTTTTTGCATGTTTTTGACCATTATTTCTTATAATCGGAGACCTTAATTGGATAAGTTTGAAGATATTTGCCTTATCAAAAAAACTCCCGTTTTTCAATATTTTTAGGAAATGGATCAAACCTTAAAAACGACCGTTTTTGCAGGTTTTGGTTATATTACATAGATTCGAAAGCAATACATTGCTTAGTTTACAAAACGGTTTTATTTTCCCAAAAATGACGTTTTTTAAGCTTTTTTATAAGAAATCGATCGAACCTTAAAGCTGGCCCTTTTTGCGTGTTTTTGCCTAATATTACTTATAATCGAGACCTTAATTGGCTAGGTTTGAAGATATTTGCAGCATTCAAAAAACTCCCGTTTTTCAATCTTTTTAGGAAATGGATCCAACCTTAAAAACGCCCGTTTTTTCCAGGTTTTGGTTAAAATTACTTAGATTCGAGTGCAATTACTTGCTAGTTTGAAAAACAGTATATTTTCCCAAAACTGACGTTTTTCAATCTTTTTTTTGAGAAATTCCTTGAATCTCAAAACTGGCTGTTTTTGCATGTTTTTGCTTAATATTGCTTATAATTGAAAACCTTAATTTGATAAGTTTAAAAAAATATTTGCATCATCCAAAAAACTCCCGTTTTTCAATCTTTTTTGGAAATGGATTTAACCTTAAAAAACGGCGTTTTTCCAGGTTTTTTTTAATATTACTTAGATTCGAGTGCAAATACTTGCTAAGTTTAAAAAATGGTTTATTTTCCCAAAACCTGACGTTTTTCAAGCTTTTTTTAAGTAGTGATTGAATCTCAAAAACTGCCGTTTTTGCATGTTTTTGCCTATTATTACTTATAATCGGAGACCTTAATTGGATAAGTTTGAAGATATCTGCATTATCCAAAAACTCCCGTTTTTCAATCTTTTTTAGGAAATGGATTAAACCTTAAAAACGGCTGTTTTTCCAGGTTTTGATTTATATTACTTAGATTCGAGAGCAAATACTTGGTAGTTTGAAAAACGGTTTATTTTCCAAAAACTGAAGTTTTTCAAGCTTTCTGTAAGAATTTGATTGAATCTCAAAACTGGGTGTTTTTGCATGTTTTTGCCTATTATTACTTATAATCGGAGACCTTAATTGGATAAGTTTGAAGATATTTGCATTATCCAAAAAAACTCCCGTTTTTCAATCTTTTTTAGGAAATGGATCAAACCTTAAAAACGGCTGTTTTTCCAGGTTTTGTTTATATTACTTAGATTCGAGTGCAAATACTTGCTAGTTTTAAAAATAGTTTATTTTTCCAAAACTGACGTTTTTCAAGCTTTTTTTGAGAAATTCCTTGAATCTCAAAACTGGCTGTTTTTGCATGTTTTTGCTTAAAATTGGTTATAATTGAAAACCTTAATTTGATAAGTTTGAAGATATTTGCATTATTCAAAAAAACTCCCGTTTTTCAATCTTTTTTAGGAAATGGATCAAACCTTAAAAACGGCTGTTTTTCCAGGTTTTGGTTTATATTACTTAGATTCGAGAGCAATAACTTGCTAAGTTTGAAAAACGGTTTATTTTTCACAAACTGACGTTTTTCAAGCTTTTTTTGAAGAAATCGTACGAATCTCAAAACTGGCCGTTTTTGCATGTTTTTGCCTAATATTAATTATAATCGGAGACCTTAATTGGATGAGTTCGAAGATATTTGCATCATCCAAATAACTCCCGTTTTTAAATCTTTTTTAGAAATATATCAAACCTTGAAAACGGCGGTTTTTCAGTTTTGGTTAATATTACTTAGATTCGAGAGCAATAACTTGCTAGGTTTAAAAACGGTTTATTTTCCTAAAACTGGACGTTTTTCAAGCTTTTTATAAGAAATCGATTGAATCTCAAACCTGCCGTTTTGCATGTTTTTGGCTAATATTACTTATAATCGGACACCTTAATTAGATAGGTTCGAAGATATTTGCATCATCTAAAAAACTCCCGTTTTTCTTTCTTTTTTTTAAGGAAATGGATCAAACCTTAAAAACGACCGTTTTTGCAGGTTTTGGTTATATTACATAGATTCGAAAGCAATGCATTGCGTAGTTTACAAAACGTTTTATTTTCCAAAACTGACGTTTTTCAAGCTTTTTTTAAGTAGTGATTGAATCTCAAAACTGGCCGTTTTTGCATGTTTTTGCCTAATATTAATTATAATCGGAGACCTTAATTGGATATGTTTGAAGATATCTGCCTTATCCAAAAAACTCCCGTTTTTCAATCTTTTTTAGAAATGGATCAAACATTAAAAACGGCTGTTTTTCCAGGTTTTGGTTTATACTACTTAGATTCGAGAGCAAATACTTGGTAGTTTGAAAAACGGTTTAATTTTCCAAAAACTGAAGTTTTCAAGCTTTTTTTAAGAATTTGATTGAATCTCAAAACTGGGTGTTTTTGCATGTTTTTGCTATTATAACTTATAATCGGAGACCTTAATTGGATAAGTTTGAAGATATTTGCATTATCCAAAAAAACTCCCGTTTTTCAATCTTTTTAGGAAATGGATCAAACCTTAAAAACGGCTGTTTTTTTCAGGTTTTGGTTTATATTACTTAGGATTCGAGAGCAATAACTTGCTAAGTTTGAAAAACGGTTTATTTTTCACAAACTGACGTTTTTCAAGCTTTTTTGAAGAAATCGAACGAATCTCAAAACTGGCCGTTTTTGCATGTTTTTGCCTAATATTAATTATAATCGGAGACCTTAATTGGATGAGTTCGAAGATATTTGCATCATCCAAATAACTCCCGTTTTTAAATCTTTTTTAGGAAAATGGATCAAACCTTGAAACGGCGGTTTTTCCAGGTTTTGGTTAATATTAATAGATTCGAGAGCAATAACTTGCTAGGTTTAAAAACGGTTTATTTTCCTAAAACACACGTTTTTCAAGCTTTTTATAAGAAATCGATTGAATCTCAAACCTGCGTTTTTGCATGTTTTTGGCTAATATTACTTATAATCGGAGACCTTAATTAGATAGGTTCGAAGATATTTTGCATCATCTAAAAAAACTCCCGTTTTTCCTTCTTTTTTTTAAGGAAATGGATCAAACCTTAAAAACGACCGTTTTTGCAGGTTTTGGTTATATTTACATAGATTCGAAAGCAATACATTGCTTAGTTTACAAAACGGTTTATTTTCCCAAAACTGACGTTTTCAAGCTTTTTATCAGAAATCGATTGAATCCTTAAAACTGGCCGTTTTGCATGTTTTGCCTAATATTACTTATAATCTGAGACCTTAATTGGAAAGGTTTGAAGATATTTGCATTATTCAAAAACTCCCGTTTTTCAATCTTTTTTAGGAAATGGATCCAACCTTAAAACGCCCGTTTTTCCAGGTTTTGGTTAATATTACTTAGATTAAGGTGCAAATACTTGCTAGTTTGAAAACAATTTTTTTTTTAAAACTGACGTTTTTCAAGCTTTTTTTGAGAAATTCCTTGAATCTCAAAACTGTCTGTTTTTGCATGTTTTTGCTTAATATTGCTTATAATCGAAACCTTAATTTGATAAGTTTGAAGATATTTGCATCATCCAAAATACTCCCGTTTTTCAATCTTTTTTAGGAAATGGAATTAAACCATAAAAACGGCCGTTTTTCCAGGTTTTGGTAAATATTACTTTAGATTCGAGAGCAAATAACTTGCTAAGTTTAAAAAACGGTTTATTTTCCCAAAAACTGACGTTTTTCAAGCTTTTTTAAGAATTTGATTGAATCTCAAAACTGGCCGTTTTTGCATGTTTTTGACCATTATTACTTATAATCGGAGACCTTAATTGGATAAGTTTGAAGATATTTGCATTATCCAAAAAACTCCCGTTTTTCAATATTTTTAGGAAATGGATCAAACCTAAAAACGACCGTTTTTGCAGGTTTTGGTTATATTACATAGATTCGAAAGCAATACATTGCTTAGTTTACAAAACGGTTTATTTTCCCAAAACTGACGTTTTTCAAGCTTTTTATAAGAAATCGATCGAACCTTAAAGCTGGCCGATTTTGCGTGTTTTTGCCTAATATTACTTATAATCGAGACCTTAATTGGCTAGGTTTGAAGATATTTGCAGCATTCAAAAAACTCCCGTTTTTCAATCTTTTTTTAGGAAATGGATTCCAACCTTAAAACGCCCGTTTTTCCAGGTTTTGGTTAAAATTACTTAGATTCGAGTGCAAATACTTGCTAGTTTGAAAAACAGTTTATTTTCCCCAAACTGACGTTTTTCAAATCCTTTTTTTGAGAAATTCCTTGAATCTCAAAACTGGCTGTTTTTGCATGTTTTTGCTTAATATTGCTTATAATTGAAAACCTTAATTTGATAAGTTTAAAAAAATATTTGCATCATCCAAAAAAACTCCCGTTTTTCAATCTTTTTTTTGGAAATGGATTTAACCTTAAAAACGGCCGTTTTCCAGGGTTTTTTTAATATTACTTAGATTCGAGTGCAAATACTTTGCTAAGTTTAAAAAACGGTTTTATTTTCCCAAAACTGACGTTTTTCAAGCTTTTTTAAGTAGTGATTGAATCTCAAAACTGGCCGTTTTTGCATGTTTTTGCCTATTATTACTTATAATCGGAGACCTTAATTGATAAGTTTTGAAGATATCTGCATTATCCAAAAACTCCCGTTTTCAATCTTTTTTAGGAAATGGATCAAACCTTAAAAACGCTGTTTTTCCAGGTTTTGGTTTATATTACTTAGATTCGAGAGCAAATACTTGGTAGTTTGAAAAACGGTTTATTTTCCAAAAACTGAGGTTTTTCAAGCTTTTTTTAAGAATTTGATTGAATCTCAAAACTGGGTGTTTTTGCATGTTTTTGCCTATTATTACTTATAATCGGAGACCCTTAATTGAAAAAGATGGGGAAGATATTTGCATTATCCAAAAAAAACTCCCGTTTTCCAATCTTCTTAGGACATGGATCAACCTTAAAAGCGGCTGTTTTTCAGGTTTTGGTTTATATTACTTAGATTCGAGAGCAATAACTTGCTAAGTTTGAAAAACGGTTTATTTTTCACAAACTGACGTTTTTCAAGCTTTTTTGAAGAAATCGAACGAATCTCAAAACTGGCCGTTTTTGCATGTTTTTGCCTAATATTAATTATAATCGGAGACCTTAATATGAGTTCGAAGATATTTGCATCATCCAAATAACTCCCGTTTTTAAATCTTTTTTAGGAAATATATCAAACCTTGAAAACGGCGGTTTTTCCAGGTTAGGGTTAATATTACTTAGATTCGAGAGCAATAACTTGCTAGGTTTGAAAACGGTTTCTTTTCCTAAAACTGACGTTTTTCAAGCTTTTTATAAGAAATCGATTGAATCTCAAACCTGCCGTTTTTGCATGTTTTTGCCTAATATTACTTATAATCGGAGACCTTAATTAGATAGGTTCGAAGATATTTGCATCATCCAAAAAACTCCCGTTTTTCCTTCTTTTTTTAAGGAAATGGATCAAACCTTAAAAACGACCGTTTTTGCAGGTTTTGGTTATATTACATAGATTCGAAAGCAATACATTGCGTAGTTTACAAAACGTTTTATTTTCCCAAAACTGACGTTTTTCAAGCTTTTTTTAAGTAGTGATTGAATCTCAAAACTGGCCGTTTTTGCATGTTTTTGCCTATTATTACTTATAATCGGAGACCTTAATTGGATAAGTTTGAAGATATCTGCATTATCCAAAAAACTCCCGTTTTTCAATTTTTTTAGGAATTGGATCAAACCTTATAACTGCTGTTTTTCCAGGTTTTGGTTTATATTACTTAGATTCGAGAGCAAATACTTGGTAGTTTGAAAAACGGTTTATTTTCCAAAACTGACGTTTTTCAAGCTTTTTTTGAGAAATTCCTTGAATCTCAAAACTGGCTGTTTTTGCATGTTTTTGCTTAATATTGCTTATAATTGAAAACCTTAATTTGATAAGTTCGAAGATATTTGCATTATCCAAAAAAACTCCCGTTTTTCAATCTTTTTTAGGAAATGGATCAAACCTTAAAAACGGCTGTTTTTCCAGGTTTTGGTTTATATTACTTAGATTCGAGAGCAAATACTTGGTAGTTTGAAAAACGGTTTATTTTCCAAAAACTGAAGTTTTTCAAGCTTTTTTTAAGAATTTGATTGAATCTCAAAACTGGGTGTTTTTGCATGTTTTTGCCAATTATTACTTATAATCGGAGACCTTAATTGGATAAGTTTGAAGATATTTGCATTATCCAAAAAACCTCCCGTTTTTCAATCTTTTTTAGGAAATGGATCAAACCTTAAAAACGGCTGTTTTTCCAGGTTTTGGTTTATATTACTTAGATTCGAGTGCAAATACTTGCTAGTTTTAAAAATAGTTTATTTTTCCAAAACTGACGTTTTTCAAGCTTTTTTTGAGAAATTCCTTGAATCTCAAAACTGGCTGTTTTTGCATGTTTTTGCTTAAAATTGGTTATAATTGAAAACCTTAATTTGATAAGTTTGAAGATATTTGCATTATTCAAAAAAACTCCCGTTTTTCAATCTTTTTTAGGAAATGGATCAAACCTTAAAAACGGCTGTTTTTCCAGGTTTTGGTTTATATTACTTAGATTCGAGAGCAATAACTTGCTAAGTTTGAAAAACGGTTCAATTTTTCACAAACTGACGTTTTTCAAGCTTTTTTGAAGAAATCGAACGAATCTCAAAACTGGCCGTTTTTGCATGTTTTTGCCTAATATTAATTATAATCGGAGACCTTAATTGGATGAGTTCGAAAATATTTGCATCATCCAAATAACTCCCGTTTTTAAATCTTTTTTAGGAAATATATCAAACCTTGAAAACGGCGGTTTTTCCAGGTTTTGGTTAATATTACTTAGATTCGAGAGCAATAACTTGCTAGGTTTAAAAACGGTTTATTTTCCTAAAACTGACGTTTTTCAAGCTTTTTATAAGAAATCGATTGAATCTCAAACCTGCCGTTTTTGCATGTTTTTGGCTAATATTACTTATAATCGGAGACCTTAATTAGATAGGTTCGAAGATATTTGCATCATCTAAAAAACTCCCGTTTTTCTTTCTTTTTTTTAAGGAAATGGATCAAACCTTAAAAACGACCGTTTTTGCAGGTTTTGGTTATATTACATAGATTCGAAAGCAATGCTTTGCGTAGTTTACAAAACGTTTTATTTTCCAAAAACTGACGTTTTTCAAGCTTTTTTTAAGTAGTGATTGAATCTCAAAACTGGCCGTTTTTGCATGTTTTTGCCTATTATTACTTATAATCGGAGACCTTAATTGGATATGTTTGAAGATATCTGCATTATCCAAAAAACTCCCGTTTTTCAATCTTTTTTAGGAAATGGATCAAACATTAAAAACGGCTGTTTTTCCAGGTTTTGGTTTATATTACTTAGATTCGAGAGCAAATACTTGGTAGTTTGAAAAACGGTTTATTTTCCAAAACTGACGTTTTTCAAGCTTTTTTTGAGAAATTCCTTGAATCTCAAAACTGCCTGTTTTTGCATGTTTTTGCTTAATATTGCTCATAATTGAAAACCTTAATTTGATAAGTTTGAAGATATTTGCATTATCCAAAAAAACTCCCGTTTTTCAATCTTTTTTAGGAAATGGATCAAACCTTAAAAACGGCTGTTTTTCCAGGTTTTGGTTTATATTACTTAGATTCGAGAGCAAATACTTGGTAGTTTGAAAAACGGTTTATTTTCCAAAAACTGAAGTTTTTCAAGCTTTTTTTAATAATTTGATTGAATCTCAAAACTGGGTGTTTTTGCATGTTTTTGCCTATTATTACTTATAATCGGAGACCTTAATTGGATAAGTTTGAAGATATTTGCATTATCCAAAAAAACTCCCGTTTTTCAATCTTTTTTAGGAAATGGATCAAACCTTAAAAACGGCTGTTTTTCCAGGTTTTGGTTTATATTACTTAGATTCGAGAGCAATAACTTGCTAAGTTTGAAAAACGGTTTATTTTTCACAAACTGACGTTTTTCAAGCTTTTTTGAAGAAATCGAACGAATCTCAAAACTGGCCGTTTTTGCATGTTTTTGCCTAATATTGCTTATAATTGAAAACCTTAATTTGATAAGTTTGAAGATATTTGCATCATCCAAAAAACTCCCGTTTTTCAATCTTTTTTAGGAAATGGATTAAACCATAAAAACGGCCGTTTTTCCAGGTTTTGGTAAATATTACTTAGATTCGAGAGCAATAACTTGCTAAGTTTAAAAAACGGTTTATTTTCCCAAAACTGACGTTTTTCAAGCTTTTTTTAAGAATTTGATTGAATCTCAAAACTGGCCGTTTTTGCATGTTTTTGACCATTATTACTTATAATCGGAGACCTTAATTGGATAAGTTTGAAGATATTTGCATTATCCAAAAAACTCCCGTTTTTCAATATTTTTAGGAAATGGATCAAACCTTAAAAATGACCGTTTTTGCAGGTTTTGGTTATATTACATAGATTCGAAAGCAATACATTGCTTAGTTTACAAAACGGTTTATTTTCCCAAAACTGACGTTTTTCAAGCTTTTTAGCAGAAATCGATTGAATCTTAAAACTGGCCGTTTTTGCATGTTTTTGCCTAATATTACTTATAATCTGAGACCTTAATTGGAAAGGTTTGAAGATATTTGCATCATCCAAAAAACTCCCGTTTTTCAATCTTTTTTAGGAAATGGATCCAACCTTAAAAACGCCCGTTTTTCCAGGTTTTGGTTAATATTACTTAGATTAAGGTGCAAATACTTGCTAGTTTGAAAAACAGTTTATTTTTCCAAACCGACGTTTTTCAAGCTTTTTTTGAGAAATTCCTTGAATCTCAAATCTGTCTGTTTTTGCATGTTTTTGCTTAATATTGCTTATAATCGAAACCTTAATTGGATAAGTTTGAAGATATTTGCATCATCCAAAAAACCCGTTTTTCAATCTTTTTTAGGAAATGGATTAAACCATAAAAACGGCCGTTTTTCCAGGTTTTGGTAAATATTACTTAGATTCGAGAGCAATAACTTGCTAAGTTTAAAAAACGGTTTATTTTCCCAAAACTGACGTTTTTCAAGCTTTTTTTAAGAATTTGATTGAATCTCAAACCTGCCGTTTTTGCATGTTTTTGGCTAATATTAATTTTAATCGGAGACCTTAATTAGATAGGTTCGAAGATATTTGCATCATCTAAAAAACTCCCGTTTTTCCTCTTTTTTTTAAGGAAATGGATCAAACCTTAAAAACGACCGTTTTTGCAGGTTTTGGTTATATTACATAGATTCGAAAGCAATACATTGCTTAGTTTACAAAACGGTTTATTTTCCCAAAACTGACGTTTTTCAAGCTTTTTTATAAGAAATCGATCGAACCTTAAAGCTGGCCGATTTTGCGTGCTTTTGCCCAATATTACTTATAATCGAGACCTTAATTGGCTAGGTTTGAAGATATTTTCAGCATTCAAAAAACTCCCGTTTTTCAATCTTTTTTTAGGAAATGGATCCAACCTTAAAAACGCCCGTTTTTCCAGGTTTTGGTTAAAATTACTTAGATTCGAGTGCAAATACTTGCTAGTTTGAAAAACAGTTTATTTTCCCCAAACTGACGTTTTTCAATCTTTTTTTGAGAAATTCCTTGAATCTCAAAACTGGCTGTTTTTGCATGTTTTTGCTTAATATTGCTTATAATTGAAAACCTTAATTTGATAAGTTTAAAAAAATATTTGCATCATCCAAAAAACTCCCGTTTTTCAATCTTTTTTTGGAAATGGATTTAACCTTAAAAACGGCCATTTTTCCAGTTTTTTTTTAATATTACTTAGATTCGAGTGCAAATACTTGCTAAGTTTAAAAAACGGTTTATTTTCCCAAAACTGACGTTTTTCAAGCTTTTTTTAAGTAGTGATTGAATCTCAAAACTGGCCGTTTTTGCATGTTTTTGCCTATTATTACTTATAATCGGAGACCTTAATTGGATAAGTTTGAAGATATCTGCATTATCCAAAAAACTCCCGTTTTTCAATTCATTTTAGGAAATGGATCAAACCTTAAAAACGGCTGTTTTTCCAGGTTTTGGTTTATATTACTTAGATTCGAGAGCAATAACTTGCTAAGATTGAAAAACGGTTTATTTTCCAAAAACTGAAGTTTTTCAAGCTTTTTTTAAGAATTTGATTGAATCTCAAAACTGGGTGTTTTTGCATGTTTTTGCCAATTATTACTTATAATCGGAGACCTTAATTGGATAAGTTTAAAGATATTTGCATTATCCAAAAAACCTCCCGTTTTTCAATCTTTTTTAGGAAATGGATCAAACCTTAAAAACGGCTGTTTTTCCAGGTTTTGGTTTATATTACTTAGATTCGAGAGCAAATACTTGGTAGTTTGAAAAACGGTTTATTTTCCAAAAACTGAGGTTTTTCAAGCTTTTTTTAAGAATTTGATTGAATCTCAAAACTGGGTGTTTTTGCATGTTTTTGCCTATTATTACTTATAATCGGAGACCTTAATTGAAAAAGATGGAAGATATTTGCATTATCCAAAAAAACTCCCGTTTTCCAATCTTCTTTAGGACATGGATCAAACCTTAAAAACGGCTGTTTTTCCAGGTTTTGGTTTATATTACTTAGATTCGAGTGCAAATACTTGCTAAGTTTGAAAAACGGTTTATTTTTCACAAACTGACGTTTTTCAAGCTTTTTTGAAGAAATCGAACGAATCTCAAAACTGGCCGTTTTTGCATGTTTTTGCCTAATATTAATTATAATCGGAGACCTTAATTGGATGAGTTCGAAGATATTTGCATCATCCAAATAACTCCCGTTTTTAAATCTTTTTTAGGAAATATATCAAACCTTGAAAACGGCGGTTTTTCCAGGTTAGGGTTAATATTACTTAGATTCGAGAGCAATAACTTGCTAGGTTTGAAAACGGTTTCTTTTCCTAAAACTGACGTTTTTCAAGCTTTTTATAAGAAATCGATTGAATCTCAAACCTGCCGTTTTTGCATGTTTTTGCCTAATATTACTTATAATCGGAGACCTTAATTAGATAGGTTCGAAGATATTTGCATCATCCAAAAAACTCCCGTTTTTCCTTCTTTTTTTAAGGAAATGGATCAAACCTTAAAAACGACCGTTTTTGCAGGTTTTGGTTATATTACATAGATTCGAAAGCAATACATTGCGTAGTTTACAAAACGTTTTATTTTCCCAAAACTGACGTTTTTCAAGCTTTTTTTAAGTAGTGATTGAATCTCAAAACTGGCCGTTTTTGCATGTTTTTGCCTATTATTACTTATAATCGGAGACCTTAATTGGATAAGTTTGAAGATATCTGCATTATCCAAAAAACTCCCGTTTTTCAATTTTTTTAGGAATTGGATCAAACCTTATAACTGCTGTTTTTCCAGGTTTTGGTTTATATTACTTAGATTCGAGAGCAAATACTTGGTAGTTTGAAAAACGGTTTATTTTCCAAAACTGACGTTTTTCAAGCTTTTTTTGAGAAATTCCTTGAATCTCAAAACTGGCTGTTTTTGCATGTTTTTGCTTAATATTGCTTATAATTGAAAACCTTAATTTGATAAGTTCGAAGATATTTGCATTATCCAAAAAAACTCCCGTTTTTCAATCTTTTTTAGGAAATAGATCAAACCTTAAAAACGGCTGTCTTTCCAGGTTTTGGTTTATATTACTTAGATTCGAGAGCAAATACTTGGTAGTTTGAAAAACGGTTTATTTTCCAAAAACTGAAGTTTTTCAAGCTTTTTTTAAGAATTTGATTGAATCTCAAAACTGGGTGTTTTTGCATGTTTTTGCCTATTATTACTTATAATCGGAGACCTTAATTGGATAAGATTGAAGATATTTGCATTATCCAAAAAAACTCCCGTTTTTCAATCTTTTTTAGGAAATGGATCAAACCTTAAAAACGGCTGTTTTTCCAGGTTTTGGTTTATATTACTTAGATTCGAGAGCAATAACTTGCTAAGTTTGAAAAACGGTTTATTTTTCACAAACTGACGTTTTTCAAGCTTTTTTGAAGAAATCGAACGAATCTCAAAACTGGCTGTTTTTGCATGTTTTTGCCTAATATTAATTATAATCGGAGACCTTAATTGGATGAGTTCAAAGATATTTGCATCATCCAAATAACTCCCGTTTTTAAATCTTTTTTAGGAAATGGATCAAACCTTGAAAACGGCGGTTTTTCCAGGTTTTGGTTAATATTACTTAGATTCGAGAGCAATAACTTGCTAGGTTTAAAAACGGTTTATTTTCCTAAAACTGACGTTTTTCAAGCTTTTTATAAGAAATCGATTGAATCTCAAACCTGCCGTTTTTGCATGTTTTTGGCTAATATTACTTATAATCGGAGACCTTAATTAGATAGGTTCGAAGATATTTGCATCATCCAAAAAACTCCCGTTTTTCCTTGTTTTTTTAAGGAAATGGATCAAACCTTAAAAACGACCGTTTTTGCAGGTTTTGGTTATATTACATAGATTCGAAAGCAATACATTGCGTAGTTTACAAAACGGTTTATTTTCCCAAAACTGACGTTTTTCAAGCTTTTTTATAAGAAATCGATCGAACCTTAAAGCTGGCCGATTTTGCGTGCTTTTGCCCAATATTACTTATAATCGAGACCTTAATTGGCTAGGTTTGAAGATATTTTCAGCATTCAAAAAACTCCCGTTTTTCAATCTTTTTTTAGGAAATGGATCCAACCTTAAAAACGCCCGTTTTTCCAGGTTTTGGTTAAAATTACTTAGATTCGAGTGCAAATACTTGCTAGTTTGAAAAACAGTTTATTTTCCCCAAACTGACGTTTTTCAATCTTTTTTTGAGAAATTCCTTGAATCTCAAAACTGGCTGTTTTTGCATGTTTTTGCTTAATATTGCTTATAATTGAAAACCTTAATTTGATAAGTTTAAAAAAATATTTGCATCATCCAAAAAACTCCCGTTTTTCAATCTTTTTTTGGAAATGGATTTAACCTTAAAAACGGCCATTTTTCCAGTTTTTTTTTAATATTACTTAGATTCGAGTGCAAATACTTGCTAAGTTTAAAAAACGGTTTATTTTCCCAAAACTGACGTTTTTCAAGCTTTTTTTAAGTAGTGATTGAATCTCAAAACTGGCCGTTTTTGCATGTTTTTGCCTATTATTACTTATAATCGGAGACCTTAATTGGATAAGTTTGAAGATATCTGCATTATCCAAAAAACTCCCGTTTTTCAATTCATTTTAGGAAATGGATCAAACCTTAAAAACGGCTGTTTTTCCAGGTTTTGGTTTATATTACTTAGATTCGAGAGCAATAACTTGCTAAGATTGAAAAACGGTTTATTTTCCAAAAACTGAAGTTTTTCAAGCTTTTTTTAAGAATTTGATTGAATCTCAAAACTGGGTGTTTTTGCATGTTTTTGCCAATTATTACTTATAATCGGAGACCTTAATTGGATAAGTTTAAAGATATTTGCATTATCCAAAAAACCTCCCGTTTTTCAATCTTTTTTAGGAAATGGATCAAACCTTAAAAACGGCTGTTTTTCCAGGTTTTGGTTTATATTACTTAGATTCGAGAGCAAATACTTGGTAGTTTGAAAAACGGTTTATTTTCCAAAAACTGAGGTTTTTCAAGCTTTTTTTAAGAATTTGATTGAATCTCAAAACTGGGTGTTTTTGCATGTTTTTGCCTATTATTACTTATAATCGGAGACCTTAATTGAAAAAGATGGAAGATATTTGCATTATCCAAAAAAACTCCCGTTTTCCAATCTTCTTTAGGACATGGATCAAACCTTAAAAACGGCTGTTTTTCCAGGTTTTGGTTTATATTACTTAGATTCGAGTGCAAATACTTGCTAAGTTTGAAAAACGGTTTATTTTTCACAAACTGACGTTTTTCAAGCTTTTTTGAAGAAATCGAACGAATCTCAAAACTGGCCGTTTTTGCATGTTTTTGCCTAATATTAATTATAATCGGAGACCTTAATTGGATGAGTTCGAAGATATTTGCATCATCCAAATAACTCCCGTTTTTAAATCTTTTTTAGGAAATATATCAAACCTTGAAAACGGCGGTTTTTCCAGGTTAGGGTTAATATTACTTAGATTCGAGAGCAATAACTTGCTAGGTTTGAAAACGGTTTCTTTTCCTAAAACTGACGTTTTTCAAGCTTTTTATAAGAAATCGATTGAATCTCAAACCTGCCGTTTTTGCATGTTTTTGCCTAATATTACTTATAATCGGAGACCTTAATTAGATAGGTTCGAAGATATTTGCATCATCCAAAAAACTCCCGTTTTTCCTTCTTTTTTTAAGGAAATGGATCAAACCTTAAAAACGACCGTTTTTGCAGGTTTTGGTTATATTACATAGATTCGAAAGCAATACATTGCGTAGTTTACAAAACGTTTTATTTTCCCAAAACTGACGTTTTTCAAGCTTTTTTTAAGTAGTGATTGAATCTCAAAACTGGCCGTTTTTGCATGTTTTTGCCTATTATTACTTATAATCGGAGACCTTAATTGGATAAGTTTGAAGATATCTGCATTATCCAAAAAACTCCCGTTTTTCAATTTTTTTAGGAATTGGATCAAACCTTATAACTGCTGTTTTTCCAGGTTTTGGTTTATATTACTTAGATTCGAGAGCAAATACTTGGTAGTTTGAAAAACGGTTTATTTTCCAAAACTGACGTTTTTCAAGCTTTTTTTGAGAAATTCCTTGAATCTCAAAACTGGCTGTTTTTGCATGTTTTTGCTTAATATTGCTTATAATTGAAAACCTTAATTTGATAAGTTCGAAGATATTTGCATTATCCAAAAAAACTCCCGTTTTTCAATCTTTTTTAGGAAATAGATCAAACCTTAAAAACGGCTGTCTTTCCAGGTTTTGGTTTATATTACTTAGATTCGAGAGCAAATACTTGGTAGTTTGAAAAACGGTTTATTTTCCAAAAACTGAAGTTTTTCAAGCTTTTTTTAAGAATTTGATTGAATCTCAAAACTGGGTGTTTTTGCATGTTTTTGCCTATTATTACTTATAATCGGAGACCTTAATTGGATAAGATTGAAGATATTTGCATTATCCAAAAAAACTCCCGTTTTTCAATCTTTTTTAGGAAATGGATCAAACCTTAAAAACGGCTGTTTTTCCAGGTTTTGGTTTATATTACTTAGATTCGAGAGCAATAACTTGCTAAGTTTGAAAAACGGTTTATTTTTCACAAACTGACGTTTTTCAAGCTTTTTTGAAGAAATCGAACGAATCTCAAAACTGGCTGTTTTTGCATGTTTTTGCCTAATATTAATTATAATCGGAGACCTTAATTGGATGAGTTCAAAGATATTTGCATCATCCAAATAACTCCCGTTTTTAAATCTTTTTTAGGAAATGGATCAAACCTTGAAAACGGCGGTTTTTCCAGGTTTTGGTTAATATTACTTAGATTCGAGAGCAATAACTTGCTAGGTTTAAAAACGGTTTATTTTCCTAAAACTGACGTTTTTCAAGCTTTTTATAAGAAATCGATTGAATCTCAAACCTGCCGTTTTTGCATGTTTTTGGCTAATATTACTTATAATCGGAGACCTTAATTAGATAGGTTCGAAGATATTTGCATCATCCAAAAAACTCCCGTTTTTCCTTGTTTTTTTAAGGAAATGGATCAAACCTTAAAAACGACCGTTTTTGCAGGTTTTGGTTATATTACATAGATTCGAAAGCAATACATTGCGTAGTTTACAAAACGTTTTATTTTCCCAAAACTGACGTTTTTCAAGCTTTTTTTAAGTAGTGATTGAATCTCAAAACTGGCCGTTTTTGCATGTTTTTGCCTATTATTACTTATAATCGGAGACCTTAATTGGATAAGTTTGAAGATATCTGCATTATCCAAAAAACTCGCGTTTTTCAATCTTTTTTAGGAAATGGATCAAACCTTAAAAACGGCTGTTTTTCCAGGTTTTGGTTTATATTACTAAGATTCGAGAGCAAATACTTGGTAGTTTGAAAAACGGTTTATTTTCCAAAACTGAAGTTTTTCAAGCTTTTTTTGAGAAATTCCTTGAATCTCAAAACTGGCTGTTTTTGCATGTTTTTGCTTAATATTGCTTATAATTGAAAACCTTAATTTGATAAGTTTAAAAAAATATTTGCATCATCCAAAAAACTCCCGTTTTTCAATCTTTTTTTGGAAATGGATTTAACCTTAAAAACGGCCGTTTTTCCAGTTTTTTTTTAATATTACTTAGATTCGAGTGCAAATACTTGCTAAGTTTAAAAAACGGTTTATTTTCCCAAAACTGACGTTTTTCAAGCTTTTTTTAAGTAGTGATTGAATCTCAAAACTGGCCGTTTTTGCATGTTTTTGCCTATTATTACTTATAATCGGAGACCTTAATTGGATAAGTTTGAAGATATCTGCATTATCCAAAAAACTCCCGTTTTTCAATTCATTTTAGGAAATGGATCAAACCTTAAAAACGGCTGTTTTTCCAGGTTTTGGTTTATATTACTTAGATTCGAGAGCAATAACTTGCTAAGATTGAAAAACGGTTTATTTTCCAAAAACTGAAGTTTTTCAAGCTTTTTTTAAGAATTTGATTGAATCTCAAAACTGGGTGTTTTTGCATGTTTTTGCCAATTATTACTTATAAACGGAGACCTTAATTGGATAAGTTTGAAGATATTTCCATTATCCAAAAAACCTCCCGTTTTTCAATCTTTTTTAGGAAATGGATCAAACCTTAAAAACGGCTGTTTTTCCAGGTTTTGGTTTATATTACTTAGATTCGAGAGCAAATACTTGGTAGTTTGAAAAACGGTTTATTTTCCAAAAACTGAGGTTTTTCAAGCTTTTTTTAAGAATTTTATTGAATCTCAAAACTGGGTGTTTTTGCATGTTTTTGCCTATTATTACTTATAATCGGAGACCTTAATTGAAAAAGATGGAAGATATTTGCATTATCCAAAAAAACTCCCGTTTTCCAATCTTCTATAGGACATGGATCAAACCTTAAAAACGGCTATTTTTTCAGGTTTTGGTTTATATTACTTAGATTCGAGTGCAAATACTTGCTAAGTTTGAAAAACGGTTTATTTTTCACAAACTGACGTTTTTCAAGCTTTTTTGAAGAAATCGAACGAATCTCAAAACTGGCCGTTTTTGCATGTTTTTGCCTAATATTAATTATAATCGGAGACCTTAATTGGATGAGTTCGAAGATATTTGCATCATCCAAATAACTCCCGTTTTTAAATCTTTTTTAGGAAATATATCAAACCTTGAAAACGGCGGTTTTTCCAGGTTAGGGTTAATATTACTTAGATTCGAGAGCAATAACTTGCTAGGTTTGAAAACGGTTTCTTTTCCTAAAACTGACGTTTTTCAAGCTTTTTATAAGAAATCGATTGAATCTCAAACCTGCCGTTTTTGCATGTTTTTGCCTAATATTACTTATAATCGGAGACCTTAATTAGATAGGTTCGAAGATATTTGCATCATCCAAAAAACTCCCGTTTTTCCTTCTTTTTTTAAGGAAATGGATCAAACCTTAAAAACGACCGTTTTTGCAGGTTTTGGTTATATTACATAGATTCGAAAGCAATACATTGCGTAGTTTACAAAACGTTTTATTTTCCCAAAACTGACGTTTTTCAAGCTTTTTTTAAGTAGTGATTGAATCTCAAAACTGGCCGTTTTTGCATGTTTTTGCCTATTATTACTTATAATCGGAGACCTTAATTGGATAAGTTTGAAGATATCTGCATTATCCAAAAAACTCCCGTTTTTCAATTTTTTTAGGAATTGGATCAAACCTTATAACTGCTGTTTTTCCAGGTTTTGGTTTATATTACTTAGATTCGAGAGCAAATACTTGGTAGTTTGAAAAACGGTTTATTTTCCAAAACTGACGTTTTTCAAGCTTTTTTTGAGAAATTCCTTGAATCTCAAAACTGGCTGTTTTTGCATGTTTTTGCTTAATATTGCTTATAATTGAAAACCTTAATTTGATAAGTTCGAAGATATTTGCATTATCCAAAAAAACTCCCGTTTTTCAATCTTTTTTGGGAAATGGATCAAACCTTAAAAACGGCTGTTTTTCCAGGTTTTGGTTTATATTACTTAGATTCGAGAGCAAATACTTGGTAGTTTGAAAAACGGTTTATTTTCCAAAAACTGAAGTTTTTCAAGCTTTTTTTAAGAATTTGATTGAATTTCTAAACTGGGTGTTTTTGCATGTTTTTGCCTATTATTACTTATAATCGGAGACCTTAATTGGATAAGATTGAAGATATTTGCATTATCCAAAAAAACTCCCGTTTTTCAATCTTTTTTAGGAAATGGATCAAACCTTAAAAACGGCTGTTTTTCCAGGTTTTGGTTTATATTACTTAGATTCGAGAGCAATAACTTGCTAAGTTTGAAAAACGGTTTATTTTTCACAAACTGACGTTTTTCAAGCTTTTTTGAAGAAATCGAACGAATCTCAAAACTGGCTGTTTTTGCATGTTTTTGCCTAATATTAATTATAATCGGAGACCTTAATTGGATGAGTTCAAAGATATTTGCATCATCCAAATAACTCCCGTTTTTAAATCTTTTTTAGGAAATGGATCAAACCTTGAAAACGGCGGTTTTTCCAGGTTTTGGTTAATATTACTTAGATTCGAGAGCAATAACTTGCTAGGTTTAAAAACGGTTTATTTTCCTAAAACTGACGTTTTTTAAGCTTTTTATAAGAAATCGATTGAATCTCAAACCTGCCGTTTTTGCATGTTTTTGGCTAATATTACTTATAATCGGAGACCTTAATTAGATAGGTTCGAAGATATTTGCATCATCCAAAAAACTCCCGTTTTTCCTTGTTTTTTTAAGGAAATGGATCAAACCTTAAAAACGACCGTTTTTGCAGGTTTTGGTTATATTACATAGATTCGAAAGCAATACATTGCGTAGTTTACAAAACGTTTTATTTTCCCAAAACTGACGTTTTTCAAGCTTTTTTTAAGTAGTGATTGAATCTCAAAACTGGCCGTTTTTGCATGTTTTTGCCTATTATTACTTATAATCGGAGACCTTAATTGGATAAGTTTGAAGATATCTGCATTATCCAAAAAACTCGCGTTTTTCAATCTTTTTTAGGAAATGGATCAAACCTTAAAAACGGCTGTTTTTCCAGGTTTTGGTTTATATTACTAAGATTCGAGAGCAAATACTTGGTAGTTTGAAAAACGGTTTATTTTCCAAAACTGACGTTTTTCAAGCTTTTTTTGAGAAATTCCTTGAATCTCAAAACTGGCTGTTTTTGCATGTTTTTGCTTAATATTGCTTATAATTGAAAACCTTAATTTGATAAGTTTGAAGATATTTGCATTATCCAAAAAAACTCCCGTTTTTCACTCTTTTTTAGGAAATGGATCAAACCTTAAAAACGGTTGTTTTTCCAGGTTTTGGTTTATATTACTTAGATTCGAGAGCAAATACTTGGTAGTTTGAAAAACGGTTTATTTTCCAAAAACTGAAGTTTTTCAAGCTTTTTTTAAGAATTTGATTGAATCTCAAAACTGGGTGTTTTTGCATGTTTTTGCCTATTATTACTTATAATCGGAGACCTTAATTGGATAAGTTTGAAGATATTTGCATTATCCAAAAAAACTCCCGTTTTTCAATCTTTTTTAGGAAATGGATCAAACCTTAAAAACGGCTGTTTTTCCAGGTTTTGGTTTATATTACTTAGATTCGAGAGCAATAACCTGCTAAGTTTGAAAAACGGTTTATTTTTCACAAACTGACGTTTTTCAAGCTTTTTTAAAGAAATCGAACGAATCTCAAAACTGGCCGTTTTTGCATGTTTTTGCCTAATATTAATTATAATCGGAGACCTTAATTGGATGAGTTCAAAGATATTTGCATCATCCAAATAACTCCCGTTTTTAAATCTTTTTTAGGAAATGGATTAAACCTTGAAAACGGCGGTTTTTCCAGGTTTTGGTTAATATTACTTAGATTCGAGAGCAATAACTTGCTAGGTTTAAAAACGGTTTATTTTCCTAAAACTAACGTTTTTAAAGCTTTTTATAAGAAATCGATTGAATCTCAAACCTGCCGTTTTTGCATGTTTTTAGCTAATATTAATTTTAATCGGAGACCTTAATTAGATAGGTTCGAAGATATTTGCATCATCTAAAAAACTCCCGTTTTTCCTTCTTTTTTTTAAGGAAATGGATCAAACCTTAAAAACGACCGTTTTTGCAGGTTTTGGTTATATTACATAGATTCGAAAGCAATACATTGCTTAGTTTACAAAACGGTTTATTTTCCCAAAACTGACGTTTTTCAAGCTTTTTATCAGAAATCGATTGAATCTTAAAACTGGCCGTTTTTGCATCTTTTTGCCTAATATTACTTATAATCTGAGACCTTAATTGGAAAGGTTTGAAGATATTTGCATCATCCAAAAAACTCCCGTTTTTCAATCTTTTTTAGGAAATGGATCCAACCTTAAAAACGCCTGTTTTTCCAGGTTTTGGTTAAAATTACTTAGATTCGAGTGCAAATACTTGCTAGTTTGAAAAACAGTTTATTTTCCCCAAACTGACGTTTTTCAATCTTTTTTTGAGAAATTCCTTGAATCTCAAAACTGGCTGTTTTTGCATGTTTTTGCTTAATATTGCTTATAATTGAAAACCTTGATTTGATAAGTTTAAAAAAATATTTGCATCATCCAAAAAACTCCCGTTTTTCAATCTTTTTTTGGAAATGGATTTAACCTTAAAAACGGCCGTTTTTCCAGGTTTTTTTTAATATTACTTAGATTCGAGTGCAAATACTTGCTAAGTTTAAAAAACGGTTTATTTTCCCAAAACTGACGTTTTTCAAGCTTTTTTTAAGTAGTGATTGAATCTCAAAACTGGCCGTTTTTGCATGTTTTTGCCTATTATTACTTATAATCGGAGACCTTAATTGGATAAGTTTGAAGATATCTGCATTATCCAAAAAACTCCCGTTTTTCAATCTTTTTTAGGAAATGGATCAAACCTTAAAAACGCCCGTTTTTCCAGGTTTTGGTTTATATTACTTAGATTCGAGAGCAAATACTTGGTAGTTTGAAAAACGGTTTATTTTCCAAAAACTGAAGTTTTTCAAGCTTTCTGTAAGAATTTGATTGAATCTCAAAACTGGGTGTTTTTGCATGTTTTTGCCTATTATTACATAAAATCGGAGACCTTAATTGAAAAAGTTTGAAGATATTTGCATTATCCAAAAAAAACTCCCGTTTTTCAATTTTCTTTAGGACATGGATCAAACCTTAAAAACGGCTGTTTTTCCAGGTTTTGGTTTATATTACTTAAATTCGAGAGCAATAACTTGCTAAGTTTGAAAAACAGTTTATTTTTCACAAACTGACGTTTTTCAAGCTTTTTTGAAGAAATCGAACGAATCTCAAAACTGGCCGTTTTTGCATGTTTTTGCCTAATATTAATTATAATCGGAGACCTTAATTGGATGAGTTCGAAGATATTTGCATCATCCAAATAACTCCCGTTTTTAAATCTTTTTTAGGAAATATATCAAACCTTGAAAACGGCGGTTTTTCCAGGTTAGGGTTAATATTACTTAGATTCGAGAGCAATAACTTGCTAGGTTTGAAAACGGTTTATTTTCCTAAAACTGACGTTTTTCAAGCTTTTTATAAGAAATCGATTGAATCTCAAACCTGCCGTTTTTTGCATGTTTTTGCCTAATATTACTTATAATCGGAGACCTTAATTAGATAGGTTCGAAGATATTTGCATCATCCAAAAAACTCCCGTTTTTCCTTCTTTTTTTAAGGAAATGGATCAAACCTTAAAAACGACCGTTTTTCCAGGTTTTGGTTTATATTACTTAGATTCGAGAGCAAATACTTGGTAGTTTGAAAAACGGTTTATTTTCCAAAAACTGAAGTTTTTCAAGCTTTTTTTAAGAATTTGATTGAATCTCAAAACTGGGTGTTTTTGCATGTTTTTGCCTATTATGACTTATAATCGGAGACCTTAATTGGATAAGTTTGAAGATATTTGCATTATCCAAAAAAACTCCCGTTTTTCAATCTTTTTTAGGAAATGGATCAAACCTTAAAAACGGCTGTTTTTCCAGGTTTTGGTTTATATTACTTAGATTCGAGAGCAAATACTTGGTAGTTTGAAAAACGGTTTATTTTCCAAAAACTGAGGTTTTTCAAGCTTTTTTTAAGAATTTTATTGAATCTCAAAACTGGGTGTTTTTGCATGTTTTTGCTAATTATTACTTATAATCGGAGACCTTAATTGAAAAAGATGGAAGATATTTGCATTATCCAAAAAAACTCCCGTTTTCCAATCTTCTTTAGGACATGGATCAAACCTTAAAAGCGGCTGTTTTTTCAGGTTTTGGTTTATATTACTTAGATTCGAGAGCAATAACTTGATAAGTTTGAAAAACGGTTTATTTTTCACAAACTGACGTTTTTCAAGCTTTTTTGAAGAAATCGAACGAATCTCAAAACTGGCCGTTTTTGCATGTTTTTGCCTAATATTAATTATAATCGGAGACCTTAATTGGATGAGTTCGAAGATATTTGCATCATCCAAATAACTCCCGTTTTTAAATCTTTTTTAGGAAATATATCAAACCTTGAAAACGGCGGTTTTTCCAGGTTAGGGTTAATATTACTTAGATTCGAGAGAAATAACTTGCTAGATTTGAAAACGGTTTCTTTTCCTAAAACTGACGTTTTTCAAGCTTTTTATAAGAAATCGATTGAATCTCAAACCTGCCGTTTTTGCATGTTTTTGCCTAATATTACTTATAATCGGAGACCTTAATTAGATAGGTTCGAAGATATTTGCATTATCCAAAAAACTCCCGTTTTTCCTTCTTTTTTTAAGGAAATGGATCAAACCTTAAAAACGACCGTTTTTGCAGGTTTTGGTTATATTACATAGATTCGAAAGCAATACATTGCGTAGTTTACAAAACGTTTTATTTTCCCAAAACTGACGTTTTTCAAGCTTTTTTTAAGTAGTGATTGAATCTCAAAACTGGCCGTTTTTGCATGTTTTTGCCTATTATTACTTATAATCGGAGACCTTAATTGGATAAGTTTGAAGATATCTGCATTATCCAAAAAACTCCCGTTTTTCAATTTTTTTAGGAAATGGATCAAACCTTAAAAACGGCTGTTTTTCCAGGTTTTGGTTTATATTACTTAGATTCGAGAGCAAATACTTGGTAGTTTGAAAAACGGTTTGTTTTCCAAAACTGACGTTTTTCAAGCTTTTTTTGAGAAATTCCTTGAATCTCAAAACTGGCTGTTTTTGCATGTTTTTGCTTAATATTGCTTATAATTGAAAACCTTAATTTGATAAGTTTGAAGATATTTGCATTATCCAAAAAAACTCCCGTTTTTCAATCTTTTTTAGGAAATGGATCAAACCTTAAAAACGGCTGTTTTTCCAGGTTTTGGTTTATATTACTTAGATTCGAGAGCAAATACTTGGTAGTTTGAAAAACGGTTTATTTTCCAAAAACTGAAGTTTTTCAAGCTTTTTTTAAGAATTTGATTGAATCTCAAAACTGGGTGTTTTTGCATGTTTTTGCCAATTATTACTTATAATCGGAGACCTTAATTGGATAAGTTTGAAGATATTTGCATTATCCAAAAAAACTCCCGTTTTTCAATCTTTTTTAGGAAATGGATCAAACCTTAAAAACGGCTGTTTTTCCAGGTTTTGGTTTATATTACTTAGATTCGAGTGCAAATACTTGCTAGTTTTAAAAATAGTTTATTTTTCCAAAACTGACGTTTTTCAAGCTTTTTTTGAGAAATTCCTTGAATCTCAAAACTGGCTGTTTTTGCATGTTTTTGCTTAAAATTGGTTATAATTGAAAACCTTAATTTGATAAGTTTGAAGATATTTGCATTATTAAAAAAAACTCCCGTTTTTCAATCTTTTTTAGGAAATGGATCAAACCTTAAAAACGGCTGTTTTTCCAGGTTTTGGTTTATATTACTTAGATTCGAGAGCAATAACTTGCTAAGTTTGAAAAACGGTTTATTTTTCACAAACTGACGTTTTTCAAGCTTTTTTGAAGAAATCGAACGAATCTCAAAACTGGCCGTTTTTGCATGTTTTTGCCTAATATTAATTATAATCGGAGACCTTAATTGGATGAGTTCGAAAATATTTGCATCATCACAATAACTCCCGTTTTTAAATCTTTTTTAGGAAATGGATTAAACCTTGAAAACGGCGGTTTTTCCAGGTTTTGGTTAATATTACTTAGATTCGAGAGCAATAACTTGCTAGGTTTAAAAACGGTTTATTTTCCTAAAACTAACGTTTTTAAAGCTTTTTATAAGAAATCGATTGAATCTCAAACCTGCCGTTTTTGCATGTTTTTGGCTAATATTAATTTTAATCGGAGACCTTAATTAGATAGGTTCGAAGATATTTGCATCATCTAAAAAACCCCCGTTTTTCCTTCTTTTTTTTAAGGAAATGGATCAAACCTTAAAAACGACCGTTTTTGCAGGTTTTGGTTATATTACATAGATTCGAAAGCAATACATTGCTTAGTTTACAAAACGGTTTATTTTCCCAAAACTGACGTTTTTCAAGCTTTTTATCAGAAATCGATTGAATCTTAAAACTGGCCGTTTTTGCATCTTTTTGCCTAATATTACTTATAATCTGAGACCTTAATTGGAAAGGTTTGAAGATATTTGCATCATCCAAAAAACTCCCGTTTTTCAATCTTTTTTAGGAAATGGATCCAACCTTAAAAACGCCCGTTTTCCAGGTTTTGGTTAAAATTACTTAGATTCGAGTGCAAATACTTGCTAGTTTGAAAAACAGTTTATTTTCCCCAAACTGACGTTTTTCAATCTTTTTTTGAGAAATTCCTTGAATCTCAAAACTGGCTGTTTTTGCATGTTTTTGCTTAATATTGCTTATAATTGAAAACCTTGATTTGATAAGTTTAAAAAAATATTTGCATCATCCAAAAAACTCCCGTTTTTCAATCTTTTTTTGGAAATGGATTTAACCTTAAAAACGGCCGTTTTTCCAGGTTTTTTTTAATATTACTTAGATTCGAGTGCAAATACTTGCTAAGTTTAAAAAACGGTTTATTTTCCCTAAACTGACGTTTTTCAAGCTTTTTTTAAGTAGTGATTGAATCTCAAAACTGGCCGTTTTTGCATGTTTTTGCCTATTATTACTTATAATCGGAGACCTTAATTGGATAAGTTTGAAGATATCTGCATTATCCAAAAAACTCCCGTTTTTCAATCTTTTTTAGGAAATGGATCAAACCTTAAAAACGCCCGTTTTTCCAGGTTTTGGTTTATATTACTTAGATTCGAGAGCAAATACTTGGTAGTTTGAAAAACGGTTTATTTTCCAAAAACTGAAGTTTTTCAAGCTTTCTGTAAGAATTTGATTGAATCTCAAAACTGGGTGTTTTTGCATGTTTTTGCCTATTATTACATAAAATCGGAGACCTTAATTGAAAAAGTTTGAAGATATTTGCATTATCCAAAAAAAACTCCCGTTTTTCAATTTTCTTTAGGACATGGATCAAACCTTAAAAACGGCTGTTTTTCCAGGTTTTGGTTTATATTACTTAAATTCGAGAGCAATAACTTGCTAAGTTTGAAAAACAGTTTATTTTTCACAAACTGACGTTTTTCAAGCTTTTTTGAAGAAATCGAACGAATCTCAAAACTGGCCGTTTTTGCATGTTTTTGCCTAATATTAATTATAATCGGAGACCTTAATTGGATGAGTTCGAAGATATTTGCATCATCCAAATAACTCCCGTTTTTAAATCTTTTTTAGGAAATATATCAAACCTTGAAAACGGCGGTTTTTCCAGGTTAGGGTTAATATTACTTAGATTCGAGAGCAATAACTTGCTAGGTTTGAAAACGGTTTATTTTCCTAAAACTGACGTTTTTCAAGCTTTTTATAAGAAATCGATTGAATCTCAAACCTGCCGTTTTTTGCATGTTTTTGCCTAATATTACTTATAATCGGAGACCTTAATTAGATAGGTTCGAAGATATTTGCATCATCCAAAAAACTCCCGTTTTTCCTTCTTTTTTTAAGGAAATGGATCAAACCTTAAAAACGACCGTTTTTCCAGGTTTTGGTTTATATTACTTAGATTCGAGAGCAAATACTTGGTAGTTTGAAAAACGGTTTATTTTCCAAAAACTGAAGTTTTTCAAGCTTTTTTTAAGAATTTGATTGAATCTCAAAACTGGGTGTTTTTGCATGTTTTTGCCTATTATGACTTATAATCGGAGACCTTAATTGGATAAGTTTGAAGATATTTGCATTATCCAAAAAAACTCCCGTTTTTCAATCTTTTTTAGGAAATGGATCAAACCTTAAAAACGGCTGTTTTTCCAGGTTTTGGTTTATATTACTTAGATTCGAGAGCAATAACTTGCTAAGTTTGAAAAACGGTTTATTTTTCACAAACTGACGTTTTTCAAGCTTTTTTAAAGAAATCGAACGAATCTCAAAACTGGCCGTTTTTGCATGTTTTTGCCTAATATTAATTATAATCGGAGACCTTAATTGGATGAGTTCGAAGATATTTGCATCATCCAAATAACTCCCGTTTTTAAATCTTTTTTAGGAAATGGATCAAACCTTGAAAACGGCGGTTTTTCCAGGTTTTGGTTAATATTAATAGATTCGAGAGCAATAACTTGCTAGGTTTAAAAACGGTTTATTTTCCTAAAACTGACGTTTTTCAAGCTTTTTATAAGAAATCGATTGAATCTCAAACCTGCCGTTTTTGCATGTTTTTGGCTAATATTACTTATAATCGGAGACCTTAATTAGATAGGTTCGAAGATATTTGCATCATCTAAAAAACTCCCGTTTTTCCTTCTTTTTTTTAAGGAAATGGATCAAACATTAAAAACGACCGTTTTTGCAGGTTTTGGTTATATTACATAGATTCGAAAGCAATACATTGCTTAGTTTACAAAACGGTTTATTTTCCCAAAACTGACGTTTTTCAAACTTTTTATCAGAAATCGATTGAATCTTAAAACTGGCCGTTTTTGCATGTTTTTGCCTAATATTACTTATAATCTGAGACCTTAATTGGAAAGGTTTGAAGATATTTGCATTATCCAAAAAACTCCCGTTTTTCAATCTTTTTTAGGAAATGGATCCAACCTTAAAAACGCCCGTATTTCCAGGTTCTGGTTAATATTACTTAGATTAAGGTGCAAATACTTGCTTGTTTGAAAAACAGTTTTTTTTTTTAAAAATGACGTTTTTCAAGCTTTTTTTGAGAAATTCCTTGAATCTCAAAACTGTCTGTTTTTGCATGTTTTTGCTTAATATTGCTTATAATCGAAACCTTAATTTGATAAGTTTGAAGATATTTGCATCATCCAAAAAACTCCCGTTTTTCAATCTTTTTTAGGAAATGGATTAAACCATAAAAACGGCCGTTTTTCCAGGTTTTGGTTTATATTACTTAGATTCGAGAGCAATAACTTGCTAAGTTTGAAAAACGGTTTATTTTTCACAAACTGACGTTTTTCAAGCTTTTTTAAAGAAATCGAACGAATCTCAAAACTGGCCGTTTTTGCATGTTTTTGCCTAATATTAATTATAATCGGAGACCTTAATTGGATGAGTTCGAAGATATTTGCATCATCCAAATAACTCCCGTTTTTAAATCTTTTTTAGGAAATGGATCAAACCTTGAAAACGGCGGTTTTTCCAGGTTTTGGTTAATATTAATAGATTCGAGAGCAATAACTTGCTAGGTTTAAAAACGGTTTATTTTCCCAAAACTGACGTTTCTCAAGCTTTTTTTAAGAATTTGATTGAATCTCAAAACTGGCCGTTTTTGCATGTTTTTGACCATTATTACTTATAATCGGAGACCTTAATTGGATAAGTTTGAAGAAATTTGCATTATCCAAAAAACTCCCGTTTTTCAATATTTTTAGGAAATGGATCAAACCTTAAAAACGACCGTTTTTGCAGGTTTTGGTTATATTACATAGATTCGAAAGCAATACATTGCTTAGTTTACAAAACGGTTTATTTTCCCAAGACTGACGTTTTTCAAGCTTTTTATAAGAAATCGATCGAACCTTAAAGCTGGCCGATTTTGCGTGTTTTTGCCTAATATTACTTATAATCGAGACCTTAATTGGCTAGGTTTGAAGATATTTGCAGCATTCAAAAAACTCCCGTTTTTCAATCTTTTTTTAGGAAATGGATCCAACCTTAAAAACGCCCGTTTTTCCAGGTTTTGGTTAAAATTACTTAGATTCGAGTGCAAATACTTGCTAGTTTGAAAAACAGTTTATTTTCCCCAAACTGACGTTTTTCAATCTTTTTTTGAGAAATTCCTTGAATCTCAAAACTGGCTGTTTTTGCATGTTTTTGCTTAATATTGCTTATAATTGAAAACCTTAATTTGATAAGTTTAAAAAAATATTTGCATCATCCAAAAAACTCCCGTTTTTCAATCTTTTTTTGGAAATGGATTTAACCTTAAAAACGGCCGTTTTTCCAGGGTTTTTTTAATATTACTTAGATTCGAGTGCAAATACTTGCTAAGTTTAAAAAACGGTTTATTTTCCCAAAACTGACGTTTTTCAAGCTTTTTTTAAGTAGTGATTGAATCTCAAAACTGGCCGTTTTTGCATGTTTTTGCCTATTATTACTTATAATCGGAGACCTTAATTGAATAAGTTTGAAGATATCTGCATTATCCAAAAAACTCCCGTTTTTCAATCTTTTTTAGGAAATGGATCAAACCTTAAAAACGGCTGTTTTTCCAGGTTTTGGTTTATATTACTTAGATTCGAGAGCAAATACTTGGTAGTTTGAAAAACGGTTTATTTTCCAAAAACTGAGGTTTTTCAAGCTTTTTTTAAGAATTTTATTGAATCTCAAAACTGGGTGTTTTTGCATGTTTTTGCTAATTATTACTTATAATCGGAGACCTTAATTGAAAAAGATGGAAGATATTTGCATTATCCAAAAAAACTCCCGTTTTCCAATCTTCTTTAGGACATGGATCAAACCTTAAAAGCGGCTGTTTTTTCAGGTTTTGGTTTATATTACTTAGATTCGAGAGCAATAACTTGCTAAGTTTGAAAAACGGTTTATTTTTCACAAACTGACGTTTTTCAAGCTTTTTTGAAGAAATCGAACGAATCTCAAAACTGGCCGTTTTTGCATGTTTTTGCCTAATATTAATTATAATCGGAGACCTTAATTGGATGAGTTCGAAGATATTTGCATCATCCAAATAACTCCCGTTTTTAAATCTTTTTTAGGAAATATATCAAACCTTGAAAACGGCGGTTTTTCCAGGTTAGGGTTAATATTACTTAGATTCGAGAGAAATAAATTGCTAGATTTGAAAACGGTTTCTTTTCCTAAAACTGACGTTTTTCAAGCTTTTTATAAGAAATCGATTGAATCTCAAACCTGCCGTTTTTGCATGTTTTTGCCTAATATTACTTATAATCGGAGACCTTAATTAGATAGGTTCGAAGATATTTGCATTATCCAAAAAACTCCCGTTTTTCCTTCTTTTTTTAAGGAAATGGATCAAACCTTAAAAACGACCGTTTTTGCAGGTTTTGGTTATATTACATAGATTCGAAAGCAATACATTGCGTAGTTTACAAAACGTTTTATTTTCCCAAAACTGACGTTTTTCAAGCTTTTTTTAAGTAGTGATTGAATCTCAAAACTGGCCGTTTTTGCATGTTTTTGCCTATTATTACTTATAATCGGAGACCTTAATTGGATAAGTTTGAAGATATCTGCATTATCCAAAAAACTCCCGTTTTTCAATTTTTTTAGGAAATGGATCAAACCTTAAAAACGGCTGTTTTTCCAGGTTTTGGTTTATATTACTTAGATTCGAGAGCAAATACTTGGTAGTTTGAAAAACGGTTTGTTTTCCAAAACTGACGTTTTTCAAGCTTTTTTTGAGAAATTCCTTGAATCTCAAAACTGGCTGTTTTTGCATGTTTTTGCTTAATATTGCTTATAATTGAAAACCTTAATTTGATAAGTTTGAAGATATTTGCATTATCCAAAAAAACTCCCGTTTTTCAATCTTCTTTAGGAAATGGATCAAACCTTAAAAACGGCTGTTTTTCCAGGTTTTGGTTTATATTACTTAGATTCGAGAGCAAATACTTGGTAGTTTGAAAAACGGTTTATTTTCCAAAAACTGAAGTTTTTCAAGCTTTTTTTAAGAATTTGATTGAATCTCAAAACTGGGTGTTTTTGCATGTTTTTGCCAATTATTACTTATAATCGGAGACCTTAATTGGATAAGTTTGAAGATATTTGCATTATTCAAAAAAACTCCCGTTTTTCAATCTTTTTTAGGAAATGGATCAAACCTTAAAAACGGCTGTTTTTCCAGGTTTTGGTTTATATTACTTAGATTCGAGAGCAATAACTTGCTAAGTTTGAAAAACGGTTTATTTTTCACAAACTGACGTTTTTCAAGCTTTTTTGAAGAAATCGAACGAATCTCAAAACTGGCCGTTTTTGCATGTTTTTGCCTAATATTAATTATAATCGGAGACCTTAATTGGATGAGTTCGAAAATATTTGCATCATCACAATAACTCCCGTTTTTAAATCTTTTTTAGGAAATGGATTAAACCTTGAAAACGGCGGTTTTTCCAGGTTTTGGTTAATATTACTTAGATTCGAGAGCAATAACTTGCTAGGTTTAAAAACGGTTTATTTTCCTAAAACTAACGTTTTTAAAGCTTTTTATAAGAAATCGATTGAATCTCAAACCTGCCGTTTTTGCATGTTTTTGGCTAATATTAATTTTAATCGGAGACCTTAATTAGATAGGTTCGAAGATATTTGCATCATCTAAAAAACACCCGTTTTTCCTTCTTTTTTTTAAGGAAATGGATCAAACCTTAAAAACGACCGTTTTTGCAGGTTTTGGTTATATTATATAGATTCGAAAGCAATACATTGCTTAGTTTACAAAACGGTTTATTTTCCCAAAACTGACGTTTTTCAAGCTTTTTATCAGAAATCGATTGAATCTTAAAACTGGCCGTTTTTGCATCTTTTTGCCTAATATTACTTATAATCTGAGACCTTAATTGGAAAGGTTTGAAGATATTTGCATCATCCAAAAAACTCCCGTTTTTCAATCTTTTTTAGGAAATGGATCCAACCTTAAAAACGCCCGTTTTCCAGGTTTTGGTTAAAATTACTTAGATTCGAGTGCAAATACTTGCTAGTTTGAAAAACAGTTTATTTTCCCCAAACTGACGTTTTTCAATCTTTTTTTGAGAAATTCCTTGAATCTCAAAACTGGCTGTTTTTGCATGTTTTTGCTTAATATTGCTTATAATTGAAAACCTTGATTTGATAAGTTTAAAAAAATATTTGCATCATCCAAAAAACTCCCGTTTTTCAATCTTTTTTTGGAAATGGATTTAACCTTAAAAACGGCCGTTTTTCCAGGTTTTTTTTAATATTACTTAGATTCGAGTGCAAATACTTGCTAAGTTTAAAAAACGGTTTATTTTCCCAAAACTGACGTTTTTCAAGCTTTTTTTTAAGTAGTGATTGAATCTCAAAACTGGCCGTTTTTGCATGTTTTTGCCTATTATTACTTATAATCGGAGACCTTAATTGGATAAGTTTGAAGATATCTGCATTATCCAAAAAACTCCCGTTTTTCAATCTTTTTTAGGAAATGGATCAAACCTTAAAAACGCCCGTTTTTCCAGGTTTTGGTTTATATTACTTAGATTCGAGAGCAAATACTTGGTAGTTTGAAAAACGGTTTATTTTCCAAAAACTGAAGTTTTTCAAGCTTTCTGTAAGAATTTGATTGAATCTCAAAACTGGGTGTTTTTGCATGTTTTTGCCTATTATTACATAAAATCGGAGACCTTAATTAAAAAAGTTTGAAGATATTTGCATTATCCAAAAAAAACTCCCGTTTTTCAATTTTCTTTAGGACATGGATCAAACCTTAAAAACGGCTGTTTTTCCAGGTTTTGGTTTATATTACTTAAATTCGAGAGCAATAACTTGCTAAGTTTGAAAAACAGTTTATTTTTCACAAACTGACGTTTTTCAAGCTTTTTTGAAGAAATCGAACGAATCTCAAAACTGGCCGTTTTTGCATGTTTTTGCCTAATATTAATTATAATCGGAGACCTTAATTGGATGAGTTCGAAGATATTTGCATCATCCAAATAACTCCCGTTTTTAAATCTTTTTTAGGAAATATATCAAACCTTGAAAACGGCGGTTTTTCCAGGTTAGGGTTAATATTACTTAGATTCGAGAGCAATAACTTGCTAGGTTTGAAAACGGTTTATTTTCCTAAAACTGACGTTTTTCAAGCTTTTTATAAGAAATCGATTGAATCTCAAACCTGCCGTTTTTTGCATGTTTTTGCCTAATATTACTTATAATCGGAGACCTTAATTAGATAGGTTCGAAGATATTTGCATCATCCAAAAAACTCCCGTTTTTCCTTCTTTTTTTAAGGAAATGGATCAAACCTTAAAAACGACCGTTTTTGCAGGTTTTGGTTATATTACATAGATTCGAAAGCAATACATTGCTTAGTTTACAAAACGTTTTATTTTCCCAAAACTGACGTTTTTCAAGCTTTTTTTAAGTAGTGATTGAATCTCAAAACTGGCCGTTTTTGCATGTTTTTGCCTATTATTACTTATAATCGGAGACCTTAATTGGATAAGTTTGAAGATATCTGCATTATCCAAAAAACTCCCGTTTTTCAATCTTTTTTAGGAAATGGATCAAACCTTAAAAACGGCTGTTTTTCCAGGTTTTGGTTTATATTACTTAGATTCGAGAGCAATAACTTGCTAGGTTTGAAAACGGTTTATTTTCCTAAAACTGACGTTTTTCAAGCTTTTTATAAGAAATCGATTGAATCTCAAACCTGCCGTTTTTGCATCTTTTTGCCTAATATTACTTATAATCGGAGACCTCAATTAGATAGGTTCGAAGATATTTGCATCATCCAAAAAACTCCCGTTTTTCCTTCTTTTTTTAAGGAAATGGATCAAACCTTAAAAACGACCGTTTTTGCAGGTTTTGGTTATATTACATAGATTCGAAAGCAATACATTGCTTAGTTTACAAAACGGTTTATTTTCCCAAAACTGACGTTTTTCAAGCTTTTTATCAGAAATCGATTGAATCTTAAAACTGGCCGTTTTTGCATCTTTTTGCCTAATATTACTTATAATCTGAGACCTTAATTGGAAAGGTTTGAAGATATTTGCATCATCAAAAAAACTCCCGTTTTTCAATCTTTTTTAGGAAATGGATCCAACCTTAAAAACGCCCGTTTTTCCAGGTTTTGGTTAATATTACTTAGATTAAGGTGCAAATACTTGCTAGTTTGAAAAACAGTTTATTTTTCCAAAAGTGACGTTTTTCAAGCTTTTTTTGAGAAATTCCTTGAATCTCAAAACTGTCTGTTTTTGCATGTTTTTGCTTAATATTGCTTATAATCGAAACCTTAATTTGATAAGTTTGAAGATATTTGCATCATCCAAAAAACTCCCGTTTTTCAATCTTTTTTAGGAAATGGATTAAACCATAAAAACGGCCGTTTTTCCAGGTTTTGGTAAATATTACTTAGATTCGAGAGCAATAACTTGCTAAGTTTAAAAAACGGTTTATTTTCCCAAAACTGACGTTTTTCAAGCTTTTTATAAGAAATCGATTGAATCTCAAACCTGCCGTTTTTGCATCTTTTTGCCTAATATTACTTATAATCGGAGACCTCAATTAGATAGGTTCGAAGATATTTGCATCATCCAAAAAACCCCCGTTTTTCCTTCTTTTTTTAAGTAAATGGATCAAACCTTAAAAACGACCGTTTTTGCAGGTTTTGGTTATATTACATAGATTCGAAAGCAATACATTGCTTAGTTTACAAAACGGTTTATTTTCCAAAAACTGACGTTTTTCAAGCTTCTTTATAAGAAATCGATCGAACCTTAAAGCTGGCCGTTTTTGCGTGTTTTTGCCTAATATTACTTATAATCGAGACCTTAATTGGCTAGGTTTGAAGATATTTGCATCATTCAAAAAACTCCCGTTTTTCAATCTTTTTTAGGAAATGGATCCAACCTTAAAAACGCCCGTTTTTTTCAGGTTTTGGTTAAAATTACTTAGATTCGAATGCAAATACTTGCTAGTTTGAAAAACAGTTTATTTTCCCCAAACTGACGTTTTTCAATCTTTTTTTGAGAAATTCCTTGAATCTCAAAACTGGCTGTTTTTGCATGTTTTTGCTTAATATTGCTTATAATTGAAAACCTTAATTTGATAAGTTTAAAAAAATATTTGCATCATCCAAAAAACTCCCGTTTTTCAATCTTTTTTTGGAAATAGATTTAACCTTAAAAACGGCCGTTTTTCCAGGTTTTTTTTAATATTACTTAGATTCGAGTGCAAATACTTGCTAAGTTTAAAAAACGGTTTATTTTCCCAAAACTGACGTTTTTCAAGCTTTTTTTAAGTAGTGATTGAATCTCAAAACTGGCCGTTTTTGCATGTTTTTGCCTATTATTACTTATAATCGGAGACCTTAATTGGATAAGTTTGAAGATATCTGCATTATCCAAAAAACTCCCGTTTTTCAATTCATTTTAGGAAATGGATCAAACCTTAAAAACGGCTGTTTTTCCAGGTTTTGGTTTATATTACTTAGATTCGAGAGCAAATACTTGGTAGTTTGAAAAACGGTTTATTTTCCAAAAACTGAGGTTTTTCAAGCTTTTTTTAAGAATTTGATTGAATCTCAAAACTGGGTGTTTTTGCATGTTTTTGCCTATTATTACTTATAATCGGAGACCTTAATTGAAAAAGATGGAAGATATTTGCATTATCCAAAAAAACTCCCGTTTTCCAATCTTCGTTAGGACATGGATCAAACCTTAAAAACGGCTGTTTTTTCAGGTTTTGGTTTATATTACTTAGATTCGAGTGCAAATACTTGCTAAGTTTGAAAAACGGTTTATTTTTCACAAACTGACGTTTTTCAAGCTTTTTTGAAGAAATCGAACGAATCTCAAAACCGGCCGTTTTTGCATGTTTTTGCCTAATATTAATTATAATCGGAGACCTTAATTGGATGAGTTCGAAGATATTTGCATCATCCAAATAACTCCCGTTTTTAAATCTTTTTTAGGAAATATATCAAACCTTGAAAACGGCGGTTTTTCCAGGTTAGGGTTAATATTACTTAGATTCGAGAGCAATAACTTGCTAGGTTTGAAAACGGTTTCTTTTCCTAAAACTGACGTTTTTCAAGCTTTTTATAAGAAATCGATTGAATCTCAAACCTGCCGTTTTTGCATGTTTTTGCCTAATATTACTTATAATCGGAGACCTTAATTAGATAGGTTCGAAGATATTTGCATCATCCAAAAAACTCCCGTTTTTCCTTCTTTTTTTTAAGGAAATGGATCAAACCTTAAAAACGACCGTTTTTGCAGGTTTTGGTTATATTACATAGATTCGAAAGCAATACATTGCGTAGTTTACAAAACGTTTTATTTTCCCAAAACTGACGTTTTTCAAGCTTTTTTTTAAGTAGTGATTGAATCTCAAAACTGGCCGTTTTTGCATGTTTTTGCCTATTATTACTTATAATCGGAGACCTTAATTGGATAAGTTTGAAGATATCTGCATTATCCAAAAAACTCCCGTTTTTCAATTTTTTTAGGAATTGGATCAAACCTTATAACTGCTGTTTTTCCAGGTTTTGGTTTATATTACTTAGATTCGAGAGCAAATACTTGGTAGTTTGAAAAACGGTTTATTTTCCAAAACTGACGTTTTTCAAGCTTTTTTTGAGAAATTCCTTGAATCTCAAAACTGGCTGTTTTTGCATGTTTTTGCTTAATATTGCTTATAATTGAAAACCTTAATTTGATAAGTTCGAAGATATTTGCATTATCCAAAAAAACTCCCGTTTTTCAATCTTTTTTAGGAAATGGATCAAACCTTAAAAACGGCTGTTTTTCCAGGTTTTGGTTTATATTACTTAGATTCGAGAGCAAATACTTGGTAGTTTGAAAAACGGTTTATTTTCCAAAAACTGAAGTTTTTCAAGCTTTTTTTAAGAATTTGATTGAATCTCAAAACTGGGTGTTTTTGCATGTTTTTGCCTATTATTACTTATAATCGGAGACCTTAATTGGATAAGATTGAAGATATTTGCATTATCCAAAAAAACTCCCGTTTTTCAATCTTTTTTAGGAAATGGATCAAACCTTAAAAACGGCTGTTTTTCCAGGTTTTGGTTTATATTACTTAGATTCGAGAGCAATAACTTGCTAAGTTTGAAAAACGGTTTATTTTTCACAAACTGACGTTTTTCAAGCTTTTTTGAAGAAATCGAACGAATCTCAAAACTGGCTGTTTTTGCATGTTTTTGCCTAATATTAATTATAATCGGAGACCTTAATTGGATGAGTTCAAAGATATTTGCATCATCCAAATAACTCCCGTTTTTAAATCTTTTTTAGGAAATGGATCAAACCTTGAAAACGGCGGTTTTTCCAGGTTTTGGTTAATATTACTTAGATTCGAGAGCAATAACTTGCTAGGTTTAAAAACGGTTTATTTTCCTAAAACTGACGTTTTTCAAGCTTTTTATAAGAAATCGATTGAATCTCAAACCTGCCGTTTTTGCATGTTTTTGGCTAATATTACTTATAATCGGAGACCTTAATTAGATAGGTTCGAAGATATTTGCATCATCCAAAAAACTTCCGTTTTTCCTTGTTTTTTTAAGGAAATGGATCAAACCTTAAAAACGACCGTTTTTGCAGGTTTTGGTTATATTACATAGATTCGAAAGCAATACATTGCGTAGTTTACAAAACGTTTTATTTTCCCAAAACTGACGTTTTTCAAGCTTTTTTTAAGTAGTGATTGAATCTCAAAACTGGCCGTTTTTGCATGTTTTTGCCTATTATTACTTATAATCGGAGACCTTAATTGGATAAGTTTGAAGATATCTGCATTATCCAAAAAACTCGCGTTTTTCAATCTTTTTTAGGAAATGGATCAAACCTTAAAAACGGCTGTTTTTCCAGGTTTTGGTTTATATTACTTAGATTCGAGAGCAAATACTTGGTAGTTTGAAAAACGGTTTATTTTCCAAAACTGACGTTTTTCAAGCTTTTTTTGAGAAATTCCTTGAATCTCAAAACTGGCTGTTTTTGCATGTTTTTGCTTAATATTGCTTATAATTGAAAACCTTAATTTGATAAGTTTGAAGATATTTGCATTATCCAAAAAAACTCCCGTTTTTCAATCTTTTTTAGGAAATGGATCAAACCTTAAAAACGGCTGTTTTTCCAGGTTTTGGTTTATATTACTTAGATTCGAGAGCAAATACTTGGTAGTTTGAAAAACGGTTTATTTTCCAAAAACTGAAGTTTTTCAAGCTTTTTTTAAGAATTTGATTGAATCTCAAAACTGGGTGTTTTTGCATGTTTTTGCCTATTATTACTTATAATCGGAGACCTTAATTGGATAAGTTTGAAGATATTTGCATTATCCAAAAAAACTCCCGTTTTTCAATCTTTTTTAGGAAATGGATCAAACCTTAAAAACGGCTGTTTTTCCAGGTTTTGGTTTATATTACTTAGATTCGAGAGCAATAACCTGCTAAGTTTAAAAAACGGTTTATTTTTCACAAACTGACGTTTTTCAAGCTTTTTTAAAGAAATCGAACGAATCTCAAAACTGGCCGTTTTTGCATGTTTTTGCCTAATATTAATTATAATCGGAGACCTTAATTGGATGAGTTCAAAGATATTTGCATCATCCAAATAACTCCCGTTTTTAAATCTTTTTTAGGAAATGGATTAAACCTTGAAAACGGCGGTTTTTCCAGGTTTTGGTTAATATTACTTAGATTCGAGAGCAATAACTTGCTAGGTTTAAAAACGGTTTATTTTCCTAAAACTAACGTTTTTAAAGCTTTTTATAAGAAATCGATTGAATCTCAAACCTGCCGTTTTTGCATGTTTTTGGCTAATATTAATTTTAATCGGAGACCTTAATTAGATAGGTTCGAAGATATTTGCATCATCTAAAAAACTCCCGTTTTTCCTTCTTTATTTAAGGAAATGGATCAAACCTTAAAAACGACCGTTTTTGAAGGTTTTGGTTATATTACATAGATTCGAAAGCAATACATTGCTTAGTTTACAAAACGGTTTATTTTCCCAAAACTGACGTTTTTCAAGCTTTTTATCAGAAATCGATTGAATCTTAAAACTGGCCGTTTTTGCATCTTTTTGCCTAATATTACTTATAATCTGAGACCTTAATTGGAAAGGTTTGAAGATATTTGCATCATCCAAAAAACTCCCGTTTTTCAATCTTTTTTAGGAAATGGATCCAACCTTAAAAACGCCCGTTTTTCCAGGTTTTGGTTAAAATTACTTAGGTTCGAGTGCAAATACTTGCTAGTTTGAAAAACAGTTTATTTTCCCCAAACTGTCGTTTTTCAATCTTTTTTTGAGAAATTCCTTGAATCTCAAAACTGGCTGTTTTTGCATGTTTTTGCTTAATATTGCTTATAATTGAAAACCTTGATTTGATAAGTTTAAAAAAATATTTGCATCATCCAAAAAACTCCCGTTTTTCAATCTTTTTTTGGAAATGGATTTAACCTTAAAAACGGCCGTTTTTCCAGGTTTTTTTTCATATTACTTAGATTCGAGTGCAAATACTTGCTAAGTTTAAAAAACGGTTTATTTTCCCAAAACTGACGTTTTTCAAGCTTTTTTTAAGTAGTGATTGAATCTCAAAACTGGCCGTTTTTGCATGTTTTTGCCTATTATTACTTATAATCGGAGACCTTAATTGGATAAGTTTGAAGATATCTGCATTATCCAAAAAACTCCCGTTTTTCAATCTTTTTTAGGAAATGGATCAAACCTTAAAAACGCCCGTTTTTCCAGGTTTTGGTTTATATTACTTAGATTCGAGAGCAAATACTTGGTAGTTTGAAAAACGGTTTATTTTCCAAAAACTGAAGTTTTTCAAGCTTTTTTTAAGAATTTGATTGAATCTCAAAACTGGGTGTTTTTGCATGTTTTTGCCTATTATTACATAAAATCGGAGACCTTAATTGAAAAAGTTTGAAGATATTTGCATTATCCAAAAAAAACTCCCGTTTTTCAATTTTCTTTAGGACATGGATCAAACCTTAAAAACGGCTGTTTTTCCAGGTTTTGGTTTATATTACTTAAATTCGAGAGCAATAACTTGCTAAGTTTGAAAAACAGTTTATTTTTCACAAACTGACGTTTTTCAAGCTTTTTTGAAGAAATCGAACGAATCTCAAAACTGGCCGTTTTTGCATGTTTTTGCCTAATATTAATTATAATCGGAGACCTTAATTGGATGAGTTCGAAGATATTTGCATCATCCAAATAACTCCCGTTTTTAAATCTTTTTTAGGAAATATATCAAACCTTGAAAACGGCGGTTTTTCCAGGTTAGGGTTAATATTACTTAGATTCGAGAGCAATAACTTGCTAGGTTTGAAAACGGTTTATTTTCCTAAAACTGACGTTTTTCAAGCTTTTTATAAGAAATCGATTGAATCTCAAACCTGCCGTTTTTTGCATGTTTTTGCCTAATATTACTTATAATCGGAGACCTTAATTAGATAGGTTCGAAGATATTTGCATCATCCAAAAAACTCCCGTTTTTCCTTCTTTTTTTAAGGAAATGGATCAAACCTTAAAAACGACCGTTTTTGCAGGTTTTGGTTATATTACATAGATTCGAAAGCAATACATTGCTTAGTTTACAAAACGTTTTATTTTCCCAAAACTGACGTTTTTCAAGCTTTTTTTAAGTAGTGATTGAATCTCAAAACTGGCCGTTTTTGCATGTTTTTGCCTATTATTACTTATAATCGGAGACCTTAATTGGATAAGTTTGAAGATATCTGCATTATCCAAAAAACTCCCGTTTTTCAATCTTTTTTAGGAAATGGATCAAACCTTAAAAACGGCTGTTTTTCCAGGTTTTGGTTTATATTACTTAGATTCGAGAGCAATAACTTGCTAGGTTTGAAAACGGTTTATTTTCCTAAAACTGACGTTTTTCAAGCTTTTTATAAGAAATCGATTGAATCTCAAACCTGCCGTTTTTGCATCTTTTTGCCTAATATTACTTATAATCGGAGACCTCAATTAGATAGGTTCGAAGATATTTGCATCATCCAAAAAACTCCCGTTTTTCCTTCTTTTTTTAAGGAAATGGATCAAACCTTAAAAACGACCGTTTTTGCAGGTTTTGGTTATATTACATAGATTCGAAAGCAATACATTGCTTAGTTTACAAAACGGTTTATTTTCCCAAAACTGACGTTTTTCAAGCTTTTTATCAGAAATCGATTGAATCTTAAAACTGGCCGTTTTTGCATCTTTTTGCCTAATATTACTTATAATCTGAGACCTTAATTGGAAAGGTTTGAAGATATTTGCATCATCAAAAAAACTCCCGTTTTTCAATCTTTTTTAGGAAATGGATCCAACTTTAAAAACGCCCGTTTTTCCAGGTTTTGGTTAATATTACTTAGATTAAGGTGCAAATACTTGCTAGTTTGAAAAACAGTTTATTTTTCCAAAAGTGACGTTTTTCAAGCTTTTTTTGAGAAATTCCTTGAATCTCAAAACTGTCTGTTTTTGCATGTTTTTGCTTAATATTGCTTATAATCGAAACCTTAATTTGATAAGTTTGAAGATATTTGCATCATCCAAAAAACTCCCGTTTTTCAATCTTTTTTAGGAAATGGATTAAACCATAAAAACGGCCGTTTTTCCAGGTTTTGGTAAATATTACTTAGATTCGAGAGCAATAACTTGCTAAGTTTAAAAAACGGTTTATTTTCCCAAAACTGACGTTTTTCAAGCTTTTTATAAGAAATCGATTGAATCTCAAACCTGCCGTTTTTGCATCTTTTTGCCTAATATTACTTATAATCGGAGACCTCAATTAGATAGGTTCGAAGATATTTGCATCATCCAAAAAACCCCCGTTTTTCCTTCTTTTTTTAAGTAAATGGATCAAACCTTAAAAACGACCGTTTTTGCAGGTTTTGGTTATATTACATAGATTCGAAAGCAATACATTGCTTAGTTTACAAAACGGTTTATTTTCCAAAAACTGACGTTTTTCAAGCTTCTTTATAAGAAATCGATCGAACCTTAAAGCTGGCCGTTTTTGCGTGTTTTTGCCTAATATTACTTATAATCGAGACCTTAATTGGCTAGGTTTGAAGATATTTGCATCATTCAAAAAACTCCCGTTTTTCAATCTTTTTTAGGAAATGGATCCAACCTTAAAAACGCCCGTTTTTTTCAGGTTTTGGTTAAAATTACTTAGATTCGAATGCAAATACTTGCTAGTTTGAAAAACAGTTTATTTTCCCCAAACTGACGTTTTTCAATCTTTTTTTGAGAAATTCCTTGAATCTCAAAACTGGCTGTTTTTGCATGTTTTTGCTTAATATTGCTTATAATTGAAAACCTTAATTTGATAAGTTTAAAAAAATATTTGCATCATCCAAAAAACTCCCGTTTTTCAATCTTTTTTTGGAAATAGATTTAACCTTAAAAACGGCCGTTTTTCCAGGTTTTTTTTAATATTACTTAGATTCGAGTGCAAATACTTGCTAAGTTTAAAAAACGGTTTATTTTCCCAAAACTGACGTTTTTCAAGCTTTTTTTAAGTAGTGATTGAATCTCAAAACTGGCCGTTTTTGCATGTTTTTGCCTATTATTACTTATAATCGGAGACCTTAATTGGATAAGTTTGAAGATATCTGCATTATCCAAAAAACTCCCGTTTTTCAATTCATTTTAGGAAATGGATCAAACCTTAAAAACGGCTGTTTTTCCAGGTTTTGGTTTATATTACTTAGATTCGAGAGCAAATACTTGGTAGTTTGAAAAACGGTTTATTTTCCAAAACTGACGTTTTTCAAGCTTTTTTTGAGAAATTCCTTGAATCTCAAAACTGGCTGTTTTTGCATGTTTTTGCTTAATATTGCTTATAATTGAAAACCTTAATTTGATAAGTTTGAAGATATTTGCATTATCCAAAAAAACTCCCGTTTTTCAATCTTTTTTAGGAAATGGATCAAACCTTAAAAACGGCTGTTTTTCCAGGTTTTGGTTTATATTACTTAGATTCGAGAGCAAATACTTGGTAGTTTGAAAAACGGTTTATTTTCCAAAAACTGAAGTTTTTCAAGCTTTTTTTAAGAATTTGATTGAATCTCAAAACTGGGTGTTTTTGCATGTTTTTGCCTATTATTACTTATAATCGGAGACCTTAATTGGATAAGTTTGAAGATATTTGCATTATCCAAAAAAACTCCCGTTTTTCAATCTTTTTTAGGAAATGGATCAAACTTTAAAAACGGCTGTTTTTCCAGGTTTTGGTTTATATTACTTAGATTCGAGAGCAATAACCTGCTAAGTTTGAAAAACGGTTTATTTTTCACAAACTGACGTTTTTCAAGCTTTTTTAAAGAAATCGAACGAATCTCAAAACTGGCCGTTTTTGCATGTTTTTGCCTAATATTAATTATAATCGGAGACCTTAATTGGATGAGTTCAAAGATATTTGCATCATCCAAATAACTCCCGTTTTTAAATCTTTTTTAGGAAATGGATTAAACCTTGAAAACGGCGGTTTTTCCAGGTTTTGGTTAATATTACTTAGATTCGAGAGCAATAACTTGCTAGGTTTAAAAACGGTTTATTTTCCTAAAACTAACGTTTTTAAAGCTTTTTATAAGAAATCGATTGAATCTCAAACCTGCCGTTTTTGCATGTTTTTGGCTAATATTAATTTTAATCGGAGACCTTAATTAGATAGGTTCGAAGATATTTGCATCATCTAAAAAACTCCCGTTTTTCCTTCTTTATTTAAGGAAATGGATCAAACCTTAAAAACGACCGTTTTTGCAGGTTTTGGTTATATTACATAGATTCGAAAGCAATACATTGCTTAGTTTACAAAACGGTTTATTTTCCAAAAACTGAAGTTTTTCAAGCTTTCTCTAAGAATTTGATTGAATCTCAAAACTGGGTGTTTTTGCATGTTTTTGCCGATTATTACCTATAATCGGAGACCTTAATTGGATAAGTTTGAAGATATTTGCATTATCCAAAAAAACTCCCGTTTTTCAATCTTTTTTAGGAAATGGATCAAACCTTAAAAACGGCTGTTTTTCCAGGTTTTGGTTTATATTACTTAGATTCGAGTGCAAATACTTGCTAGTTTGAAAAACAGTTTATTTTTTCAAAACTGACGTTTTTCAAGCTTTTTTTGAGAAATTCCTTGAATCTCAAAACTGGCTGTTTTTGCATGTTTTTGCTTAATATTGCTTATAATTGAAAACCTTAATTTGATAAGTTTAAAAAAATATTTGCATCATCCAAAAAACTCCCGTTTTTCAATCTTTTTTGGGAAATGGATTTAACCTTAAAAACGGCCGTTTTTCCAGGTTTTTTTTAATATTACTTAGATTCGAGTGCAAATACTTGCTAAGTTTAAAAAACGGTTTATTTTCCCAAAACTGACGTTTTTCAAGCTTTTTTTAAGTAGTGATTGAATCTCAAAACTGGCCGTTTTTGCATGTTTTTGCCTATTATTACTTATAATCGGAGACCTTAATTGGATAAGTTTGAAGATATCTGCATTATCCAAAAAACTCCCGTTTTTCAATCTTTTTTAGGAAATGGATCAAACCTTAAAAACGCCCGTTTTTCCAGGTTTTGGTTTATATTACTTAGATTCGAGAGCAAATACTTGGTAGTTTGAAAAACGGTTTATTTTCCAAAAACTGAAGTTTTTCAAGCTTTTTTTAAGAATTTGATTGAATCTCAAAACTGGGTGTTTTTGCATGTTTTTGCCTATTATTACATAAAATCGGAGACCTTAATTGAAAAAGTTTGAAGATATTTGCATTATCCAAAAAAAACTCCCGTTTTTCAATTTTCTTTAGGACATGGATCAAACCTTAAAAACGGCTGTTTTTCCAGGTTTTGGTTTATATTACTTAAATTCGAGAGCAATAACTTGCTAAGTTTGAAAAACAGTTTATTTTTCACAAACTGACGTTTTTCAAGCTTTTTTGAAGAAATCGAACGAATCTCAAAACTGGCCGTTTTTGCATGTTTTTGCCTAATATTAATTATAATCGGAGACCTTAATTGGATGAGTTCGAAGATATTTGCATCATCCAAATAACTCCCGTTTTTAAATCTTTTTTAGGAAATATATCAAACCTTGAAAACGGCGGTTTTTCCAGGTTAGGGTTAATATTACTTAGATTCGAGAGCAATAACTTGCTAGGTTTGAAAACGGTTTATTTTCCTAAAACTGACGTTTTTCAAGCTTTTTATAAGAAATCGATTGAATCTCAAACCTGCCGTTTTTTGCATGTTTTTGCCTAATATTACTTATAATCGGAGACCTTAATTAGATAGGTTCGAAGATATTTGCATCATCCAAAAAACTCCCGTTTTTCCTTCTTTTTTTAAGGAAATGGATCAAACCTTAAAAACGACCGTTTTTGCAGGTTTTGGTTATATTACATAGATTCGAAAGCAATACATTGCTTAGTTTACAAAACGTTTTATTTTCCCAAAACTGACGTTTTTCAAGCTTTTTTTAAGTAGTGATTGAATCTCAAAACTGGCCGTTTTTGCATGTTTTTGCCTATTATTACTTATAATCGGAGACCTTAATTGGATAAGTTTGAAGATATCTGCATTATCCAAAAAACTCCCGTTTTTCAATCTTTTTTAGGAAATGGATCAAACCTTAAAAACGGCTGTTTTTCCAGGTTTTGGTTTATATTACTTAGATTCGAGAGCAATAACTTGCTAGGTTTGAAAACGGTTTATTTTCCTAAAACTGACGTTTTTCAAGCTTTTTATAAGAAATCGATTGAATCTCAAACCTGCCGTTTTTGCATCTTTTTGCCTAATATTACTTATAATCGGAGACCTCAATTAGATAGGTTCGAAGATATTTGCATCATCCAAAAAACTCCCGTTTTTCCTTCTTTTTTTAAGGAAATGGATCAAACCTTAAAAACGACCGTTTTTGCAGGTTTTGGTTATATTACATAGATTCGAAAGCAATACATTGCTTAGTTTACAAAACGGTTTATTTTCCCAAAACTGACGTTTTTCAAGCTTTTTATCAGAAATCGATTGAATCTTAAAACTGGCCGTTTTTGCATCTTTTTGCCTAATATTACTTATAATCTGAGACCTTAATTGGAAAGGTTTGAAGATATTTGCATCATCAAAAAAACTCCCGTTTTTCAATCTTTTTTAGGAAATGGATCCAACCTTAAAAACGCCCGTTTTTCCAGGTTTTGGTTAATATTACTTAGATTAAGGTGCAAATACTTGCTAGTTTGAAAAACAGTTTATTTTTCCAAAAGTGACGTTTTTCAAGCTTTTTTTGAGAAATTCCTTGAATCTCAAAACTGTCTGTTTTTGCATGTTTTTGCTTAATATTGCTTATAATCGAAACCTTAATTTGATAAGTTTGAAGATATTTGCATCATCCAAAAAACTCCCGTTTTTCAATCTTTTTTAGGAAATGGATTAAACCATAAAAACGGCCGTTTTTCCAGGTTTTGGTAAATATTACTTAGATTCGAGAGCAATAACTTGCTAAGTTTAAAAAACGGTTTATTTTCCCAAAACTGACGTTTTTCAAGCTTTTTATAAGAAATCGATTGAATCTCAAACCTGCCGTTTTTGCATCTTTTTGCCTAATATTACTTATAATCGGAGACCTCAATTAGATAGGTTCGAAGATATTTGCATCATCCAAAAAACCCCCGTTTTTCCTTCTTTTTTTAAGTAAATGGATCAAACCTTAAAAACGACCGTTTTTGCAGGTTTTGGTTATATTACATAGATTCGAAAGCAATACATTGCTTAGTTTACAAAACGGTTTATTTTCCAAAAACTGACGTTTTTCAAGCTTCTTTATAAGAAATCGATCGAACCTTAAAGCTGGCCGTTTTTGCGTGTTTTTGCCTAATATTACTTATAATCGAGACCTTAATTGGCTAGGTTTGAAGATATTTGCATCATTCAAAAAACTCCCGTTTTTCAATCTTTTTTAGGAAATGGATCCAACCTTAAAAACGCCCGTTTTTTTCAGGTTTTGGTTAAAATTACTTAGATTCGAATGCAAATACTTGCTAGTTTGAAAAACAGTTTATTTTCCCCAAACTGACGTTTTTCAATCTTTTTTTGAGAAATTCCTTGAATCTCAAAACTGGCTGTTTTTGCATGTTTTTGCTTAATATTGCTTATAATTGAAAACCTTAATTTGATAAGTTTAAAAAAATATTTGCATCATCCAAAAAACTCCCGTTTTTCAATCTTTTTTTGGAAATAGATTTAACCTTAAAAACGGCCGTTTTTCCAGGTTTTTTTTAATATTACTTAGATTCGAGTGCAAATACTTGCTAAGTTTAAAAAACGGTTTATTTTCCCAAAACTGACGTTTTTCAAGCTTTTTTTAAGTAGTGATTGAATCTCAAAACTGGCCGTTTTTGCATGTTTTTGCCTATTATTACTTATAATCGGAGACCTTAATTGGATAAGTTTGAAGATATCTGCATTATCCAAAAAACTCCCGTTTTTCAATTCATTTTAGGAAATGGATCAAACCTTAAAAACGGCTGTTTTTCCAGGTTTTGGTTTATATTACTTAGATTCGAGAGCAAATACTTGGTAGTTTGAAAAACGGTTTATTTTCCAAAAACTGAGGTTTTTCAAGCTTTTTTTAAGAATTTGATTGAATCTCAAAACTGGGTGTTTTTGCATGTTTTTGCCTATTATTACTTATAATCGGAGACCTTAATTGAAAAAGATGGAAGATATTTGCATTATCCAAAAAAACTCCCGTTTTCCAATCTTCTTTAGGACATGGATCAAACCTTAAAAACGGCTGTTTTTTCAGGTTTTGGTTTATATTACTTAGATTCGAGTGCAAATACTTGCTAAGTTTGAAAAACGGTTTATTTTTCACAAACTGACGTTTTTCAAGCTTTTTTGAAGAAATCGAACGAATCTCAAAACTGGCCGTTTTTGCATGTTTTTGCCTAATATTAATTATAATCGGAGACCTTAATTGGATGAGTTCGAAGATATTTGCATCATCCAAATAACTCCCGTTTTTAAATCTTTTTTAGGAAATATATCAAACCTTGAAAACGGCGGTTTTTCCAGGTTAGGGTTAATATTACTTAGATTCGAGAGCAATAACTTGCTAGGTTTGAAAACGGTTTCTTTTCCTAAAACTGACGTTTTTCAAGCTTTTTATAAGAAATCGATTGAATCTCAAACCTGCCGTTTTTGCATGTTTTTGCCTAATATTACTTATAATCGGAGACCTTAATTAGATAGGTTCGAAGATATTTGCATCATCCAAAAAACTCCCGTTTTTCCTTCTTTTTTTTAAGGAAATGGATCAAACCTTAAAAACGACCGTTTTTGCAGGTTTTGGTTATATTACATAGATTCGAAAGCAATACATTGCGTAGTTTACAAAACGTTTTATTTTCCCAAAACTGACGTTTTTCAAGCTTTTTTTAAGTAGTGATTGAATCTCAAAACTGGCCGTTTTTGCATGTTTTTGCCTATTATTACTTATAATCGGAGACCTTAATTGGATAAGTTTGAAGATATCTGCATTATCCAAAAAACTCCCGTTTTTCAATTTTTTTAGGAATTGGATCAAACCTTATAACTGCTGTTTTTCCAGGTTTTGGTTTATATTACTTAGATTCGAGAGCAAATACTTGGTAGTTTGAAAAACGGTTTATTTTCCAAAACTGACGTTTTTCAAGCTTTTTTTGAGAAATTCCTTGAATCTCAAAACTGGCTGTTTTTGCATGTTTTTGCTTAATATTGCTTATAATTGAAAACCTTAATTTGATAAGTTCGAAGATATTTGCATTATCCAAAAAAACTCCCGTTTTTCAATCTTTTTTAGGAAATGGATCAAACCTTAAAAACGGCTGTTTTTCCAGGTTTTGGTTTATATTACTAAGATTCGAGAGCAAATACTTGGTAGTTTGAAAAACGGTTTATTTTCCAAAAACTGAAGTTTTTCAAGCTTTTTTTAAGAATTTGATTGAATCTCAAAACTGGGTGTTTTTGCATGTTTTTGCCTATTATTACTTATAATCGGAGACCTTAATTGGATAAGATTGAAGATATTTGCATTATCCAAAAAAACTCCCGTTTTTCAATCTTTTTTAGGAAATGGATCAAACCTTAAAAACGGCTGTTTTTCCAGGTTTTGGTTTATATTACTTAGATTCGAGAGCAATAACTTGCTAAGTTTGAAAAACGGTTTATTTTTCACAAACTGACGTTTTTCAAGCTTTTTTGAAGAAATCGAACGAATCTCAAAACTGGCTGTTTTTGCATGTTTTTGCCTAATATTAATTATAATCGGAGACCTTAATTGGATGAGTTCAAAGATATTTGCATCATCCAAATAACTCCCGTTTTTAAATCTTTTTTAGGAAATGGATCAAACCTTGAAAACGGCGGTTTTTCCAGGTTTTGGTTAATATTACTTAGATTCGAGAGCAATAACTTGCTAGGTTTAAAAACGGTTTATTTTCCTAAAACTGACGTTTTTCAAGCTTTTTATAAGAAATCGATTGAATCTCAAACCTGCCGTTTTTGCATGTTTTTGGCTAATATTACTTATAATCGGAGACCTTAATTAGATAGGTTCGAAGATATTTGCATCATCCAAAAAACTCCCGTTTTTCCTTGTTTTTTTAAGGAAATGGATCAAACCTTAAAAACGACCGTTTTTGCAGGTTTTGGTTATATTACATAGATTCGAAAGCAATACATTGCGTAGTTTACAAAACGTTTTATTTTCCCAAAACTGACGTTTTTCAAGCTTTTTTTAAGTAGTGATTGAATCTCAAAACTGGCCGTTTTTGCATGTTTTTGCCTATTATTACTTATAATCGGAGACCTTAATTGGATAAGTTTGAAGATATCTGCATTATCCAAAAAACTCGCGTTTTTCAATCTTTTTTAGGAAATGGATCAAACCTTAAAAACGGCTGTTTTTCCAGGTTTTGGTTTATATTACTTAGATTCGAGAGCAAATACTTGGTAGTTTGAAAAACGGTTTATTTTCCAAAACTGACGTTTTTCAAGCTTTTTTTGAGAAATTCCTTGAATCTCAAAACTGGCTGTTTTTGCATGTTTTTGCTTAATATTGCTTATAATTGAAAACCTTAATTTGATAAGTTTGAAGATATTTGCATTATCCAAAAAAACTCCCGTTTTTCAATCTTTTTTAGGAAATGGATCAAACCTTAAAAACGGCTGTTTTTCCAGGTTTTGGTTTATATTACTTAGATTCGAGAGCAAATACTTGGTAGTTTGAAAAACGGTTTATTTTCCAAAAACTGAAGTTTTTCAAGCTTTTTTTAAGAATTTGATTGAATCTCAAAACTGGGTGTTTTTGCATGTTTTTGCCTATTATTACTTATAATCGGAGACCTTAATTGGATAAGTTTGAAGATATTTGCATTATCCAAAAAAACTCCCGTTTTTCAATCTTTTTTAGGAAATGGATCAAACCTTAAAAACGGCTGTTTTTCCAGGTTTTGGTTTATATTACTTAGATTCGAGAGCAATAACCTGCTAAGTTTGAAAAACGGTTTATTTTTCACAAACTGACGTTTTTCAAGCTTTTTTAAAGAAATCGAACGAATCTCAAAACTGGCCGTTTTTGCATGTTTTTGCCTAATATTAATTATAATCGGAGACCTTAATTGGATGAGTTCAAAGATATTTGCATCATCCAAATAACTCCCGTTTTTAAATCTTTTTTAGGAAATGGATTAAACCTTGAAAACGGCGGTTTTTCCAGGTTTTGGTTAATATTACTTAGATTCGAGAGCAATAACTTGCTAGGTTTAAAAACGGTTTATTTTCCTAAAACTAACGTTTTTAAAGCTTTTTATAAGAAATCGATTGAATCTCAAACCTGCCGTTTTTGCATGTTTTTGGCTAATATTAATTTTAATCGGAGACCTTAATTAGATAGGTTCGAAGATATTTGCATCATCTAAAAAACTCCCGTTTTTCCTTCTTTATTTAAGGAAATGGATCAAACCTTAAAAACGACCGTTTTTGCAGGTTTTGGTTATATTACATAGATTCGAAAGCAATACATTGCTTAGTTTACAAAACGGTTTATTTTCCAAAAACTGAAGTTTTTCAAGCTTTCTCTAAGAATTTGATTGAATCTCAAAACTGGGTGTTTTTGCATGTTTTTGCCGATTATTACCTATAATCGGAGACCTTAATTGGATAAGTTTGAAGATATTTGCATTATCCAAAAAAACTCCCGTTTTTCAATCTTTTTTAGGAAATGGATCAAACCTTAAAAACGGCTGTTTTTCCAGGTTTTGGTTTATATTACTTAGATTCGAGTGCAAATACTTGCTAGTTTGAAAAACAGTTTATTTTTTCAAAACTGACGTTTTTCAAGCTTTTTTTGAGAAATTCCTTGAATCTCAAAACTGGCTGTTTTTGCATGTTTTTGCTTAATATTGCTTATAATTGAAAACCTTAATTTGATAAGTTTAAAAAAATATTTGCATCATCCAAAAAACTCCCGTTTTTCAATCTTTTTTGGGAAATGGATTTAACCTTAAAAACGGCCGTTTTTCCAGGTTTTTTTTAATATTACTTAGATTCGAGTGCAAATACTTGCTAAGTTTAAAAAACGGTTTATTTTCCCAAAACTGACGTTTTTCAAGCTTTTTTTAAGTAGTGATTGAATCTCAAAACTGGCCGTTTTTGCATGTTTTTGCCTATTATTACTTATAATCGGAGACCTTAATTGGATAAGTTTGAAGATATCTGCATTATCCAAAAAACTCCCGTTTTTCAATCTTTTTTAGGAAATGGATCAAACCTTAAAAACGCCCGTTTTTCCAGGTTTTGGTTTATATTACTTAGATTCGAGAGCAAATACTTGGTAGTTTGAAAAACGGTTTATTTTCCAAAAACTGAAGTTTTTCAAGCTTTTTTTAAGAATTTGATTGAATCTCAAAACTGGGTGTTTTTGCATGTTTTTGCCTATTATTACATAAAATCGGAGACCTTAATTGAAAAAGTTTGAAGATATTTGCATTATCCAAAAAAAACTCCCGTTTTTCAATTTTCTTTAGGACATGGATCAAACCTTAAAAACGGCTGTTTTTCCAGGTTTTGGTTTATATTACTTAAATTCGAGAGCAATAACTTGCTAAGTTTGAAAAACAGTTTATTTTTCACAAACTGACGTTTTTCAAGCTTTTTTGAAGAAATCGAACGAATCTCAAAACTGGCCGTTTTTGCATGTTTTTGCCTAATATTAATTATAATCGGAGACCTTAATTGGATGAGTTCGAAGATATTTGCATCATCCAAATAACTCCCGTTTTTAAATCTTTTTTAGGAAATATATCAAACCTTGAAAACGGCGGTTTTTCCAGGTTAGGGTTAATATTACTTAGATTCGAGAGCAATAACTTGCTAGGTTTGAAAACGGTTTATTTTCCTAAAACTGACGTTTTTCAAGCTTTTTATAAGAAATCGATTGAATCTCAAACCTGCCGTTTTTTGCATGTTTTTGCCTAATATTACTTATAATCGGAGACCTTAATTAGATAGGTTCGAAGATATTTGCATCATCCAAAAAACTCCCGTTTTTCCTTCTTTTTTTAAGGAAATGGATCAAACCTTAAAAACGACCGTTTTTGCAGGTTTTGGTTATATTACATAGATTCGAAAGCAATACATTGCTTAGTTTACAAAACGTTTTATTTTCCCAAAACTGACGTTTTTCAAGCTTTTTTTAAGTAGTGATTGAATCTCAAAACTGGCCGTTTTTGCATGTTTTTGCCTATTATTACTTATAATCGGAGACCTTAATTGGATAAGTTTGAAGATATCTGCATTATCCAAAAAACTCCCGTTTTTCAATCTTTTTTAGGAAATGGATCAAACCTTAAAAACGGCTGTTTTTCCAGGTTTTGGTTTATATTACTTAGATTCGAGAGCAAATACTTGGTAGTTTGAAAAACGGTTTATTTTCCAAAAACTGAAGTTTTTCAAGCTTTTTTTAAGAATTTGATTGAATCTCAAAACTGGGTGTTTTTGCATGTTTTTGCCTATTATTACTTATAATCGGAGACCTTAATTGGATAAGTTTGAAGATATTTGCATTATCCAAAAAAACTCCCGTTTTTCAATCTTTTTTAGGAAATGGATCAAACCTTAAAAACGGCTGTTTTTCCAGGTTTTGGTTTATATTACTTAGATTCGAGAGCAATAACCTGCTAAGTTTGAAAAACGGTTTATTTTTCACAAACTGACGTTTTTCAAGCTTTTTTAAAGAAATCGAACGAATCTCAAAACTGGCCGTTTTTGTATGTTTTTGCCTAATATTAATTATAATCGGAGACCTTAATTGGATGAGTTCAAAGATATTTGCATCATCCAAATAACTCCCGTTTTTAAATCTTTTTTAGGAAATGGATTAAACCTTGAAAACGGCGGTTTTTCCAGGTTTTGGTTAATATTACTTAGATTCGAGAGCAATAACTTGCTAGGTTTAAAAACGGTTTATTTTCCTAAAACTAACGTTTTTAAAGCTTTTTATAAGAAATCGATTGAATCTCAAACCTGCCGTTTTTGCATGTTTTTGGCTAATATTAATTTTAATCGGAGACCTTAATTAGATAGGTTCGAAGATATTTGCATCATCTAAAAAACTCCCGTTTTTCCTTCTTTATTTAAGGAAATGGATCAAACCTTAAAAACGACCGTTTTTGCAGGTTTTGGTTATATTACATAGATTCGAAAGCAATACATTGCTTAGTTTACAAAACGGTTTATTTTCCAAAAACTGAAGTTTTTCAAGCTTTCTCTAAGAATTTGATTGAATCTCAAAACTGGGTGTTTTTGCATGTTTTTGCCGATTATTACCTATAATCGGAGACCTTAATTGGATAAGTTTGAAGATATTTGCATTATCCAAAAAAACTCCCGTTTTTCAATCTTTTTTAGGAAATGGATCAAACCTTAAAAACGGCTGTTTTTCCAGGTTTTGGTTTATATTACTTAGATTCGAGTGCAAATACTTGCTAGTTTGAAAAACAGTTTATTTTTTCAAAACTGACGTTTTTCAAGCTTTTTTTGAGAAATTCCTTGAATCTCAAAACTGGCTGTTTTTGCATGTTTTTGCTTAATATTGCTTATAATTGAAAACCTTAATTTGATAAGTTTAAAAAAATATTTGCATCATCCAAAAAACTCCCGTTTTTCAATCTTTTTTGGGAAATGGATTTAACCTTAAAAACGGCCGTTTTTCCAGGGTTTTTTTAATATTACTTAGATTCGAGTGCAAATACTTGCTAAGTTTAAAAAACGGTTTATTTTCCCAAAACTGACGTTTTTCAAGCTTTTTTTAAGTAGTGATTGAATCTCAAAACTGGCCGTTTTTGCATGTTTTTGCCTATTATTACTTATAATCGGAGACCTTAATTGGATAAGTTTGAAGATATCTGCATTATCCAAAAAAACTCCCGTTTTTCAATCTTTTTTAGGAAATGGATCAAACCTTAAAAACGCCCGTTTTTCCAGGTTTTGGTTTATATTACTTAGATTCGAGAGCAAATACTTGGTAGTTTGAAAAACGGTTTATTTTCCAAAAACTGAAGTTTTTCAAGCTTTTTTTAAGAATTTGATTGAATCTCAAAACTGGGTGTTTTTGCATGTTTTTGCCTATTATTACATAAAATCGGAGACCTTAATTGAAAAAGTTTGAAGATATTTGCATTATCCAAAAAAAACTCCCGTTTTTCAATTTTCTTTAGGACATGGATCAAACCTTAAAAACGGCTGTTTTTCCAGGTTTTGGTTTATATTACTTAAATTCGAGAGCAATAACTTGCTAAGTTTGAAAAACAGTTTATTTTTCACAAACTGACGTTTTTCAAGCTTTTTTGAAGAAATCGAACGAATCTCAAAACTGGCCGTTTTTGCATGTTTTTGCCTAATATTAATTATAATCGGAGACCTTAATTGGATGAGTTCGAAGATATTTGCATCATCCAAATAACTCCCGTTTTTAAATCTTTTTTAGGAAATATATCAAACCTTGAAAACGGCGGTTTTTCCAGGTTAGGGTTAATATTACTTAGATTCGAGAGCAATAACTTGCTAGGTTTGAAAACGGTTTATTTTCCTAAAACTGACGTTTTTCAAGCTTTTTATAAGAAATCGATTGAATCTCAAACCTGCCGTTTTTTGCATGTTTTTGCCTAATATTACTTATAATCGGAGACCTTAATTAGATAGGTTCGAAGATATTTGCATCATCCAAAAAACTCCCGTTTTTCCTTCTTTTTTTAAGGAAATGGATCAAACCTTAAAAACGACCGTTTTTGCAGGTTTTGGTTATATTACATAGATTCGAAAGCAATACATTGCTTAGTTTACAAAACGTTTTATTTTCCCAAAACTGACGTTTTTCAAGCTTTTTTTAAGTAGTGATTGAATCTCAAAACTGGCCGTTTTTGCATGTTTTTGCCTATTATTACTTATAATCGGAGACCTTAATTGGATAAGTTTGAAGATATCTGCATTATCCAAAAAACTCCCGTTTTTCAATCTTTTTTAGGAAATGGATCAAACCTTAAAAACGGCTGTTTTTCCAGGTTTTGGTTTATATTACTTAGATTCGAGAGCAATAACTTGCTAGGTTTGAAAACGGTTTATTTTCCTAAAACTGACGTTTTTCAAGCTTTTATAAGAAATCGATTGAATCTCAAACCTGCCGTTTTTGCATCTTTTTGCCTAATATTACTTATAATCGGAGACCTCAATTAGATAGGTTCGAAGATATTTGCATCATCCAAAAAACTCCCGTTTTTCCTTCTTTTTTTAAGGAAATGGATCAAACCTTAAAAACGACCGTTTTTGCAGGTTTTGGTTATATTACATAGATTCGAAAGCAATACATTGCTTAGTTTACAAAACGGTTTATTTTCCCAAAACTGACGTTTTTCAAGCTTTTTATCAGAAATCGATTGAATCTTAAAACTGGCCGTTTTTGCATCTTTTTGCCTAATATTACTTATAATCTGAGACCTTAATTGGAAAGGTTTGAAGATATTTGCATCATCAAAAAAACTCCCGTTTTTCAATCTTTTTTAGGAAATGGATCCAACCTTAAAAACGCCCGTTTTTCCAGGTTTTGGTTAATATTACTTAGATTAAGGTGCAAATACTTGCTAGTTTGAAAAACAGTTTATTTTTCCAAAAGTGACGTTTTTCAAGCTTTTTTTGAGAAATTCCTTGAATCTCAAAACTGTCTGTTTTTGCATGTTTTTGCTTAATATTGCTTATAATCGAAACCTTAATTTGATAAGTTTGAAGATATTTGCATCATCCAAAAAACTCCCGTTTTTCAATCTTTTTTAGGAAATGGATTAAACCATAAAAACGGCCGTTTTTCCAGGTTTTGGTAAATATTACTTAGATTCGAGAGCAATAACTTGCTAAGTTTAAAAAACGGTTTATTTTCCCAAACCGACGTTTTTCAAGCTTTTTATAAGAAATCGATTGAATCTCAAACCTGCCGTTTTTGCATCTTTTTGCCTAATATTACTTATAATCGGAGACCTCAATTAGATAGGTTCGAAGATATTTGCATCATCCAAAAAACCCCCGTTTTTCCTTCTTTTTTTAAGTAAATGGATCAAACCTTAAAACGACCGTTTTTGCAGGTTTTGGTTATATTACATAGATTCGAAAGCAATACATTGCTTAGTTTACAAAACGGTTTATTTTCCAAAAACTGACGTTTTTCAAGCTTCTTTATAAGAAATCGATCGAACCTTAAAGCTGGCCGTTTTTGCGTGTTTTTGCCTAATATTACTTATAATCGAGACCTTAATTGGCTAGGTTTGAAGATATTTGCATCTTTCAAAAAACTCCCGTTTTTCAATCTTTTTTAGGAAATGGATCCAACCTTAAAAACGCCCGTTTTTCCAGGTTTTGGTTAAAATTACTTAGATTCGAGTGCAAATACTTGCTAGTTTGAAAAACAGTTTATTTTCCCAAAAGTGACGTTTTTCAATCTTTTTTTGAGAAATTCCTTGAATCTCAAAACTGGCTGTTTTTGCATGTTTTTGCTTAATATTGCTTATAATTGAAAACCTTAATTTGATAAGTTTAAAAAAATATTTGCATCATCCAAAAAACTCCCGTTTTTCAATCTTTTTTTGGAAATGGATTTAACCTTAAAAACGGCCGTTTTTCCAGGTTTTGGTAAATATTACTTAGATTCGAGTGCAAATACTTGCTAAGTTTAAAAAACGGTTTATTTTCCCAAAACTGACGTTTTTCAAGCTTTTATTAAGTAGTGATTGAATCTCAAAACTGGCCGTTTTTGCATGTTTTTGCCTATTATTACTTATAATCTGAGACCTTAATTGGAAAGGTTTGAAGATATTTGCATCATCCAAATAACTCCCGTTTTTAAATCTTTTTTAGGAAATGGATCAAACCTTGAAAACGGCGGTTTTTCCAGGTTTTGGTTAATATTACTTAGATTCGAGAGCAATAACTTGCTAGGTTTGAAAACGGTTTATTTTCCTAAAACTGACGTTTTTCAAGCTTTTTATAAAAAAATCGATTGAATCTCAAAACTGCCGTTTTTGCATGTTTTTGCCTACTATTACTTATAATCGGAGACCTTAATTAGATAGATTCGAAGATATTTGCATCATCCAAAAAACACCCGTTTTTCCTTCTTTTTTAAGGAAATGGATCAAACCTTAAAAACGACCGTTTTTGCAGGTTTTGGTTATATTACATAGATTCGAAAGCAATACATTGCTTAGTTTACAAAACGGTTTATTTTCCCAAAACTGACGTTTTTCAAGCTTTTTTATAAGAAATCGATCGAACCTTAAAGCTGGCCGTTTTTGCGTGTTTTTGCCTAATATTACTTATAATCGAGACTTTAATTGGCTAGGTTTGAAGATATTTGCAGCATTCAAAAAACTCCCGTGTTTCAATCTTTTTTAGGAAATGGATCCAACCTTAAAAACGGCCGTTTTTCCAGGTTTTGGTTTATATTACTTAGATTCGAGTGCAAATACTTGCTAGTTTGAAAACGGTTTATTTTCCTATAACTGACGTTTTTCAAGCTTTTTATAAGAAATCGATTGAATCTCAAACCTGCCGTTTTTGCATCTTTTTGCCTAATATTACTTATAATCGGAGACCTCAATTAGATAGGTTCGAAGATATTTGCATCATCCAAAAACCCCCCGTTTTTCCTTCTTTTTTTAAGGAAATGGATCAAACCTTAAAAACGACCGTTTTTGCAGGTTTTGGTTATATTACATAGATTCGAAAGCAATACATTGCTTAGTTTACAAAACGGTTTATTTTCCCAAAACTGACGTTTTTCAAGCTTTTTATCAGAAATCGATTGAATCTTAAAACTGGCCGTTTTTGTATGTTTTTGCCTAATATTACTTATAATCTGAGACCTTAATTGGAAAGGTTTGAAGATATTTGCATCATCAAAAAAACTCCCGTTTTTCAATCTTTTTTAGGAAATGGATCCAACCTTAAAAACGTCCGTTTTTCCAGGTTTTGGTTAATATTACTTAGATTATGGTGCAAATACTTGCTAGTTTGAAAAACAGTTTATTTTTCCAAAACTGACGTTTTTCAAGTTTTTTTGAGAAATTCCTTGAATCTCAAAACTGTCTGTTTTTGCATGTTTTTGCTTAATATTGCTTATAATCGAAACCTTAATTGGATAAGTTTGAAGATATTTGCATTATCCAAAAAACTCCCGTTTTTCAATATTTTTAGGAAATGGATCAAACCTTAAAAACGACCGTTTTTGCAGGTTTTGGTTATATTACATAGATTCGAAAGCAATACATTGCTTAGTTTACCAAACCGTTTATTTTCCAAAAACTGAAGTTTTTCAAGCTTTCTCTAAGAATTTGATTGAATCTCAAAACTGGGTGTTTTTGCATGTTTTTGCCTATTATTACTTATAATCGGAGACCTTAATTGGATAAGTTTGAAGATATTTGCATTATCCAAAAAAACTCCCGTTTTTCAATCTTTTTTAGGAAATGGATCAAACCTTAAAAACGGCTGTTTTTCCAGGTTTTGGTTTATATTACTTAGATTCGAGTGCAAATACTTGCTAGTTTGAAAAACAGTTTATTTTTTCAAAACTGACGTTTTTCAAGCTTTTTTTGAGAAATTCCTTGAATCTCAAAACTGGCTGTTTTTGCATGTTTTTGCTTAATATTGCTTATAATTGCTTATCCAAAAAAACTCCCGTTTTTCAATCTTTTTTAGGAAATGGATCAAACCTTAAAAACGGCTGTTTTTCCAGGTTTTGGTTTATATTACTTAGATTCGAGAGCAAATACTTGGTAGTTTGTAAAACGGTTTATTTTCCAAAAACTGAAGTTTTTCAAGCTTTTTTTAAGAATTTGATTGAATCTCAAAACTGGGTGTTTTTGCATGTTTTTGCCTAATATTAATTATAATCGGATACCTTAATTGGATGAGTTCGAAGATATTTGCATCATCCAAATAACTCCCGTTTTTAAATCTTTTTTAGGAAATGGATCAAACCTTGAAAACGGCGGTTTTTCCAGGTTTTGGTTAATATTACTTAGATTCGAAAGCAATAACTTGCTAGGTTTGAAAACGGTTTATTTTCCTAAAACTGACGTTTTTCAAGCTTTTTATAAAAAAATCGATTGAATCTCAAAACTGCCGTTTTTGCATGTTTTTGCCTACTATTACTTATAATCGGAGACCTTAATTAGATAGGTTCGAAGATATTTGCATCATCCAAAAAACACCCGTTTTTCCTTCTTTTTTTAAGGAAATGGATCAAACCTTAAAAACGACCGTTTTTGCAGGTTTTGGTTATATTACATAGATTCGAAAGCAATACATTGCTTAGTTTACAAAACGGTTTATTTTCCCAAAACTGACGTTTTTCAAGCTTTTTATCAGAAATCGATTGAATCTTAAAACTGGCCGTTTTTGCATGTTTTTGCCTAATATTACTTATAATCTGAGACCTTAATTGGAAAGGTTTGAAGATATTTGCATCATCCAAAAACCCTTGTTTTTCAATCTTTTTTAGGAAATGGATCCAACCTTAAAAACGCCCGTTTTTCCAGGTTTTGGTTAATATTACTTAGATTCGAGTGCAAATACTTGCTAGTTTGAAAAACAGTTTAATTTCCCAAAACTGACGTTTTTCAATCTTTTTTTGAGAAATTCCTTGAATCTCAAAACTGGCTGTTTTTGCATGTTTTTGCTTAATATTGCTTATAATTGAAAACCTTAATTTGATAAGTTTAAAAATATATTTGCATCATCCAAAAAACTCCCGTTTTTCAATCTTTTTTTGGAAATGGATTTAACCTTAAAAACGGCCGTTTTTCCAGGTTTTTTTTAATATTACTTAGATTCGAGTGCAAATACTTGCTAAGTTTAAAAAATGGTTTATTTTCCCAAAACTGACGTTTTTCAAGCTTTTTTTAAGTAGTGATTGAATCTCAAAACTGGCCGTTTTTGCATGTTTTTGCCTATTATTACTTATAATCGGAGACCTTAATTAGATAAGTTTGAAGATATCTGCATTATCCAAAAAACTCCCGTTTTTCAATCTTTTTTAGGAAATGGATCAAACCTTAAAAACGGCTGTTTTTCCAGGTTTTGGTTAATATTACTTAGATTCGAGAGCAAATACTTGGTAGTTTGAAAAACGGTTTATTTTCCAAAAACTGAAGTTTTTCAAGCTTTCTCTAAGAATTTGATTGAATCTCAAAACTGGGTGTTTTTGCATGTTTTTGCCGATTATTACCTATAATCGGAGACCTTAATTGGATAAGTTTGAAGATATTTGCATTATCCAAAAAAACTCCCGTTTTTCAATCTTTTTTAGGAAATGGATCAAACCTTAAAAACGGCTGTTTTTCCAGGTTTTGGTTTATATTACTTAGATTCGAGTGCAAATACTTGCTAGTTTGAAAAACAGTTTATTTTTTCAAAACTGACGTTTTTCAAGCTTTTTTTGAGAAATTCCTTGAATCTCAAAACTGGCTGTTTTTGCATGTTTTTGCTTAATATTGCTTATAATTGAAAACCTTAATTTGATAAGTTTAAAAAAATATTTGCATCATCCAAAAAACTCCCGTTTTTCAATCTTTTTTGGGAAATGGATTTAACCTTAAAAACGGCCGTTTTTCCAGGTTTTGGTTAATATTACTTAGATTCGAGTGCAAATACTTGCTAAGTTTAAAAAATGGTTTATTTTCCCAAAACTGACGTTTTTCAAGCTTTTTTAAAGTAGTGATTGAATCTCAAAACTGGCCGTTTTTGCATGTTTTTGCCTATTATTACTTATAATCGGAGACCTTAATTGGATAAGTTTGAAGATATCTGCATTATCCAAAAAACTCCCGTTTTTCAATCTTTTTTAGGAAATGGATCAAACCTTAAAAACGGCTGTTTTTCCAGGTTTTGGTTTATATTACTTAGATTCGAGAGCAAATACTTGGTAGTTTGAAAAACGGTTTATTTTCCAAAAACTGAAGTTTTTCAAGCTTTTTTTAAGAATTTGATTTAATCTCAAACCTGGGTGTTTTTGCATGTTTTTGCCTATTATTACTTATAATCGGAGACCTTAATTGGATAAGTTTGAAGATATTTGCATTATCCAAAAAAACTCCCGTTTTTCAATCTTTTTTAGGAAATGGATCAAAGCTTAAAAACGGCTGTTTTTCCAGGTTTTGGTTTATATTACTTAGATTCGAGAGCAATAACTTGCTAAGTTTGAAAAACGGTTTATTTTTTACAAACTGACGTTTTTCAAGCTTTTTTGAAGAAATCGAACGAATCTCAAAACTGGCCGTTTTTGCATGTTTTCGCCTAATATTAATTATAATCGGAGACCTTAATTGGATGAGTTCGAAGATATTTGCATCATCCAAATAACTCCCGTTTTTAAATCTTTTTTAGGAAATGGATCAAACCTTAAAAACGGTGGTTTTTCCAGGTTTTGGTTAATATTACTTAGATTCGAGAGCAATAACTTGCTAGGTTTGAAAACGGTTTATTTTCCTATAACTGACGTTTTTCAAGCTTTTTATAAGAAATCGATTGAATCTCAAACCTGCCGTTTTTGCATCTTTTTGCCTAATATTACTTATAATCGGAGACCTCAATTAGATAGGTTCGAAGATATTTGCATCATCCAAAAAACCCCCGTTTTTCCTTCTTTTTTTAAGAAAATGGATCAAACCTTAAAAACGACCGTTTTTGCAGGTTTTGGTTATATTACATAGATTCGAGAGCAAATACTTGGTAGTTTGAAAAACGGTTTATTTTCCAAAAACTGAAGTTTTTCAAGCTTTTTTTAAGAATTTGATTGAATCTCAAAACTGGGTGTTTTTGCATGTTTTTGCCTTATATTACTTATAATCTGAGACCTTAATTGGAAAGGTTTGAAGATATTTGCATCATCAAAAAAACTCCCGTTTTTCAATCTTTTTTAGGAAATGGATCCAACCTTAAAAACGCCCGTTTTTCCAGGTTTTGGTTAATATTACTTAGATTATGGTGCAAATACTTGCTAGTTTGAAAAACAGTTTATTTTTCCAAAACTGACGTTTTTCAAGTTTTTTTGAGAAATTCCTTGAATCTCAAAATTGTCTGTTTTTGCATGTTTTTGCTTAATATTGCTTATAATCGAAACCTTAATTTGATAAGTTTGAAGATATTTGCATCATCCAAAAAACTCCCGTTTTTCAATCTTTTTTAGGAAATGGATTAAACCATAAAAACGGCCGTTTTTCCAGGTTTTGGTAAATATTACTTAGATTCGAGAGCAATAAATTGCTAAGTTTAAAAAACGGTTTATTTTCCCAAAACTGACGTTTTTCAAGCTTTTTTTAAGAATTTGATTGAATCTCAAAACTGGCCGTTTTTGCATGTTTTTGACCATTATTACTTATAATCGGAGACCTTAATTGGATAAGTTTGAAGATATTTGCATTATCCAAAAAACTCCCGTTTTTCAATATTTTTAGGAAATGGATCAAACCTTAAAAACGACCGTTTTTGCAGGTTTTGGTTATATTACATAGATTCGAAAGCAATACATTGCTTAGTTTACAAAACGGTTTATTTTCCAAAAACTGAAGTTTTTCAAGCTTTCTCTAAGAATTTGATTGAATCTCAAAACTGGGTGTTTTTGCATGTTTTTGCCTATTATTACTTATAATCGGAGACCTTAATTGGATAAGTTTGAAGATATTTGCATTTTCCAAAAAAACTCCCGTTTTTCAATCTTTTTTAGGAAATGGATCAAACCTTAAAAACGGCTGTTTTTCCAGGTTTTGGTTTATATTACTTAGATTCGAGTGCAAATACTTGCTAGTTTGAAAAACAGTTTATTTTTTCAAAACTGACGTTTTTCAAGCTTTTTTTGAGAAATTCCTTGAATCTCAAAACTGGCTGTTTTTGCATGTTTTTGCTTAATATTGCTTATAATTGAAAACCTTAATTTGATAAGTTTGAAGATATTTGCATTATCCAAAAAAACTCCCGTTTTTCAATCTTTTTTAGGAAATGGATCAAACCTTGAAAACGGCTGTTTGTCCAGGTTTTGGTTTATATTACTTAGATTCGAGAGCAAATACTTGGTAGTTTGAAAAACGGTTTATTTTCCAAAAACTGAAGTTTTTCAAGCTTTCTGTAAGAATTTGATTGAATCTCAAAACTGGGTGTTTTTGCATGTTTTTGCCTATTATTATTTATAATCGGAGAACTTAATTGGATAAGTTTGAAGATATTTGCATAATCCAAAAACACTCCCGTTTTTCAATCTTTTTTAGGAAATGGATCAAACCTTAAAAACGGCTGTTTTTCCAGGTTTTGGTTTATATTACTTAGATTCGAGAGCAATAACTTGCTAAGTTTGAAAAACGGTTTATTTTCCTAAAACTGACGCTTGTCAAGATTTTTTTAAGAATTTGATCGATTCTTAAACCCTGAGTTTTTACATGTTTTGGCTTAATATTACTTATAATCGGAAACCTTAATTTAAGGAGTTTGAACATATGTGCATTATCCAATGTAGTCCCGTATTTCAATCATCCTTAGAAAATGGATCAAAACTTACAAAAAGCCGTTTTTCCAGGTGTTGGTTAATATTATTTAGATTCGAGAGCAATAACATGTTGAGTTTAAAAAACCGTTTATTTTTCCAACACTGACGTTTGTCAACCTTTTTTTAAAAAATCAATCGAATCTTAAAATTAACCGTTTTTCCATGTTTTGGCTTAATATTACTTATAATCGGAGACCTTAATTTGATAAGTTGGACCATAGGTGCATTATCCAAAACTCCCGTTTTTCAATCTTTTTTAGGAAATGGATCAAAGCTTAAAAACGGCTCTTTTTCCAGGTTTAGGTAAATATTACATAGATTCGAGAGCAATAACTTGCTAAGTTTGAAAAGCTGTTTATTTTCCCATCACTGACGTTTTTCAGGCTTTATCAAGGAAATCGATCGAATCTCTAAACGGGCCGTTTTTCCATGTTTTGGCTTAATATTACTTATAATCGGAGACCTTAATTTAATAGGTTTGAGCATATGTGCACTATCCAAAATCTCTTGTATTTCAATTTGTTTTAGGAAATGGATCAACCCTTAAAACTGCAATTTTTTATAGGTTTTGGTTAATGTAACTAAGATTCCAGAGCGATAACTTGTTAAGTTTGAGAAACTGTTTATTTTCCCCAAATTGTCGTTTTCAAGCTTTATTAGGAAATCGATCAAATCTCAAAACTAGCCGTTTTTCCATGTTTTGGCTTAATATTACCTATAATCGGAGACCTTAATTTGATAAGATTAAACATATGTGTATTCCCTAAAATCTCCCGTTTTTCAATCTTTTTTAGGAAATGGATCAAACCTTAAAAACTGCAGTTTTTACAGGTTATGGTTGATATTACTTCGATTCTGAGCAATAAATTGTAAGTTTAAGAAAACTAGTTATTTTCCCAAAACGGCCGGTTTTCCAGGTTTTTGGGAATATTACTTAGAATCGAAAGCGATAACTTGTTAAGTTTGAAAAAACTGTTAATTTTTCCCAAACTGACGTTTTTTGAGCTTTTTTAAGAAATCGATCGAATCTCATAACTGGCAGTTTTTCCATGTTTTAACTTGATGTTACTTATAATCGGAAACCTTAATTTGATAAGGTTAAACATATGTGCATTATACAAAATCTCCCGTTTTTCAATCTTTTTAGGAAATGGATCAAAACTCAAGAACGGCTGTTTTTCAAGGTTTTGGTTAATATTACTTAGTTTTGAGAGCAATAATTTGCTAAGTTTGAGAAACGTTTATTTTCTCAAAACTGACCCTTGTCAAAAATTTTTTTAAGAAATCGATCGAATTTTAAACCTTGCCGTTTTTCCATATTTTGGCTAAATATTTCTTATAATCGGAGACCTTAATTTGATAAGTTTGAACATATGTGCAGTATCCAAAAAACTCCTGTTGTTTAATCTTTCTTAGAAAATAGATCAAACCTTATATCAGCCGTTTTTCCAGGTTTTGGTTAATATTATTTAGAGTCAAGAGGGATAACCTGCTAAGTTCGAAAAACTTTGTATTTTCCCAAAACTGAAGTTTTTCAAGCTTTATTATTAAATCGATCAAATCTCAAAACTGTCCGTTTTTTTGATGTTTTGGCTTAATATTACTTATAATCAGGGACAAAATTTGATAAGGTTAAACATATGTGCATTATACAAAATCTCCTGTTTTAAAATTTTTTTTACGAAATGGTTCAAACCGTAAAAATGCCGTTTTTCCAGGTTTTGGTAAATATTACTTAGATTCGAGAGCAATAACTTGATAAGTTTGAAAAACCGTTTATTTTTCCAAAACTGACGTTTGTCAAGCTTTTTTTAAAAAATCAATCAAACCCTAAAACTGGCCGTTTTTCCATGTTCTCGTTTAATATTACTTATAATCGGAGACCTTAATTTGATAAAGTTGAACATAGGTGCATTATTGAAAAAACTCCCGTTTTTCAATCATTTTTAGGAAATAGATCAAACCTTAAATCAGACGATCTTCCAGGTTTTAGTTAATATTACTTAGATTTGAGAGCGATAACTTGCTAGATTCGAAAAACTGTTTATTTTCCCAAAACTGAAGTTTTTCAAGCTTTATTATGAAATCGATCAAATTTTAAAACTGGCTTTTTTTCGATGTTTTGGCTTAATATTACCTATAATCGGAGAGAATATTTTACTAAGTTGAAAATTGTTGCATTATACAAAATCTTCTGTTTTTTTAATATTTTTTTCTGAAATCGATCAAACCTTAAAAAAACGTTTTTCCAGGTTTTGGTTAATATTACTTAGATTCGAGAGCAATAATTTGCTAAGTTTGAAAAGCTGTTTATTTTCCCAAAATTGAAGTGTTTAAAGCATTTTTAAGAAATCGATCAAATCTTCAAAATCGCTGTTTTTCCATGTTTTGGCTAAATATTACTTAAAATCAGAGACCTTAATTATACCAATCTCCCCTTTTCCAATCTTTTTGTAAGAAATGGATCAAACTTAAAAACGGCTATTTTTTCTAGGTAATATTACTTAGATTTTAGAGCAATATCTTCTAGGTTTGAAAAACTGTTTATTTTCCAAAAACTGACGTTTTTAAAGTTTTTTTAGGGAATCGATCAAATCTCAAATCGCCGTTTTTCCATTTTTAGCTTAATATTACTTATAATCTAAGAACCGAATTTTAAAAGTTTGAACATATGTGCATTGTCCACAAACTCCCGTTTTTTAATCTTTTTTATGAAATGGATTAAACCTTAAAGACGGCCGATTTTCAAGGTTTTGGGTAATATTACTTAGATTTGAGAGCAATAACTTGCTAAGTTTGAAAAACCGTTTATTTTCCATCAACTGACGCTTTTCAAGTTTTTTTAAGAAATCGATCGAATTTTATACCTGGTTGTTTTTACATGTTTTGGCCTGATATTTGTTATAATCAGAGACCTTAATTTCATAAGTTTGAACATATGTGCATCATCCTTTGTAGTTCGGTTTTTGAATCTTTCTTAGGAAATGGATCAAAACCTTAAAAAAGCCGTTTTTCACGGTTTTGGTTAATAATATTACTTAGATTCGAGAGCAATAACATGTTGAGTTTAAAAAACCGTTGATTTTCCCAAATCTTACGTTTGTCAAGCTTTTTATAAAAAAATCGATCGAATCTTAAAACTGGCTGTTTTTCCTGTTTTTAGCTTAATATTACTTATAATCGGAGACCTTAATTTGAAAAGTTTAAACATAGGTGCATTATCCAAAACTCCTGTTTTTTAATCTTTTTCAGAAAATGTATCAAACCTCAAAAACTGCTGTTTTTCCAGGTTTTGGTTAATATCACTTAGATTCGAGAGCAATAACTTGCTTAGTTCGAAAAACAATTATTTTCACGAACCTGACGTTTTTCAAACTTTTTTTAAGAAATCAAGCAAATCTCAAATCTGTCCGTTTTTTTCATGATTTGGCTTAATATTACTTATAATCGGAGACTCTAATTTGATATGTTTGAACATATGTGCATTCCCCAAAATCTCCCGTTTTTCAATATTTTTTAGGAAATGGATTAAACCCTTAAAACTGCCGTTTGTCCATGTTTTGGTTATTATTAATTAGATTTGAGAGCAATAACTTGCTAAGTTTGAAAAACTGGTTATTTTCCCACAACGGCCGTTTTTCCAGCTTATGGTTAATTTTATTAAGATTTGAGAACGATATCTTGTTAAGTTTGAAAAACTGTTAATTTTCCCAAAATTAAATACTAGCCGTATTTTATATGTTTTGGCTTAATATTACTTATATTCGGAGCCAAAATTTAATAAGGTTGAACATATGTGCATTATCCAAAATCTTCATTTTTTATATTTTTGGGGGGAAATAGATCAAACCTTAAAAACTGCCGTTTTTTAAAGGTTTTGGTTAATATTACTTAGATTCAAGAGCAATAACTTGTTAAGTTTGGAAAACTGTTTAAATACCTACAACGGCCGTTTTTCCAGGTTTGGTAATATTACTTAAATTCGAGAGCGATAACTTGCTAAGTTCGAAAAACTGTTTTTTTGTTCAAAACTGAAGTTTTTCAAGCTTAATTATAAAATCGATCAAATCCCAAACCTGGCCATTTTTTCGATGTTTTGGCCTAATATTACTTATAATAGGAGACCATAATTTGAAAAGGTTGAAAATATGTGCATTATACAAAATCTCCTATTTTCAATCTTTTTTCAAAAATAGATCAAACCTTAAAAAAAACACGTTTTTCCAGGATTTGGTTAATATTTATTAGATTCAAGAGCAATAACTTGCTAAGTTTGAAAAACTGTTAAAACTGCCGTTTAACAGGTTTGGGATAATATTACTTAGATTCGAGAGCAATAACTTGCAAAGTTTAAAATGCCGATTATTTTTCCAGACCTAACTTTTCCACGCTTTATTAGGAAATCGATAAAATCTCAAAACTGGCCGTTTTTTCCATGTTTTGGCTTAATATTACTTATAATTTGAGACCTTAATTTGCTAAGGTTGAACATATGTGCATTATACAAAATCTCCCGTTTATCAATCTTTTTAGGAAATGGATCAAACCTTAAAAACAGCTGTTTTTCCAGGTTTTGTTTAATAATACTTAGATTCAAAAGCAATACCTTGCTAAGTTTGAAAAACCGTTTATTTTCCCAAAACTGACGCTTGTCAAGATTTTTTTAAGAAATAGATCGAATCTTAAACCTGGCCGTTTTAACAGGTTTTAGCTTAATATTACTTATAATCGGTGACCTTAATTTGATAAGTTTAAACATATGTGCATTATCCAATGTAATCCCGTTTTTCAATCTTTCTTAGGAAATGGATCAAAACTTAAAAAAGCGCCGTTTTTCCAGGCTTTGGTTAATATTACTTAGATTCAAGAGCAATAACATGTTGAGTTTGAAAAACTGTTAATTTTCCTAAAACTTACGTTTGTCAAGCTTTTTTTGAGAAATCAATCAAATCTCAAAACTGGCTGTTTTTCCATGTTTTAGCTTAATATTACTTATAATCGGAGACTTTAATTTGAAAGGTTTGAACATAGGTGCATTATCCCAAACTTCCGTTTTTTAATCTTTTTTTCAGGAAATAATTCAAACCTTAAAAACGGGTGTTTTTCAAGGTTTTGGTTAATATTACTTCGATTCAAAAAACCGTTTATTTTCCCAAACCTCACGTTTTTTGAGCTTTTTCTTAAGAAATCGATAAAATCTCAAAACCGGCCGTTTTTCGATGTTTTGGCGTAATATTACTTATAATCCGGGCCCTTGATTTGATAAGTTTGAACATAGGTGAATTATCCAATAAACCCTGCGTTTTTCAATCTTTTTTAGAAAATAGATCAAACTTTAAAAAATGCCGTTTTTCCAGGTTTTGGTTAATATTACTCAGATTCGAGAGCATTAACCATCTAAGTTTGAAAAACTGTTTATTTTCCCACAACTGACGTTTTTTAAGCCTTATTAGGAAATCGATTAAATCTTAAAACTGGCAGTTTTTCCAGGTTTTGGTTAATATTACTTAGATTCTAGAGCAATATCTTGCTAGGTTTAAAAACTGTTTATTTTTCAAAAACTGACGTTCTTTAAGCTATTTTAAGAAATCGATCGAATGTTAAAACTAGCCGTTTTTCCATGCCTTGGCGTAATATTATTTATAATCGGAGACCTTTATTTGATAAGTTTGAACATATGTGCATTATCAAGAATCTCCCGTTTTGCAATCTTTTTTTGGAAATAGATCAAACCTTAAAAACAGGCCTTTTTTCGAGGTTTTGTTTAATATTACTTAGATTCGAGAGCAATAAAATGTTGAGTTTGAAAAACCGTTTATTTGTCCAAAACTGACGTTTTCTAAGCTTTTTTTAATAAATCGATCGAATCTCATACCTGGCCGTTTTTTCATGTTTTGGCTCAATATTACTTATAACGGAGACCTTAATTTGATAAGTTTGAACATAGGTGCATTATTCAAATAATCCCGTTTTTCAATTTTTTTTTTAGGAAATGAATCAAACCTTAAATCTCACTGTTTTTCCAGGTTTTGGTTAATATTACTTAGATTCGAGAGCGATAACCTGCTAAGTTCGAAAAACTGTTTATTTTCCCCAAACTGAAGTTTTTCAAACTTTTTTAGGAAATCGATCGAATGTCCACACTGGCCGTTTTTTCATGTTTTAGCTTAATATTACTTATAATCGAAGACCTTAATTAGATAAGTTTGAACATATGTGCATTATCAAAAATCTCCTGTTTTTAGATCTTTTTGAGAAAATGGCTCAAACCCTAAATACGGCCGTTTTTTTCACGTTTTAGTTAATATTACATAGATTCTCGTGCGATAACTTGCTAAGTTTTAAAACCCGTTTATTTTCCCAAAACTGACGTTTTTCAAGCTTTATTATGTAATAGATTAAATCTCAAAACTTGCCATTCTTTCGATCTTTTGGCTAAATATTACTTATAATCGGAGACCATTATTTGATGAGGTTGAACATATCTGCATTATACAAAATCTTCCGTTTTTAATCTTTTTTCACAAATCGATCAAACCTTAAAAAAAGCCGTTTTTCTAGATTTTGGTTAATATTACTTAGATTCAAAAGCAATAACTTGCTAAGTTTGAAAAGCTGTTTATTTTCCCCAAAATGATTTTTTTAAAGCTTTTTTAGGAAATCGATCAAATTGTTAAAAATCGCCGTTATTCCATGTTTTAGCTTAATATTACTGTCGTAGAATGCCGAGCTTATATATATTTATTTGTTTTATTTAGCTTTTAATAAACAAAATAACTTTAAATGTAGGCTTAAGTTCGTGCCTCGAAGATCGCTTGAGGATCAGGCTCTAAGAGTGCTAAACTTGATTTTTATTCTAGTGAAGGAATAAACTGGGTTTTTTTTCTAAACCTTATTAAATATTGCCACTTTAACTCGTTTTGGGATAATTAAAACAGTGCATTTACTAATGAATTTTAGACTTTAATGAACATAACCTACTTCACTCAATAACATTAAAACACACAAATCTAATACATGTATAAAAAGAAAATGGGATTACAGGGCTAACTCTCGAGGCTCGAGTAGAGATAAAATTTTACGAAGGAACAATTTTTTAGTTAATAGCGTTGACTTTGGCTAGACATCCGCTAAACTAATTTTTATGCACGGGACATAAATAACAAGATTATTCTTTACTTACATAAGGTAATGGAGATTAATACCAGTTTTCAGTAAGAATATCTTCGGGGTTTTTGTTCGCTAGATTGCGCTCGTTGACTTGCCTGGTGAGTTGACGGGTGATGTCACGAGGAATTTCGAGTTGTCGTAAGAAATTCAAAACAAAGACGCTGATGAGGAGGGTGGGTTTCTTACGTTTATGACCTTGAAACGGTTTCTAATCTTGGGATATGATTATATTCTTTCCTAGCGATTTAGGTCTCGCTTATATAATTTCGATTTTGGATGAGAAATCTATCTAGTTTGGAGTTGTCAAACTCAGATAGAATAAGATTTGGAGTCCTCAATGTGTGTCGGTTGATACTCACTAATCTTGAAGCTCGAACTGCGCCAAGCTTCCTTGGTACAATCTGGTATTGTACACATACCTTAAATTCTCCTTAACTTGCAATAACTTTGTACCGGTGATTTTTGAGTCTTCTTGTCGAACTCGAAAAATCTTCTGTCAACCGGTGACTTTGTTGTCTCTTCGGTGGGAATGAACACAAAAAGCCCTGTTTACACGGGTCCTCAGGTTATATACCTAACTTAATCCCGCTGAGGTTGGTGGGAGGTGGATGGGGGTGAGGGGCCTCGCAAGGTGGGACCTCGGGTTGTTCTGCCACACTTTTGCGTCTTGTGGCTAGGAGATGGGGTAATACGAGATCGGCAGTTTGCACTTTTGACTGGGTTGTTTATAAGTACACCCTCGAAGTGCCTGCCTTTTGAGCTGAGGTCAGGAATCAATCTTGTATCACTTACCATTTTGCCCGTTCTCTTATGTTACCGAAGAACCTCGAAGGGGCAAAGCTAAACCCAGATGTCTTTAGTTATTATTTCCTCAGACTCGATCCCTATATATATATATACTAATTTCTTATTATACCTCTACATTCCTCCACCCTTAAGATGATCCTGGGGGAAGGGGGAGAATCGCCTGTGCTCTACGCAAAGAGCCCTACTAAACATCTGTACAAAAAGCTACTCGACCGATAGTGGGAACGCTCCACTCACATCATTCTTATTGATTGAATTATGTCCTCCGTGTGCCTAATTAACACTCATCGTAACCGATTCTACGAAATACACAAAAGAAATTACAACATTAAGGATACAATTATATGTAAAAAATAAACCAAACAATAAAATTCTATCTACACACAAAAAAATTACCGTAGGTAAACTATATTAACCTGCTATTACATTATGGCTAATGTTTTCAGTACTCCAGTCGCATACGCTGTTTCCCACATTGTGAGTTTTCAACTGGCATAACATATGTCGAATGAATTTGCGGTAGCATGGGGTGGTTTCTACGAACGAACGAACTTGTTTTTTTGGTTCGGGGTAGCGGCATCTTTTTTATGGCGTCTACCCGATTCTGTCTTGAGGATAAACCGTTTTTCCCGTTTTGACTCCTAGCTCAGAGATGGCCTCATCAGCGGAGTAGTATTTAGAGGTTCCCATCGGGCGAACGCGTTCGCAGGGACGCTTTGAGACGGCGCTACGTGCATGTAAGGGTCCTTCCCGTGTAGGGGTAGTCACGTACACGTGATCAGGATAGGAGGCTGTCCTCTTCCAACCACCTACACATCTTCTTGCTTCTCCTTCTCTTTTAATCTTTATTTTCCTATTTACTCTTGACTTTTCTTCTAGGGAATTGGGTCGATTTACATCAGGGAGAAGGGAATGATCTTCCCGACATTCTTTGTTTATTTCTTCTTTTATTAAACTCTCTTTAGAACCGTCATTTTCTTGAAAGTAGCTTGGTACTCCCGTTTTAATCACTGCATTTGACCTTGAGTTTTCGGTCACCATCTTTGTCTTCTGAGAATTTTTATTTTCAGGGTTTTGCTCTGGCAGCGATTTTGCCAATTTACTTTGATCTTGCGAAGATTTCTCAGTCAGAACTTTTTCTTTAAAAGTTTCTTTGATTGTCCTGTGATCTGGAGGAACTTGTTTGGCTACAGCTTGCTTATTAGGCGTATGTATTACTCTTCTTATATTTATTCTTCTCCCTTCTTCCTCATTCTCTTTCTTCGCTACATTCCACTCCGGGGGTGGAAGGGACGGCACCACATCCGTCGCAGTCTTGACGACTCGTGAACATATCCCTTCGTTCACACGTTTCTCGGACGAAAAGAAATGGGTCGAAACCGTGTGTCTCTCATTCGCGGGTATCCGGGTGACTACTAATTGAGCTATCGGATTTGAGGAGAGATTCGTGCTCTGGCCTATTAATACAGAGCAGAATTTAATAGGCGCTGCTACTACGTCGGTCCAGCCATAAAAATATTTCGACTGTATGTGGCATCGGACGACAGGGAACTTAGTGGGTCTACCCAGGAAATCCTGGACGACCACGAACCTCTGGTGCTGGGGGGTGATAGGGGGAAGCAATTGGTTTGATACAACGATACAGGTACACCCCGTATCGCGTAACACGGTTGAGACTCGGCGACCATTTTCAGCCCCAGTCTCGAATTTTAATCCTTTGGGAGAATTTTTGCTGTATACAAAATTCACCTGCTGTTTAGGGAAATTCGCTGTGGTCAAAAGAGGTGAGGGATTCGAAGGTTGTTCTAGTTCAAACGTTGCCATCAGTTTATGTACCGGCTGGTTCGAGGGCGACTTAAGCCTCGAGTTTTGGGGGCAGTTGTAGCTAAGGTGGCCTTGGATGCCACAACTATAGCACGTTATGGGATTTCGGGGATTCACGGCGTTCCTGACGAATTTAGGGGAGTTATTTTGCGGCGGTTTATGGAGATAATCCTCTTCCCTTAGGGAAAAGGGTTTCTGATGATACCCACCTTTCTTGGGGGACAAGGGCTTGTTTGTACTACACTCTCTAGGATATAACCTATCGTTTGATGAATGCAAGTCGGCTTATGACAAACACTCATCGAAGGACTCTGCTCTCCTGTCCTTAAAGAAGGCCCTTAATTCTAGAGGCAGCGGGCTTAATAGCTGGTCCTTCAGTATGAAGTCGATGAGTGAGTCAAAATCATTTCTCATTCGAGCTGACTCTAACCAAATTTGGAGGTGTCTCCTGAGAATAAAACCAAATTGTCGGTAGGTTTGTCCGGGCTCAATCCTAGCCTGCCTAAATTTTATCCTATATTTTTCAGGATTCAGGTTAATCGCTCCCAGTAGTTCTGCTTTTAGGGTAGAATAGTCTATCGTCGCATCAGATGGTAGAGACACGAATATGTCTCTTACTCGGGTACTGAGAAGGGGGAGTAATCTGGCGATACCGTCTGTTTGGATATCCCAGTGATTCACTTCAAATATTTTTTCAAAGTGCGAGAGGTACGCGTATAGGTCGTCTTCGTCCTTGTACGCTGGCAGCTTCATAGTTGGAACCTGTGATGTCCCAGTCCTGGACCCCACGGAATGCACTTTCACTTAGTCCTTGCTTAATGCTCTCTCGTGTTTTCTTATCTAAACTCCTTCATCAGCTTCCATTTTTGTCTTTTCTCTTCTTTCATCAGCTTCCAATTTCGTCTTTTCTCTTCTTATTTCCCTTTTCGTCCTTTTTTTATCTTGGACGTATGCAAGGAGTTCTTTGTCCTTTAGTCCAAGGGTTTAACCTTGTTTAACAAATAATTCAAATGAAGACATATTGGCTATGTTAGTCTAAACCTCACCGCTGTAACGAACGTTACGTATGCAACTTGGAGTCCCTCAGCTTTTATTACCCTAACCTTACCTTTCCTTTAACCTCTTGATTGGATAATTCCTATCCAAAAACAAGACTGCACACTACCCAACACATTTCGTTGAGTTATAATTCCTACCTTCGTAACTACACTTTACTAAATCTTTAAAACTTGTTTGAAGTCTCGTTATTTAAAATTTCCTCGAACGGGTTGGCAAATATTTGTTATGGGTAAGGGCTTTTTACTCTAATCTTAAATTTGGGTTCTTCTGACTTAACCGCAATAACCTGAAACCACTTAAATAATATGTCGTAGAATGCCGAGCTGATATATATTTTTTTGTTTTATTAGCTTTTAATAAACCAAATAACTTTAAATTGAGGCGTAAGTTCGTGCCTCAAAGATCGCTTGAGGATCGGGCTCTAAGAGTGCTAAACTTGATTTTTATTCTAGTGAATGAATAAACTGGGTTTTTTTTCTAAACCTTATTAAATATTGCCAATTCAACTCGTTCGGGGATAATTAAAACAGTGCATTTACTAAAGAAAATTAGACTTTAATAAACATAACCCACCTCACTGAATAACATTAAAACACACAGATCTAATACACGTATAAAAAGAAAATGGGATTACAGGGGTAACTCTCGAGGCTCTAGTAGAGATAAAATTTTACGGGGGAAAAATTTTTAAGTTAATAGCGTTGACTTTGGCCAGACATCCGCTAAACTAATTTTTATGCACGGGGACATAAATAACAAGATTATTCTTTACTTACATAAGGTAATGGAGATTAATACCAGTTTCCAGTAAGAATATCTTCGGGGCTTTTGTTCACTAGATGGCGCTCGTTGACTTGCCTGGCGAGTTGACGGGTGACGTCACGAGGAATTTCGAAGTGGCGTAAGAGAATCAAAACAAAGACCCCGATAAGGAGGGTGGGTTTTTGTACGTTTATGACCTTAAAACGATTTCTAATCTTGGGATATGATTATATTCTTTCCTAGCGATTTAGGTCTCGCTTATATAATTTCGATTTTGGATGAGAAATCTATCTAGTTTGGAGTTGTCAAACTCAGATAGAATATGATTTGGAGTCCTCAATGTGTGTCGGTTGATACTCACTAATCTTGAAGCTCGAACGGTGCCAAGCCTTCTTGGTACAATCTGGTATTGTACACAAACCTTAAATTCTCCTTAACTTGCAATAACTTTGTACCGGTGATTTTTGAGTCTTCTTGTCGAACTCGAAAAATCTTCTGTCAACCGTTGACTTTGTTTTCTCTTCGGTGGGAATGAACACCAAAAGCACTGTTTACACGGGTCCTCAGGTTATATACCCAACTCAATCCCGCTGAGGTGGGTGGGGAAGTGAATGAGGGTGAGAGGCCTCGCAAGGTGGGACCTCGGGTTGTTCTGCCAAACTTTTGCGCCTTGTGGCTAGAAGAGGAAGTAATACGAGATCGGGAGTTTGCACTTTTGACTGGGTTGTTTATAAGTACACCCTCGAAGTGCTTGCATTTTAAGCAGAGGTCAGGAATTAGTCTCGTATCACTTACCATTTTGCCCGTTCTCCTATGTTACCGAAGAACCTCGAAGAGGCAAAGATAAACCCAGATGTCTTTAGTTATTATTTCCTCAGACTCGATCCCTAAATATATATATATATATATATATATATATATATATATATATATATATACATATATATACTAATTTTTTATTATACCTCTACAATTACCTATGATCAGAGACCTCAATTTAATAAGTTGGTGCATATGTGCATTATCCAAAAAACTCCCGTTTTTTCAATCTTTTTTCAAGAAATGGATCAAACCTTAAAAACGGCCGTATTTCCAGGATTTGGTTAATATTACTTCGATTCGAAAGAGATAACTTCCTAAGTTTGAAAACCTGTTTATTTTTCCTAAATTGAAGTTTTCAAGCTTTATTAGGAAATCGATCAAATGGCAAAACTGGCCGTTTTTCCATGTTTTGGCTTAATATTACTTATACTCGAAGACCTTAATGTGATAAGGTTGAACATATGTGCATTATACAAAATCTCCCGTTTTTCAATCTTTTTTCGGAAATCAATCAGACCTTAAAAAAAGCTGTTTTTCCAGGTTTTGGTTAATATTAATTAGATTCGAGAGCAATAACTTGCTAAGTTTAAAAAGCTGTTTATTTTCCCAAACTTACGTTTTTGAAGCTTTTTTAGAAAATCGATCAAATCTTAAAAATCGCCGTTTTTTGATGTTTTGGCTTAATATTACTTATAATCAGAGACCTTAATTTGATAAGTTTAAACATATGTGAATTATTCAAAAAACCTCCGTTTTTCAATCTTTTTACAGTAAATAGATCAAACCTTAAGAACGGCTGTTTTTCCAGGATTTGGTTAATATTACTTCATTTCGGGAGCGATAACTTGCTAAGTTTGAAAACCTGTTTATTTTCCCCAAATCGACGTTTTCAAGCTTTATTAGGAAATCGATCAAATCGCAAAACTAGCCATTTTTCCAAGTTTTGGCTTAATATTACATATAATCGAAGACCTAAATTTGATAAGGTTGAACATATGTGCATTATACAAAATCTCCCGTTTTTCAATCTTTTTAGGAAATGTATAAAACCTTAAAAACTGCCGTTTTTTCAGGTTTTGGTTAATATTACTTAATTTTGAGAGCGATAACTTGCAGATGTTAAAAAAATGTTAATTTTCCCTACACTAACGTTTTTCAAGCTTTTTTAGAAAATCGATCGAATCTCAAAACTGGCTGTTTTTCCATGTTTTGGCTTAATATCTCTTATAATAGGAGACCTTAAATTGATAAGTTTGAACATATGTGCATTCCCCCAAATCTCGCGTTTCTCAATCTTTTTTAAGAAATGGATCAAACCTTAAAAACTGCCGTTTTTCCAGATTTTGTTTAATATTAATTAAATTCGAGAGCAATAACTTGCTAATTTTGAAAAACTGTTTATTTTCTTAGAAACGGCCGTTTTTCCAGGTTTTGGTTAATATTACATAAATTCGAGAGAGTTACCTCGCTAAGTTTAGAAAACTGTCTATTTTCCCACAACTAACGTTTTTCAAGCTTTATTAGGAAATCAATCAAATCTTAAAACAGGCCGTTTTTTTCATGCTTTTGCTGAATATTACTTATAATCGAAGACCTTAATTTAATAAGGTTGAACATATGTGCATTATACAAAATCTGCCGTTTCTCAATCTTTTTAGGAAATGGATAAACCTTAAAAAAAGCCGTTTTTCCAGGTTTTGGTTAATATTACTTAGATTCGAAAGCAATAACATGTTGAGTTTGAAAAACCGTTTATTTTAAAAAAAACTGACGTTTTTCAAGCTTTTTTAGGAAATCGATCGAATCTCGAAACTGGCCGTTTTTCCATGTTTTGGCTTAACATTACTTATAATCGGAGACGTAAATTTGATAAGTTTGAAGATAGGTGCATTATTCCAAAAACTCCCGTTTTTCAATAATTTTTAGGAAATGGATCAAACCTTAAATCAGCCATTTTTCCAGGTTTTATGTAATATTACTTCGATTCGAGAGCGATAACTTGCTAAGTTCGAAAAACTGTTTATTTTCCCAACACTGAAGTTTTTTAAGCTTTATTATGAAATCGATCAAATCTCATAACTGGCCGTTTTTTCGAGGTTTTGGCTTAATATACTTATAATGAGAGACTATAATTTAATAAGGTTGAACATATGTGCATTATACAAAATCTCCGTTTTTTCAATCTTTTTTTCGGAAATCGATCAAACCTTAAAAAAAAAAAAATTTCCAAGATTTGGTTAATATTACTTAGATTCGAGAGCAATAACTTGCTAGGTTTAAAAGCTGTTTATTTTCCTAAAACTAACGTTTTTCAAGCTTTTTTTGGAAATCGATCGAATCTAGAAACTGGCCGTTTTTCCATTTTAGGTTAATATTACTTATAATCGGAGACCTTAATTTGATAAGTTTGAACATATGTGCATTCTCCTAAATCTTCCGTTTTTTAATCTTTTTTAGGAAATGAATTAAACCTTAAAAACTGCCGTTTTTCTAGGTTGAGGATAATATTACTCTAGGTTCGAGAGCAATAACTTGCAAAGTTTGAAAAACTATTTATTTACTGACAACGGCCATTTTTCCAGGTTTGGCTAATATTACTTAGATTCGAGAGCGATAACTTGCTAAGTTTGAAAAGCTGTTTAATTTCCCCAAACTGACGTTTTTAAGCGTTATCAGGAAATAGATCAAATCTCCAAACTGGCCGTTTTTTCCATGTTTTGGCTTAATATTACTCTAATGGGAGACCTTAATTTGATAAGGTTAAACATATGTGCATTATACAAAATCTCCAGTTTTTTAATCTTGTCAGGAAATGGATCAAACCTTCAAAACGGCTGTTTTTCCAGGTTTTGTTTTTTCTACTTAAATTCGAAAGCAATAACTTGCTAAGTATGAAAAACCGCTTGTCAAGATTTTCTTAAGAAATCGATCGAATCTTTAACTTGGCCGTCTTTACATGTTTTAGCTTAATATTACTTATAATCGGAGACCTTAATTTGATAAGTTTGAGCATATGTGCATTATCCAAAATTTCTTGTTTTTCAATTTGTTTTAGGAAATGGATCAAACCTTAAAAACAGCAATTTTTCAGGTTTTGGTTAATTTTCCTTAGATTCCAGAGCGATAAATTGTTAAGTTTGAAAAACTGTTTATTTTTCTAAAACTAACGTTTTTCAAGCTTTTTTAGGAACTCGATCGAATCTGAAAACTGGCCGTTTTTCCATTTTTGGCTTAATATTACTTATAATCGGAGACCTTAATTTGATAAGTTTAAACCTATGTGCATTTTCCCAAATCTCCCGTTTTTAAATCTTTTTAAGAAAATGGATCAAACCTCAAAAACAGACATTTTCCTCGGTTTTGGTTAATATTACTTAGATTCGAGAGCGTTAACTTGCTAAAATTGAAAAACTGTTTATTTTCCCAAAACTAACGTTTTTCAAGCTTTATTATGAAATCGATCAAATCTCATAACTGGCCGTTTTTTTATTTTTTGGCCTAATATTACTTATAATGACAGACTATAATTTGATAAGGTTGAACATATGTGCATTATACAAAATCTCCGTTTTTTCAATCTTTTTTCGGAAATCGATCAACCCTTAAAAAAAACCGTTTTTCCAAGATTTGCTTAATATAACTTAGATTCTGAGCAATAACTTGCTCAGTTTGAAAGGCTGTTTATTTTTTCAAAACTGATGTTTTTAAAGTTTTTTTAGGAAATCGATAAATCTTAAAAATCGCCGTTTTTTTACGTTTCGCATTAATATTACTAAGAAATCGGAGACCTTAATTTGATAAGTTTGAGCATAGGTGAATTATCCAAAATTTCCGGTTTTTCACTTTGTTTTAGGGAGGGATCAAACCTTAAAAACTGCAATTTTTCCAGGTTTTGGTTAATGTTACTTAGATTCCAGAGCGATAACTTACTAAGTTTGAAAAGCTGTTTATTTTCCTAAAACTGACGTTTTCAAGCTTTATTAGGAAATCGATCAAATCTCAAAACTGGCGGTTTTTTCCATGTTTTGGCTTAATATTATTTATAATCAGAGACCTTAATTTGATAAGGTTGAACATATGTGCATTATACAAAATCTCTCGTTTTTCAATCTTTTTAGGAAATGGATCAAAACTTAAAAACGGCTGTTTTTCCAGGTTTTATTTAATTTTCCTCAGATTCGAGAGCAATAACTTGCTTAGTTTGAAAAAACGTTTTTTTTTTTGAAAACTGACGCTTTTCAAGATTTTTTTAAAAAATCGATCGAAACGAAAAGCCTGGCCGTTTTTGCATGTTTTGGCTTAATATTACTTATAATTGGAGACCTTAATTTGATAATTTTGAACATATGTGCATTATCCAATGTAGTCCCGTTTTTCAATCTTTCTTAGGACAGGATTAAAACATAAACAAGCCGTTTTTCCAGGTTTTGGTTAATATTACCTAGATTCAAGAGCAATAACATGTTGAGTTTGAAAAACCGTTTATCTTCCCAAAACTGACGTTTTTCAAGCTTTTTTAAAGAAATCGATCGAATCTCAAATCTGGCCGTATTTTCATGTTTTGGCTTAGTATTACTTATAATCGGAGAACTTAATTTGATAAGGTTGAACATATGTGCATTATACAAAATCTCTCGTTTTTTTCAATCTTTTTAGGAAATGGGACAAACCTTAAAAACGGCTGTTTTTCTAGGTTTTGTTTAATTTTCCTCAGATTCGAGAGCAATAACTTGCTTAGTTTAAAAAACCTGTTTTATTTTTAAAACTAACGCTTTTCAAGATTTTTTTAAGAAATCGATCGAAACGTAAATCCTGGCCGTTTTTGCATGTTTTGGCTTAATATTATTTATAATCGGAGACCTTAATTTGATAATTTTGAACATATGTGCATTATCCAATGTAGTCCAGTTTTTCAGTCTTTCTTAGGAAATGGACTAAAACATAAAAGAAGCCGTTCTTCCAGGTTTTGGTTAATATTACTTAGATTCAAGAGCAATAACATGTTGAGTTTGAAAAACCGTTTATCTTCCCAAAACGGACGTTTTTCAAGCTTTTTTTAAGAAATCGATCGAATCTCAAATCTGGCCGTTTTTTTATGTTTTGGCTTAATATTACTTATAATCGGAGACCTTAATTTGATAAAGTTGAACATATGTGCATTATACAAAATCTCCCGTTTTTAATCTTGTCAGGAAATGGATCAAAACTTAAAAACAACTGTTTTTTCAGGTTTTGTTTAATATTACTCAGATTCGAAGGGCAATAACTTGATAGATTTAAAAAACCGTTTATTTTCCCAAAACTGACGTTTGTCAATCTTTTTTTAAAAAATCAATCAAATCTTAAACTTAGCTGTTTTTCCATGTTTTGGCTCAATATTACTTATAATCAGAGACGTAAATTTGATAAGTTTGAACATAGGTGCAATATTCAAAAACTCCCGTTTTTCAATAATTTTTAGGAAATGGATCAAACCTTAAATCAGCTGTTTTTCCAGGTTTTGGTAATATTACTTAGATTCGAGAGCGATAACTTGCTAAGTTCTAAAAACTGTTTATTTTCCAAACACTGAAGTTTTTTAAGCTTTATTATGAAATCGATCAAATCTCATAACTGGCCGTTTTTTCGAGGTTTTGGCTTAATATTACCTATAATGAGAGACTATAATTTGAAAAGGTTGAACATATGTGCATTATACAAAATCTCCGTTTTTTCAATCTTTTTTCGGAAATCAATCTAACCTTAAAAAAAAACGTTTTTACAAGATTTGGTTAATATTACTTAGATTCGAGAGTAATAACTTGCTAAGTTTGAAAAGCTGTTTATTTTTATCAAACCTGATTTTTTTGAAGCTTTTAAAGGTAATGGATAAATTTTAAAAATCGCCGTTTTTTTATGTTTTAGCTTAATATTACTTATAATTGGAGACGTTAATTTGATAATTTGAGCATATGTGCATTATTCAAAATCTCCCGTTTTTCAATTTGTTTTAGGTAATGCATCAAACCTTAAAACCGCAAATTTTCCAGGTTTTGGTTAATGTTACTTAGATTCCAGAGCAATAATTTGTTGAGTTTGAAAAACTGTTTATTTTCCTAAAACTAACGTTTTTCAAGCTTTTTAAGGAAATCGATCGAATCTCAAAACTGGCCTTTTTCAATTTTTAGCTTAATATTACTTTTAATCGGAGACCTTAATTTGATAAGTTTGAACATATGTGCATTCTCCCAAATCTCCCGTTTTTAGATCCTTTTTAGGGAATGAATTAAACCATAAAAACCGTTGTTTTTCTAGGTTTAGGATAATATTACTTAGGTTCGAGAGCAATAACTTGCAAATTTTGAAAAACTGTTTATTTACCGACAACGGCCGTTTTTCCAGGTTTGGTTAGTATTACTTAGATTCGAGAGCGATAACTTGCTAATTTTCAAAAGCTGTTTATTTTCCCAAAACTGACGTTTTAAAAGCTTTATTAGGAAATCGATCAAATCTCAAAACTGGCCGTTTTTTCCATGATTTATCTTAAAATTACTTATAATGGGAGGCCTTAATTTGATAAGGTTGAACATATGTGCATTATACAAAATCTCCCGTTTTTGAATCTTGTCAGGAAATGGATCAAACCTTAAAAACAACTGTTTTTTCAGGTTTTGTTTAATATTACTTAGATTCGAAAGCAATAACTTGCTTAGTTTGAAAAACCGTTTCCTTTCCCAAACTAACTCTTGTCAAGATTTTTTTAAGAAATCGATCGAATCTTAAACCTGGCCGTTTTTACATGTTTTAGCTTAATATTACTTATAATTAATGACCTTAATTTGATGAGTTTTAACATATGTGCATTATTTCATGTAGTTGCGTTTTTCAATCTTTTTTAGAAAACGGATCAAACCTTAAAAACGGCCGTTTTTTAAGGTTTTCGTTAATATTACTTAGATTCGAGAGCAATAACTTGATGAGATTGAAAAAGAGTTTATTTTCGCAAAACTGAAGTTTGTCAAGCTTTTTTTAAAAAATCAATCGAATCTTAAAACTGGCTGTTTTTCCATGTTTTGGCTCATAATTACTTATAATCGGAGACCTTAATTTGATAAGTTTAAATATAGGTGCATTATTAAAAAAACTCCCGTTTTTCAATCATTTTTAGGAAATGGATCAAACATTAATTCAGTTGTTTTTCCATGTTCTGCTTAATATTACATAGATTCAAGAGCGATAACTTGCTAAGTTCGAAAAACTGTTTATTTTCTCAAAACTGAAGTTTTTTAAGCTTCATTTTGAAATCGATCAAATCTCATAACTGGCCGTTTTTTCGATGTTTTGGCTCAATATTACTTATAATGAGAGACTATAATTTGATAAGGTTAAACATGTGTGCATTATACCAAATATCTATTTTTTTCAATCTTTTTTCGGAAATCGCTCAAACCTTAAAAAAACGTTTTTCCAGGAGAGCAATAACTTGCTAAGTTTGAAAAGCTGTTTATTTTTCCCAAAATGATGTTTTTGAAGCTTATTTAGGAAATCCAGTAAATCTTAAAATTGGCCTTTTTTTTACGTTTTGGCTTAATATTACTTATAATCGGAGACCGTAATTTGATAAGTTTGAAAATATGTGCATTCTCCCAAATCTCCCGTTTTTTAATCTTTTTTAGGAAATGAATTAAACCTTAAAAACTGCCGTTTTTTCTTGGTTTAGGATAATATTACTTAGATTCGAGAGCAATAACTTGCAAAGTTTGAAAAACTGTTTATTTACACACAACGGCTGTTTTTCCAGGTTTGGTTAATATTACCTAGATTCGAGAGCGATAACATTCTAAGTTTGAAAAGCTGTTTATTTTCCCAAAACGGACGTTTTTTAGCTTTATTAGGAAATCGATCAAATCTCAAAACTGGCGGTTTTTTCCATGTTTTGGCTTAATATTACTTATAATGGGAAACCTGAATTTGATAAGGTTAAACATATGTGCATTATATACTAAATCCCTCGTTTTTTAATCTTGTCAGGAAATGGATCAAACCCTAAAAACGGCTGTTTTTCCAGGTTTTGTTTAATATTACTTAGATTCGAAAGCAATAACTTACTAAGTTTGAAGAACCGTTTATTTTCCCTAAACTGACGCTTGTCAAGATTTTTTTAAGAAATCGATCGAATCTTAAACCTGGCCGTTTTTACATGTTTTGGCTTAATATTACTTATAATCGGAGACCTTAATTTGATAAGTTTGAACATATGTGCATTATCCAAAACTCCCGTTTTTCAATCTTTTTTAGAAAACGGATCAAACCTTAAAAACGGCCGTTTGTCCAGGTTTTTGGTTAATATTACTTAGATTCGAGAGCAATAACTTGATAAGTTTGAAAAACTGTTTTTTTTCCTAAAACTGATGTTTGTCAAGCCTTTTTAAAAAATCAATCGAATACTTAAAAAAGACTGGCCGTTTTTTTATGTTTTGGCTTATAATTACTAATAATCAGAGACCATAATTTGATAAGTTTGAACATAGGTGCATTATTCAAAAAACTTCCGTTTTTCAATCATTTTTAGGAAATGGATCAAACCTTAGAACAGCCGTTTTTTCATTTTCTGGTTAATATTACTTAGATTCAAGAGCGATAGCTTGCTAAGTTCAAAAAACTGTTTATTTTCCAAAAACTGAAGTTTTTTAAGCTTTATTATGAAATCGGTCAAATCTCATAACTGGCCATTTTTTCGATGTTTTGGCCTAATATTACTTATAATAAGAGACTATAATTTGATATGGTTAAACATATGTGCATTATACAAAATATGCATTTTTTTTAACCTTTTTCCGGAAATCGATCAAACCTTAAAAAAACACGATTTTCCAGGATTTGGTTAATATTACTTAGATTCAAGAGCAATAACTTGCTAAGTTTGAAAAAATGTTTATTTTCCCCAAAATGATGGTTTTTGAAGCTTATTTAGGAAATCGAGTAAGTCTTAAAATTGGCCTTTTTTTTACGTTTTGGATTAATATCACTTATAATCGGAGACCTTAATTTGATAAGTTTGAGCATATGTGCATGATCCAAAATTTCCCGGTTTTCAATTTGTTTTAGGAAATGGATCAAACCTTAAAAACTGCAATTTTTCCAGGTTTTGGTTAATTTTACTTAGATTCCAGAGCGATAACTTGTTAAGTTTAAAAAACTGTTTATTTTCAACTAAAACAAACGTTTTTCAAGCTTTTTTAGGAAATCGATCGAATCTCAAAACTGGCCGTTTTTTCCATTTTTGGCTTAATATTACTTATAATCGGAGACCTAAATTTTGATAAGTTTGAACATATGTGCCTTCTTCTAAAATCTCCCGTTTTTCAATTTTTTTTAGGAAATGGATCAAACCTTAAAAAACGGCAATTTTTCCAGGTTTTTGGTTAATTTTACTTAGATTCTAGAGCGATAACTTGTTGAGTTTGAAAAACTCCTTATTTTCCTAACACCAAGTTTTTCAAGCTTTTTTTAAGAAATCGATCGAATCTCAAATCTGGCCGTTTGTCCATGTTTCGGCTCAATATTACTTATAATCGGAGACCTTAATTTAATAAGGTTCAACATATGTGCATTATCCAATGTAGTCCTGTTTTTCAATCTCTCTTAGGAAATACATCACAACTTAAAAAAAGCCGTTTTTCCAGGTTTTGGGTAATATTACTTAGATTTAAGAGCAATAACATGTTTGAGTTTAAAAAACGTTTATTTTTCCAAAACTGACGTTTTTCAAGCTTTTTTAAGAAATCGATCGAATTCTAAAACTGGCTCTTTTTCCATGTTTTAGCTTAATATTACTCATAATCGGAGACCTTAATTTGAAAGGTTTGAACATAGGTGTATTATCCAAAACTCTTGTTTTTAATCTTTTTTAGGAAATGGATCAAACCTTTAAAACGGCCGTTTTGTCCAGGTTTTGGTTAATATTACTTAGATCCGAGAGCAATAACTTGATAAGTTTCAAAAACAGTTTATTTTCCTAAAACTGACGTTTGTCAAGCCTTTTTTAAAAAATTAATCGAATCCTTTAAAACTGGCCGTTTTTTCATGTTTCGGCTTATAATTACTAATAATCAGAGACCTTAATTTGATAAGTTTGAACATAGGTGCAATATTCAAAAACTCCCGTTTTTCAATAATTTTTAGGAAATGGATCAAATCTTAAATCAGCTGTTTTTCAGGTTTTGGTTAATATTACTTAGATTCGAGAGCGATAACTTGCTAAGTTCTAAAAACTGTTTATTTTCCAAACACTGAAGTTTTTTAAGCTTTATTATGAAATCGATCAAATCTTATAATGGGCCGTTTTTTCGAGGTTTTGGCTTAATATTACCTATAATGAGAGACTATAATTTGAAAAGGTTGAACATATGTGCATTATACAAAATCTCCGTTTTTCAATCTTTTTTCGGAAATCAATCTAACCTTAAAAAAAAACGTTTTTACAAGATTTGGTTAATATTACTTAGATTCGAGAGTAATAACTTGCTAAGTTTGAAAAGTTGTTTATTTTCGCCAAAATGATGTTTTTAAAGCTTTTTTAGGAAATCGAGTAAATCTTAAAATTTGCCTTTTTTTCAGGTTTGGCTTAATATTACTTATAATCGGAGACCTTAATTTGATAAGTTTGAGCATATTTGCATTTTCCAAAATTTCCCGTTTTTCAATTTGGTTTAGAAAATGGATCAAACCTTAAAAACTCCAATTTTTCCAGGTTTTGGTTAATTTTACTTAGATTCCAGAGCGATAACTTGTTAAGTTTAAAAAACTGTTTATTTTCCTAAAACTAACGTTTTTCAAGCTTTTTTAGGAAATCTTTCGAATCTCAAAACTGGCCTTTTTTTCATTTTTGGCTTAATATTACTTATTATCGGAGACCTTAATTTGATAAGTTTGAACATATGTACATTCTCCAAAATCTCCCGTTTTTCAATTTTTTTTTCGGAAATGAATTAAACCTTAAAAACAGCCGTTTTTCTGGGTTTGGATGATATTACTTAGATTCGAGAGCAATAACTTGCAAAGTTTGAAAAACTGTTTACTTACCAAAAACGGCTGTTTTTTCAGGTTTGGTCAATATTACTTAGATTTAAGAGCGATAACTTGCTAAGTTCTAAAAGCTGTTTATTTTCCCAAGACCGACGTTTTTAAGCTTTATTATGAAATCGATCACATCTCAAAACTGGCTGTTTTTTCCTTGTTTTGGCTTAATATTACTTATAATATGAGACCTTAATTTGATAATTTTGAACATATGTTCATTATACAAAATCTCCTGTTTATTAATCTTGTCAGGAAATGTATCATACCTTAAAAACAGCTGTTTTTCTAGGTTTTGGTCATTATTACTTAGATTCGAGAGCGATAACTTGTTAAGTTTGAAAAACTGTTTTTTTTCCTAAAACTGACGTTTTTTAAGCTTTTTTTAATGTATCGATCAAATCTCAAAACTGGCCGTTTTTCGGTTTTTTTGCGTAATATTACTTATAATCGGAGACCATAATTTTATATTGTTGTACATATGTGCATTATACAAAATCTCCTGTTTTTTAATCTTTTTTCGGAAATCGATCCAACTTTAAAAAAACCCCGTTTTTCCAGGTTTTGGTTAATATTACTTAGATTCGAGAGAGATAACTTTCTAAGTTTGATAAACTGTTTATTTTCCCTAAACTAACGTTTTTTAAGATTTTTTAGGAAATCGATCGAATCTCAAAACTGGCCGTTTTTCCATGTTTTGGCTTAATATTGCTTATAATCGGAGACTTTAAATTGATAAGTTTAAACATATGTGCATTCCCCCAAATCTCCCGTTTTTCAATCTTTTTTAGAAAATGGATCAAACCTTAAAACCGCCGTTTTTGCACGATTTCGTTAATAATTACTTCGAATCGAAAGCGATTACTTGCTTAGTTTGAAAACCTGTTAATTTTCCTCAAATTTACGTTTTCAAGCTTTATTTGGAAATCGATCAAATCGTAAACTGGCTGTTTTTTCATGTTTTGGCTTAATATTACTTAAAATCGAAGACCTTAATTTGATAAGGTTCATCATATGCGCATTTTACAAAATCTCCCGTTTTGAAATCTTATAATCAAACCGGAAATAATGTCTCTTTTTTTAATTTAAAAATTTCCAAAAAATCATTTAAAAACCTCAGTTTGTGGAATATTGCAGAGATTTTCAACTTATTAACTTATTGCATTTGATTATAAGTAATATTATAGAAAACTGGATAACGGGCGTTTTTAATGCTTTGCTACATTTTCTGAAAAAAATTGACAAACGCAATTGCTTTAATAATACACAGATTTTCAAAATTATCAAATTAAGGTTTTCGTATATAACCAAAAGAGCACAAAACCTGGAAAAAACGACCTTTATATAATTTGTTGCATTTCTCGTAAAAAACATTGAAATCTTTTTGGAATAATCACAGAATTTTAAAATTATCAACTTATTGCTTACGATTATCACTAATATTAACGCAAACGTGAAAAAACGGCCTATTTTAAGGTTTGATCAATTTCCTAAAAAAGCTTGAAAAACGGAAGTTTTTGCAATAATGCACAGATTTTCAAACCTATTAAATTACTGTTTGGGATTATAAGCAAATAGCATAAAACCTTAAAAAACGACATTTTCTATAATTTGATCCATTTCCTAAAAAATATTGAAAAACGGCAGTTTTGGGAATATTTAACAGATTTTCCAAATGATAAACTTTCGATTATAAGAATATTAACAAAAACCTAGAAAAACGGCCTTTTTTAAAGATTGATCCATTTTCCAAAAAAGCCTGAAAAACTACAGTTTTTAGAATAATGCACAGAATTTTAAATTTATCAAATTGTTGATAAATGCTCCAAAAACGACGTCTTTTATACCTTGTTCCTTTTTCTAAAAAAGATTAAAATACGTCAGTGTTGGGGAATATTGCACAGATTTTGGAAATAATCAAGTTATTGCTTTTGGTTACAAGTAATATTAACGAAAACCTGAACAAACGGGCTTTTTCCTGTTTTGATCCATTTCCTAAAAAAGCTTGAAAACGGCTGTCTTTGGAATAATGCACAGATTTTAAAACTTACTAAATTAAGGTTTTCGATGAAAATCTAAAGAGCATAGAATCTGGAAAAACAACCCTTTTTCTTAATTTGATTCATTCCCTTAAGATGATTAAAAAAACATCAGTTTCGGGAATATTGTACAGATTTTTAACCTTATCAAGTTATCGCTTTCGATTATCACTATTATAAAGGAAAACGTGGAAAAACGGCCTTTTTAAAGTTTGATTCAATTCCTAAAAAACTTGAAAAACGACAGTTTTTAATAATGCACAGGTGTTTAAACTAATGATATTAAGGTTTTGGATTATTATTAATACTAACCGAAAACCTGGAATAACAGCCTTTTTAAGGTTTGATGCATTTTCTAAAAAATCTTGTAAAACGGCAGTGTTTTGAATAATGTACATATTTTCAAATTTATTAACTTATTATTTTGGATTTTAGCAAAAGAGCATAAAACCTTGAAAAACGAACCTTTTTTATAATTTGACTCATTTGCTCAAAAAATATTGAAAAATGTCAGTTTTGGGAATAAAGCACAGATTATCAAGATTCTCAAATTATTGTTTTCGATTATAAGTAATGTTAACGAAAACTTGGAAAACGGCCTTTTTATGCTTTGATTCATTTCCTAAAAAAGCTTGAAAATGGCACTTTTTGGAATAATACACAGATATTCAAACTTATTAAATTAATGTTTTCGAAAATATGTAATATTAACCAAAAATCTGAAAAAAAGCCTTTTTAAGGTTTGATCCATTTCCTAAAAAGCTTAATAACGGGATTTCTTTAAATAATGCACAGATGTTCAAACATATTAAATTAAAATTTTGGATTCTAAATAATATTAACTGAAAACCTGCAAAAACGGCCTTTTTAAAGTTTGATCCATTTCCTAAAATTGTTTGAAAAAAGAAAGTCCTTTGAATATTGCACAGATTTTCAAACTTATGAAATTATTGTTTTGGATTATAAAGTAAAGAACACGAACCTTGAAAACTGGCCTCTTTTTATAATTTGATCAATTACTTAAAAAGACTGAAAAGCGTCCTCTTTTCGAATAATGCACAGATTTCCAAACTCAACAAGTTATTGCTTCATAGTATATGTAATATTAAAGAAAACCTGGAAAAATGGCCTTTTTTAAGATTTGATCGATTTCCTAAAAATCTTGAAAAACGCCAGTATATTATTCTTTTCTATTCTAACAATATTGAGCGTAAAACCTAGAAAACGGCAATTTTTTGATGTTTATCTATTTCATATATGTTGGAAAACAGCATATTTCAATAAAAAAGCTGTTTTCGATTATAAGTACAATTAAACAAAAACCTGGAAAATCGGCCCTTTAAAAAAGTTTGATTCATTTCATCAAAAAGCATGAACAAAGGCTCTTTTTGAAATATTAACACAATTTCTGAATCTCGAAATAGTTTATTGGTATAATATGCAATATTAACCGAAAACCTAGAAAATCGGCCCTTCTACAAAGTTTGAAAAACGGCACTTTTTCAATAATTAACGAATTTTTTTTATAGTATGTTCTATTTTCTAAAAAAGCCTGAAAAACAGCAGTTTTTTCAATAATGAACAAATTTTCAAACTTATCAAATACTTATTTTCTAATATAAGCAATATTAACAATAAAACCTAGAAAAACGAACAGTTTTAAAGTTTATCTCTTTCATATATGTTTAAAAAACAGCAGTTTTTAAAAAAAAACTTTTCGGTAATAAATAATATTTAGAGAAAATAGTTTATGGTGGATGCGTTATAATTTCATGACCTTCTCCAAATTAAATGAAACTTATACTATGTATATAGTCTTTAACGTTGAGTCAATGGGTACACATAAAAATACCTAAATAATTTAAATTATACATAAATTAGGTTATGCCGTGATAAGTTATACTCTCATGACCTTCTACGAATTGAATAAACCGTACACTACATATCTCGTTTTAACGCTTAGTTCATGGGTATAGATAGAATTGAGAACATAATTAAAATTATAGAGAAAATAGGTTATGGTGAGATAAGTTATGCTTCATGACCCCTTCGAATTGAATAAAACCTACACTACATATGTAGTATTTAGCGCTTAATTCATAGGTATAGATAGAATTAAAAAAATAATTTAAATTATAGTGAAAATAGGCTATGGTGAAAAAGGTTATACTTTCATGTCCTTCCCTGAATTGAATGAAACTTACACTTTATATATAGTTTTTAACGTAAGTCAATGGGTATAGATAGAAATGATGAGGTAACTTGAAATAGAGAGAAATTAGGTTATAGTGAATTGAATGGAACGTACACTACATATGTAGTTTTTAACGCTTAGTTAATAGGTATAGATAGAAATAGGAAAATAATTTAAATCATAGAGAAAAAAGGTGATGGTGAGAGAAGTTATAATTTCATGACCTTTTCCGAATTGAATAAAACTCACATTACGTATATACTTTTTGACGTTGAGTGAATGCGTATAGAGAGAAGTGATAAAATGATTAGATTGTAGAGCAAATAAGATAGAGTGTGATAAGTTATACTTTCTCGACCTTCTCCGAATTATATCTAACTTACACTACATTGCAGTTTTTAACGCTGCTTCCTTGGGTAGAGAGTCCATGGGTCTAGATAAAAATAAAAAAAAATTCATATTATAGAAAAATTAGGTTAGGGTGAGATATGTTATACCTTCATGACCTTTTGCAAATTCAAGCAAATCTACAATACATATGTAATTTTTAACACTGAGCCATGGGTATAGATATAAATGAGAAAATAAATTAAATTATAGAGAAAATAAGGTATGGTGAGATAAGGTATACTTTTATTACCATCATAGAATTGAATGAAACATAATTTAGGGTGAGATAAGTTATACTTCCATGACCTTCTCCAAATTGAATAAAACCCACACTACATATATAAATTTTAACGCTGGATCTATAGCTATAGATAGAAATGAGAAAATAATTTAAATCATAGAGAAAATTGGTTATGGTCAGATAATTATCCTTTCATTACCTTCTTAGAATTAAAAGAAACATACACTACATATGTAATTGTTAACGCTGAGTCCAAGTGTATAGATAAAAATGAGAAAATGATTTAATTTTTAGAGAAAATAGGTTATGAAGTTTTTAATGATAGTCCATGGGTATACATAAAAATGAGAAAGTAATTTAAATCATGGGTTCATCAGGTTATGGTGAGGTAAATTATACTTTCATGAACTTCTCCAAATTGAATGAAACTTGCACTACATATATAGGTTTTAAGGCCTGAGGGTTATTGATATTAATGAGACAATAATATATATTATTGAGAAATTAGGTTATGGCGAGTTAAATTATGTTTTCATGACCCACTCCGAATTGAATGAAACTTACACTATAAATACCCTTTTTGACGCGTACTCTATTTGTATAGATAGAAATAAGAAAATAAATAAATTTATTGAGAAAATAGGTTATGGTAAGATTAGTGAAGCTTCTTTCCCTTCTCCAAATTGAATGAAACGTACACTATGTACATATCTAGGTTTTAAAGCTGGGTCCATGGGTATAGATAGAACTGAGAAAATAATTTAAATCATAGAGAAAATCGGTTATGGTGAGATTATTATCCTTTCATTACCTTTGAATTACTTAAAACTTACAATACATATACATTTTTTATCTCTTAGTCCATGGCTTTAGATAGAAATAAGAAATTAATTGAAATTTTAGCTTTATTAGGTCAGGTTGAGTAATTTATACTTTCATGACCTTCTCCGAATTAAATGAAACTTGCACTACATATGCACTTTTTAACACTGAGTCCATGGGTAAGGATAGAAATGAGAAAATAATTTAAATTATAGAGAAAACAGGTTATATTGAGATAACTTATTCTTTCATGATCTTTTCAGAATTGAAGGAATTGTATACTACATATGTAGTTTTTAACGCTGGATCCATGAGTATAGATAGAAATAGAAATTAATTTATATTATAGTGAATATACTTAATTGTGAGATAATTATACCTTCATGTCCTTCTCCCAATTGAATGAATCTTACACTCCATATGTAGGATTTAATGCTGAATCCTAGCGTTCTGCAAGTCAAAATTTATCCACTGAGAAGAAGTTTTGCTTCCCCTCTCTACGGACAACCACAAATTGTTGAGCCAGTGGAAGAGCTTAACAGCGAGGCCCCGGGGCCAACTGGCCCCGTCGATTACCCTATTTAAACTCCCTCGATAAAAAAGAATTCCCCATGACGAAGAATTCCCCCATGGAATCTGAATATTCCCTGGACCACTTTTGCGAAATCCAAATCGACTGCATGGAGCAAGACAAGGAATACCAGTTGCATGTCTTGCCCGATTTTAATAATTTCACACCTGCGGAAATTAATATATGCGACCAGTTAGCACCTCGTCAAAAGAATCAACTGTAAGTGCTCTTGAGTCGTTTTGATGATGTCATCACCAAGATCCCTGGTTGTGCTATCCACTTTGAGCACAATATACAGTTAAACACCATGGAACCCATCCGTTCAAAACCCTACAACTTTCTAACCCTACAACCTTAAAAGTTTATTCACTTCACTATTATATGCTTTCCGGAGGTGTATACACCTTTGGAAAGCAAATAATAATAAAGTGGATAAACTTTTAAGGTTTCAGATCATCGATCCTTCGGAGTCTAGCTACTGTTCCCCGGTTTTCATGGTGAAGAAGGCCTATGGTTCTTATCGAATGTGCATCGATTTTAGATAGCTAAATTCGATTACCGTATTCGATGCCGAACAATTTCCACTATAGATCATAACCTCCACCTTTTTGAGAAGGCCAAGTTCATCTTCGAGTTGGATTTATGCAAAGCCTATTATCAAATCCTCTTGAGAGAGGAAGTGAAGAAATTTACTGATTTCCCCACTGAGAAGGGCTTTCTGCGGTCACGGAGGCTCCCTTTCGGTCTGGTAACGGCTTGCAGTAATTATAACCGAACGATGAGGAGGATTTAAGAAAGCTTACTCAACGTCATCTTCTATTTCGATAATGTTTTTGTGGCCACCGAAGATTGAGATCAACACTTAACCACCCTTCAAGCCCATTTATATCGACTCTGGAAACACAACTTAACAATTGGCCCCGGCCAGTGCCACTTCGCTTTTGGCACTATCGATTACCTCGGCTTCCATATCAGGAATATGCGATTATCCCCCAACAAGAAAAGATCCGGGCCATCGTGTACATGCCGTTGCCTAATAATAAAAAGCAGATGCGATCCTTAATAGGCTTTGCATCGTTCTCTCTTTCATACCAAACTTTGTGACTGTTCATCCTTCCCACCTGCGAGCTATGAAAGAAGCAGCCCCCTCGAACACCAGTAGTGGACGCCACTTTCAACTCACAGCTTCAGCAAACTAAAAGAGAAGTTCCCATCCGCCCCTATCCTCCGCCTCCCTAACTCGGACAAACTATTTGGCATTCGCACCGACGCGATTAATGAAGGTATAAGATGTGTCCTCCTCCAATATGAGGATAACGGCGAAAGCTTCCCCATCGCTTACGCAAGCAGAAAATTACTCGCGCGTGAGAAAAACTACGCGGTACTTGAGAAAGAGTCCCTCGCTATCATTTGGGCAATTTGTAAATTCAAAATATATTTATTAGGCAAAGAATTTGTAGTGGAACCGGACCACAAACCCCTGTCATACCTATGTAACGTCAAGAACATAACAGTCGCTTGATGCGTTGGAATTTGTTCCTCCAGGAATTCCCATTCCGCATTTTGTACTTAAAATACATCGATAACTGCATGGCTAATAGTTTAAGTAGGAACCCGTTAGATTCTTCCTAAACTAATTTCGAGCTAATTCCTTTTTTTATAACCATGTATTAATTTTGTTCATGAAATAAATTTGTAAATTTAACCATATAATAAGAAAACGCGT